>JBBCBC010000035.1:2205397-2805397 GCA_037126765.1 Stenogyne calaminthoides
TCGATTTCACCGACCTCAACGAGGCTCGCCTAAAGATCTTCTTCCCGATGCCACATCGATCACCTGATAGATAATACGGGTCGACACTTAAAAGATGTCATTCATGGATGCTTTCGCTGGATACTACCAAATAGCCAATACGACGAATCCAGATCAAAGAAGACACCTCATTTCACCGAAAAGAATCCCATATCATTGGAAGAGAATCGCCGTTTCACTTTGAAAAACGCAGGCAACATACCAAAATACCGGTCAATCATATGTTTGTCGTAATTACAGGAAGTCTCGTAGGTCTAAGTGTCGACGACATCATCGCCAAAAAAGTCAAAAGAGAAGACCACTCTATTTAATTTCGCAGACATTCAAATCCTATCGGGAAGATGAGATCTAAACCCCGCAGTTGTAACTTGAGGGAGTTTCTGGGAAGTTCTGGGGACACTTACGGAAAGAAGGTGGCATCGAAATAACCCGTGAAAGGCAAAGTTGTACCGTATACGGGCACCTAAACGTGAGAGAAGTTCGTAGACTCACTGGACGCCTGGTCGCCTGGAAAGTGTGAGATTCATCTCCGATGGGGACAAATGCAATGATGTTCGATACTTCATCCGTAAGAAGGCAAAATTTGAATGGATTACCGTAAAGCCGTGACGCTTTTGAAAATCAAAAGCCCACCGGTGGATGGAGCATACCCGCCCAAACCTCGCTCTGGTGAGAGAAGCTTGTTTCAGATTCGCTGGCCGAGACCGGCTGAAAGCGCCAGATCGGAAGTCCGGCGTAAGGTCCGTTCACCTACCGCTTACTTGGCGAATGTAGACATTTGAACGAGATGAGCAACGCCATTTCGTATATTGCGGAACACGATACGATGAACAGAGAAACCCGAGATCAGATTTTCTGTTCATCGTGTCGGCGGCTTCACTTCCCTTACCATCGCTAATGTACTTCCACCGTCCACACTTCGCGCCGATGCCTCAAATGGGCCATTGAGGCCCGCAAGATAACGTGAATTTACGCCTTTCACCACCGCCATCAAGGTCAGTGACCGGCCGACTTCCTAGTAGAGCTTAGCGTTCTGGATGTATGAAGTTCAAAGCAGCCATCGCGGGAGCTTTTCATGGATGGGTTCACGACTCTCACAAGTCGGGTGCCGGGGGTGGTTTTATTGAGCCCCGAGGGTATCTCCATTCCGTAATTCCATTACCTTCAATTTTCCCCATGATAAACAAATAAGGCCGTAGTATGAGGCTCTCATCACAAGTTCGAAATGGCAAATGTACCCATAGGTCAAGAGATTACAAGTCTATACCGACTCCCAACCTCGCCCGCCAAGTTTTGGGGAATACGGCTGTGGGACCGATTGGATGGCGGCCATCGTAGCGCTTGAAAACATTGCGGCATGAAGTTTCACGCAGATCCATGTCAAGCCGGGACCGGTAGAGCGAATCCCGAAGTCGATGTTTTTAGCCAGACATGCCTCCGAGGGATCACCAAACATGAAGGATGTCACCATCACGACACTTCCTACCCATCCAAATATAAGTAACCGTGAATAACACATAGGAAAACCGTGTCAAACTCGACGAAGCACTCCATCATGAAAGATTCGAGCAGCTGCTTATCGGCTACCGACGCGCTCCAGTTTCGGGAGCACGCATTATGGGCCGCCTAATAAATGATCGGTGGGAGTTGTATAAGCGAGATTCGTATACCCTTACTTCGAAACACCCAATAAGCAATGTAAGTCATCCCGCTGTGGGAAACAGAATGTACGCGAAACTACACCTGGGGAGTCA
Organism: Stenogyne calaminthoides; assembly: GCA_037126765.1. Taxonomy (NCBI): domain Eukaryota; kingdom Viridiplantae; phylum Streptophyta; class Magnoliopsida; order Lamiales; family Lamiaceae; genus Stenogyne; species Stenogyne calaminthoides. Next base: position 2,207,191 of record JBBCBC010000035.1, read on the forward strand.
TTGCCCACAAAACCATAAGGCAGATATTTTTGGCCAACTTGGGCGGCCGATGCCATCGCCTTTCGCCTCAAATACCACAAATGTCGGGGATGGCGCCCTCTAGGACCATGTCGCGACCAAGAACTCACTATATCCTCACCCTCGCCCTTGGTGTTGGGGGATATCATCGCTTACCCCACGCGGCCCAAGATCGGTCAAGTATGCTCGTAAGAGCGGAGGATTACTTTACAAAATGGGCCGAGCTCGAGGTAAATCGCAACCATCACCAAGATCATGTCATCGAAGTTCATTCGGGCGAACATTATCTGGCAGATTCGACAATGGATTGCAGACATAAAGATCGACGCCTTCAAAAAAATGGAAGATCATTAAAGCTATTCTCTACCCCATACCAATTCCAATCGACCCAGCATGATGAGGTCGTGAACAAAATCATAAAGCACACGCCAAGGCCAAGATCGGCTGGTGGAAATGGCTAGCGAGCTACCGTGACAAAGTATGGGCGCATGTAACAACCTATAGAATCCAAAGGGCGTAAAACCCCTTATTCGCTATCCCGAATCGAGGCAGCGGTGCCTCGCGGGAGGTCGATGTCCCAACTTTTCCCGGATTAGCCTAAGTCGCTGGGATCACAACGATGAGGCCATGGGAGAGAAACTCGACCTACTGCAAGAAAAGCGACAGGCTAATATGAGAAATGCCAGATACAAGGAGGTCCGGGAGAAATATTACAACTCTAAAGTACGAAGTTCGACGCGAAGGTCGGGGACCTAGTATCAAGAAGATACGGAGACTCAAAAGCGTGCCTCGCCCCAATTGGGAGGGCTGCCCAGAGATATCGGAAGGTCCTACTAAACGGAGCATATGAGCTCGAGAAAGGTGATGGGACCAAGGCTCAATATCCGTGGAATGCAACTCATTTGAAAAATACTACCAAGATTTAGGTCCTTGTATCGACCGCCGATGTAAACAAGTATTCGCAAGAATAACAATTCTTCTTGAAATGTAAGATTCCTGTCGTAAACCAAGCGTTGCATGAAAAACATATGATCGATGAAATGCATACCACATGAAAGACATGATCGACAATACGCAGTCACATGAAAGACATGATCGAAAAACATGCAACCCAAAGTCCGACTTAGAAATACTAGAGGCGAGGTCACCACCCCAAGTGGCGGTCATCATCCCCGATTTTATAAGACTAGTTACATAAATGTCCGAAGAAAACAAGTCGCATACAAAATAAGACGACAAGGACTAACAAAAGTCCATAAGGAAAACAAGTCAACACAATGAAGGAATTAAAAAGGAGAATTTCATTAATAAAGACCTATACCTGTGAAAACCCCATTATAATGTAATCTCGGCGGTCGGTAAAGAGAGCATTCTAATACAATACATTTTTTTCAAATCGTTGCCGACTCGGGTCTATACCATCGAGCCATTTGAACCAGCTTAATTTCGGTCTATACTACATCGTTATCGGGCGGCATTCTCGCACGCCGAGGTCTGGAGGAAGATGTCGAAAAACTATCGAAAAGGATGTTACAACATCCTTGAATGTCGATGATGAATGGGGCTTCGCGCGAAAGCAAGCACGAAGTGCCATCTTTACAACACAAAAACTGGCGCGGGATTGTGAAGGGCATTTTGGCATGACGGATTCGCATTAAATTCAGATTCGCAGACAAGAGGGCCCATCACCATTAATCCTGCTCTCCGACACACTGAGACACCGTGTGAGTTAGGTCTCGGGCTGGCCACGACAGCCATGACCCGGCCAGCCTGTAACAACAAAAATCGGGCAATGGTCGAATGGCTACCTCCTGAAAGTGTTAATCCAGATGGAGGAACCAAGTAGCATATCCGAGTCCCTAAACACAAGCAGAGCCGAGAGGCCCACCTGACCGAAAAGTGGTTTTAAACGGTAAGACGCGGCACCTATAGCCGAGCTTGGAGGAGAAAAGTGGGGAGATCGTAGAGGGATAGTATGTTCAAGAAATAATTACCTATTTATAGATGGAGTGGGCTAACAAGTTGCAATAACTCGAGGGCCCCACGTAAAAACCGGGCGATGGGGGCGCCCGATGTGATTTAATCTTTTGGTTTCCGGAAGCACTTAGAGTGGTGCCCGACACCACCTAATACCTGTGCGCCATCATTGTTGATTCACAACCATTAAGCACCGGGATTCGGAAAATCGAGACAACGCGGCCTCCGGGCGAGATGTCGGCAGTAGGCATTTTAGTCCCACCGGGCCGTAAGCTGATAAGTTGTACGAAGTTCAATTCAAGGCCCCAAGACGAAAGCACCATAAATTGGGTATTAAGAAGATTTAGCATCATTTAATTTAATTGACATAAATAAGGTGTTAGCACCATTATGAAGTTCTAATTGGTATTTCATCCACCTAATACTGTGTGACAAGACGAGCATCATTGGGCAATTCGACTTCTGAGGGGATGAAATATGGGAGTTTATTTTACATAAGAAGATAAGCACCGCATTAAAAACATAAAATAACTTCCATTATGTAAGACCAAGGTCTGGAGAAACACATCATAAAACCAAAGCCCGGCTGCCAAAGACAACGGAAACAAAAAAAAAGAGAGCTGCGATCAAATTCTTCTCACCGCGCAGGCTCTGGGTAATGACCATCCCGGAAGGAGTTCCCATCACAGAATTCACCCAGTGGATCGCCGGCTTAAGCTTATTACATCTCTCCACGACAGTTCCTAAGTAGCATGACAACAAAGCTTGGAGTGAACAACCTCCCGACTGCATCTCCTCCCCAATGGCTCTACGGAGGGTGCGGGCCACATGATGGAGTAACTCCGAGTGCCAACTTCTCCGCCAAGGCTCCTCAAGACGGGGCCCGTGAGGCTGTCCGTAAGGGAGCCTGGGGAGCAGGGCGCGACTACTCGATCGTGAAAGAAGGAGAGATCGGCACCATATCCTCCAAATCTGATGTCCAAATGTAACATCTGGTCGTGAGGGGTTGTCCCTACATACCTCGAGATCACTGACCACTTAAAGAAGGTCGGCCAAGGGTTCGCCTGGTGATATATTCTGATGGCTTCGCAAAGGCCATCACATACGCGAAATTAGCTGCCATCTCTTAGGGCGACCTTGAACTGGCCTTGTGTCCATCTCCCTTTGGCCCCCGGCCAGCCCTCCCCCAAATCGGGCCTCCACTGCCACCTCTTTCCGCTCGGGATTATCTTCAACTTCGGCTGGGCCAAGGGTCTCCGCCCGCCGACTTCAGCCTCGGCCTAAATAGCCTCTATTCAAGAAGGCGACCGAGGGTCGAGATCCACAGATGCTCCTCATTGGCTTTCTTCTAACCTTTCTCGAGTCTCGTCACGCCAAGATCGGCCCCTACCGATCACCATTTGTGCCCGACCCACGGAGATGTCGAGCTGGTCGGCTGGGCACCGGGTCTCTCCCAAATAAAAGGCTGCCTGAGAGTGTGGGACTGACTATGGTCGAGCACATATTGCCTTCATTTCGGCGGACGGGACACATGATCAAGACGCGCCCACGCCCGGGCACAGGCACGCTTGAGAATGGCCCCACATCATATCGGGGAGGTCGGTCAAGCAGGCGTGGAGCACTCCTCGAGAAGCCAACCACCCTTGTGGGCAAAAGTCGATTTGGGCCATTTCTGTAATGTGAAAGGAAAGCCTAATCATCGTGAGTTGTGAGGATTCATGTTGAAAAAAAGAGGATCAGTAAACCATAACGAGATCACTTATTCAATTCGCCCTCCTCCCAAAATTAAGATGGAGTCATCATCTTCAGGCGGATTCTCTTCCGGCCCATGAAAGGCATGAAATGGGCGGGCGTAGGTTTATGGTTCAAGTTGAAGCGATCAAAGGCAGACTTCGTTGATTTCTTGACTGTAAGTCGAGATCTCCTCCTCACTCTTCTCGAAATGCGGCCTAAAAAGCCAATGGAGTCAATTTCGTAGTTTTTCCTCTTGCCTTTGGTTTCAAGAAAGAAAGGGACAAGTGGGGACCAACCTGAGGTACGACTTTGTAATGGGTTTTGAGGCAACAGAGGTCGCCACGCTTCATGTTTCCTGCAATATTTCCCACGCGAGGCTATGATGTCCACAGTAAGGCTTACTACAAACGGGGTGTTGTGAATCGGTGAATGTGCGAAGCTGGCTAGGTTTATATCAAAGATGTAATATATAATAAGGAACTTACATGATCTTTTAGATGACGCCGTATCGCATGGTATACTTTTACCCGGCCGAAATAGATTTCGTGGCTTTAACGCCGCGGCAAATTTTTAAGGGTATCACGGACTAGTTTGAAGGCCTCCAAAAGTCCCTAATACAGCTCCGCCGATTGAAGTCGTGAACACCGCAAAAAGAAAACGAGAATTAGATCGTAAGATAACCGAATTAAGAATATGAGATTTACCGCGGTTCTACCTGGGTGCTCACATAATCTGACGATGTATAAGGTTTGAAGGGTCCACCTGGGTCCACTTGCCTCCAGTCCCTCCAACAAACCACCACTTCTTGTGCCAACCATCGACTTTGTTAGATGATCCCACCACGAAGCTCTTTACCTGTGCAGGGGTCGCATCTACACAGTAGTCACGGGCCAAGTAATAGCGCCATTTAATGATATTTCTCCCGGTTCGGGCAACCAATATAGGCCACCGTCCCAAAAGATAGCCATTAGAAAGAATATACCATCCATTAGAAGTGATCTCGGGTCGCACTCGATTTCCAAGCCGCCAAGAGGGAGAGAATCGCTTCAAAGGAGCGTGAACCGACCCCGCCCATTGTATGTTCATTAACCGAGATCATCCCGCGGGTTGGTTTCACGCCTCATCGGGGTGTGTCGCCAAGAGGGAAGTTGCAATCCCGGGACTTTTATAAAGCAAGCACGGACGGACGTAGTAGCTTCCAGAAGAACCGCCATGTTCTTCTTCCAGAAGTAATGTTCACTTTAATTAACCTCCATAGCCGCTGAGCTTGCCTCTCACAGGTGGGGTTTCTGCCTCATATGAGCCAGAATCAAAACCCACTCATAAGCTCCATATCGTCGGGCGGGTTGGAGGTTCCTGATCCACTCTTTGAGGGGCGTCGCTTAAACGAGCCTTGCCTCCAAGAGCAGGATATGTACAATGTCTTCCAACTCCCTGTAATGATCAGTCACTTTTATCGAGTCCTCCGACTGCGCCTGCAGGGCACCGGGCGGCCCAGGGTAAGTACGGCCGATTCCAAGGTGGCGGGTTCCCCAGCATACGATGGTATAACTTAAATGGCAGATTACAATCGGCTTAAGGTGAAGAAACCAAAGAATCTGAGGGGCGTGGGAGCAGATCGAACCAAGCCATTGACGTGAAATTGGGGAAAGACGGTTAATTCAAAAAGCTTCCGAAAGGCTCAAGAATACTGGAAAGTTTAAGCCTGTAGTTTCAAGAGACGAGAGATGAAGGCCTTTTGAGGAGGAACCCTTGACCTGACGTGAGAAAGAGATTTAAGGGTCAAAAGTTTACCTTGAATTTTTGGGAGCCCCGCTGAAATTAGACAACGTGGGCGGTGTATAGGAAGACGCGATCGCCGATTGGGGCGAATCTCAAGGGCTTTGAACGCCAATTGCTCACCGAATCCATCATTGCAATCCTATCACCCGGTCAAAGTCGGCTAGACCTATGACTCCACGACCCCCAAGGACGCAGACTCGACTAGTACAGATCCCAAGATCACCATTTAGAAGCTCTATTAATTTCGGCGATTCAAGATAAGATCCCGTTTAGCTCTCAGCGACCTCATCTTGAGGGGCAATTGTTACAGCGGGGAGATAACCCGACCTGGGGCGCTCGGGATCGGGTAAATTATATAACGGTTATCCCGACTTTCACCAAGGTCGAGGCGCTGAGTTTCGAGGTCGTCGCCGGGCCCGACATAATTAAGCATAAAGAATGGGGCGGTATGACTTGAAAGAGTCAGAAGTCGCGGTCGAAGTGATCACAACTTCATTGAGATATATATGGACAAGATTCTGGGCAAGCATGGGAGGCGGATTTTCTAGACGATCCTGGAAAAACATATCCGCGGAAATGGACAGAGCAAAAGAAGGAAACCCTCGATCAAATTAACGAAGATCAGAGTTCTAGATTTATGTCTATAAATATCACTTTGTAGCGTGACGCCAGGCGGATCGAACTTTTAGTACCCCAGTATATATTATACAAGATAAATCCCGGCTTGGTGCCCCCGCATTTAGTCCTATTCCAAAGATTTAACGGGTAATCAAATCACTTGTCATTTATCGCTTTTTTAGACGTGGGTATTGATCGGAGCATTACTAAATTGTTTGCTTGTTCACCCAAGAACAAAACCGGTACAACAAGTCCGATACTATAAATAATCGCATCGTCCACATTCAAGTTTGAGTTAGTTTAAATACCATCCGCCTACTCCAAATCCTAAGAGAGTAAAGATCCAAGACACAACCGTGGAGTGGAGTGTGAGGGTCGATGCTATGTCTATTTGTACCGGTCGAGTGTATTTCAATATTTCCCATCAAGATTGATTTTATCTTATTAGATCAAGTTTAAAGTTGAATAAGATCACTAGTTACTTGATTGAATAGATTGATTTTTGGTGTGTGGTTTTTCACTACACCTTTTAGATCTTGAAGAGATTCTTGTGTATCTCACTACTTGTTATAGTGATATTTTTAACTATGAGGTTCAGATAGTATGGATTACGTAGATTATACAAAAATTTTGAAATCCTTTCAGACCAAGGCTTTTTATACTTCCGTCGTCATATGTTGTTTTACATGTTCAGATAACATTTTCAACAACACTAAAAATACACGCACAACATTGGCCATGCCAGAGCCATAAACTTTATACACTAAGTTAAAGGTCCTGGTGGTTTTAAAGTGTGTTTTTGCAATGGATTATCCACCGACTCCATCTTTAAAACCTCCAATTTCGACGGATCAAATTACCTATATCGAAACCTAAAATGCGATGTACATTAAGTCTATAGATGAGAGAGCATTTATGTAGTGTGGTTGAATCCACCAAAGACAATTGATGATAAAGATGGAGAGTCGCAAGTCAAAAAAAAGGAAATTGATTGGTCTATCGATGAACGCACATCGCCAATTTCAATTCTAAAGCCCTTAATGCGATATTTATCGCTATCGATGTTTCTATGTTTAAACCGATATCTAACCTGTGGTTTCTTCTAAGGATGCATGAGAAATATTGCAGAACATTGTGAAGGATCGTAAAGTGTTCAAAGACTAGACTCGTGAATGTTAGGAACCAAGTTTGAAAACTTGAGGATGAAAGATGACGTAAACCATTTCATCATACAATGAAAGGATGTTGAGATTGTTAATGAGTCACACTCACTTGGTGATCCAATTTCAACACTCTAAGCTAGTCAATAAGATACTTAGAACTGCTCCTAAACGATTTGATGCTAAAGTATGTGTAATAGAAGAGCCTCGTAACATTGATTTATCGAAGTCAAACGAGTTGATCAAGATTTTGAAAACTTAGCGAGATTAACTCAAATATGTTAGATGATGATAAACATGAGAAAGATAAAGACAAGAAAGTACTTGCTTTTAGAGGTGAAACTTCTCGAAATGTTGGTAAACATCCTTATGTAATCAAGTTGATTTCGATGACTATGTTTCCATAAAAAGGAAATTGATTGGTCTAACGATGAACGACACATCGCCAATTTCAATTCTAAAGCCCTTAATGCGATATTTATCGCCATCGATGTTTCTATGTTTAAACCGACATCTAACTGCGGTTTCTTCTAAGGATGCATGAGAAATATTGCAGAACATTGTGAAGGATCGTAAAGTGTTCAAAGACTAGACTTTATCGTTAGGAACCAAGTTTGAAAACTTGAGGATGAAAGATGATGAAACCATTTCATCATACAATGAAAGGATAAGTGAGATTGTTAATGAGTCACACTCACTTGGTGATCCAATTTTCAACACTCGGTTAGTCAATAAGATACTTAGAACTGTTCCTAAACGATTTGATGCTAAAGTATGTGCAATAGAAGAGCCTCAGAACATTGATTTATTGAGTCAAAATGAGTTGATCAGTATTTTGAAAACTTATGAGATTAACTCAAATATGTTAGATGATGATAAACATGAGAAAGATAAAGACAAGAAAGTACTTGCTTTTAGAGGTGAAACTTCTGAAAATGTTGGTAAACATCCTTATGTAACTGAAGTTGATTCTGATGACGATGTTTCTGATTAATGTGATGAAGATATTTCTGAACAATTTGCTCTTATCACTAAGCAATTCAAATCTTTTATAAAGGAAAGTTCAAGACCAAATGGTAATTTTCAACCAAAAGATAGAAATAATCGTAATATTTCCCTCCGATAAAAAGCTTGTTCCAAGCGGGCTTTCCGGGCCAATCAATCTAGACAATTTTCTAAGGATAACAAGTTCAAATATGATCCCGAGTACGAAAAAAGGTTAAATGTGATGCATGTTCTGGATATGGTCATTATGTTAATGAATGTGCTAATATTATGCTTAGGAAGAAGATGAACTTTAATGCTACCTTAAGTGATGATTCTGATGATGAAACTGATGCTGGTAAATGTGAATTAAATGCTATGTCTGCTAGAATAGTTTATGATGATACATTTGATGATGATCTCGATGATTATTGGTCTGAAGCAGATTCAGATGTTATCACAACATCTAAAACAACATTCAGTAAATATGATTCTTAGATTAACTGCTTTTGTCGAACTATTTTTGAGTGTTGAAACATCAAGTTATGTTGATTGTAACTCAATATCTCAAGTTTAAATCTTATTTAGAAACTCAAAAACAAAGGTTGAGTTCCTTATCTTTAGAAAATTCAGATTTGAAAGAAAATCTTGTAAAGCTTGGAAGTTCTTTTAACTAGAAAAGATGTGGAAATTTCGCTTTGAAAGATGAACTCAAGTGCACTACTCTTTAGTTTAAAAAATTCAAATAAAGATCATCGAATTGAACGAAGCATTAATGATCGGGTAGATATGGTAACGCCGGACTTGGTTTTGAGAAAACTTTTGAAAATACTCATATATCCCCGTGAACCTATTTCTTTTGTAAAAGCCGGAACTTCTTTACCAAAATCTTTTAAAGGTAAAACAAAGAAATCGGATGGTTTGTTTAAAAAGAGTATGTCCTGCTTTTTATCAGGCCGGAGTAGGTCACATTCATCTATATTGTTCTAAGTTAAGAAGAGACTTAAAAAGCTCTAATTGTTTTACTTGATAAAGTTGAACACCCTAAAAAACATGTTAACAACACTAAAAAGTTGTTTCATAAGAACATGTCATGTAATGTTGTATATACATCTTTGAAAGCATGTGTTCCCGGATCTTGGTACTTTGATAGTGGTTGTTCTCTATAATAATGACCGGGTCAAGTAAATCATCCGACTAATTATACATCTTGTGATGGTGGCCATGTTACCCATGGTGGTGGTTCAAAAGGTAAAGTTATTGGTAAAGGAACCTTGAATGTTCCTGGTTTTCCAAAGTTGACAAATGTATTACATGTAAAAGAATTACTTGTTAACTGATTAGTATTAGTCAGTTATGTGATGATGATTTACATGTGAAATTTGACAAGAATTCATACTATGTGTTTGATAAGAATGATGAATGCTTAATGACCGGTAATAGATCCGCCCGATAATTGTTATTTGATTGGTTCAAACCATACTTGTAAAAGTGCTAAAAAAGAGATGATATTATTTTGTGGCATCAAAACTTGGTCATGCTAATTACGTATATTCGTAAATTGCATAGACTAGGTGCTACTGCTGGGTTTACCCGACCTTAACTTTGAAAAAGGAAAAATCCGGGACCATGCCGAAAAGGTAAACAACAAGGACAAGACATCAAATGTTGTCAAGATGTACAACAAAATGTGTGTTGTGAGTTGATTCATATGGATATAATGGGTCCCATGGAAACCGAAAAGTTTAGGTGAAAAAAGGTATTTTTATGTTCTTGTAGATGATTTTTCTAGATATACTTAAAGTTATATTTCGAAAAGAAAAATCTGATAACCTTTTCCGGTTTAAAATTCTTTACAAAAGGTTCAAAACCTGCTTTTATGTTTAAAATCAAGAGGATAAGGTCTCGATCATGGAAGAGAATTTGAAAACTGTTGTTTTACTAATTTTTGTGAAAAGAAATGTATCTTGCAAGAGTTTTCTTCACCTAAAACTCCTCAACAAAATGGGATTGTTGAAAAGAAAGAATAGAATTTTGCGTGAAATAGCAAGAGTTATGCTAACCTCAAAAAGTCTTTTTCTATGAAATTCGGGTCAAGCTTTAAAATACGTCATTACATCATTGGAATAGAGTATACATTCGCTCGTAGTAATTGTAGATCCCCTATGAGATTTCTCGAATAACAAGAAACCAAATTTGAAATACTTTCATGTTTTTGGTCAGGTTTGTTACATTTTGAATGATAGAGATCGCTTGCACAAGTTTGATTCAAAGAGTGATAAAAGATTTTTTTAGATATTCTAAGAATAACAAGCTTATAGAATCTATAACTTGAGAACCGATACAATGCAAGAATCATAATGTGGTATTTGATGAACTTGAAAGTCTTGCGGTGTAAAAGTGTTGAAGATAATGTATCGATTTGATAGAAGTATCAAAAGATAACGATGACATTTAAAATAGTAAGGATGTTGATCGTAATGTTCCTTCAACATCCGATACAACATTACCCAAAAAGTTCAAATATCGAAAATTGCCACAAGATTCACAAGATTCAAAATCGCTGGTTCCTCAACAAAGATAATGAAAAGCCATCCATCGACGATCATTGGAGAAGCTACCACAGGGTGTACAAACTAGAAGAAGAATGGGTATTCACATCAATAACTTTGTAAGATCAACAGATGTGTCATCCATATGCAATCGTACTTTTTGAGTGTTATCATTTCGCAATCGAGCCAAGAATGTGAAAGAAGCTCTTAATGATGAAATCGGATAAATGCTATGCATGAAGAGCTTAATCGCTTTGAAAGAAATGATAAGCTTGAACTTGTACCTAGACTTAATTATGATATTAATGTCATAGGAACAAAGTGGAATTTCAAAAAATAAACTGGATGAACTGCAATATTGTGAGAAATAAGGCTAGATTGGTTGCTCAAGGTTATACTCAGATTGAAGGAATTGACTTTGATGAAACATTTGCTCCCTCTGCTACAGAATAGAATCTATTAGATTACTTTGCTATTGCATGTTTCATTAACATTAACTTCCATCAAATTGATGTTAAAGTCGCTTTTTAAACGGTATTCTCGATGATGAAACAACTTAAAGGTTTTGAAAATCTATAATTTCCTCGATCATGTTTACAAGTTAAAGAAAGCTTTGTATGGTCTAAAACAAGCCTAGAGCTTGGTATGGCGTAATTTCGATTTCTTACTTGAAGTTTTTGCTTTTGATGCCAATAGCCGATAGTAACCATGTTCATTAAAAATTTAAGAATGATATCATGGTTGCTCAAATATATGTTGATGATATTGTATTTGGTTCAACTTGTAATGATATGATTGATAGTTTTGTTAAAGAAATGACCAGACTTTTGAAATGTCCATGGTTGGAGAACCTCAATTTATTTTAAAGTTTTCAAATCAAAACAAATGAAAGATGGTATTTTTTTTCAAAAACAGATATGCTAAGAATTTGGTGAAAATGTTTGGTTTGGAAAGTGTTGGGAAATTTGTATTTAGTTTTCATGGAAGTTCCAAAACAATTAGACAGATCACTTAATCAAGAATGAATCGATGTTTTAGAATCTAAGATGACGACCAAATTTAAATGCATGATAACCGATGTATATAGAGGTCACATATTGGGGGAACTCAATATGTATAGGTCGCCGAAGACCACTTGAGATCAAGACAAGACAAAGTCAAGATCGGGATGATCGGGCTAGTCAAAAATGATCGTTAATCGGATGATCAAGTGAAGACATGGGCCAATAAAAATGCATAGACACCACAGAAATCCCACATTCAAGGATTTTTTTTTTGTAACCATTATACAAAATTCGGCACACAATATGTTACCTAAAGGTGACAAATTTAATTTTTTTACTAAAAGTGAGAATTCGCGGACAAATTTTGTTTTTGTCACCATCGATGATTTTTTTTTCATTACTAATTCAAAATTTTCATGATAAAAATAAGAAATTGGCCACAATAAACTTTGGTGACGATATTCATAATATTTAGTGACGATATTCAACGTCATGAAAAATAAACTTTTGTGACAACTATATATTTTGTCATTAATTATTCAAAAGAATTGGTGACGCACTTAATTGGCCACAATTTTATTTGGGTGACGATCGCTATCAGAATTAGTGACAATTATAGTCGTCATATAATTTTAACTTTCATGACATTTTATGTTTCATCACTAATTGTTCATAGTAATTCAGGATATTCTTTTCGTCACCAATATTGACATATAGTGACGATTAATAATTATTTTTAATGACGCACGATTTTGTCACAATATTATTCGCCTAATTTAACTTCATTTTAATTAGTGACTTCCATCAATATTAATCATATAATATAAAGTTTTTATGACAATTTTATGTGTCGCTAATTGTTCATAGTAATTAGTGTGATATTCTTTTCGCCACCAATATTTATATATATGGTGACGATTTTATGTTTCATCGCTAATTGTTTATAGTAGAAATAAGGATGGGTATTTCGTCACCAATATTTATATATGGTGACGCATTTTATGTTTCGCCGTTAATTGTTCATAGTAAATAGTGACATATTATTTCACACCAATATTTATATATGGTGACGATTAATAAATTTTTTCCATATAAAATATAGATTTTATTAAATAAAAATATAAACTTTATTAAAAATTGTTTATTAAGGTTCAACACAAAACCTTTCAATTAAACTTGACAAGTAACCACCAAATAAGCTACATAATTTTTATTTTATTTTGATGTTTATTATTTATTATCTTTTTTGCCATTAAATAATTTTTCTCAGATAAAATATAAATTTGATTAAAAAGATCGAAAAAAAATAATTTTCATCCATCGTGGTTCGAACATGAGACCCTTTTACCTAAAAAGGATAACTACACCATCGACCAAACACTACATTCGTTTTAGGTATTTAATTTAATAAAAATATTAGAATCAATTTTTAATATAAAAATAAATGATCAATGGGAATTGAACCTATGACCTTTCCAAAAATACTTTTACCTTTCACCATTAGACAAAGCCTATTTAAAAAAATGAAATTATATTCCTTTTTATTATGATAATTTCTTCCAAAAATAATATTATAAAATAGGTGGAAATTAATTACTCCCAATTAAATGTGTTGATAACTAAAAATTGGGGTGATTTGAGGCTTTAACTCTCGAACCGTGTGATTAAACTTAGAACAAAATCCCCAATCCCAATTTCTTCCAACCCGCAGCAGGTATTCTCAATTTTCATGAATCACGTGTAATTTGGCGGAGTTTGTGAAGTTTACGATTCACTTCCAAGAAATCGCGATTTAACAATTGGGGCCCACTCCTACTAGAAATCGAGACTAAATTTGGTCGTTTCCTACCGTAAATCGCGATTAAGTTCGCTTTTCCCAATTGGCATGAAGTTTGTTAAATTTTTCCAGAATCGAGCAACACAAAGAATAGGTAATGATTCCTGTATTAATTTCAATTTTGATGATTGCTTGTTCATAATTTTTTGAGCATCTATATATTTGAATTTTTTGTGTTTCTCAATCTCAATGTTCGAAGTTGTATTAATGTGTTTTGTTAGTTCTCGTTGTTAATTATAGAGAGTCCATGTTGATTAGATTGGTAGTTCTCGATTTTAGATGAATTAATGTTGGATTTGAGACGGGTGATTCTGCTTTTTGATGGGATAATGTATGTGCATTCTGCTCACTATGTCACCAGATCTACATTACCGCAGTAACATCACCGTGAAAAGAAACTTTTGAGAATTCTAGTACTTAAGGGCAATATTTCTTCTCAAGAATCAATATCCTCATATTATCGGGCACAAGACATTCTCACATAATCTATTGAAAGACAACTTATTTACATAACAACGAACATTGCATCGGTATGCCACTATTAAATGACCCCAAACTAACTCCGTGTAAGGTAATTACGTAACCATTGACAACCACCTTCCCTTGAAAAATCAAGACTTCACATTTCTCCTAGATGCCATCGTTAATCTAACCACGCTACATAATAAAGATATATGACCATAACTATGCATGATACAAAGAATTAATTTAGTGCATTATCCTCGATAAATGCAAAATTACCGCCACTTAGATGCATTGTGCTAATTTCATTTCATCAATTTCTGTTGTTATTGTTTCAAGACTTACGTTGTGTTTCTATGACCGATCAGATCGAGGAATATGCATGCAAAATGCATCAAGCAGCCTAGAAAGGATAACTTCCATCTTGTAATCTCAACAAAGAATAATTTTCGCTTTTAACATGCTTACTTTGATAGTTGATGGTATTCACGGATAAGATCTTCGCTTTCTGGCCTTCACTTTATGATACTTAATGTTCTTTATTTGATTTGAATGATGTATATTACACTAAAGGAGAAATTGAGGGAAGGATTTTGATGGTCGGAAATCTATTTGTCTATATATAAATATTAGTAGAGTATGTGGAGGACTACAAATTACAAAAGAATTTCAAGAGTAAATTGAAGGTATTCGCTTTTGATAGTTGAACATAAAAAAGTAAGTGTTGATCATGTAACTTATAATGATATTTTGAACATTTTCTCATTAGCCTCAAAGAACTTATAAATTGTGATATTTTATGAGTACTCTTTCCTAATGCAAAAAATTGACTTTTATTTGATAAGTACAATGTGTTAGATGGGAGTTTCTACACTAAGCACTAATAGTCAAGACTCGAGTCACTTCCCTCGCCGAAAGTTGTCGGTATTAGCATCTTCAAACTTGTCTTATTTATGTTTTGAAACTTTTATATTTTAAAGCCGCATTTTAGACCATTATGCTTTTATTACTCAATACATCGTAAATATATGGTCCGCTTGTCCGTTAATGAAGTCGTGTTTTGCATCGCCAGATGTCTCATAAAACTTAATTGTTGTCTTGCTTAATTATATAGGTAGCCATAAAAACCCCTAAGATGTTTCTGTGATAAAAAAGAGTGATAGTTATGAAGGCGGGGAAAGGATTTCCAGATATGTTTGTGTAGAGTTCGAAGTGCTTCCCCCGCTTTCGGGGGGGAATTCATGTTTTTAGAGAGTGGGAGTTTCGGGGAATCATGATGTTATCGTTGGAGAAACAGTAAAATCGTGATTAACACTCATTATGTTGTAGTATGAATACTTGTTTTTATGATTGATTTTGTGATGTTAGCCTAGATATCACATCGCCGAGCCATCAACTTATAATATTTCAAATATCTAAGATCGGTTCAAAGCAAGATGTTGGTCCATTATGTATTTTTCTCGCTTAAAGCCCTCAAGTTGTTAGTTTTTTTAATGTGTACATTTAGTGTATTTGAAAGTCTCAGAATCGGCCGATCGCTTTCATCTCCGGGTTTATAGCTCACGGTTGCTTCCCAAGGTATTACCATACGATTTACTATCCGATGATATTATCGACAATGAAAACCTCTCGAGTAGTCAAATTCAAGCTTCTACTAGTGCCGAAATGAACAAAGTACCAAAATAAAAATTCAAGGATAACCCCGATATCTATGTTTTCCCAAATTTAGAGTACGCATGAACGGAGGTGAGTTGGGGGAAATGAATTTAATAAAGAGGATTTTGATTAGATCCCAAAACCCCGAGTATGACATGTTCAGATAATCTTGATAGATGAGTCAAGGTTCGGGCTTTTAGAGTGTTCGTGATGTTATCTCGCACCGTATATACCGCCAGATATAGAACAGTTAGATTCTCAAGACTAAAGAAAGTTTCAAGAAACCGAAGTTTCAAGATAAAACTAAAGTTTTCAAGAACTCAAGATGAAACCGAGAATCAAGACCAAGATGAAATCGAGAATCAAGGCTCAGAGAATATCAAGGCACAAGAATTATCAAGACTCAAAGAATGTAATCAATACTCAAGATATCCCGAATGTTCCGAGGCAATCAAGCCGAGAATATAGCCGCTTGGAATCCACCGACTTGGGACCAATGAGAGGAAGACAACCAAACCAAAAAGTCGCAGAATATACAAAGAATAGTATGAATTTGAATGTGATTCTCCAATCAGAATATTCAAATCCACACTATAAATACAAGTTCTTCCATCAAATTAAGTGTGGAGATTATGCAAAAGATGCCACAGAGCCAAGAGCTGCTATTGTCAAGCATTCACACCCTAGAACACAAGTCCTGAGATATACATATATATTCAAAGAGTGTTCTAGAACCCAACATAAGCAAAACCACGATGTATCATAAGCTTAGAGAGATTTTCCCAACCTTAGCATTGAGGCTAAACAAATGTAAGGAAAAAATCTCACAATAGTTGAGACAACACCAAACCCAAAACCCCATTCTCGGAAGAGATAACTAAAGGGGGAAGTGAGGTAGTTGTTAGACGAGCCCGAGAGGGTGATAAGTCCAATTTTGAGTTAGTAAACCAGCTGCAGGTAGTCGTAAAGCTCAAAGTAGAAAGGTTAGTGAACTACAGAGGTAGTCGTAAAAGCCTTAGGAAGTGTTTGAAGGAATTTCCTCAGAACAAGTGGAGAGTGGATGTAGGAGCTTGACACAACACATGAGCTTAAAAGAAAAAAATCTGAATCACCATTCCTTCACCCCCGCTTTTATATGCATCGCCTACATGTTTTGCTTCCAAGAAAGTTAAATGGGTTTTTCCCAACCGACCAACAAGTGGTATCAAAGCGTGTGCTCAAAAGATTATTTTTCAATGTGATCACCGAAAGCAGATCAATTTTTAAACTGCCTCTCAAGTTCTAAAGTTCACTAATTTCAGAGTGACCACTGAATCGATCTTTTTAAAGAAAATCCCGCTTTTTAAAAAATGCATATATTCCGATATTTTGCTTACATTATCAATTGAGAAATTGTTGGGATATTTTAGTCCTATGCTGAAAACATTATCAACTTGGTTATTCAAGAAAATTTATGATAACAAGTCGAGGGGAACGAAGAACAAATTGAGGGGGAACTCACTAATCAAAAAGTAGATGATCGAGATCGCATTTAGGGTGCGTATTTAGACCGACGAGATCAAATGAGTTAGATGAGTTCGAGATAAACCGATGAGCCAGGCAAAAATCGGGGTTGAAGAAAAGCTAAAGCCAAAGAAATCAAGAAAATGTTGCAAATCGTAAGATGAAAGGTAAGAGACGATCAAGATCGACGGATCGAGATCGATATGATAAACCCGATATGCTAACCGATGTGATGACTGATGCTATTTTGATATGTTGATCTAATAAGTCGAATCGACCGAGGTGCAAAAGAAGAAATCGAGCAAAGCGAGAAAAGTGATCCGAGGCTCAAGAAGTAAAGTGAATCGAGTCTCAAGATAGGTCAAGAGACCTAAGGGTCGATGTCCGGGTCGAAGAAACTCAACTCCAAGATGAGTGTCAAGATGCCCGACGTATAAGGTCCGAGAAGAAGAGGAATGAGGAGCCGAAGTTGAAGATCAAGAAGATCAAGACCAAGATCAAGACTTGTAATTTTTTATGATTTTGTCTTTATCTTTTGATAAGTCTATTGTAAACCGTAATAGACTATCATACATCAATGAAACTTTATCTTTATGCTCAAAGATAATACCTCATTATCTTTTTTACATGTCTTTATATTTGATATGCCCCGATTATTGTTGTTTGGTGATGAAATTGTTGGGTGATTCATTGTTGAATTGATTGTTAAGAGATATACCATTCTTGTAATAGAAAACCCAAACCCGAAAGTATAGGTTAAGAGTGTTGTAACAAGATGGTTTTCAGATCATCAAAAAAGGGGAAATTGTTGGGAAATGAATTTAATAAAGAGGATTTTGATTAGATCCCAAAACCCCGAAAGTATGACATGTTCAGATAATCTTTTGATAGATGAGTCAAGGTTCGGGCTTTTTAGAGTGTTCTCAGATGTTATCCGCACCGCAGTATA
The DNA here is from genome assembly GCA_037126765.1 of Stenogyne calaminthoides. Taxonomy (NCBI): domain Eukaryota; kingdom Viridiplantae; phylum Streptophyta; class Magnoliopsida; order Lamiales; family Lamiaceae; genus Stenogyne; species Stenogyne calaminthoides. The sequence continues at coordinate 2,225,427 of JBBCBC010000035.1, forward strand.
GTCGGCAGATATAGAACAAAAGTTAGATTTCAAGACTCAAAGAAGTTTTCAAGAAACAAGTTTCAAGATAAAACCGGTTTTCAAGAACTCAAGATGAAACCGAGAATCAAGACTCAAGATGAAACCGAGAATCAAGGCTCGTGAGAAACTCAAGGCTTGAGAATATCAAGGCACAAAGATCATCAAGACTCAAGAATGTACCAATACTCAAAGATATCCCTAATGTTTTGAGGCAATCAAGATGAGGAATATAGTCGTTGAATCCAATCGACGCGGACCAATGAGAGGAAGACAACCAACCAAAAAAAACTACATAACATACAAAGAATAATATGGATTTGAATGTGATTCTCTCCAATCAGAATAAGATTCAAATCCACACTATAAATACAAGTTCTTCCATCAAATTAAGTGTGAGATTATACAAAAGATGCTACAGAGCCAAGAGCGTTATTGTCAAGCATTTCCACCCTAGAACACAAGTTCAGATAGATATACGGCTGGGAGATGAATTTAATAAAAGATAATATGATTTTGATTAAGATCCCAAACCCCTAAGTATGACATGTTCGTAATGATCTTGATAGTTGAGTCGATTCGCTTTTAGAGTATTCAGATGTTATCTCGAAAAATGTATAGTCAGCCAGACATAGATCAGATAGACTAAAAAAACTTGATTAAGATCCCAAACCGAGTAGAATCAAGACTCAAAGACGAAGATACTTTTAAAGTAGATGTTATCAAGAGACTAGTAAGAATCAAGACTCAAGACCTCAAGACTCGTAAGACTCAAGACACAAGACATTTGGTGAATCAAGATCGAGACTAAAGATCAAGAATACAAAAAGGTAAGAATTATCAAGACTCAAGAATGTACTAAATGCTCAAGATAAACATGAATGTTCCGAGGCAATCAATATATCTATCTCAAGGATGCAACATCGGAAGATCGCAATTCAGAGATAAAAAGATATTTGCCAAGACATTCAAATGCGCATAAAAGGAACTAAGTCAAGTGTTGTTAAGGTTATATCAAACTCGTGAGTTTGTAAATCAAAAGAGCCGCTGAAGGTGTCTACCTTTAATCGGGAGACAAAAGTCAAAAAAGAGGAAGACAAAGATTGCATCTATACCGACATCGACAAAGGATGTGTGACCAAAAAAAGATGTCGATGTACAAAAGTTCCAGATCGCAAAAAAGGTGAAGACCGGCTACATGAAAGGCTATTGCCTAAAAAGTGTTAAGTGGAGGTTCAAAACCCTAAATATAGCCGCTTCCACACACCTTAAGAGGAAACTCAAGAAGCTATCTCTCCAACGGATAGTTTTCAAGAGTGGCCTTGGTGTATGCCTATAAATACCGGGTGACCTCTACATTGTAAGGTTACGTGAAATTTATACGCAACTCAAGAGCTCAAACTTATTTGTAAAAAGTTAAAAGCACTCAAAAACTTGAGATTTCCCAAGTGCTTTTATATTGAAGAGAGCTCACTATACTAAGCCTAGCTTGATAAGATTTATCTAAAAGCTTAGTCGAGATATCCCAACCCTCAGATTGTGCTTCATTGTAAAGGATATCTCATCCTAGTGAAAACCAACCGAGAAAACCCAAACCCTTGAGAGAAGGTAGTTGGAGTGTGTTTGTTGGTGAGTAGAGTTGTAAAGAGTTAGTAAACCACTTGAGGTAGTCGAAAAAACTCGTGGAGGAGCTGAGTAAGTAAACCATGGAGTAGTCGTAAAAGTGTACGAAGTTGAGTAAGTAAACCACGAGGTAGTCGTAAAACTCTAGAGGAGAAGTTAGTATGCCATGGGTAGGAAGCCATGAAAGTGTTTGAGTAAGTAAACTACGGAGGTAGTCGTAAAAACTCAAGGTCGGGTTGAGTAAGTAAACCACGCGGGAGTAGTCGTAAAAACTCAGTACGAAGTTGAGTAAGTAAACCACGAGGTAAATGTAAAGCTCGGTGATTAGTGAATTTCTCTCAAGAGTCGCGGAGAGTGGACGTAGGAGCTTGAGTCTCCGAACCACTATAATTGTTGCGGTTGTTTATTGCTTCCTTATCTCTGGCTTAACCGGCTGTATTGACTTGATTTTGAAAGCATACTTTTTTCTAATCGATATTTCAGTTGAATCAATCCATCGAAGTTGCATATAATTGAATCACACCCAATCACTATTTCATTAATGTAAGGTTTTCAAAAGAAAGCTTAAAATCTAGTATAAACAAAGCGGCCAACTATTCCAAGACATTTAATCGAAAGTAGCTAGAACAGATAGTTACCAAACCGAAACTCTTTCGAGGATTCAAGAAGTTAGTTATCCGATCCAAGCATCTCAGATCTCCGACACAGGGACTCGGGTTGGGATTATCCGAGGTATCCGAAAGAGCCAAAGATCACGGCCTCAAGAGATTTTGACTCAGAGTGATCCGCGGCTTCTCGTAACCTAATCTTCAGGATTATCCCACCCAAGTCAATTCCTCAAGAAGAAAAAGTTTTAAAAACACCGAACACGTATTCCCCCCCATACACGTAAGACCTGTTGCACCGGACCAACAGTTGGTATCAGAGCAAAGGGTTCAACTTGACCTCTGTGGTTGACTCAAAAATTTTATTTTTCAAAAATACTTGTGGTCTATATGAATCGATCTTATTTGGTCAATTTTTTTTTTCAAAAGATCGATAAAATGTCTTCTAAAAACTTCCCATGTTCTTGAGAGAACTATGATCTATGGAGATCGAGAACGCAGTGCTCATTTCAGATTCTAAACATGAGCGATGTGGAGAGTGGTCTCAAGGACCATCTTGGGCCATCGTGGTGAATCCCAGAGGAATGTAAGATGAGAGAATCGATCCTAAAAGCGTAATTTCCTAAGTCCGATGACCAACCGATCACGAGGAGAGAAAGTTAGTCAATCTAGACTATATTGCAAAAAGACACACTATACAAAGACAATTGATGATGGTGTGATGGGAATGATCTCTCACTGTAATACTACTAAAGAAATTTGGGATACACTAGCTGTAATGTGCCAAGGCACAGATCATATAAAAGAGAACAAACTTTCAAAGGACAATTGGAAAGTTTGATAGTTTTGAAATGGATGATGGTGAATCAATAGACAAATTGGAAGTCGATTCACTAAAGATCATGAATGATCTAAATGCACTTGGAAAGAAATATCCACAAAGAGAAGTCAGATTGAAAATTCTTAGAGGTCTTTCTAAGAAATGAGATATACATGCCGCGGGTGATTGAAAACACCAAAAACATTAGTTCAATGCCATATCAACAAGTCTTCTCTCGAAATAAGGCCTATGAATTTGTAATTGATAAGAAATCCAAAAAGGTCGACAAAGAAAGATGATTCTTCATCGAGTAAAGAATGTGGCTTTTAAAAGCCAAAGATAAAACTCAGAAACTAGAGAGTCCGATAACTCCCATGCCAAAAATCAGGATGAGCTTGAGGAAAAGCTAGCACTGATGGCAAGGAGGTTTGACAGACTCAATAGTAGATTTGGAAAATACAAAAGCTATTACAGGAACCACAGGTACCAGAAGAAACCCGAGGACAGATCAACCGAGAAGAAGAAGGACCTTAAAGTCAAGGATCTTCATCTAGAAAGAAGGACTCCAAGTCCAAGGAAGAAAGTGATCGTGGATGATGATACCAACAGATGTTATAATTGCTAAAAAGAAAGGTCACTTCCAAAGATGATTGTCCAGATTTGAGTGCTAAGGAGAGAAGAGAAAGGCAAGCTAAAAGAGACCAAGAAGTTCTCTAAAAAAGGCCATGGTCAAGTAAGAAGAACACTCGAGGAGGGATCTAGCTCTTCAGATGAGAGATATTCTCGTGACAAAGCTGAAAGTGATGACATTTGTCCGATGGCCATTGAGGAGGTAAACTCTTCTTTTCTCCGTTGTTGCTCCTACACTAAAGACAAGAGTTTTCAAGTTCCACCGAAAATACTATTTTTGACTCCGATGGATTCTTTTGAGAATCGATGAAGGACTATGCCGTTTTTTGCAAAAGACCGCTAAAAAAGAACTCAAGAGCGTAATAAGGAACCTAACGTTTAAAATCTAAAATGGAAAGACTTAGCAACATCAAATCGCTTTCAATTAATGGGAGCTACCGATGAATCGGATGTTCTCAAAGTACAACTTTAAAAGGAGAAGTTGATAATGTCCCTAATCAAAAGCTAGAGAAATCCATCAAGAGATTCAGTTAATCGACTAAGTTCAATGACCTCTCCGAGAAGCATGAAACTCTACGTAATCCATGAGGAGGATAGTGCATGTAAGAAGTTAACTCTATTGAATAAAAGATCTAATGTAATAGATGAAATTCAGAGTTACCAGAGATCCGCCATTATAAAACTGGATTGGGATACATTCCGTGGGGAACCTCACAAGGTCATCCAACGCCGCATCAAGTAGCAAGAAGACAATCTTTGTAAAACCTCGTGGCAACCACACTTCAAATCAAGTAATGCCCAAGGTCGTAGACAAGGGAAAAGGACCTATGGTCCCCAAGAAACCGAATGATCGTGTCGAAAGCCCAAACCCTCGTGAAGGCTAGAAAACCGAAAGAAGCCGCTTGGAAAGGTTCAGTGCAAGTACTTCAAAGCCTCATGCTAAGAATGCAAACCCGAAAGGCTCCACATCGAATCATCAGAGAATCTCGATGAGAAACACCAACAGAGACATTCTCAATCAAGAGATCAAGTCCTCAAAGATAATCGAAGACCCAGATTTCAAAGATGCATAACCCGAACCCCACTTGCCTAAGGGTAAAGGTTATCTCAACCCGAGTCAACAAAGATTTAGACCGGCCGCATAAAAGCCTAAGATCCGAATGTAAAGGCCCCAACCAAAGAAGAATTCAAAAGCCCATGTTCATGCTAAAGCTCGCGACTCATACACGTAAAACCGCTAAGGCACCCAGAGTAGTAGATGTGTATGTTGATGTTTATGGAAGACAAATTAGCCACTCTAAAGTGATTAGAGTCACAAAGCAGATTTGGATTCCGAAGGTACATCTAACCTTGTAGGACCCTACACAAATTGGGTACCTAAGAATTGATCTATTTTTCAGAGGAAAACAAGGCACCGAATCGATCAAGATCACATGGCATCGATGAGTAGAGATGAAAAAGCCTCGATATATGGTATCTTGACAAAGGATGTTCAAGACATATGACAGATTCAAGAAGATTCTCAAAGGACTATGTTGAACAAAGAGGCCCACAGATCACTTTTTGGAGATAACTCCAAGGATCGATTGAAGGATATGGAACTTTTGGAAATCGACTACCATATCCATGGTGTTTCATATGTATTCGATTGAAGCATAATTTGCTTTCAATAAGCCAATTCGCGGATAAAGGTTTTAATGTTGAGTTCTCTAAGAACTTATGTTATGTGAAAGATGATACATCACAAAAAATATTACTGACTGGTACAAGAAAAGGAAATGTGTATCTTGCTGATTGGAGTTCATCTCCTAAAGATACATGTTTGGTGGCTAAAAGTTCCACAGATACCAGCTTGGTTATGGCATAAAAGAATGAATCATTCGAATTTCAAAAACCTCGTAACAAGCTTGCAAGATTAGCTTTCAGGAGAGGGTTGCCTAATGAAGTGTTCAAGAAGGAACATATTTGTGATGCGTATTAAAGGAATACAAATAAAAGCATCTTTTAAAAACAAAGTTGAGGTTTCTACTGAAAGAATACTTCAGTTATTGCATATGGATCATTTTGGTCCTATAACACCTGTGAGCACTAATGGCAGGAAATACACATTGGTAGTAGTTGATGACTACTCAAGATATATTGGGGTCATATTCTTACTCAAGAAGAAAGAGACTCGTAAAAAAGTTGCCGACCATCGAAAAGGCTCAAGATTGAGAAAATCGAGTGTGGTCAAAATCGATCCGATAAAGGAACAGAATTTATAAATCATATTATATTCGATTATCAGGCAAAGAAATGGAATTTCTCATGAAACATCACCGCAAGGACCCCTCAACAAAATGGTGTTGCCGAAAAGAAGGAACAGACTCGAAAAGAAGTCAGTAAGGATAATGATAGTCAAGTCGATATTCCTAAAAGATTTTAATCAAGCCGCTAACACGTGATGCTACCTCGTATCAGATCCATGTGACCAAGAGTCAAGGCAAAAACACCCTATGAGCTTTGGAATGAAAGGAAGCCTCTTGTTTTTCTTTCGTAGGTGTTTTATTGCAAGTGTTTCATACACAATAATGGTAAAGACTGCTTGAAAACTTTTGATAGTAAAGTCGATGAAGGAATATTCTTAGATATTCTCAAGTCAAGAAGCTTTCAGAGTTTACAAATCGTAGAGGACTTTATTGTGGATAAACACCTCATGTTATTTTTGATGAATCTACTTGTGTTCGTAAGAAACAAAACATGATGCAAATGAACCGACTAAGAGGATCACCAGATTAAGCCCCAAAATGTAAAGATAAATTATCCATCGAACAGAAAAGAAGAAGTCACCACATCCTATGATTGAGTGACTCGCAGACCGATAAAGAAGTTCAGATGGAACTCGATGGATGGTGAGACTCAGAAAACCAACACTAAAGGTGACCAACCGAACAGACACCGCCCGCACTGTGTATGTGATGCCAATGAAGATGTGGTCACACCGAGGCAAATTTAATCTATCAACCAAAGGGGAACAAATGTCTCCGACAATGTTCTCAATAGAATTTCCCGAGGAAGATGATTCTTTTCCTTTTCGTTGTTCCTCGAAGTTTATCAATTAATCGAACCTAACATTTTCAAATGTTGAGGATACTAATGGGGGGGGGAACATCAAGAAGGAAATGGTTAGATAGTCATCCTACAAGTCGATTGTGGGTGATCTAATCAAGGTGTTAAAACAAGAAGGTTCCATGGTGAGAGTGCACTATTCTCGGCCGCTTTCCTATCGTGAGAAAGAACTCCGCCGAGATTGGTGAAGCTCTACAAGATTCTTATCGATTATCGCTATGCAAGATGAAATAATCAATTCTCAAGGAATGAAGTACGGGAGCTAGTAGATAGACCGAAAGGCACAATGTCATTGGAACCAAGTGGGTTTTCAAGAATAAAAGAGAAGAAAACAACAACATTGTAAGAAACAAGGCAAGGCTAGTCGCACAAGGTTATTCCTAAGAAGAAGGCTTGGATTATGATGAAACCTTTGCACCTTGCAAAGACTAGAAGCCATCGATTGTTTTTTTGCATATGCTTCCCACATGAAGTTCACAGCCATCAAATGGATGTGAAAAGTGCATTTCTCGAACGGTGTGCTTAAGGAAGAGGTTTATGTGGAACAACCTCCCGGTTTCAAACAGAACGACCAAGTTTATGTGCTCGTAAAAGCTTTGTATGGTCTCAAGCAAAGCACCCGTGAGCATGGTATGATACTTTTTCAGCTTTCATCGACCATGGTTTTGTCAAAGGAATCGCTGATGTAACTCGCTCGTGATAGAGGATGGGGAAGATATCTTACTAGTTCAGATATATGTTGATGACATCATTTTTGATTTCCAAACCATCACCGTGGTGAAAAGTTTTCAACACCGATGAAAGGCAAGTTTGAGATGTCAATGATGGGAGAGATGAATTTCTTTCTAGGTCTTCAAGTGAAACAATCAAAGGAAGGAATATTCATCAATCAGGTAAAGTACACCAGAGATATGATTGCCAAATATGGTGTACAGAATTGCAATGCGCTAGATTCCCATGAATACTAACTACAAGATGGATCCCGATTCTAAAGGCAAATCAAGAAGTCATACCGATTATAGAGGAATCATCGATCATTGTTTTATCTCACAAACAAGTAGGCCGGATATAACTTTTGCTGTTGGGATATGTACAAGATACCAAGCTAATCCTAAGGCTAGTCACATGGAGGCTGCCAAAAAGATATTGAGGTATCTTAAAGGCACAGTGAATAGAGGATTGTGGTATCCAAAACAAGATAACCTTCAATTAACCGGGTTACTCAGATGTCGATTATGGAGGTTGCAGGATTGACAGAAGTCCACTACAGAACTTGTCAATTTCAGATGTAAGCCGATATCTTGGTTTTCAAAGAAACACCTCAAGAAGCAACCAAGATTATCGAAGATGAATACATGGTCGCTATGGAAGTCGCCAGGTCGATTCTTTCGCCTCGCATAACAATTAAGGGATTATAAAGTTAGAAATAATGAGGTACCGATATTTTGTGACAATAATAGGTCATTGCTATTTCAAAAATCCCAGATTGCACACACCGATGCAAGAATGTGGATATCGACATCACTTCATCGAGATCATGTCGAGAAAAGGACATAAGGATGGAGAAAATTCATATCGATAAGCAGAGAGTTCGATATCTTGACTAAAACCTTTGGTTGAATCAAGATTTCGTGAACTTTCAACTTGAATTAGGGATGTTGGAACTGTGTGAATAGAGTAAATCTAAAAAAATTGAAGGTTTTCAGATGCATGAAGTTTTTCGCATTCTTATCGAGAAACTCAGATAAAATGGAAACATCGAACTGGTCCCGTGAAACTCAGATGCATCAAGTTCAAGATTTAAAGATATATCGACATTTTATCAAGATCAAGATTATCAAGAAGACCGATAAAGAGAAATTAGTCCAAGAAGTAATGACTCACGCGACTCATTTATTGCTCAAGTGAAACTCAAGAATCATTTGCAATAAATACAAAACACCGAGGAATGTTTTGGGCGGATCGCTTGAAATTCCTAGAGAAGGTCAACAATCATTTAATGCTCAAAACATTAATGACTAATGAGGATATTTTGGCGGCTTACTTTTCTGAGTATCGATCGTTCAAGATACCCGACACCCATGACATCTCAACCGCTTTTTCACCTAACCAACGCGAATACCCACGATCTCTCGGTTATATATACCCTAAGAAGCCTTTCAAGCCAAAAATTTTATCAAACCCTTCATTCCCAAATCCTCCGCAATAAATAAATCCATTTGCCCGTAAAATCCTTAACCCTAAAAAGCTTCATCTCTTCAAATAATATCCGAAATGGCTCCAACCTTGTTCGAGAGATTAAATAAACCAACAAGTTATGGTACGAAGTTCGTTGTCTCACCAAAGCACAACCAACTCAAAGCCGTAAGAGGAGGCTCGCGATATGATTCAATCGCCAAATTTCACTCGAATCTGCCGCAGTTTAACTGCATCAGAGTTTATGAAAGAGGTAATCTAATTCATCTCAGAATTTGAAGATAGATGAAGAGAATTGTATACATTCTTCGATTATCGTATCACACTTAGAGCATTCATCAAAATACATCGACTTTGAGAGGGAATTATATATTATTCCGAAAAATTTGAATGATGTTTTTGAGCTCTGCGATAGAGGAGAGGATCCTACTATGTATATGTCAGGAAGAGAGCAGGAGTATTTAGATAGGATTGCTGAGAATCCTGTTAAATTTGAGGCGACATTACATAAGAGGTAATTAAAGCCACAATATCGCAGGCCGATGGATATTGTGAGCAAATGCATCATGAGTCTTGCAGGAGTTTTTGAGCAGATCAAGATCAAGCTCGATTGATGTATGGCGATAGAGGCCTCACCCACCATCGATTTCAACCGGTGGAAATTTTTGATTCGTGACGGCGGAGTGAAGCAGACTAAAGTTTTGAGGAAGATTGACGTGGTGATGTCAATAAAAGGCAAGGTCCACCATGCCACAAAAATCGCTTATATTTTGGAGATGTGCAGAGAGGAGGAGGATATCTTTGCCAATTCGACCTCATTCCCTAAGAGCAAAGTGCTATTCAAGCCTATTGCTGCGAAGAGGCAAGTCATCAAGGGAAAGAAAGAGAAGAAAGTGGAATCACCCATGGGCCGAGAAAGAGACACAACAAACCCGGGGAAGGTTTTGTTGAGGCTAAGATGGAGCAGGGAGAGAAGATGAAGAAAAAAACTCTCGCTCCCAAGCGCAGAAGATTGGTGGTTCTCACCGATGAAGATGACAGTGATTCTGAGGAGATTCAACCTGAGGGCCAAACCGCTCAGAGTTCACCATTGCAAGTGTTGGCTCAGGTTATCTCTAGAACACAGGATCAGACTGAGGAGCAGGTCTTCTCTGAGGTGCTCGAGACATCACTTAGTTCGTATAAAATTTCTCAGAAATTTTTAAAGGAGTCAGACTGAGATGCCTACCTCGGGATGTGCAGTTCAAACAGTAAGAGCAAACCAGAGTCGATTCAAGATGTGCAAAGCTCGATCAAGAGCCAACTCGACTAAACCGAGGATATGCCACCAGCCTCGTAACCCACTCAGATGTAAACCGAGGACTCTGACCGCGACAACCTTCAGAGGTCAGCTGAGACTCGTGGAGCGTAATATTCTTGATGAGCTCCTCGAAAGGATCTATCGCTTTGATCCTCACCGAAGCTTTAACCGAACAAGAGAGCCCGAGATGGAAGAAGGGCGAGGGTCAAGAAGGCGAGTGGAGGAGCAAGGGGAACGGTTCATTCTGACGAATACCTCGAGCTCACCATACCCCGACCGCAAGATGTTTTTCGGGATTAAGGACGATATAGTGTTCATCCTCAATCGACTCTTCCCGAGATGCTCGATATTGCTACATTCGTGAGGGGAAGATCGGTGGAATGAGGAGACAACCTTTCCCCGACCGATTTCTCGTGGTTCGTAGACAAAGCTTAGGATGAAAAACCCGATTTTGATGAGCCGGTTCGTAAGAAGTTGTCGAGAGGAGAGCGATCAATATGTGCCCCGAGCAATGGAGACAAATCTAAAGATGGAGATGGGGACCAACAGGAGATGCCGAGGATCGGGCCTCGATGGAAAGGAGACTTTGTTGTCGATCAACCCGAAATTGGTCAACATCGACCAAGCTAGCACTCTTTCAGATCGAGGCTCGCTTGGAGACCTGAGCTCGTGATCAAGCCGAAGCTCAGATGATCAAACAAAGACAGAGCAGTGTATGTTCCCCTAGATAGACCTCACCCCCTTGGTGAAAAAAACTTGAGAAGGTTGAGCCAATGATGATCAAAATTGCTCGATAGAGGAGATATGGCCAACCAAGCTCAAAAGATGGAGCTTCTTAGTCACTCTTCGCACTGGGTGAACATTCAAGACACTGACCACCAAGATGACCTCCATGGAAGAAAAGTCAATGAAAAGTCGAGGAGTCAAGGCCGAAAGTTAAAGGCCGAATCAAGCGTAAAACACTGTGAGAGCTCAATTCCTAGAGGTGAAATCGGCAAGAGAAGAATGAGGTGCTAATCAAGTCCGGCTGCTGAGGAAATGAGCTCAAGACTATGACCAAGATGACAGAGATATTCAAAGAAGCACTTTCGCCGGGCTTTGCCCACTTATCCAAGAAGTTTTGGACCAAGAACCATCTCGTGAGAATGGAAGATGAGCAAGATCAGTTAGCGAGAGATCCGCCAGGTGAGCAAAGAACAATATCACATGGACACAAACACTTTCTAGACTTCTTCCAAATTACGCGCCAAGAAGGGGGAAAAGGAAGGTGAAGACCCGTGAAGTTCATGGCACGCTTTGGAGAAGAAGGCTCGTAAAGAGGCTTAAATGTATAACCTAGCCAAAGCCTCAAGAGAAGTCGGTTACCGAGAAGTTGAAGTTCGCCGTGGAGAAAACCTATCTACACTGAAGTTTCTTAAGCAAACCATGCTTGAAGTTGCAAGAGAGAAACCGAAAAGCAGAGAGCAAAGGTTGGAACAAGCCAGTGTCGACCGAATTGTTTATAAAGAGGAAAGCCTCATGTTGTTCAACCCCGAAAAAGCAAGCGTAAAGGTTTCAAGACAATCCAGAGAAAGTCGATTTCGATGAAGATGTTGAAGAATCTGAGTCTCAACCTCAGAAGAAAGTCTTCAACACGAGAAATGCTCTGAAGACACTCCAAGTAGAACAAGCTAAGAAAGCTGCTGCTTCGATCTCAGGAGCATATGTGATCAGAAAGAAGATAGACGAAGAGCAGAAGCGAAGGAGTGAATTCAGGAAGTTTGCAAGCAAGAGGAAAGAGACATCAAAAGCACTAAAGTGGCCCCACGTTGATAAATGGATGCCCATCAAACTCAACGATATGTGGGAAGAAGTTAAGAGAACCTTCTGGTTTAATTATGATGTTCTCAGGGAATGGAGAGGGGAAAGCTCAGATCAAGATGAAGCTTTTATTGAATATCTTCTAACCTTCTATCCAAAGTATCTCCAAGGTCGGATTAACTTTTGGATGAAGGTGGAGTACGTGAGTCCCCCCGTCCATACTCCTATCCTCCTCCAAGACTTGGTAATGGCTTGGTGAATGAAAAGGTCATTACTCAAGAAATTGCTCAAGATGTCGGGTTGGTTTAGTGAGGAAAATTCCCGACATCTTCAAGGAGAGAAATGAGTCAAGAAGAGATTTTTTCGAATGTTCGACCGGAGGAAAGTACCATGAAGTTGAGAATGAAGCAGATCAAGAGCAGAAGATCAAGAGCCAAAATCAAGATCGGAGACTCGTAAGATTCTCGTAATCTTTTAAATTTTTGTCTTTTCGATTTTGTTGATAAACTCATTGTAATCTGTAATGGGATACCAATCATCAATGAAGATTTATCATTATGCTCAAAAGATAATATCTCATTATCTTATTTACATGACTTTTATTTTGATATGCTGATTGTATGATGATATGGGGGAAATTGTCTGAATATGGAAGAAATTGTTTAAGTATTTGGTAATGAACTATTTAAAGAGATTCATTACTGAAGAAATTGTTGGGAGACTCTCTGAATTTGTTGGGAGTTTTCTCCGATTAAATTATTGGGAGACGAACCATCTTGTAATAGAATAAACCGAACCTGAGTATAGGTTATATGTTTGTAACAAGATAGGTTTTGGCATCATCAAAAAGGGGGAAATTGTTGGGAGATGAATTTAATAAAAGATAATATGATTTTGATTAAGATCCCAAAACCCCTAAGTATGACATGTTCGTAATGATCTTGATAGTTGAGTCAGATTCCGCCTTTTAGAGTATTCGTGATGTTATCCGCAAAATGTATAGTAGACAGATATAGATCAAGATAGACTCAAAAAACTCAAGATAAGTTTTTTGAGAATCAAGACTCAAAGACGAAGATACAAAGTATCACCAAGAGACTCGTAAGAATCAAGACGTAAGACCCTCAAGACTCAAGACACAAGATCAAGATCGAAGATCAAGAATATCAAGGCACAAAGAATTACTAAAGACTCAATAATGTACTAAATGCTCAGTATAAACCTGAATGTTCCGAGGCACTGAATATATCTATCTGAAGGATGCAATACTGAGAAGATCGCGATTCCTTTGATAAAAGATATTTGCCAAGACATTCAAATGCGCATAAAAGGAACTAAGTCAAGTGTTGTTAAGGTTATATCAAAACTCGTAGTTTGTAAATCAAAAAGAGCCGCTTGAAGGTGTCTACCTTTAATCGAGACAAAAGTCAAAAAAGAGGAAGACAAAGATTGCACTCATATCGATTAATCGACAAAATGTGCGTCGCCAAAAAAAAGATGTCGATAAAACGTAAAAAGTTCCAGATCGCAAAAGGTGAAGACGGCTACATGAAAGGCTATTGCCTAAAAAGTGTTAGGGAGGTTCAAACTCTAAATATAGCCGCTCTCACACACCTTAAGAGGAAACTCACAAAGCTATCTCCAACGGATAGTTTTCAAGAGTGACCTTGGTGTATGCCTATAAATACCGGGTGACCTCTACATTGTAAGGTTACGGGAAATTTATACGCAACTCAAGAGCTCAAACTTATTCTTAAAAAAGTTAAAGCACTCAAAAACCTTGAGATTTCCCAAGTGCTTTTTATATTGAAGAGAGCTCACTATACTAAGCCTAGCTTGATAAGATTTATCCAAAAAGCTTAGTCGAGATATCCTAACCCTTTTGCATTGTGCTTCATTGTAAAGGATATCTCATCCTAGTTGAAACCAACCGAGAGAAACCCCAAACCCTTCGAGAAGGTAGTTGGAGTGTGTTTGTTGGTGAGTAGAGTTGTAAAGAGTTAGTAAAACTACGGAGGTAGTCGTAAAAACTCGTGGTCGGGTTGAGTAAGTAAACTACGCGGGAGTAGTCGAAAAACTCAAAATAAGTTGAGTAAGTAAACCACGAGGCAATGTAAAAAACTCTAGAGGAGAAGTTAGTAAGCCACAGGGTAAAAGCTTGTGAGTGTTTGAGTAAGTAAACCACGGAGGTAGTCGAAAAACTCAAGGTCGGGTTGAGTAAGTAAACCACGGAGTAGTCGAAAACTCGTGGATCGAAGTTGAGTAAGTAAACTACGCAGGTAAATGTAAAGCTCGTAAGCGATTAGTGAATTTCTCTCAAGAGTCGTGAGAGTGGATGTAGGAGCTTGAGTCTCTCAACCACTATAATTGTTGTGTTCTTTATTGCTTTCCTTATTCAGGCTTAATCGCTGCAGATTGACTTGATTTTGAAAGCATACTTTTTCATCGATATTTCATTGAATCAATCCAATCGAAGTTGTATATAATTGAATCACAAATTAATCACTATTTCATTAAGGGAAGGTTTTCAAGAAAGCTTAAAACGAGTATAAACTAAAGGGCCAACCTATTCCAAGACGATCGAAAGTAGCTAGAACAGATAGTTACCAAACCGAACTCTCTTCTCGAGGAGTCAAGAAGTTAGTTATCCGATCCAAGCATCTCAGATCTCTCACACTCGTGACTCGGGCTTGAGATTATATCGAGGTATCCTGAAAAGCCTCAGATCACTGCCTCAAAGAGATTTGACTCAGAGCGACTGCGGCTTCGTAACCTAATCTTCGTGGATTATCTCAACCCAAGCCGACCTCGCAAGAAGAAAAAAGTTTTAAACATTGAACACGGTATTCCCCATACACGTGTAAGACTCTGCTTTGCACCGAGACCAACATATACATATATATTCAAAGAGTGTTCTAGAACCCAACTTAAGCAACCCACGATGTATCATAGCTTAGAGAGATTTTCCCAACCCAAAGCATTGAGGCTAAACAAATGTAAGGGAAAATCTCACCATAGTTGGAGACAACACCAAACCCAAAACCCATTCTCGGAAGAGATAACTGAAGTGGTGAAGTTGAGGTAGTTGTTAAAGCGAGCCCGAGAGGGTGATAAGTCCATTTTGAGTTAGTAAACCACAGAAAGTTAGTCGAAAAGCTCAAAGTAGAAAGGTTAGTAAACACGTGAGGTAGTCGTAAAGCCTTAGGAAGTGTTTGAAGGAATTTCCTCAGAATGTGGAGAGTGGATGTAGGAGCTTGAGTCTCCAAACCACTATACGCGTTGTTGTGTTCTTTATCGCTTTTACGCTCTTATCTTGTCATACGATTCGATTATAAGCAAGACACAACACATGAGCTTAAAAGAAAAAAACTGAATCACCATTCCTTCACCCCCCTCGCTTTTTTTATATGACGCCGACATGTTTTGCTTCCAAGACGCCAAGAAATGGGTTTTTCCCACCGGACCAACAGAGGCTTATGTATGTCAAGACAACGCTGAAATTTATAAGTGAATTGATAATATGTTTGACTAATGCTTCAGAAGACTCGTTTCATAATCCTTGAACCGCCGGGGGTTCAGATAAACAATTTGAGTTTTCTATGAACCGCTAAGATTTGTTGTTCAAAGCACATTAATTTGGTGAAGATTATCGCCAGGTACCATGCTATAATTTTTTTTTCAATATAATGTCGTTTCACCGTTATTTTGTTCCTTTTGTTTTCTGTGGATTTCAATTTTAAGTTGAGTTGTTTTTGAGGCCTTGGTTTCAAGTTGCTTATATTTGTGGAAGAATTTACCTTATCAAATCCAACTATATGTTACTTGCATTAATATCAACTTTCCTAATGTTTTCAAAGACAAATTACATACAAGTTGCAGTGAAGAATATTATGTCGACTCAAAGTTTGGTTATGGGTGAATTGTGATCAATCTGTTAAGCCAAAGATCAACTTCGACAGGATCTATGATTGCAAACTTGAAGTTCCATTCCATTAACCTAAAGTCTCCATTCCATTAGATCTCAAACATCTATGTTTCTATGCCTTATGCTTGAAATTTCTTTATTTGGTTACTTGAAACAACTAACACTTTTTAGAGAAACAACTAATACTTTTTAGTGAAAACACCTAATACTTTTTAGTGAAACAACTAATACTTTTTAAAGTGAAAACAACTCGATACTTTTTAGTGAAAACAACTAATACTTTTTAAAGGTAAACACCTAATACTTTTTTTATTTAAATAAATAATACTTTATAGTAAAAACAACTAATATTTTTAGTGAAAACAACTGATACTTTTTAGTGAAACAACTAATACTTTTTAATGAAAACACCTAATACTTTTTTTAGTGAAACAACTAATACTTTCTAAAGTGAAACAACTAATACTTTTTTTAGTGAAAAAAACAATGATACTTTCTAAAGTGAAACAACTAATACATTTTAGTAAATACACAACTTGTTCATAATATGAAAGAGTGTTTAGTATCATTTAACCGTTAAAAAACGTTTATTAATGAGAAACAAGGGTATCAAGATAAAGAATTAAAGTAGAATATCTTGAAATTGGTTAATGATTGGTTTTATTTGTTATTGTGATAACAACTCATTCATCTCAATTGCTTATTCAATGAGTTCATAGACAATTTATATATTTCAAGTGAATTACGATTATTTGGGGAAATAAGAAAGTGTAACAAACTTTATGTCCGTTAAAGTAAATATATAAAACGGGCTCGTTTCAAGCACGGGCAGAATACTAGTAAATTAAATATAACTCTAAATCGCTTCCTCTACTATAATATTCGATTTTTCGATTAATTAAATGATCATTTGAATATCGCAAATAATTAATTATTCAATTATTATATAATATTATTTGGATTTTAAAATTATGATAGAATAAATTTATTATTAATATTTTATAAATATTTATAAATAAAAAATTAATACCATTACACTTAGAAACTAATACCACTACACTTATCAATTGATACAATTACACTTATAAATTAAGTTCAGCTAGCGATTCCTATGTCCAGGACGTATCATAATATTAGATGCTATTGATAATATGATATTAGTTTATAAGAATAGTAATATCAATTTATAAGTGTAATGACATCAGTTTCATATTATGAACAAGTTTCATAGGAAAATGTGGTGAGAATTAATATAAATTCCTAACAGCTAGGTGCATGCATCTTTTAAAGTATAGGTGTATAACCAAGGACGGCCCCATTTATGGGCCAAGGGGCACTGGGCCCCCCTGAAATTTTGAAAATTATTATCGATCATAGGTACACCGTGTGTTCATAATGCATTTTAAAATTATACAACTTTGTTATATTGAAATATGCAACTTATTTACATTGAACTGTGTAAGTATTTTTTCACATTAATAGTTGCACGGTTCAGTGTAAACAAATTGCATCTTTTAATATAACAAGTTGCATGGTTCTAAAATGCATTATGAGTGTAGGGTGCACCTGAATACATACAAAATTTAGCCTATTACTCGGGCCCCCCTCAACAAAATTCCTGCGTCCGTCCCTGAGTATAACATATATACAATATTAATAGGTCATTATCCTATTGGTAGGTCAATATAGTTATTTCAGTTGTCAATTTAGATATAAAACTTAGTAGAGATATGTATATGATATTTTGAAATCTAGCTAAAATTTTATTTTTATAATTATTAATGCATAATTTAAGTTAAAATTGATATTATTAAGCTCGTTTGGGCTCCTATAAACTCGACTAAGTTTGAAAAAGATCATAAATATTCTACTACCATGTTTTTTAAAAAAAAAATATGTAACTTTCAAATTTTCTCGAATCGATAAGAGATAAATAAACATGATAAATAATAAAAAAAATCCACAAAACAAATGATAATAATTATTTTAAATTCAATTAATGAAAATGTAGTATGAATAAAATAAACTCCAATTTTTTATTTATTAAGATACCCAACAATCAAACAAATATAAAAAATATATAGTATGAATAAAATAAACTCCAACTTTTTTAAGATTAAGATACCCAACAATCAAACAAATAATAAACATGATAAAAAATAAATTAAAATAAAAAATAAAGATTAAGATACCCAACAATCAAACAAATAAAAAAAATATAGTATGAATAAAATAATCTCCAATTTTTTTAAGATTAAGATATCCAACAATCAAACAAGTAATAAAAATATAGTATGAATAAAATAAACTCCAAAAATAAATTAAAATAAAAAATAAAGATTAAGATACCCAACAATCAAACAAATAAAAAAAATATAGTATGAATAAAATAAACTCCAATTTTTTTAAGATTAAGATATCCAACAATCAAACAAATAAACAAAATATAGTATGAATAAAATAAACTCCAATTTTTTTTAACATTAAGATACCCAACAATCAAACAAATAATAAACATGATAAAAAATAAATAAAAAAAAGATTTTTTTAACATTATAAATAAAAAAAGATAAAAAATAAATAAAAAAGATAAAAAGATAAAAAATAAATAAAAAATGCAGGTTTTAGGGGTTGAACCTGACACTCATGGGCTACACCACTTATGGTCTATACCACTGGGTCATACAATAATAGATGTTATAACTTACATTCAGTATTTCTAAATGAAAGATAAATAAAAAATAAGAGAAAATTTACAATTAATAAATCGGGACTTCAGCCCCAATTATTCATATCCCCAATTCATCTTCAATTACCAAATTCGTGATTTCATCCCCAATTGTCTACAATGCAAGTAAATGTTCATCTTCAATTCAACCAAATTCATCCCCAATTCGCTTCTTCCCTAACCCGTAAATCCCATATTCAATCACAATTAACTGCATGATGTTCATCCCCAATTATCCTTAATCCCTAAATCACTGCGAGCAGCCGCGGCGATCATCCTAGCCGTGAGACTTCATCCCGGACCATCATCTACAACGGCGAAATGAAGACTACGAGCAGTGGCCATGGTGGTGATTTTCACAAGTTTATTGGATTCGGCCGATGCGGATTTCGGGCAAAGACCAGATTAGCAATGAGGGAGAAGGCTTATCGGGAGAGATCAAGTTGATTGGGTGCGCATGTGGGGCAAAGATCCACAATCTTCAATCTGCGGCAAGCCGGAGGCGTGGTCAAGCTATGGATGCACCGCACTTCAATCAAATTAGGTATTTATTATTATAATTGGAAAGAATGAGTATAATTTGATCTTGATAAATTATAAGAATGTGATTAATTTGATTTACAAACCTAGGGTTAAAATCGTAAGTCTTTCCACATTCTTTGTAATTTTGGTATTATGTATGTCAAACCCGCCCATTAATTATCAATGATTTGGCTTTGGAGCCAAAAAAGGCCACTGGCGCGGGTCTTAAAAATTTTTAAATGAGATTTTAGGACGTGGATTAGTGGAAAAATCTTAACTGATATCCTATTCCAAATTTGATTAGAAAATATTCCATTCTTATTCAGAGATATTCACGTACATACCCACACTTATTTATACTCGATCAAACCCAAAACCTCTCACCCTTCTTTTTAATATCGCGAATCTTCAACACTCTCTTCAATAGTTTCCTCTCTCCTCTCATCAACAGAGTTTCTGGTAACTATTCCCCTTTTTGTGTTCATATATATGTGTTTCTTGAATTGCTAGTCGTTAATTGTTCATTATGTGGTGTTTGATTGTTGTACTATTTTCACTGTAAGTCACTGAACCCTTGCACATTAGACGTAATAAAACATGAATTTCACTAAAAATAATGGTTTGTAAATCAACCACTGTAGTTGAAATTACCAGTAGTTATATATACTTTGTTGATTACTATATACATTGTTGTAATGTAGTTGCTTATACTGCAATTGATTCATGATTGCCTTAATTTAGACTTTAAGGTGCAAGTGATTACTAATTGTTGTAAACTATGCAAGTGATTACTAATTGTTGTAAATTATGCAAGTGGTAGGTTACGCTTTTCGTTTTGTATCTTTCTGTGAAATGTGCGAATGATCCTAACTTATTGTTGCCTTCATTTCAAGTGGAAGAGCCTGCTTAGTAGTGTAAAATTCTAATGTAATTAACTCAAAGAATTTGTCCTAATTATTTGATTGTTAAGGTGGTTTTTCTATATACTGTGGTTGGAGTTTCAACACAACATCTTTAATGAGGTTGCATCTTGGATTAATAGCTATAATAGAGTAGTGAACACTGAATTCTCAATTTATATATTTTCAACAACATCATAAAAATCTCTCAAATTTATTAATATTCAATAAAGACTTGGATTAATAGCTATAATGTAAATGAGGTTCGAGTTTCAAATTCTCAATTTATATATTTTCAACATCATAAAATTTCTCAAATTTATCAATATTCAATAAAGCACTTGGATTAATAGCTATAATAGAAAGTAGTGAACACCTAATAATTAGTTATAAGAATTCGCTTTTTTTGGTGCTTAGTAGTATTGTTTTTACTTGGGCTTCTTTAATGTTGGTGTGTCTGTTTCATACATTTATGATTTAGTGGTAGGTTAAGTTGTTTCGTTTTGTATCTTTCTGTTAAATGTGTGAATGATCCTAACTTATTGTTGCCTTCATTTCAAGTGGAAGAGCCCGCTTAGTAGTGTAAAGTTCTAACAGAAATAACTCAGTAACTTGTCTGAATTATTTGCTTGTTAAGCCCAAAGACGGTTGAAGCCTTAAATGTGTCCTTTTATAATTACCTTCCACCAGTTTGAATGCACTTTAACCAATTATCAGTTTGCATATAGTTTGGTTTCAATGTGTTGTCAAGAAATTATGTTTTAACATTTGAGGGTGTTGGGATATTTTAGTTTTGATTAATTATACCAAAACATTATCAACTTGTGTTATTTAAGATAATCTACAGAAAACAAGTTAAGGGGGAACTCATAAAATCAGACGAAGATGATCGAGATCAGACGAGGCTGATGGAGATCAGATGAGTAGGATGAGTTCCGAAAGTTAATCGATGATTTAACAAGAAGAAGCATGTTGATTTGTGATGAAGAAAAGCCGATAAAATGTCTTGGAAGAAATCGTAAATCAAAGTAGAAGAAATCAAATCGAGAGAAGAAATCAAATCAAAGCGAAATAAATCGTGTCCGATGAGCAAAGGAAATCGGGTTCGATGAACAGTGAAATCAGTTCGGGTGAACAGTGAAATCTGTTGGTCCCGAAATTTAGTAAAAAATAATTTTGCGCCTGCGGAAGCAAAACGTTTTAGCTCGATGCATATAAAACAGGGGTGAGGGCAGAGTGATTCCAATTTTTTTGCTTTTAAGCTCATGTGTGTTGTTTTGCTTATAATAGAATGCATATGACAAGTAATAACATAAAGCAGTAAAGAACACACAATTTTATAGTGGTTCGGACAACTCGTCCTACATCCACTCTTCCCTTCATGGGGCACCGACTTAACCAACTGGACTTAGTTTACCGTGTTAGTCCAACACCCAACAGATGTTTACCGAGTTCACACTCAAACGGGACTTATCACCCTCACGGGATTGCCTACCCTCCCTTTCGGGATTGCTAGATGTTTACCGAGTTCACACTCAACCTACAAACTTAACCTACCAACTGGTTTGGGTATAAGGTTGTTTGGTTTCAATTAAGGGTGAGATTTTCCCTTACATTTGTTTAAATTTCAATGCTAAGGTTGGGAAAATCTCTCTAAGCTTAGGATATGGCATTTATGCTTAGATCTAGGGTAGAACACTTCTTGAATGTATGCGTGTATTTCTTGCTCTGTGTTCTATGGTGGGAATGCTAGATGATTTGGCTTGATGAATGTTTCACGCATTTTCCACACCACCACCTTAGAATGAAGGAAGAACTTGTATTTATAGTGTGGATTTGAATGTTACCGTTGGAGAGAATCACATTCAAATCCATACTATTCTCTGTAAGTTCTGCAGCTTTTCCAGGCTGGTTGTCTTCCTCTCATTGGTCCACGTCAGCTGATTCTAACGGCTATATTCCTCAGATTCCTCGCCCTGGAATCATTCAGGATTCTCTGAGTCTTCAGTCTGGTCCGAGCCTTCATTTGTCTTCTTCGGGTTGGACCTTGTCCGATCGTGATTATCGAATTTCGGGTTGATTGAGTTCAGTTCTTCTTTTCTTGTATTAACTGCCCCTGGTCGAGCTTAACTGATCATCGATGGCGTTCGATTCTCGGCACATGACTTGAGATGACTTCTCTCCGATGACTTCTTTTCGATCGGTATGCAGATTTCGGTTTCGATATCGATTTCTTCTACTTTGATCGATCATTTCACATGATCGATCAAGATAGCATCGTCAAAGATATATCGGTTTATCTGCATCGATCGATTAGCATATTTAGGTTAAGATATCGTTTAAGCGATCCGATCTCAATCACGCCCGATCTTGACCATCCGCTTCATCTTCATATCTCGATCTCGACACGCGTCGATCTTCGATCGATCCCATCTCGCTTCTCTTCCGACGGTAACCTTCTCTCGATCTTCCTGGTCATCTTCTTTTCGATCGGTTTTCCGCTCTTCCGATCATTAGATCACTCATTGTTTCCGTCATCCGATCAGTCATCCGTCATCTTCGATCACCGGCTTAGCCTTTATTCTCTTCTGATTTTGCTCAATTTCTGGGCCACTCGAACTCATCTACATTTTTCCGATCTCGTCGGTCTCGCTCGCAACCTAAATCCGATCTCGATCATCTACTTCTGATTCCGTGAGTTCCCCCTCAATTCGTTCTCTCGTTCCCCCTCAACCTGTTATCTGTAAATCAGCTTCAATAACACAGGTTGATAATGTTTTGGCATAATTCATCAAAACTAAAATATCCCAACAAAATCAGTTCGGATGAACAGTGAAATCAGTTAAGATGAACAGTGAAATCATGTCGGATGAACAGTTGATTTCAAAGAATCGATGAACGGGAAATCAACTCGATGAACAAAGGATTTCAAAGATCGATGAACAAAGGATTTCAAGACGATGAACAAATGATTTCAAGACACCGTAAATCTGCGGACTGATTTCTACAGATCGATTTCAAACGGACCGCATCAAAGCACTGTAATCAAGAGATGAACAAAGAATCGACGAGCTGATCAGATCCGTTAGACACACAAAAGCAGCTGGCCAATAAGAAGACAACACACATATTGATGTGACATAACGCTGCAAGGAAAAGTGCAAAAGGACAACGAAAAACTGGAAGTTATTAGTATGGATTTGAATATTACTTTCCAACGGTAATATTTAAATCCACACTATAAATACATTGCACTATCTTCAAAAGAAGAGAATGGAGGATCTGCAAAGTGAAATTAAAGCCAAATATTCAAGCAACTCCATTCATAGAACACAGAGCAAGAAATACACACATATATTCAAAAGTGTTCTACCCTAGATCTAAGCACAAATGCTATATCCTAAGCTTAGAAAGATTTTCTCATCCTTAGCATTGAGGCTAAACAAATGCAAGGGAAAATCTCAACCTAGTTGGAAACCAAACAAACCTTACCCAAATCAGTCGGTTAAGTTTGTAGGTGAGTGTGAACTCGGTAAACATCTAGCAATCCCGAAAGGGAGGGTAGGCGATCCCGTGAGGGTGATAAGTCCCGTTTGAGTGAGAACTCGATAAACATCTAGCAATCCCGAAAGGGAGGTAGGCGATCCCATGAGGGTGATAAGTCCCGTTTGAGTGAGAACTCGGTAAACATCTGTTGGTTAAGTTGGTGCCCCATGAAGGGAAGAGTGGATGTAGGACGAGTTGTCCGAACCACTATAAAAATACGTGTGTTCTTATTTGCTTTCATATTAACTGTCATACATACTTTAGCAAATCTGCATAACACATTCAAAAAAAAAAAATTAAGTCACCACCCATTGAGATTTTACGAGTTTTAAATCGGGTTTTTCGGGACCAACAAGTGGTATCAGTGCAGGGGTTCAAAAGTTCACTAGATTTTAATGTGAACACCTGAACTGGTCTTTTTTATTAAAACCCATTTAGTTTAAAATGCATAAATTTTATAAAATTCATGGAGGTTGACAATCCTCTTCTCATTTTTAAAATGAAAACAATGTTCTTCATTATTTCACTTGTTTACCTAACACTGTTTTTCTCGTATATTTTTATTGTTAGTTAGTTTTGGCATAATTATCAAAAAGGGGGAAATTGTTGGGATATTTTAGTTTTGATTAATTATGCCAAAACATTATCAACTTGTGTTATTTAAGATAATCTACAGAGAACAAGTTAAGGGGGAACTCATAAAATCAGACGAAGATGATCGAGATCAGACGAGGCTGCAGACGAGGCTGATCGAGATCAGATGAGTAGGATGAGTTCCGAGTTAACTGATGAGCCGAAACAAGAAGAAGATGCCGATTTGTGATGAAGAAAAGCCGATAAAATGTTGCGGAAGAACCAGAAATCAAAGTGAGAAGAAATCAAATCAAAGTAGAAGAAATCAAATCACCGAAATAAATCGTCCGATGAACAAAGGAAATCAGTTCGATGAACAAAGGAAATCGGCCGATGAACAAAGGAAATTAGGTTGATGAACAAAGGATTTCAAAGAATCGATGAACAAAGGAAATCGCCTTCCGATGAACAAAGGATTTCAAAGATCGATGAAAAAGTGATTTCAAAGACACCGTAAATCGCCAGACTGCATTTCTACTGATCGATTTCAAAGGACCGCATCAAAGCACCGTAATCGTAAGAGATGAATAAAGAATCGACGAATTTGACGATCCGCTACACACAAAAAGCAAAGCCAATAAGAAGACAACACACATATTGACGTGACATAAAGTTGCAAGGAAAAGTGCAAAAAGGACAAAGAAAAGTCGGTAGTTATTAAGATGGATTTGAATATTACTTTCCAACGGTAATATTTAAATCCACACTATAAATACATTGCACTATCTTCAAAAAGAAGAGAATTGAGGATCCGCAAAAGTGAAATTAAAGTCAAATATTCAAGCAACTCCATTCATAGAACACAGAGCAAGAAATACACACATATATTCAAAAGTGTTCTACCCTAGATCTAAGCACAAATGTTATATCCTAAGTTTAGAAAGATTTTTTTCCATCCTTAGCATTGAGGCTAAACAAATGCAAGGGAAAATCTCAACCTAGTTGGAAACCAAACAAACCTTACCCAAATAAGTCGGTTAAGTTTGTAGGTGAGTGTGAACTCTGTAAACATCAAGCAATCCCGAAAGGAGGGTAGGCGATCCAGTGAGGGTGATAAGTCCCGTTTGAGTGAGAACTCCAGAACATCTAGCAATCCCGAAAAGGGAGGGTAGCGATCCCGTGAGGGTGATAAGTCCCATTTGAGTGAGAACCCAAGTAAACATCTGTTGGTTAAGTTGGTGCCCCATGAAGGGAAGAGTGGATGTAGGATTTGAGTTGTCCAACCACTATAAAAATACGTGTGTTCTTATTTGCTTTCATATTAACTGTCATACATACTTTAGCAAATCTGCATAACACATTCAAAAAAAAAAAATTAAGTCACCACCCATTGAGATTTTACGAGTTTTAAATCGGGTTTTTCGGGACCAACAAGTGGTATCAGTGCAGGGGTTCAAAAGTTCACTAGATTTTAATGTGAACACCGAATCGGTTTTTTTTTTATTAAAACCCATTTAGTTTAAAATGCATAAATTTTATAAAATTCATGGAGGTTGACAATCATCTTCTCATTTTTAAAATGAAAACAATGTTCTTCATTATTTCACTTGTTTACCTAACACGTTTTTTCTCAGATATTTTTATTGTTAGTTAGTTTTTGGCATAATTATCAAAAAGGGGAAATTGTGGGATATTTTAGTTTAGATTAATTATGCCAAAACATTATCAACTTGTGTTATTTAAGATAATCTAGAGAGAACAAGTTAAGGGGGGAACCCATAAAATCGCATTTAAGATGATCGAGATCAGACGATTTAGGTCAGCATTTAGGCCGACGAGATCGATGAGTAGGATGAGTTCCGAGTTAATCGATGAGCTAAACAAGAAGAAGCATGCCGACGCAGGATGAAGAAAACTCGATAAAATGTCGGAAGAAATCGTAAATCAAAGAGAAGAAATCAAATCAAGCGAGAAGAAATCAAATCACGAAATAAATCAGGTCCGATGAATAAAGGAAATTGGCTTCGATGAACAAAGAAATCAGTTCGATGAACAAAGGATTTCAAAGAATCGATGAACAAAGGAAATCACCGATGAACAAAGGATTTCGAAGACACCGTAAATCAGCAGACTGCATTTCTACAGATCGATTTCAAATGACCAGATCAAAGTACCGTAATCAAGAGATGAACAAAGAATCGACGAGCCGATCGATCCGATAGACACACAAAAGCAAATGGCCAATAAGAAGACAACACACATATTGATGTGACATAAAGCTGCAAGGAAAAGTGCAAAAGGACAAAGAAAAGCTGGAAGTTATTAGTATGGATTTGAATATTACTTTTCAACGGTAATATTTAAATCCACACTATAAATACATTGCACTATCTTCAAAAGAAGAGAATGGAGGATCCGCAAAGTGAAATTAAAGTCAAATATTCAAGCAACTCCATTCATAGAACCGAAAGCAAGAAATACACACATATATTCAAAAGTGTTCTACCCTAGATCTAAGCACAAATGCTAAATCCTAAGCTTAGAAAGATTTTCCCATCCTTAGCATTGAGGCTAAACAAATGCAAGGGAAAATCTCAACCTAGTTGGAAACCAAACAAACCTTACCCAAATCGGCTGGTTAAGTTTGTAGGTGAGTGTGAACCCCAGTAAACATCTAGCAATCCCGAAAGGGAGAGAAAGCGATCCCGTGAGGGTGATAAGTCCCATTTGAGTGAGAACTCCCTAAACATCTAGCAATCCCGAAAGGGAGGGTAGGCGATCCCGTGAGGGTGATAAGTCCCGCTTTGAGTGAGAACCCCAGAAACATCTGTTGGTTAAGTTGGTGCCCATGAAGGGAATAGTGGATGTAGGACGAGTTGTCCGAACCACTATAAAAAATACGGTGTTCTTATTTGCTTTCATATTAACTCATCATACATACTTTTTAGCAAATCTGCATAACACATTCAAAAAAAAACAAAATTTTAATTCACCTCCCATTGAGATTTTACGAGTTTTAAATCGGGTTTTTCGGGACCAACAAGGGGAAGGTAGCTTTATATGGTTTTGGTACATTTATAAGTTTATATGCTAACTTTTGGTTGCCTCTGTTTGAAGTTGAAGAGCCTGCTTAGTAGTGCGAAATTCCAATAGAACTAACTCAATTAAGTTTTCTGAATTAGTAAGTTCAAGGCATCAGGGGACTATTCCTTTATGTTAGTATTACTTTTTATAACTTCATTAGGTGAACAAGTATTAATTTACACATTCAACTAAGCCTTGAAAATCTTCAGATAGTAATTCTCATGGCTTCCTCATGGATTCAGTTTTTGGTGCTTAGTAGTATTGTTTTTACTTGGGCTTCTTTAATGTTGGTGTGATGTTTCATACATTTATGATTTATGTGGATCCATTTCATCATCGTTGCCTCTTGTAGAAGTATGTTTATTAACCAATTGGTAGACTGAAGTGGTAAATATGCTCATTAAAAATCTCTTGGACAACATAAGGCAGATAAATCAGTCAAATATTAGACTAGGTATTACGGTTAAGTCACGAGAGAAAAATTCTATTTTTTCCAAATCATTGTAATACTTCTCATTTATCTTCAATAATTACTGTATTGGCTTCTTGTAATCCTTGCTGAAACTAACAAGTATACATAACATCATTAGCTTCTGAAATTAGACAAGTAGTTGGTGTTTTAGGTTAGAGAAACATTTAAGGCTTGCATTACTTTGGTGTTTTAGGTTGATTCTGTGAATTTTTTACTATAATTTCTTCTGTACTTTGTGAAAGGCACAACTCTTCTTTGCATTTAAAGCTGGGAAAGATTGCCTTTTTACAAATATTTTTCTTCTTGTTGGTTTACAAATTAATCAATCAAATTTATTTTTTCTAGTTAACAATTCTTCATTTTTCAGGTTTGAGATATGGCTCCCGGAGGTACATCGAACTTGAAACAGAAGCGCTTCGTTTCCAGACAATCTCTTTTCAAAGAAGTTTTAACTAATGATAGAGTTACAGGACTTCAAGATGAAACACCCCAAAAAGGGCGTCCAAACACTTTGCCAAGCAAACACAACCCTAGATGTCCACAAAATCCTATTACACATCTCACTCGAAGTGCAAACTCCAATTTCTCAAACTTAGCATCTGAGGCTTCCGAACCCGTACATGAAACTTCTCAAATTCCATCTACGGAGAGCGTCTCGCATGCATCAAACGAAGATGCGGCTGCTGCAACAGGTAAAGTATTATGTTTTTAGGTATTTTTTACGTGTTCTTCATTATCTTTAAAATAATAGCCATGTATAAGAATTTATATCTTGTAAAAATGTGCTTTTTGTTCATGTGTAGCTCTTGTTTCAAAGAAAATGACTCGTGGTGAAACAACGGGAAAGGGATTGCTGAAGTACTTTGATGCTTTCGGGAAGTTTAAGATTGAGATGGATCCATCAGTTGTGAGACCAACAAATGCGGTCCAGTTATTTAAATTAACAACTAATATTGGAATTGTAACGCGAAAAGTTCTCCCTGTACCCATACGATGGAAAGAGGTAGATGAGGAAAATGGATTGAAGCCAGGGTTTGATCATCTGCAGGTATGGGTTGAAAAAATTTATGTGTTTAATATATTGTTTTACCTTATTTTATTCTAATTTGCATGTTCTATGTGAGTTGTAGATGCATATGGATTTGAATATTGATAAGGCTGGAGTGAAACAGAGCCTGGTCGATCGGGTGAGAGAAAGTACTAGGCAACAACGTTATAAGTTGCATCAACACTTTGTTAAATATCCAGATCTACAGGAAGCTAAGGATCACAAACCAAAGGCCTGTCCCGACAAAGATAACAGGGAAAAGCTCTGTGATTATTTTGCCTCACCTGAATTCAAGGTAACGTTAGCTTTGCTAATTTTAATGCACATAATTTTACAGTTTTGATGGCTAACACTTTTCAATGCAAAAATTCTGATTTGTGTTGTTACAATTATAATGCTCTTGCAACGTTTAAGTGAGATCAATAAAAGCAACAGGGAAAAATGTTATGCAAGCATACTGCTGGACGAATGTCTTTTTCAGTCCGATCGCATGAACTTGTGAGTATATGTTTTCAAGTAGTGTATGTTTTCAGTTTTTGCATTCCTTGAACTAGTTGCATCTACTCACCTATCACATAAAATAAGATTACCTTTGAAATATTGGAACTATTGCATTTTGACAGCTATCATTTGGTTGTTTGTGTTATGTATCTTGACTGCTAATAGACATAAATTGATCATAGGGTTAATCAGAATGAACATAATGGACATAATCAGAATTAGGCATCCCCTTCTTATACTATAACCTACATCAGCATACAACAAATATGGTTGAAATACTTAATCAAATTCTCTTAAGTATAAAAAAAATACTTTCCTCATTACTAATTAAGGCAATTTGTCTGAAAAAAAAAACGGCTAAAAGCTTACATTACCTTACACACACACAGTGTGCGTGTTCTTTCCTCATTTTTTTCCCTGCAAAATTCTTTCCATTAACACAAAAGAAATCATCAATTAAGCATGCAGTGAAGTTATGAAAACCATAATCTGTGATTTCTGTTATATAATATGTTGATAAAGGAAATAACAGAGAAATGCGTTGGTATGAGCCCTATGTCCATTACAAAGGGTAAGCAGTATCCTATATCTGATTATTTGTTTACTTGTCATCTTTCTGATTCTCATAGAGTATTCACAACCCCTATTTCCCAGATAATTGAACATAAGACCTGATGATATGTCAATAATTAAATCATATAAACATTACTAGAAGATAATTATGAGTTTTATGAATATTTTATTTCAGTCTTGGGTATGGTGATGAAGTAGCTGAATTTTAATATTTTTTTTGTAGTCTCTTGAACTTAAAGAACCGTGCGATCGGATTTACTTGTATGAGCAAACCCACAAAGAGAGAATAATGGGTGGATATCCAGGCAAAAGGCAAAACAAAATTGGGTAAGTCGTGTGTAGACATTTATGATATTTGATTATGTTATTATTGAGGTTGATTTACTTTTTTTCAATTAGGTTGACCATTTTATTTACTTTATTTATCCTTAAATACCGCGAAAAACAATGAAACGTAAAAGCGAGATGAATATGTTGAGCTCGGAATAGGGAAGACCGAACTGAGATAGTCTTGGAGGTGTTGGGCCATGAATTTTGGATATACCAAAGGGTATGGTTACGGTTCAAAGCCTCCAAGTAGACGGAGTTCATTGTACAATTCTTCTGATGAATATGAAGATGAGCTAAGAGAAACAACGGAAGAGTTGCAACAGTCTAGAGCTCAAGTGGAAGAACTACAAACTCAAGTAACTAGCTTGAAAGAGGACCTGGCTACACAAAATGAAAATCTGACTGCCAAACTCTCTGAGCAAAATGACATTCTCAATGCAAAACTCTCTGAGCAAAGTGCAGCTATGAACAAACTAATGGCTTTTATGAGGGGGAAAGGGATTGACATATAATTAAGGTTAGCTTCTATTTTTTTTTTATGAGATTTTGGTTCTTGTTGTTTTTCTTTAGCCTTTACTTTATTATTTTCATTTTTCTTTTAGTAGTACTACTCATATGTGTAGCTTTAAAGCTGGATGTGTTAGAAAAGGGTAGATATGATTATTTATTTGTGTTCAACAAGTGTAACAAATAAGGGAATGTGGTTCTCTAGTTTCTCACTCTTGAGATTAGGTCTTGTAGATGTTATTTCGAAGTGCAATTAGGTCTTGTAGATGCTGCAATTGCTGATTTTTTGGAGCATTGCAACTGCTGATTTGATTCAAACATAAATGTGGATATGTGTGTGATACAATTTATATTTTTAGCCAAGATATACGTGTATTACGTGTATATAGATAGTGGTATTACTGTACTTTGTATATTTCACTACTAAATTGTGCTAGTTATGGTGTGTTAAGTAAAGATTGATGCATTTTAGTTTGTTGATGTAATGATTAATAGAAGTTTGTTAGAGTATCAGCTTTTTCACCTAAAAGTATTAGTTCAGATACTATTAGGTATCAGTTCTGGAAGTATTCAAGTATTGATTTCCTTGTCATGACAAGGAAATCAGTTGGAAGCTGGTACTTGAATACTTCCAGAAGTGATACCTAATAGTATCTGAACTAATACTTTTAGGTGAAAAAGTTGATACTCTAACAAACTTTTAAAAAAATGTGATTGTTGAACCTTTTGACTGATTTTTTGAAGATTAGCTTATAGTAGCTAATAGAATGCCATGAACAAATGCAATTTTTTAAGTAAGAAAGCTTGTGAAAAGCTCTCTATCTTTTTTGCTATACTATTAGTATTCTTTCACTGTTTGCCTGCTGTGGGAGCAGGTTCATATATTTAATTGACTTTAAGTGCAGAAAAAACTTCACTATGCTGAGATTTTTTGATGACAAATACTGATTAACAATCCAGAAGAAAGGAGAAAAATTGTGCTTCATCAGAGTTAACTGAGAGTGTTTACTCCATGTTGGATAGAAACAATATATACATAACCTTATCACTACGATGAATACTTCTGGTTTGCAGAATGCTGCATATATTGAAAACTTTAATTCTAGTGCATTGAGTATGAAACCTGCTAATGGTGCTTCTAGTCTGAATTTGGGGATGGTTTTTGAACCCAACCATGCTACTTTTTTGAATGCTAAATCATTTACTCAATCTTAGATTTTGATTATGCCTTGGATTTTGATTTTGGTAAGTGTATTTGTGCTTAAAGTTTAGGATTATCGTTTTCTTGATACTTTACGGAGTTTTGCTTTATTATAAATTCATCTGATATGATATTTTTTATATAGGTGATATCTAAGGAGGAGAAGATTTCAGATTTGTCGTTTGAAGTGCATGGAAATTATTTTTGAAGACATATAAGACTTTTTTTTTTTTTTTATTGTTTCATGTAGTTTTCATAACAAAGATTGTTGTTTGGTTTCTATTGTTTGAATGAGTTTTTTGTTAATGCAAATTATTTTTTTATCTTTAATTAATTTAGTTTTTGTTGTAATATTTATTATTTAGTATTATTACTAATTTAATATATATATAAATTCAAATAAATAGATAATAAAAGTAATTATTTCACGATGAAATAAATGCGTCACAATATGTATCATTTTTATGATTTAAATAATAGTCACCAGTATGTTAACTAATCATGACGATATATTTTGTTACTATATCAATTTTCTTTAGTGACGATTATCATCATCGTCACTGAATAATATTTTTAAATTACAAAAAATATTTTGTCACCATTTGTATATCTTTAACGACGACGGATATTTCATCACTAAAGTCCAATTTTTTGTGACGAAATTCAGTTGTCATTATATCTATATATATAACCACGATCATTTTTTTCGTCATTTTTTTGCAATTCTTTCATGACTAGAAAATGTCAAATATGAATTAACAATATATTGTCACCAAATCTAAACTTCTAGTGATGATTATTATTTTTGTCATTAAATAATACATTATAGTGACAATAATAATTCGTCACAATTTCCACATTATTTTGCGACAATAAAAATTTTGTCACTAAATCATACTATTTAGTGACAAATTTTATCGTCATTTTATATGTACACATATAACGACGATCAATATTTCGTCACCGAATAACAACTCTTTCTTGACGAATATAGAAAATAATGATTTAAATAACCAAGCTAATTGTGATAAAATTAACGTCACTAAAGTAACCTTTTTTTTTGTGACAATTATTTATATAAATCACTTAAAGTTGAACTTTAGTGATTTAAACGTCATATTATTGTTTATTTAATTTTTGATGCCTAAAGTGACAATTTATCGTCACAATAGATGGAAACATATAGGGACGATGACCTTTTTTCGTCACCAAATGATGCCCTTTTCACGATTTAATTAATATGCCGTCACATTTTTCATAATCTGACACACTATAAATGATGATCTATGCCATTAAAAAAAATTCGTCACAAATTATCAATTGTGACGAAAAAATGATATTTCGTTGATGAATTTTTTTCATCGCGATTTCTCGAATTTCTGTAGAGAGACTCAAGATCAGAAGACTACCAGAAGATCAAGTTCCAGACCAGAAGACCTACATCAGTCGAGTCTGCTAGTTGAAGCTAAGACAACCGCATCAAGATCAGTCGTAGATTGAGATTGATTCTATTCGATCGATCAGTCACCACACCAGTGTCAACTAATGTTTCACCAAGTCATACGTTGTTGATCTGAACAAGAAGAATGTTAACTTTAGTTGGTGAACAAACTCTGACATGTTGTACTTGTTAACCAATGAGAACAAGACACGTATGATCTGAGCTGACACTGCGGATTTCGGTGCTGCATAGTCAAACGGCTAGAAAAACGACATACACGCTTATTTTCTAAGTGTTCATCCATAGTTCTTAGCACAAAAATCTCATCCTCTAGTTGTTAGGCTACTTAAATACTAGGATAGATTTCAAAGTTGGAACAAACAACAAATCTTACCCAAAACCCAAAGTTAGGTTAATTTTGCACTAGGGTTTCTAGTCTTTGATTTCAGGATCGGTTGAGTGAGAACTCTATAAATATCTGTTGGTGTAATGTGTTGGACTAACACAATAATCTAAGTCCGGTTGGTTAAGTTGGTGCCCCCCTTGGATAGGGAAGAGTGGGACGTAGGACTCGGGTTGTCCGAAACCACTATAAATCTTGTGTGCATTTACCGATTGATTAAGCTACTTTTTACACTATTGCACACAACTTGATTAAATCTGATACATATTCTCGAAAGTTAGGATCATTTAGCACCAAAATTCTTGATTTGATCCGATTGACTCCATAGTCATCGATTGAAAAAGCTTTTAATCT
Organism: Stenogyne calaminthoides; assembly: GCA_037126765.1. Taxonomy (NCBI): domain Eukaryota; kingdom Viridiplantae; phylum Streptophyta; class Magnoliopsida; order Lamiales; family Lamiaceae; genus Stenogyne; species Stenogyne calaminthoides. The sequence continues at coordinate 2,259,634 of JBBCBC010000035.1, forward strand.
AATTTGTTATAAACCGGTTTTTCACACGGGTATAAACTAGCTTCCAGACTTGTCGATTAAACCGATAGACACCGAATCGACCGCCTCAGCAATCAATAAGTTGGATATCAGTCCAAACTGATTCACTTGCACTCTGATCAGGCAAACTGCAATCACACCTGATCTGCACGAAAAAGTTTTCAGAAGTCTATTCACCCCTCCCCTCTAGACTTCTGCCCACTTAAACCCGTTCGGGACCTACAAGTGGTATCGAGCAAAGGGTTCTACGGACCCGGCTTTTAAATATCATCGGTTCTTGAGGAAGAACCTTTGTGGTCACTTGAACTGATCTTGAAAAACCTTTTTCAAATCTCATTTGTTTTCAAACTCACCATCAGCATGGATAATACTTCGGGTATGTATCATGATTTGCCTAAATTTTTCATTGATGAGTATGCAGACTAGACAATATACATGAGCAACCATCTGGGATCAATAAGCAGCAGGATGATGGAAGTTCTTGAACGAGGACCCATCATCATCTACCATGACAACCCAGCTGTTGGAGGTGATCCAGACTTTCCAGTTGGAAGTCTTCTCGAAAAAGAGTCCATACGATGGATCTCAAGAGAGAAAGTTGTACACTCTGGATACGATAGCCAGGCACATAATCATGAAAACCATGGACAAGATAACTAGAGAAAAGATAAAGTTTTTCAAGACAGCCAAACAGATGTGGGATACGCTTGCTGAAATGTGTGTAGGAAATGATCTGATTAAAGATAGCAGACTGCAAGCCGAACTGGCGAAATTTGAGAAACTTAAGATGCTACCAAATGAAACCATCAATGAGCTCGATGGAAGAATCACCATGTCAGTCAACAAGCTACGGGAACTTGGATGAGAAATATCAGATAAAGATATCAACTACAAAATCTTGAGATCTCTGACTAAGAAGTGGGGTATGAAAGTCACAGTAATAAAGGATTGTCAAGATATTGCTAAGATGAAGCCAAGCAACCTGTTCCTGAGTCTTAAAGCCCATGAGTTCGATCTGATTGAAAGAGGGCAAGAAGAAGAAGAAGACGAGTCGCCTGCTGAAGCCACACCTGCCACATCAAAATCAGTTGCATTCAAAGCCAAAAAAGAACTCAAAGTCTCACGAACTCGTTGGAAATATTATAAGCCAAACTGAACAAATTGCTTTGCTAACCAGAAAACTTGAAAAATCTAACATCCAACTTGGTAAGTATCGCAGATTTTACAGGGATTATCAAAACAAAGCAGAGGAAGAGATAGGAGGCCACCGACGAGATCTCCGAAAGGACCAGATCGATGATCGAGAGAAGATCGCGCAGAGAAGCTAAGAAAAGAGATGATCGGTCCGATGAAAGGAGAGACAACATATTCCGGAAGCGAAGAAACTCAGATTACAATCGCATGTAAGTCACCGATAGATTCTATGCATTTAAAATGACTCACCGCGTGAAGAAGTTCCGTGGATCGTGGAGCGTGGTTTCAATCGGTGGAGAAACCAGGTCATTACAAACAAGCAGATTGCCTTTACCGACACCAAAAGAAAGAGAAGAGAAGCGAAATGCAGACGAGAACAGTAGATACGAGATGTAAAAGCCATGGTTGTTTGATACATCCGAGATCGATGATTCTTATCCGCCTTTCCGAGGATTCCGCTACTCATCAAGAGAGGACTTCATTCGATAAGCAATGCCGATGATTTCTACCACTACGATGATCCGATGTTCTCATCGATGAAGACATCTCGCCTCATGGCTAAGGAGGAAGACCAACGAGGTAACCTCTAAACCTTCTTTTTCTTTTCAGCCTACACCAAACCTATGGTTAGCACACCTTTTGGAGAGATTGACTTGCTCTATTCTAAGCAATTGCTTGATGATCTCTCTAACGCAGTAGACACTTATACGATAGTTAAGGAAAATACTCTTTTTGGTTAAGGAAAATGCCGTCAAGAAAGCAATTTGAACTAAAATCTGAATAAGTCGCTCAGAAGATAATCAAGAATTGAAAGTTTCGAAGTTAATTCTTCCGATCGGGGAGAAGCAGATTAAGGAAACGACTAAGCCATCAATAAAAAGAAGTCGATGATTTTAAAATCTTACAAGCCAAGTTTGATGAACTCTTCCGACTACATGAGAGTCTCGAATTAATCGAGGATAGTTTACGTGAAGAAAATATGTGTTTTCACGAAATCTTTGAAAACCGTTCAGGATATGAACAACTATTTTCGAACGACAACTAATAAGAAGGGAATTGGGTATGAAAACCCTTCTACATCCTCAAAAGCCCCGTCTTAATCAAATGAGTTTTTGATATAGATACACATAAAGCAAAATATGTATCTAATAAGGGAAATAGACCTGCTGAACAAGTAAGACAAGTGCCTAATCATAAAGGGAACAAAAATGGACCCCAACTAATTAAGCATCAGCCGAGGAATCAACAGAAGAAACCAGTTCTTCTGAGGAGACCCCAACCTGATCAGCAGATTAGGTATCAGAAAAGACATCTATCAGGGGGAAATCTAATCTGAAACCTAATCAGGGTCAGCTGCCTAACAAGCAAGCTAAAGGTAAACTGCTAAGACCATCTATGCCAAAAAGATATGAGTCTTTTAATGGTAGCAGTCGTACCTACCCTTATAATCGTAAAACCTAGGGTTGCTTTTTTGAGCTCCCCAATCGGTTAAAAAGAAGAAAAAAGAAGGAAAAATCCCAAGTCTTCTGATTCACCCAAGGCTCGCACAAATAATCATACTGATCATAATGCATATGAAGGGATGTATAATTATGTAGATGTTTATGGGAGACAAATCAGGTCTTCTGATCTATCTGATTACAATAGAGGTGCCCTGTTTGTATGGATCCCTAAAACCAACTCTAACCTCTCAGGACCCAATCCAAAAGGAGTATCTAAAGCCTGATTTGATTGCAGGTTCGCGTGGGTTTGGCCAACAAGGGACGTGTACAAGCAACTATCTGGTACATCGATAGTGGATGCTCAAGGCACATGACTGGAAGCAAACATCTCCTTAGCTCTTACACAGAACAAGAAGGCCCATGTGTACTCTTTGGTGATGATAACTTTGGTTTTACCAGAGGATTCAGAACCTTAGAGAATGATGATGTACAGGTTACTGGAGTCTCGTATGTCGAAGGTTTAAAGCATAACCTGTTATCAGTTTCATAATTCTGCGACAACGGATTCAGTGTTGAGTTCTCGACTGATCAGTGTACTATTAAGAATCGAGCTACTTAACAGATCTTGTTAAATGGTTCAAGAAAAGGTACAATTTATACAGCTGATTGGAACAGTTGTCCAAGAAATGCATGCCTGATTGTTAAGAGTTCAAAAGGTAGCAGTTGGCTCTGGCACAAGAGAATGAGTCATCTGAACTTTAAAACTCTTAACAAGATAGCAAGGATGTCCTTGGTTGAGGGTCTTCCGAATGAGGTATTCTCTAAGGATCAGACATGTGTCGCATGTCAGAAGGGAAAACAGGTTAAAGCCTCATTCAAGTGAATCGGACCAAAGATCCAAATAGAGTAATCGCAGAATCGCTCCATATGGACTTATTTGGACCGATTACACCGATTAGTCTCAAATGACGCAAATATACTCGTAATCGTGGATGATAATTCCAAGTTTACAGGTTGTATTCTTGTATAAGAAGAATGAGACAACAACAAAGATACCCGAAATTTCAAGAAATTCTGAGAATGAAAAGGGTGTCAAGATAGTAAAAATCGATCGAGATAAATGTCTGAAATTTCTCGAATTTTTTATTCTTGATTTTTGCACTAGTTTTGGTATCTGACAAGATGAGACATCACCGCAAGAACGCATACAATGTAATGGTGTAGCGAACGGAGAAACATAACACTCAAAGATTTTCGCCAAGACTATGTTAGATGAACATGCAACACCAAGTCGTTTCTGGGTAGAAGCCATCAATACTGCATGCCACACTCAGAACAGATGTTCTCTGACTAAAGCTCACTACAAAACACCTTATGAACTGTGGAAGGCCAGAAAACCTCGTGTTTCTTACTTCCATGTTTTTGGGTGCAAGTGTTTCATACACAACAATGGGAAGAGTCAGTTGAAGACTTTTGAGGCCAAGTCAGATGAGGGTATATTCTTAGGATATTCCTCATCCAGCAAGGCTTTCAGGGTTTACAACAGGTGAACCCTAGTTGTGGAATGTAGGTCCCGAACGGGTTTTGTGAGGGTGGAAGTCTAGAGGGGAGGGGTGAATAGACTTCTAAAATTTTTTCGTCTTGGATCAAGTGTGAGCTAGACATTACCCGAGAAGTGCTAGTGTATCGGTTTTTTTGATGTTCAATCTTCTTGAGTGTCCGAGGCGCATCGGTTTGATATCTTAACTTAGAATATGTATGCTGTTTAAACTCAGTTGTGTGACTTGTGTAAAGCAATAAGAAAGCAAGTAAATGCACACAAGACTTTTTATAGTGGTTCGATTTAAACCCGCCCCACGCCCACTCTTCCCTTAACACGGGGAACCTTAACCTACTTTAACCTGCGGGACTTATATCCTTTTCACGATGGCCGAGATGTTTACCGAGTTCCCACTCTTACAAACTTAACCTGCGGGACTTATATCCTTTTTAGGATGGCCGAGATGTTTACCGAGTTCCCACTCAAGCTTAACCTACGGGACTTATATCCTTAAAAAGGATAGCCGAGATGTTTATCAAGTTCCCACTCTACAAACGTAACCAGCGGGACTTATATCCTTAAAAAGGATAGCCGAGATGTTTAATGAGTTCGCACTCTACAGACTTAACCTAACTTGCGTTTGGGTAAAGAATGATTGAGGGTTCCAACTGGAAATCTATCCTGATGCTTTAGGTAGCCAAAATGCTAGTGGATAGGATTTCTTGCTAAGAACTAATGGGATAAACACTCTAAGAATAATCTTCAAATGTAGTGTTCTTTGAACGGAGATTTAGCTTTAGCTTTAGCTTCTTTTGCGGTGTCTCCGTGTTTGTTCTTGCTTTTATCTCTGTTGGTGCTTGTTAATCACTGTTGGTCCTCTTTTTCTTCAAAATGAAGATCGATCCCATTTTATAGACCTCAAAATCAAAGAGCCGTTGGAGAGCAATTTGAATTTCGGACTATATTAGGTAAGTCAGAGGATATGATTGTGACGTGCTTCGATTATCGGCGTGGCCATAGGCATCATTAAGCGCATTTTTTTGCAGCTGTCAGATCCCCATGTAATGTCGGCTCTTTGTGCACGTGTCGCTTTCTCCTTAGCCCATGAGGCGCACTTACGAATTTGTCCGTTAGGCGATTGATATTCTTTTTGTAGAATATTCGTCTTGTCTGGAGTATATCTTTTGATTGTCACCGGTGTGGTGACTTGATCGGATAAGCGATCGGTCTACCTTGTTGAGTCTTGAGATGCATATTATCTTAGCTTCAATATCACACGACTCTTTGAATGTAGGTCTTCGTCTTTTGATCTTGGTGTCTCACGAGCCTCGGTGTATTCGATCATCTTGAGTCTTGAGTTTGTTATGAGTCTTGAGTTTATCCGAGTCTTGAGTTCATCCGAGTCTTGATGTTTATCTGAGTCTTGAGGTTCATCCCGAGTCTTGAGTTCATCCGAGTCTTGATGTCTTCTTGTCTTCACCGATCTTCCGACCGGTCTTCGATTTGAGCTTAGTCTTCGATCATCGACCTTATCGGGTCATCCGATGCTTCGACTGACCTATACATATTGAGTTCCCCCTCAATATGTGACCTATCTTTACTTGACTATCTATACATTTTAGGTTGGTCATCTTAATCGATTCTAAGTCATCGATCGCCTAACAGTGTCCGATTGGTCCTATTACAACTTTGTTTTGGAACTTCCATCAAAACTAAGTTACATATTTCCCAACAATTTCCCCCTTTTTGATGGAACCAAAACACTTAACCATACTTAATCAGAAAAACAGATACCATGCATGGAAATGTAGAAAATGCAAATGGTACATACTTCAGAAGACAATGAGATGTTGTCTTAGAATCAGTGAGATGAAGAATTTTATTCAGATAGGTGTGTGCATTGTAGAATACATGAAGAGCGTACCTATCATCTGATTCCAAGTTGTCTTCTTCAGGTGTACTTGAACATTTGCAGTTCTTTGGGGATGCCAAACATCTTGTACATCCTTTGCATTAGTTTGTCCAGCTCTTCTTTTCTATGGATTCCTCCTTTTTCAGCAAGTCCATAGTAGATATTCTTGAATTTAACAGGATCTAGCTTGTTGTCTGGACGCAAAGGTGGAAGGAGTGGCTCAAAGGGTGGAGCTTCTGGTATAAGTGACATGATCTTGCCTTCTTTCATCACTGTCTGGTAGAAGTCTGGATACTTTGTTTCTAACCAGTTCTGGAATTCATCATCATTTTCAGTCTGATCTTGATGAATTTGAATCTTCTCCAGGATGTAGACGTCACATAACCATTCTCCTCTGATTTGATCCCATTCTGGAAGCAAATCTTGTCGTGCACAGAGGATGCCTTTAACAGGTGCCGGAAGGGCATTCTTCTCCCAAGCAATCTCCTCTTCTGCAGCTTCGTTCTTCCTTTTCCTTCGGATGTAAGCGATGTTCAGTCCCTTTGCCTCTGCTAACTTCTGCGTCTTGATTGCGGCCTCTCTTATTCTTTGTCTTGTTTGCTCTTGAACTTGTTCAGGAGTCATCTGGCTTTTGATGGAGAATAGCTGGCCTTGTCTACGATCTTCCGTGATTTGCTTTCATCATCTTGCCTTTGCCTTTCTTCCTTCTCGAAGTCTGCCAGTTCATCTTGTTCATCTTCTTTCAACTAATTTCTTAGCGAGTTCAAGGCTCTTGGCCCGATCATCGATTTCCATTCTTTTTACGAGCGGATGAAGAGAAGTCTTCAATTTTGTCGACTCTGGCATTAATCGAAAAGAGCACTTTTACCTTTCGGCGATCTTTTTCTTGTGTTGCTCCACAGTTTCTTTCATTTCAAAGAACGAGATGGTAGTAGATGGAGGGAGTGGCAAGTCGATCTGATGGTTTTTGGTAGAGATAAAAATTTTACCAATTGATATCGAGTCGCTTTTTTCTTCTTTCTCTTTGTTCTCTTTTTCTTGAGTCTTTTTCTGTATTCTCTTTTCCTTCAGACTCTTTTTCAGACTCTTTTCCTTCCCCCTTTTTGGTTGCATCAAAGAGGTTGGACATCTTGAGGTTCAGAGTTGTTAATTGTCGTGAGATCTCCTCTCTGAGTTCCTCGACAACAAGAGGAGTGATCTGAACGGTGGCAGAAGGTGCAGGTGTGAAGAAGCGTCTGAGAGCAGTTTCAATCTCCTGTCTTGCTCGTTCTGTGGAAGCTAGAAAATGTTTCCAACCCATATCTAAGTGGTTGTTGGTCTTGTCCAAGGATGCCCAGACACTTTCCAAAAGTTCATGTGTCTGATTGAGCATATCTGTCTGAACTTAGAGTTTGTCAGACTGGAGTTTGAGCTTCTCAGCAAGAGGGTATACTAGTTGCATTACTTCAGCAAGGATGGCATTGTGCATCCCAACAGTGTGACTTCGTTCCTTGTCAACTAGTTTTGCTTGCTCATCTTCAAACCGCTTCATCAGATCTGTCGTGAGTGCTGCAAATTTATCTTCAAATGCAGCCTGGATCCCATCCTGAATCTTCTGAGAGTGATGATCTAGGGTATCAGAGCTCATCGTACCAGTCTGTTCAGATGTTGAAGCCTTGCCAAATTGGGTCTCATCTGCAACACACATTCTTGGTTCATCGGTAGTTCCCTCATGATCTGTAGGAGATTGAACGGTTTCCTCCCTGTTATCAGCAATTCCGAACCTTTCGTGAATCAGCCATCGGATATCATCGTCTGATGCCAATTCAACAGCACTTTCAATCCCAGCATTGTGTAGACATTTCAACTCCAAGTCTACAAAGAAATCTAATCCCAGAGTTGTCATTAGAATCAGAAATTCTTCAATGCTCTTCAGTCTGATATCCCTCCAGAACATTATTTCTTCTATATGTTGCTGGATGCCAGGATGTTGATCCAATTCAGGGCATAGATCCAGCAGATACTCTTTGATCTGTTGCTTCATTATCTTTAAGATGGGGCTCTCTGGAGCAGGTGAAGCAAGTACCGTTCTGGTGTTGAAGGGATTATGAGAGATGGACACACGTTAAATTGGATCTCGAGTTCTTGAGGCTGGATCGGGATTGGGATATTTCTGATTCGTGTTCGTTTTTCGGCGTGTTGAGGGTGTTTAGTTTCGAACTTGGTTCATTGATTGGTGGTGTGGGAGATTTTTTGTTCGAGAGGTGAGGGTGAGGGTGAGAAGGTTTTTGTGGGGAGAGGGTGGAGGTGATGATTTTTGAGGAGAGGGTGATGGTGATTTGGAAGTGGGCGTTGGCGATCTTGCTCTCTGGAAGATCTTGGTTAGAGGCGTAGAATCGGATGGTGATTCTTCCTCGATTACCACTTCGTCCTTCCGACATATTTCTCTCCTTCCTTTGATCATTTGTTCTTCTTTGCTTCTCCCGCGATAGGTGGCTCAGATCGGACTGCTATCTCCTCTTCTGATTCTTCTTGCATCAGATCCTCCGTTCTGCTAGCTATTTTGGCAGAACTTGGAGCAGTCTTCTGAGGAGATGAGACTCTCTTCTGACGTTTCCACTGAGCATCTGGTTTCTTGGCCAGATCCTTCCTCTTCATCCTCTTCTCTCGAATGGCCTTTTCCCGCACTTGAGGGCATTTACGATTGCCTTATCTTTTCCTTTCTTTTCTCCCTTGGGTTTGAGCACATAGGGAGTCGGATCCTCATCAGCTTGTCCAGGTAGGGACTCATCCTTGCCCAGTATGGCCTTGTGCTTTGCTTGGTAAACCTTCTCTCCATTCTCGTTCCATTCATAATTCTGTGGCAGCTTATCTGACAGAATGATAGAGATTTTGGGTATGAATGAGCATTTCGAAGATAAGCACACTTCATTGCTCTGGGCCAGTTTGCACTTCCCGGAGTCTTTTCTCAGTCTTGTTTTGACCATACCCAACCAATCGATGTCTAAAGCCTTCTTGATTATTGCATCCATGACACTTATCTTGTAAGAAGTGACCGCATCAAGGCTGTAAGTTGAGCACATGATCACCTTCTGAACAATTTCAAGAAGAAGGCGATACTTTCTATTCAGATAGGAGGCTTTGACGTTTGTCGTGTTCTCCTTATTTGCTGGTCTCAACAGTTCAGCTTCAAGAAACTCCTTTTCTCCTACAGTAGTCGTGTAGGTCTCTGGATTGATGCTTCCTCGAGTTAGGCCGAATATCCTCTGTAGATCGTCATTCGTCACTCGAACTTCCATTCCGTCAACGGAAGAAATCAGGTCAGCATCATTGTCTTCATCCCTCTGCAGATTGTAAAGAAACTCCAGGGCTTCATGGGTGTGAACGATGTTCTAATGAGTAGAGCAATATCGTTCCAATCCACACTCTCGAAGGCACTCCAGAATTTCCAGCGATTCCGGATCTGAGGTGATGTTGAAGACGATGTACCCACTAAGCTCTAGATTGTCATCTGATGGGTAAAATAAACCAAGGTATACAGTCCCCTTCAGATACTTGAGAATCCGCTTAGCTGCTTCTAGGTGACTTTGCATTGGATTTGCTTAAAATCTGGCACATACACCTACTGCAAACGTAATGTCTGGTCTGCTGGCAGTCAGGTATAGTAGTGATCCAATTAGAGCTCTATACTCCTTCTGATTCGTTTTCTGACCATCTTCACCTGGATCCATCTTGAACCCGGTCATCATGGGAATTATAGCTTCCTTGCAATGTTGAACTCCGAACTTTGCCTGAAGATTCTTGTATCTTACCTTTGGCGAGATGAATATCCCTTACGTACTACGCTTGACTTGTAAACCTGTAAAGTAATTCATCGACCCATCATGGACATCTCGAACTTCCCTTGCATCAACTTGCTGAACTTCTCCACGAACTTCTTGTTGGGAGATCCGAAGATGATGTCGTCCACGAGATCCGAACCATCGTAATATCTTCTCCATCTTCTATTATCGAATAAGGTTACATCCACTATTCCTTTAGTGAACCATTTGTCTATCAAGAAGGCGAGAGAGTGTATCATACCAAGCTCGAGGAGCTTATTTGATTTCAGAAAGAGCTTTCTTAAACGGTACACTTGGTTGCCTTTTTCAAAGCCCGGAGGTTGTTCGACATAAACTTCCCTCTGCTTGTACCCCGTTTAAGAATGCACTCTTTACATCCATCGATACATGATGAACCCTCGTGTGGGAAGCATATGCGTAAACTTGACCGAATGGCTTCTAGGCGGCGGCGACCGTGCAAATGTCTCATCATAATCAATTCCTTCTGATTGTGAATACCCCTTAGCAACAAGTCTTTCCTTATTCCTAGTTATGACATTTTTCTCATCTCTCTTGTTCTTGAATACCCACCCCGTGCCAATTACGTCTTGATGAGTTGGTGCGTCACCAATTCCCAAACTTGATTCCTCTCAAACTGTTCCAACTCCTCCTGCATTGCTAGAATCCAGCTTGCGTCTTGTAGAGCTTCCTCTAATGTAGTTGGTTCCTTCAAAGACAGATAACAACAGTACATGGTACTTTCACCAATCTGATGTCTAGTTTTGACTCTATCAGATGGGTCTCCGATAATCAGATCAGTTGGATGACCGGTAATCCAGTCCTTACATTCGACGATGTCGTCCGTTTGAGGAACATCATCCGTATCTGATAGTTCATTACTAGTTATTGGGAGTGGTGCGGAATTATGATCCACTTGATAAGAACATGTCTCAGCTGATGTTGGACTCATCATGTGATGATGTACGTTCAGAGGAACTTCCAGCTAGATTCCCCACTGAACCGGATGGTTTAGTTGATCTTTGTCTCGGTATGAATGACTTCTTCATCGGCGGTTGTGCGTACCTTAGGTCCGACCGACTGTTGAATCGGCAAGATCAAGTTAGGATGTACACTTTTATGTGTTGAACTTCTTTCTCCTTGATGCTTAGTTTGATCCATTTTTCGCAATGTCGTATAGGTTGATCTAAATGCGGCTTGTTACGAGGCGGCTTTTCTCTTGTTCGAGAAGATGTCTCATCAAAGACCACATCTTGGCGTTTCTTCTACAACTAGAGTTCGTTTATTGTAAACCCGAAGGCTTTCTTTGGATGAGGACTATCCTAAGAATATACCTTCATCGACTTGGCCTCAAAAGTCTTCAACCCGACTTTTCCCATTGTTGTGAATAAAACTCTTGCACCCAAAAATATGAAAGTATGAAACACGAGGTTTTCTTTCTTTCCACAGTTCATAAGGTGTTTTTGAAGTGAGTCTTAGTCAGAGAACATCTGTTCTGAGTATGCATGATGTGTTGATTGCTTACGCTAAAAAAAACACCTTGGTGTAGCATGTTCACTAACATAGTGCAAGCGAACTTCCTTGAGAGTTCTTTTTCAGATTCGCTTACTCCATTTTGTTGTGGCATTCTTGCAGCTGACGTTTCATGCTGTATACCAAACTCAGTGCAAAAATCAGTAATAAAGGAATTCAGGAACTCTGTACCTTTATCTGATCTGATTTTTACTATGCTGACACCCTTCTCCTTTTGTAGCTTCTTGAAATTTCGGGTATCTTAGTCGTTGTCTCGTTCTTCTTGTAAAGAATACAACCCAAGTAAACTTGGAATAATCATCCACGATTACAAGAGTATATTTCGTCCAACGAGACCGACCGTGTAAACCGGTCCGAATAGATCCATATGGAGCAGTTGCAATACTCTACTGGATGCTGGTCCTGGTATTCCCTTGAATGAGGCTTTAACTTGTTTTCCCTTCTGACATGCGGCACATGTCTGATCATTGGAGAATATCTCATTCGGAAGTCCCTCAACCAAAGACATCCTAGCGATCTTGTTGAGAGTTTTGAAGTTCAGATGACTCATTCTATTATGCCAGAGCCAACTGCTACTTTTAGAACTCTTAACAATTAAGCATGTATTCTTAGGGCAACTGTTCCAATCTGCAGTGTAGATTGTTCCTTTCCTTGAACCAGTTAGCAAGATTTGTTGAGTGGCTCGATTCCTTATCGTACACTTGTCGCTCGAGAACTCAACGCTGAATCCGTTGTCGCAGAATTGTGATACTGATAGTAGATTGTGCTTCAATCCTTCGACATACGAGACTCCAGTTACTTGTACATCTTCATTCTCTAAGGTTCTGAATCCCTTGGTAAAACCAAAGTTATCATCACCGAAGAGTACACGTGGGCCTTCTTGTTCTTTGTAAGAGCTAAGGAGATATTTGCTTCCAGTCATGTGCCTTGAGCATCCACTATCGATGTACCAGATAGTTGCTTGTGCACCTCCTTTGTTGGCCAGTCCCACGCGAACCTACAATCAAATCAGGCTTTAGGTACCCCTTTGGAATTGGGTCCTGGGGGGTTAGTGGTGGATTTAGGGATCCACACAAACAGAGCACTTCTATGAAAATCTGATAGATTAGAAGGTCTGATTTGTCTCCCATACATATCAACATAATAATACATCTCTTTATATGCTTTCTGATTAGTATGATTATTCGTGTAAGCCTTGGTTGACTTAGAAGACTTGGGATTATTCTTTATATTTTGTCTTCTTTTAATCCAGTGTGGCTCAGGTGCAGTAGCCCTAGATCTCTGATTATAAGGGTAGGTACGACTGCTACCATCAAAAGATTCATATCTTTTTGGCATAGGTGGTCTTTGCAGTTTACATATAGCTTGCTTATTAGGCAGCTGACCTTGATTGGGTTTCAGATTAGATTTCCTTCTTACAGGTTGTCTCTTCTGATACCTAATCTGCTGATCAGGTTGAGGTCTCTTCAAAAGAACTGGGTTCTTTTGTTGATTCCTCGGCTGATGCTTTATCAGTTGGGGTTCATTTCTGTTCCCTTTCTGATTAGGCACTTGCCTTACTTGCTCAGCAGGTCTTTTTCCCTTATTAGATACAAGTTTAGCTTTTAGTGTATCTTTGTCAAAGACTCGTTTGATTACACCCTTCTGAAGTGAATCAAACGGAGATTTTGAGGATGTAGAAGGGTTCTCATACCCAATTCCCTTCTTGTTAGTCGGCGTTCGAAAATAGGTGTTCATTTCTTGAACGGTTTTAGATGACTTCGTGAAAACCTCTATTTTCTTGCGCAAACTATCCTCAGTAGTTTTTAGACTCTCATGTAGTCGGAATAGCTCATCAAATTTAGCTTGAAGGATTTTGAAATTATCGACTTCTTTTTTTGTTGATTGCTAGTCGATCTTTGATCGCTTCTCTCCCGATCGAGAAGATTTAACTTTCGAATGTTAAGTTCTTGATTTACCTTCGAGAGCGATTTATTGGATTTTCGATTTAAGTAGCTTTTCTTGAGGCGTTCTCTTTAACAAAGTGATTATTTCGATCCTTAGCTTGTCATTTTAAAGCTTCCACTATTGTATAAGTGTCTCTTTGCATTAGAGATCATCAAGCAATTGCTCGAGTAGAGCTGCAAGTCAATCTCTCCGGAGGTGTGCTAATAATAGCGGTGTGGAATTTGAAAAAGGAAGGTTTGGAGGTTACCTCAGATTGGTCCTCATTGGCCATCGGCAGCTGACTTCATCGTCATCGAAGAGAATATCGATCTTCTTGCTCGTGGAAGTCAACAGCCTTTGCTTATCGCGAAGTATTCTCTTGAAGAGTAGCGAGTCCTCGGAAAGCGGATAGGAATCATCAATTCGGATGTGCCGACTACGGGGCTTTTCCTATCTACGAGGCATTGCTCTCTTTGTTCCGTTTTTCTTCTCTTTCTCGGGAGTCGAGCCAGGCGATCGGTCTTTGTAGTGACCTAGTTTTTGTGATTGAAGCATGATCCTCAATCTCACGGAACTTCCTCTGCCCGGGAGAGTCCGCCGTCTGTAGGATCGGTTAGGTGACTTTCCTTTACGATAATGTCTGAGCTCCTTCATCCGGATCTGTTGTCTCTTCTCTCATCTGTCCGGATCATCTCTTTTCTTTTCTTCTCTGTGATCTCTTCGATCATCAGTGCAGTTCTTTCCGTGATCTATCGGTTGGCCTCTCTGTTTCTTTGATAGTATTTGTAGAATCTCCGATACTTACCAAGATAGTATTTGTTCTTTCAAGTTTCACAGTAGCGAAGCGATACATTACCTTGACTCATTATGTTTCCAACGAGGTTCGGTGGCCTTCGATCTGCTTCTTTGGTTGCTTTAAACGCGAGCCGATTTAGATGTTGAGGCTTCAACAGGCATCTCATCTTCATCTGCTTGTCCTCTTTCGATTAAATCGAACTCGTGAGCTTTAAGGCTTAGGAACAAGCTACTCGGCTTCATCTTTGAAATGTCTTGGCAATCCTTGATTACCGTGACTTTCATGTCCCATTTCTTGGTGAGAGATCTTAAGATCTTGTAGTTGATATCTTTGTCTAACATCTCTCTACCAAGTTCTCGTAGCTTATTTACTGACATGGTGATCCTCCCATCGAGCTCGTTGATTGCCTCGTTGGGCAACATCTTTAACTTTTCAAACTTCACCAGTTCAGCTTGTAGGCGGCTGTCTTTGATCTGATCATTTCCTTCGCATATCTCAGCAAGAGTATCCCACATGGCTTTCGCGGATTTGAGATAATTTATCTTCTCTTTGGTGACTTTATCCATCGTCTTCATGATTATATGCCTGGCGATTGTATCTAGAGTATACAGCTTTCTTTCCTCTGCATCCATCAAGGCTGGGCTTTTTCGCACAAGACTTCCCGTGGCAAAATCTGGATCTCCTCCAACTGCTGGGTTGTCGTGATATATGATGATGGGTCCTCGTTCAATGACTTCCATCATTCTGCCGCTTATCGATCCTAGATGGTTGCACATATATATAGCCCAATCTGCATACTCATCAATTGAAAACTTAGGCAAATCATGATACAAACCAGAGGTATTATCCATGCTGAGTGATTTTGAAAACGAATGAGTTTTTGAAAACGGTTTTTCAAGATCTGTTCAAATGACCACAAAGATTCTTCCTCAAGAATCGATGATACACAAAGCCAGTGGTCTGTAGAACCACTGCTCTGATACCATTTGTAGGTCCTGAACGGGTTTTGTGAGGGTGGAAGTCTAGAGGGGAGGGGTGAATAGACTTCTAAAAAATTTTGTGCGGATTAGGTGTGAACTGCAGATTACCCGATCAGAGTGCTAGTGTATCAGTTTAGACTGATGTTCAATCTTACTGAGTGCCTGAGGGCAGATCAGTTTGATATCTATCAGCTTAACTGAATGGTGCGGAAGCTTGTTTTTACCCGTGTGAAAAACCAGTTTTATCAATTTGATTCTGAAGTCAGTTTTCAACCAGTTGACTAAGGTGTCAATTTGATGAGATCAGTTGCTTGGTGCAGACTGAGCTTAACTTAGAATATGTATGTTGTTTTAAACTCAGTTGTGTGACTTGTGTAAAGCAATAAGAAAGCAAGTAAATGCACACAAGACTTTTTATAGTGGTTCGATTTAAAACCCGCCCCACGTCCACTCTTCCCTTAACACAGGGGAACCTTAACCTACTTTAACCTGCGGGACTTATATCCTTTTCACGATGGCCGAGATGTTTACCGAGTTCCCACTCTTACAAACTTAACCTGTGGGACTTATATCCTTTTTCGGGATGGCCGAGATGTTTCTGGGGAGTTCCCTCAAGCTTAACCTATGGGACTTATATCCTTAAAAGGATAAGCCAGAGATGTTTATCAAGTTCCCACTCTACAAACGTAACCCGGTGGGACTTATATCCTTAAAAAGGATAGCGAGATGTTTAATGAGTTCAAGACTCTACGGGCTTAACCTAACTTGCGTTTGGGTAAAGAATGATTGAGGGTTCCAACCGGAAATCTATCGATGCTTTAGGTAGCCAAAATCTTTAGTGGATAGGATTTCTTGCTAAGAACTAATGGGATGAACACTCTAAGAATAATCTTCAAATGTAGTGTTCTTTGAACCTGAGATTTATTTGTAGCTTTAGCTTTTTTTTGCGGTGTCTCCGTGTTTGTTCTTGCTTTTATCTCTGTTGGTGCTTGTTAATCCTTTGTTGGTCCTCTTTTTCTTCAAAATGAAGATCGATCCCATTTTATAGACCTCGAAATCCCAAAGAGCCGTTGGAGAGCAATTTGAATTTCGGGCTATATTAGGTAGGTTGTAGGATATGATTGTGACGTGCTCCGATTATCGGCGTGGCCATAGGCATCATTAGCGCCGTTTTTGTCCGCAGCGTCGTATCCCACAATGTCGGCTCTTTTTTGTGCACGTGTCGCTTTCTCGCCAATGAGGCGGCACTTACGGATTTTGTCCGTTAGGCGATTGATATTCTTTTTGTAGAAGATTTCGTCTTATGCGGTGTATCTTTTATTATCACCGGTGTGAGCTAACTTGATCAGATAACTGATCAGTCTACCTTATTGAGTCTTCGGATGCATATTGTCTTAGCTTCAATATGAAGACTCTGCTGAATGTAGGTCTTCAGGTCTTTTGATCTTCAGGTGTCTCTGAGCCTCGGTGTATTGATCATACCGAGTCTTGAGTTTATTCTTGAAGTCTTGGGTTTATCTCGAGTCTTCGTGTTCATCCCCGAGTCTTGATGTTTATCCGAGTCTTGAGTTCATCCGAGTCTTGAGTTCATCCGAGTCTTGATCATCGACCTTATCTGGGTCATCGATGCTTCGACTGACCTATACATATTGAGTTTCCCCCCCTCAATATGTGACCTATCTTTACTTGATTTTATCTATACATTTCAGATTTGGTCATCTTAATCGATTCTAAGTCATCGAGTTAAGCTGTCCGGATTTGGTCCTATTACAACCTGTTTTGGAACTTCCATCAAAACTAAGTTACATATTTCCCAACATGGAAGAAACACCTCATGTGGTCTTTAATGAGACATCTTCTGAACAAGAGAAAGCGCCTCGAGAACAAAGCGTACCAGATCAACGGTGCACGATGATGCACGAAAATGGATCGACTAAGTATCAAGGAAAAGGATTAGAACACACGAATGTTGTATATTCGAACTTGATCTTGTCGACTCACCAGTCAATCGGACCTTAAGGTACGCATACAATCGTCAATGAAGAATGGCATGCAATTTGTCAAGAATAATCGAACCATCCGGTTCTGTGGGGAACACTGAAGTTCCTACTGAAGCGGACATCAAAGACATGATGAGTTCAACATCAGCTGAGACTTGTCCATATCAAGTGGATCATAATTCTGCACCACTCCCAATCACTAGTAATGAACTACTATCAGAAGAGGATGATGTTCTCCAAACTGATGCTAATCGAGAAAAAGAAGGACCTGGGTAACTAGCCATCCAACTGATCTGATCATCGGAGACCCATCTGATAGAGTCAAAACTAGACATCAGATTGGTGAAAGTGCCATGTATTGTTGTTATCTGTCTTTGAAGGAACCAACTGAAGTAGAAGAAGCACTACAAGATGCAAACCGGATTCTAGCCATGCAAGAAGAACTGGAGCAGTTTTGAGAGGAATCGGAGTTGGAAATCGGTGGAGACGGACCAACCCATCAAGATGTGATTGGCACAAAGTGGGTATTCAAGAACAAAGAGATGAAAATAATGTCATAACCAAATAAGGCAAGACTTGTTGCTAAGGGTATTCACAATCGAAGGAATTGATTATGATGAGACCTTTGCACCGGTCGCTTCGCTTAAACCCATTTGTTTTCTTCGCATATCTTTGCCCACGGAGGGTTTATTGTGTATCAGATGGATGTAAAGAGTGCATTCCTAAATGGGGTACTAGATGAGGAAGATTATGTTGAACAACCTCCGGCTTTGAAAAAAGACGCGACCCGTGTGTACCGATTTAAGAAAAGCTTTTTATGGCTTGAAACAAGCTCCTCGAGCTTGGTATGATACACTCTCTCACTTCTTGATAGACAGTGGTTTCACTAAAGGAATAGTGGACATAACCTTATTCAGAATAGAAGATGGAGAAGATATTCTGATGGTTCAGATTTACATGGATGACATCATCTTCGGATCTCCCAACAAGAGTTTATGTGATAAATTCAGCAAGCTGATGCAAGGGAAGTTCGAGATGTCCATGATGGGTCAGATGAATTACTTTCTGGTTTTACAAGTTAAGCAAAGTACAGAAGGGATATTCATCTGTCAGGTGAAGTACACTAGGAGTTTATTGGCTAAGTTTGGAGTTCAAAACTGTAAGGAAGCCAAAATTCCTATGATGACTGGATTCAAGATGGATCCAGATGAGAATGGTCAGAAAACTAATCAGAAAGAATATAGGGCTCACATTGGATCTCTACTATACCTGACTGCCAGCAGACAAGATATCACTTTTGCAGTAGGTGTATGTGCAAGATTTCAGGCAAATCCAATGCAAAGCCACCTGGAAACAGCTAAGCGGATTCTTAAGTATCTGAAGGGGACAGTAAACCTTGGTTTATTTTACCCATCAGATGATAATCTAGAGCTTAGTGGGTATTCTGATTCTGATTATGGAGGTTGCAGAATTGACAGGAAATCAACCTCAGGTACATGTCAGTTTTTAGGTAATAAACTGATCTCTTGGTTTTCAAAGAAGCAGACATCAGTTGCGACATCTACTACTGAAGCAGAATATATGGCTGCAGGAAGTTGTTGTTCCCAACTGCTCTGGCTAAGTCAGCAGTTGAGGGATTATAACATTGTAGCTACGAACGTACCTATATTCTGTGACAGTAATAGTGATATTGCAATCACTCATAATCCTGTTCTACATAGAAGATGCAAGCATGTGGATGTCAGACACCATTTTATAAGAGATCGTGTTGAAAAGAAGAATATCAGAATGGAAAAGATCCATACTGATAAACAGAAAGCTGATATTTTAACCAAGCCACTAGCTGAGATCAGATTCAGAGAATTATGCAATGAGCTAGGGCTTCTGGATCTCGGAGAAAGTGCACCAGAAATGTTTGGTGGACTAGTCTCCAAGACCAGTTGGTTAAGAGACTGACCAGATAGAAAGAGTCAGTTGAGGAAGGTACCTCAACTGATCAGATCAGATCAGAAAAGAATTATCAGATTAAGGGGGAACTGATCAGATTGGAAGGTTATTCTTTGTAAGTCGATTAAGCTATGTTCAACAAGCAAGTTGTATAAGGCTACAAATCACAAAAGAAAGTAGAAACAACACAACAATGAAATAATAGAAATTTTTCATTGATAAAGACCCGGAGGTCAGATTTACATTACAAGTTACAAATACAAAAGGACCCGGAGGTCAGTACATAAACCCTAAGCCTAACCCTAGAAGGGGGGGAGAGAGGCTTTAAAGATTTTAGAGCCTGATGCTCCCATTTTCCCCCAACCCTAAAAGGGGTATGAGAGACTTTGAAATAATCCTAAAGCCACCCTCAGAGCTTCGCAGTGAGGAGCGAGAGCGGCATTGAAGGATTTCTAAGCCAGGAGCCCCTAGTCCTAAAATCAATGGCCTCTCCAGCTGTTAAATGGGACACAAGTGCCAAAGATGTGGTGCAAAGACCACATGGCCACAAGTGTCACATGCAAATATTGAGTTTGATATACGATGATCAGCTGTTGTCTGATCAAGATCGTATAACAAACTCATGTTTTGTATCAGACTGAGTCTGTTGATGCTAATTCTGTCATCTCGATAGGCACACAAGGTGCATATGGTTAGGCGAAGTGTCTTCTCATTTTCTATAGCAGATCCGCCCCCTCGGTGGTAGAGAAGCCTGGCAATAATCGTATGTGTAATCTTCGATGACGACGAAAGCAGTAATAAGGGACACACAGGGTTTATTTGAGAAGCTGAAATCATTTGAAAAGGGTTAAAGGTTTTTGCTGGAAGTTTCACTGAAAATAAGGGTTCATCGAAAAACATGGAGTATAAGCTAAATAAAGAAGATGAATGGTTTATGTTGTGTTGTTTGCCTAAAACCCAAAATCTATTTATAGAAGAAAAGCAGGGGTATAGGTGCAAATTTAATTTCTCAAGACCCTTAAGAGAAATTTGCACCGCAAGGACAGCCGTAAGAAACACGCGACTGATGGTTAGATGAGTTGACGGTGTGAGTTATCACAGCGTATCCATACCATCATTATGGAGTGTCAAATCACGCCGACTTAGGGAATCGAGATGACTCTTCGACTCCCAAGAACTAAGTTCTGGCAGGAGCGCACATTCCAAGACTTGACCTAGGTCAAGAGTGGATCAGGATGGATCCGTAGAAAACTGATCAGATAAGAAGGATCAGTTGAGTATGGTATCTCAACTGATCAGAAAGGATCGGTCAAAAAGTTCTTCAGAGATAACAGTTGAAAAGGGAACGTCACCTGATCAGTTTAGCTCATCAGAAAACTGATCAGATAAGTGGGACATTGTTGGGAAATACTATGGTTTAGGCAACCATCAGTAAGGTCAACAGTAATCAGGCCAACCAGATAAGATCAACAGTGGTAACTGACTGATTACAATATCAGTCAGTCAGATACGTTTTTTGATTTATCTTCATGCCTATTCTATGTTAGCTATTACTGTTCACCTTACTTTATGATGTCATGCTGCAAACATTAAATGCGGACGCGGGGCTTGTGTATTAAATGCATTTATTCCGAACCTTTAAGTCCAAAAGTCTGTCGGTTTAAAACCTTAACCACACGATTGAATTACTTTTCAACCGTCTCAATCTTGACCGTCCACTTAAATCAAGGACACTCAAGTACCTTCAAAAATAATCATGCAAAATGTTTTCCCTCCCATCTTTTAAAACCCTAAATACCTTTTCTTTGAAAACCTTTCGCATTTCATATTTTCTAAACCGCAATTTAGTTCCAGAAAACTCTCTCAAACATTCAAAATATTCACGCGATTGATCTATCTTCCAAAAACCCTCATATCGCTTTTCTGGTAACCTACTCATCTTGTTATTTTTGAATAGCATATCATGATCAGAGTATAGAAATTGTGTGTATTACTGTTAATCATGATCAAATGGAATGTAAATCAGTCATTGTCATTTCTATATACATCATAAACTATATGCATATTGGGGATAGATATTCATGTGTATTGATCTGCAAAATTGCTCTTTTATGAATAACATTGTGTGATTGATTATGTTGTTTCGCATAACACTCATTTTGTATGTTTGTTTATGATTTCAGAAAATGGAATCGTCAATAGTGCTATCGGAAACTTGTGACTATGCTTCTATGCTCAAAAATGCCATTGATAAAAAGTATGTCATTTTCAATACCACAAATGATCCAGAATCAAGGGAGCTACTAGAATGCTTAAGAGCCTGTGGACTTGATCAATTTTGCTATCGCCATCAGGAAACTGTACATATATTTGAATCGCTGGAATTCCTGAGAAGACTAAAGGAGACGGACAACAAAGAACTATTCTCATTCATTGGAAGGACCAGAATCGATGTCTCCAACGATGATCTCAGAAGAATCTTTGGTCTTCAAATGGGCAGGAAATACCCTGATGAGTTCACTGCTGGGATGTCAGATAAGGAGTATCTGCAGAAAGTGTTGTTGAGACCTGGGAACATCAATCACCTCACAAATGTCAAAGTTCCCTTCCTCCGAAGGAAGTATAGATTGCTTTTCGAAATTGTCTCAAAAGTCATTCTTGGGATCTCTTTCAGCCCAGATGCTCTAACCCAGCAAAAGCAGCATGTTATGGCCGCAATCATTGAGAAGGCCCCAGATATGAACTGGATGGGGTTATTCAAGCATCGCTTGCTGCAGGAAACTGATAAGTTTGCCACAGATGAAGAAAATCAAGTGAAGCTGACCAAGAATATCAGTAATATTCACAAGGTGTCTATAATTTTGGCTGATAAGCTTCCCAGTGACTATCCTTGGTCACAAAATGGGCGGAAGCTATATGTGGAGAAATTCAAAGCCTTGCTTTAGAAGGATGAGGCACTATCTGGATTACCTGATGATGATCTAACACCATATGTGCCGAAGCCTAAAAATCCTGAAGGCAGAGCTCCATCAAAGGCAGGAACGAGAAAGAGGAAGAACATGTGAGTAAGCCTTCCGATGCAAAGTAAACGTCGAAAAAAGACTTACTACAATCTTTGCCTAAGAAATTTGGTATGCCTCCGGAGGTCTTCAAGACGCAGGAAGTGATGTTGATATTCGGAATCGGTCAAGATCAACCCGAGAATCGTGTCGAGAGTTAATCCGGTGGAAAACCCTGCTCGGTGGAAACCCGAGGAGTCGATGTACAACCCGAAGAGAATCGGTCGATTTCGAACCATCGACTCAAAGCCCACATAAGTTCTCTTTTTAGAGGGCATGAAACCACCTACTGCCCCACTTCACCCACCTCCTCTTCAAAATCACCTTCCTGAACCCTTAACCGTAAAACCATCACCCCACCTTTGAACCATCAACCAGACAACCACCTTCAATGAACCTTCAACGGGAAACCGTTTACCCCCCTCTCCTCTCGATCCCCTCTCCCAAAATAACTTCAACCACATCAAAACCACAGCCCGATCAACCTTCAACCAGTCAAACAAAAAATCCTCCACCCCCTCCCGAATCTTCTCAGTTAAATCCACCTGTTTCGGAAGTTGTTCAGGAACCTGTTCAAGAAATCATTCAGTAACCTGTTCAAGAAATCATTCAGGAACCTGTTCCAACACCTGTTCTGGAACTCGCTCAGGAGGAGCAAGATGTTGCTAAGAACGAAGACATGTATGTCTCCATGTCGACAACCCTTCAAGAAGAGGACCCTCGCCGAATCGCATAAGAACACTCTCTACGGTGTATTTTCTCGGCTGACGGTGAATGCCTATCTGGATGAGCACTTTCCTGATCTCATCAATCATATTGGGATCAGACAGCAGATGGAGGAGATAGTCTTCTGGAGGAACGTCAGACTCAAGGATATTGAAGACTTCCTGATTTTAATGATTGCCTTGGAGTCTGATTACTTTGTTGATCTGGAGAAGAAGGCGAATCGAATGCGGTGTATCTATACGGCCCGAACCGGCTCTGAGATGGTGATATCGGATGTTTGGTGCACGGAAGTTCGGGTATTTCCTAAGAAAAAGAAGAAGGTGATGATCGTGTCAGATATCTTGAGTATGAGCAACTTCTTAGATGAACCAGGTGCTAAGTGCTGATACCCTAGATCTGATTACCGCAAAAATACAAGATGGGGTAAAAGCTTCAGTTGATACACAATTTACGACTCTTCTTTACGCAACTCTATTGCAAAAATTTGAAGAAACCGAGAGAGGAACCTAATTGACAAAG
Organism: Stenogyne calaminthoides; assembly: GCA_037126765.1. Lineage (NCBI taxonomy): Eukaryota > Viridiplantae > Streptophyta > Magnoliopsida > Lamiales > Lamiaceae > Stenogyne > Stenogyne calaminthoides. The sequence continues at coordinate 2,283,044 of JBBCBC010000035.1, forward strand.
AGAGGAAGTTAATTGTTGACCAGTGTCTCAAACCGGTTGATGTGAGGAAGTTAACAATCGAGAAGATCACACATATGCACGATTCTATTCTCGAATCAGAATGAAATAAATTGACCCTCTTGCTGGCAAGATGAGGATCCAGACTGATATGCTTGGAGAGACGCAGGTTCTCTTAGAAAGTGTCTGGGGATCCTTGGAAAGGACTAATTCGTGTCTGGACAATAGCAGAAAAAGATTTGATCAATCTATTACTCAGGCCAAGAAAGTTATTGAATCTGGATTAAATAGGTTTCTGGGTACTGCAACTACTTCTGCAAATGTTCATATCACTCCTCTTGTTGTGGAAGAACTTAAGGAGGATATAACACGTCAGTTTCAGGCCTTGAATCTCAAGTTGTCACACCTTTTTGATGCAACCAAAAAGGGGGAAGGACAAGATAAAGAAAAATAGATGCAGACGAAAAAACTGTTGTAGATGGTAACTGTGGATTTACCAAAAGCCACCTCTTCTGGTTTACCTGAGGTCACTCCGTCTGATGCCACTCCTTCTGAAGTCACCCATTCTGAGATCGCTCCTACTGCTGAACTAAAACAATCTGTGGATCAACACATCAAGGAGATCGAGGCTCAGGGAAAATAAATCAATGAGTAGAAGATAGCCCTGTTTGAAGTTTTTGCCAGGGTGGACAAGATTGAAGACTTCTCGTCAACTGCACAGAAAAGATTTGATCAGGAGGATCAGGAGAAAAGTCTCGAGTTGGCAAAGAAGCTGCAGAGAGAAGAAGACACTGCTGAAGAAAGACAACTGCGGAAAGGCAAGCAAGCTAAGAAGCAAATCAAGAAACCAATTGTGTCCCAGACTCAGTTGCAGACATCAGATGCTGATAACGAAGAAAAAGTGATGAGGTGTGGGGTCATTGAAGCAGCTATCAAGAAGAAGAAGCTTGCTGAAGCTGCCGGCCTGGACCGAAGATATGTCAAAAGGAAATCTAAGATGGTAGCAGAAGCAGGAGAAGTAGATTGGGAAGAGAGAGCTTTTCCTGCGAAAGTTGAAAGCATTCTGGTGGCCAGAAGAGACTTGCTTCCTGAATGGACAAGGATTAAAATCGACTGGCTGAGCGACGTCTGCATTATTCAGAAGATACCAGAACATACCGATCAGGGTGAATTTGATGCTGAGTTTCAAAACTGGCTGGAGATCAAACACCCCAGATTCTTCAAACTGGTGATGCATGAAGGAAAAATCATGACATTAACTCCTTCTGCACCCAAATTTCAGACAATGATTCCACCACTCAGAGCTGATAACTCTCTTGACTCAATTGGATTCAAACAGCTCTTCTATGATTTTGCTAAGAGATGAGACATTATTGAGAGTGAAAGATTGGAGGCCTTGCTGCAGAGAATGTACAAGATTTTCAACATTCCAGAAAATCTTCAGAAGTTTTCTTATTGAAGGAATCATATGTCTTAGAGCAGGTGATAGGTAAATTTTGTACTTGTAATCTTCATCTCTTATATATAAAACAAGTTACCTTTCTGATCTTAAGACAACATCTCATTGTCTTCTGATTTCTGCTGTTTATGTTTTTACATTTCGCATGGTTATTTTTTTCGATTATATGTTTTGGTTCCATCAAAGGGGGAAAATTGTTGGGAAATTTGTATTTAGTTTTGATGGAAGTTCCAAACGATTTGTAATAGGATCGGTCGAATCGTTAGTTGGGAGTGATGTTTTAGAATCGAGTTAGGATGACCCAAATTTGAAATGTATAGAGCGGTGATGTATAAGGTAGGTCAAATATTGAGGGAACTCAATATGTATAGGTCAGGTCAGAAGACCAGTTGAGATCAGAAGACAAGACAAGGTCAGAAGATCAGATGATCAGTTAGTCAAATGATCGGTTAATCAGATGATCAAGTGAAGACATGAGCCAATAGCTCAAAAGACCCGAAGATCAGAAGACTACCAGAAGATCAAGATTCAGACCAGAAGACCAGAAGACCTACATCAGTCAAGTCTGCTAGTTGAAGCTAAGACAACTACATCAGAAGACTCTATCAGTAGTCGATCGTTTCTATCTCGATCGGTCGGCTTCACACACAGTGTCAACTAATGTTTCACCAAGTCATACGTTGTTGATCTGAACAAGAAGAATGTCAACTTTAGTTGGTGAACAAACTCTGACATGTTGTACTTGTTAACCAATGAGAACAAGACACGTATGATCTGAGTTGACACTGCGGATTTCGGCGCTGCATAGTCAAACGGCTAGAAAAACGACATAGACGCTTTTGGCCATGCCGTTCCTAAAGCACGTCACATCAAATCCTGCAAACCTACCAAATATAGCCAGAAATTCAAATTGCTCTCCAACGGCTCTTTGATTTCGAGGTCTATAAATATGGGATTACTCTTCAGAGTGAGGACACGGAAATTATCAAGAAGCTCATACTATAGCCAAATTTCCGCACGAAGAACACAACCTTGAAGATTATTTTTATAAGTGTTCATCCCATAGTTCTTAGCACAGAAATCTCATCCTCTAGCTATTAGGCTACTTAAATACTATGATAAATTTCAAAGTTGGAACAAACAACAAATCTTACCCAAAACCCAAAGTTAGGTTAAGTTTGTTTTGCAAGATTTCAAACTAGGGTTTCTAGTGCTGATTTATGTGATCGGTTGAGTGAGAACTCTATAAATATCTGTTGGTGTAATGTGTTGGACTAACACAATAATCTAAGTCCAGTTGGTTAAGTTGGTGCTCTTTGTGATAGGGAAGAGTGGACGTAGGCCTGGTTGTCCGAACCACTATAAATCTTGTGTGCATTTACCTGATTGATTAACTGCTTTACACTATTGCACACAACTTGATTAAATCTGCATACATATTCTGAGTTAGGATCAGCTAGCACCAAGCTACTGATCTGATCTGATTGACTTCATAGTCATCTGATTGAAAATAGCTTAAACTGGTTTTTCACACGGGTATAAACTAGCTTCCGCACAATCAGTTAAACTGATAGACACCGAACTGATCTGCCCTCAGGCGATCAGTAAGTTGGATATCAGTCCAAACTGATTCACTTGCACTCTGATCAGGCAAACTGAAATCACACCTGATCTGCACGAAAAAGTTTTCAGAAGTCTATTCACCCCTCCCCTCTAGACTTCTGCCCTCACGAAACCCGTTCGGGACCTACAGAAAGTGCTAAAACTATGAAAACCCCTTTGGGTTCAACTCAAAAGTTGAGTAAAGAATTGATTGGAAAAGAAGTTGATCCTACTTTGTATAGATCAATGATTGGTAGTCTTTTGTACTTAACTTCTAGTAGGCCTGATATTATGTATAGTGTATGTCTTTATGCTAGATATCAAGCTAATCCTCAGGAATCACATCTCAATTCTGTAAAAAGAATTATAAGATATGTGGGTGGAACATGTGATCTAGGTATTTGGTACTCAAAGGATACTAATTGTTCTTTAGTTGGCTATAGTGATGCAGATTGGGCAAGTGATTGTGATGACAGAAAAAGTACTAGTGGAGGATGTTTCTACATGGGAAACAACATTATCTCCTGGCATAGTAAGAAACAGAATTGTGTTTCACAATCTACAGCTGAGTCTGAATATGTTGCTGCTAGAAGTTTCTGCACTCAACTGTTATGGCTTAAAAAGATGTTTGATGATTATGGGTTGGAAAATGGTATTTTGACTATTTATTATGATAATACTAGCGCTATAAATATTTCCAAGAATCTTGTGCAATATTCTTTGACTAAGCATATAAGTATAAGACATCACTTTATAAGAGATCTTGTAGAGAAAGAAGTTGTGAATTTAGAGTACATTTCTACTGAAAAACAACTTGCTGATATTTTCACAAAAGCCCTTGATAATGAGAGGTTTTCTTCACTTAGAAAATCTCTTGGTCTTTGCTATATCTGAATATAAACACTAGATGTTGTGACAAATGTTTTCAACATTTGAAGCAACATTGTAGTTCTGATAATGAGTTTGTCTACTGTATTTGCTTATCTTGAACTTTAAATGATAGTGTTTTGATCTTATTGTTTGAATCATTGTTTAGATACAAAATCCTGGGCATATATCTCTTAAATGCATTAAAAATAAAACACAACTTAGATGTGTAATCTCTGAGTAACTATGGGACACGAAGCTCGCTACTACGATGTTTTCTTTTCAAAAGGTGATTAAATATACATCCATGTTTGTTAACAATCCATTGAGTAACTATGGGGCACGGAGCTCGCTACTACGATGCACTCTCTTGAAAAGATGGATCAATGTGAACATGTGTTTAAAGAAAAATTCAAAATATGCAACACTTTGATGATGAATTTCATGCAAAATTGAGTGTTGAGATATATGTGTACCGACATTTTGTGAAACCTTAAGTGATTCGAACTTTATCTATCATACATGATTTGTTTAATGTTCTTTGGTAAGTCGATTTTTTGGATTAAACAAGTTATTTGAACTGTTTTTGTGTCTATTAAATTTTGGATATGGTTTCCTGGTTTTGAAAATGTTTTTGGCGGCTCTTACACAACACACGATCACAAATTGCCTTAGTGGGTGGTTACTTTGTCCCACTCTTGATCGGTTTCTTGGTGGTTTTGTGTAATAACCTCCAGTCTTTCTTCTCTACTTAAGTTCGATTTGTTTGTGTTGTTAATACTGAAAGCTGAAAACATTGTTGTTGCGCATAGGATTCAAGGTTTGTTTGATTTACACTTGTGTTATTTCATTATTTTCGATCATTTACTTTCTTTTCCCTCATATATTTCATATAAACATTATTTTAATGCTGGTGTATTATTTGATTGGATGTTCAGGTGGTAAGATGACTGATAAACATAACCCTTCAGCTCCTTCTCCTGTTCATTCTCACTCACACAGAAACCCTTCCCACGCAAAACCCTCATCTCCGTCGAATTCAAACCCACTGAACCTACTCGCTGAAATGGCCTCACAAAACCCAAATTATGATTCCACAAATGTTGGTGGATCATCAACTTCATCTATTCCTAAACCTCCTACACTACATATTCCCGATTCTTCTCATAAATCTCTTGTTGATCTTCTTGTTAAACGAGCTGTTGAACTAAACCCAATAGTTATGCTTGATATATATGTTGGTTCTAGACTGATCAATGTGTCTGATTATGTTGATCTCTCTGCAAAATCCTTAGCCACTGAAATTGCTGATGAACCTACTCCTAAACCCGCTGAAAATACTACTCAACCCGCCGATGCCGAAATGCATGATGTTAATTCTTCTGATTCAGAAGGAATGTGGGAGAAATTGAAGAATATTCGACTAAGAACGAAACAGTTAGCTCCCAAAAGAGGTGTTGGTAGATGGGGAAAGAGGAGACTGTCTCAGAGAAAACTTGGTAAGAAGGTGGACTACACAGGGAAGCGTCCAAAAAGGACAGATGGTGGTGCTGATGATCCTATCACTGTACAGGATTCAGATGAAGAGATGGCAGTTCCAGAAGTCCCTGTTCCTGAACCAAAGGACTCTGATGATGATCTGACAATGGAAGAATTGATGGCAAGGAAAGAGAAACGAACCAAAAGGAAAAATGAACCATTTGTGAATGTTGCTCCTAATGCTGCAAAATCATCTGAGGATGTTGAAGAAGATGATTGTGAGAAAGAGAAAGCTGAGACAGCTGACTCTGAGGAAGAGAACTTGGAAGCAGAGGATCATGAGGATGAAGAGGAACCTGAAGAAGATGATGCTGATGAAGCTGAACAGGAAGATGAGCCTGTTGAAGATCAAACTGCTGATGAGTTTGATCATCTCTCTGATTCTGATGAGGTAACAATGCTTGACTCAAACCCTGATGATAGAATTGAGTTTGATAGGAAGTCTAGAGTTGTGAAAACCATGCTGAAGAGGTATATTGTTGATGAAAGAATCATTAAACTCTCTAAATTTGAAGCCAAGAATATGATAGAATTTTTAGAGAGTAAATTCCTCTTGCATGCTCTTCAATATGTTAAACCATACTATGTGCTTTGGGTAGCTGAGTTCTATGCCAATTTGAAGAAAAGTTGTGGTAATAGACAATCTTCTAATTATGGGAAAGTAAGGTTTAGACATACTGTTGTTACCATCAACCCAAGACTCATCAATATTTTCCTAAGGACTAGGATTGTGGAAGAAGAAAATGTTGATCTGGATATTGGGGAAGTTATGTCTGTGATAACTGGGGGAAGATATTATGAATGGACATTACAATTTTCAGCTGCAAAATTGACTTCTCTTTATTCTGTGATGCATAAACTGTTGGTCTCAAACTGGTTTCCATCTAGAAACTCCACTGTGTTTACTAAAGAACGGGCTTTCCTACTGTACAAGATAGTTCATCTGAACAAGTTCAATATGGGGCAAATCATATTTGACAATATGATGTCTCTTGCTGGAAAACATGGTGAAGGTGGAATGTTTCCAAATCCAAGCTTGATATGTCAATTCTTGGATAGGTTGGAGTTTGACAGACTTAGAGGAGAAAAGATAAGTGGATTTGTCCCTAGTTTTGGGATTTCTCCTGTTCTGAAAGTTGGTAACCGGGTGATTGATCTACCTAAAGAAACCTGAACATCTGGAACAGCAAACAAAAAATGTTGTCCATTCTGTTGGCAACATTCCTTATAACATCAAAAGATAAGCTGGTATCCCTACTGTCACTTTTTCTAATTCTTTCATTACTCATCAAATTCAATCCATCCAGCACAGTATAGATGCTCTGGTTAAACAGCAAACCTTCTGGAGAAGCCTGCTTTCTACTCCAACAGGGGAAGGATCACCTGATGATGGTCCTAATGATGGTGGTGATGATGGAGTTGGTCCATCTGGCCATGCAGGTGAAAAGGATGATCAACTAGATGATGTTGATAACGTTGATGATGATGCTGAGGATGTTGATGGTGCTGCTGCACAAGATGATCGGAATGATGTTGATGACAGAGAGGTTGATGAGGCTGTACAAGATGATGTTAATGATGATGTAGAAGAAGTTGTTGAAGATGCACTAAAGACTGATGTTGTTGACCAAATGGTACCTGATGAAGCTGAACCAGTTGACAATGTAGTTGCTAAAGATGATAGCTCTGAGGATGAAATACTGAAAACACCTACCAGGGAGAACATGTCTCCAGAGAGTGTTGCTATCATTGATCAGCTATATGGTGTTGATAACTGGTGATCAGATTCAAGACAGGGGGAGTTTTTTGAAGTACGGGTGAGCATTTGCAGATTATGGAGATGTAGTCATTCCAATGGCCCAGTCCTTCCCTTTATTTCACTATAGAAATTTATTTCTGTGTTGTAATCTTTTATTTTTTTTGCTCTTTATTTTATAAACTCTGTTAATGGACAACTAGATGATAGGTTTATATATTTGTCATTTACTTTATGTTGGATACTTTGTTGGCCTAAGTACACTGCTGATGTACTTAGTGTTTGTGGTTGTCTGTTTGTTTTTTAATTTATGATTTGGTTGAATAGTAGTTGTTCTCTGAATGGTTATTATTTGTTTCTTTCCTGACAAAGTTCGGATGTTGTTTTTAACATCAGGTGTGTTGTAGTAGAAAGGCCAAATTGGGGGGAGTTTGTTGATGTTGCACACGGATGTTGTTCCAGATGTTGGACAACATTCTGCACAACATCATAAATTTGTCCTTTCTCCTAACACTGACTACGTTTTAATAGATGTGTTTTTCTATGTTTCCTACATTGCAGGTTGATGACAAATTTGGATATTGTCAAGCGGTTGCATTGTGGTGGAGTGAGAATATAAATATCATGGGTGGTTTCACCAAGACCATGGAGATAGTGGAGGAGATGTTCAAGGTTATTCAAGCCAAGTGGATAGGACAATGCAGTTGGTACGATAGTCTATAAATAGACTGCATTGGTCGACATTCAAGTTTGAGTTAAAGTGAAATACCATTTGCTCTACTCCAAACTTAAGAGAGTAGCATCCAAGACACAACCCTGAGTGGAGTGTGAGGGTCGATGTTATGTCTATTTATACTGGTCAAGTGTATTCCAACATTTCCCATCAGTATTGATTTTATCTTATTAGATCAAGTTTTAGGTTGAATAAGATCACTAGTTACTTGATTGAATAGATTGATTTTTGGTGTGTGGTTTTTCACTACACCTTTTAGGATCTTGTAAGAGGTTCTTGTGTATCTCACTACTTGTTATAGTGATATTTTTAACCATGAGGTTCGTATAGTCTGGATTACAGACTATTCAAAATTTTGAAATCCTTTGCATTGCGTTTTTATACTTCCGCTGTCATATATTTTTTACATGTTGCATAACATTTTCAACAACACTCTGAAAATACACGCACACACACTGTCAACGTGAAATTAATTGTACGCATGTTGTTGTGATTATTATTTGAATTAATAGGATTAATTCATGCTAGTGATAATTGTTGATTTAAATTTGTATTTAAATTACACCTCGAATAGATCCGGGCACACTAATTCCCCAACAATGTTTAGTCAAGGATCACGTTCATCATGAGAGAATGAAACATATTGATGTCATGTGTCATTTTCTACAAGTGAGAAGAGGATTAAGGTGAAGAAAGTTAGGACTGCTTATGTTGGTCCCGGTGAAAAACCCATGAAATGCGTAAAAATCATGTAATGCATATAAAACAGGGGTGAGGGAATGGTGATTCCAAAATTTTCTTTTTAAATCATGTGTTTTGCTTATAATCAAATGCATATGGCAAGTAAGAACATAAAGCAGTAAGGAACACACGATTTTATAGTGGTTCGGAGTCCAACTCCTACATCCACTCTTCCCTATCAGCAGGGGCACCAACTTAACCAACTGGACTTAGATTAATGTGTTAGTCCAACAGATGTTTAATGAGTTCTCACTCTCTCGGGACTTATCTCCCTCACGGGATTGCCTACCCTCCCTTTCGGGATTGCTTAGATGTTTAACGAGTTCTCACTCACACCCAGAATTTAAGTTAGTCCAACTAACTTAAATTCCTTGCTTAACAAAACTTAACCTAACACTCGGTTTGGGTAAAGATTGTTTGGTGTCCAACTAGGGTGAGATTTTCCCTTACATTTGTTTAGCCTCAATACTAAGGATGGGAAAATCTCTCTAAGCTTAGGATATTACATTTGGGCTTAGATCAGGATAGAACACTCTTGAATATATCGTGTATTTCTTGCTCGGTGTTCTATGGTGGAAATGCTAGATGATTTGGCTTTTTGGATGTTTCACGCATTTCCCACACGAATAATGAATGAAGAACTTGTATTTATAGTGTGGATTTGAATGTTACCGTTGGATGGAGTCACATTCAAATCCATACTATTCTGTAGCTTTTGCAGATTTTTCAGGCTTGTTCTCTTCCTCTCATTGGTCCACGTCAGCTAAATCTAACGGCTATATTCTTCAGGATCCTTCTGAGTCTAAGGGATTCTTGATTCAGCAGACTTCTCTTCAACGGACCTTATCGATCGAGGCATCTTGACACTCGAGCTTCTTCGAGCTCGGCTCTTCGACTTCGAGACATCGACCCTCAGTGTCACTAGCACTCAAAGTTATATCGATGGTCGGTGGGAAAACCCATTTCGCGCGTCAAGGAAGCAAACATTTTGTGCGATGCATATAAAAAGCGGGGTGAAGGAATGGTGATTCTGATTTTTTGCGTTTTAAGCTCATGTGTTGTGTTTTTGCTTATAATCGAATGCATATGACAATATAAGAACATAAAGCAGTAAAGAACACAACAATGTATAGTGGTTCGGAGACTCAAGCTCCTACATCCACTCTCCCTGTTCCTAGGGAAATTCCTTCAAACACTTCCTGACCTTTCTGACTACCTCGCGTAGTTTACTTACTCAACTCGGCCCTGAGCTTTCTGACTACTCCACGTAGTTTACTTACTCAACCCGACCTTGAGCTTTCTGACTACCTCTGTAGTTTACTAACTCAAACTGGACTTATCACCCTCTCGGGCTCACCTCTAGATTTTTAACGAGTTCACACTCCTTCGGGACTTATCACCCTCTCGGGATTGCCTAACAACTACCTCACTTCACCACTAGTTATCTCTTACGAGAATGGAGTTTGGGTTTGGTGTTGTCTCCAACTATGGTGAGATTTTCCCTTACAAAGGTTTAGCCTCAATGCTAAGGTTGGGAAAATCTCTCTAAGCTTAGGATACATCGTGGGTTGCTTAGATTGGGTTCTAGAACACTCTTGAACATATTTGTATATCTACAAACTTGTGTTCTAGGGTGGGAATGCTTTGGGTATAACTCTCTTTGGCTCTGTAGCATCTCGTGTTATAATCTCCACGCATCCACACTTTAGAATGATGAAAGACCTTGTATTTATAGTGTGGATTTGAATGTTACCGTTGGAGAGAATCACATTCAAATCCATACTATTCTTGTAAGTACAGCAGCTTCTTCAGGCTGGTTGTCTTCCTCTCATTGGTCCACTTCAGCTGATTCTAACGGCTATATTCCTCAGATTCCTCGCCTTGGAATCATTCAGATTCTCTCGAGTCTCGGTGTCTTGAGACATACCGAGTCTTCGATTCTATCTGAGTCCTCGGGTTTATCGAGTCTCAAATTTCTCATCCGAGCCTCGGGTTTATCCGAGCCTCGGGATATTTGATTCAAGAGACTTCTCTTGGCCGGACCTAGTCGATCGGGCATCTTGACACTCGGGTTAAGCGAGTTGATTCTCAATTCGAGACATCGACCTTCGAGTTACTTTTACTCAAAGTATCTCGATTTTTTCTTTGCTCGATCGATCGGCTCGACCGATCGGATAAAACACATCTTCAGATCAACATCTCAGGATAGCATCAGGTCAGTACATTAGGTTTAGCATATCAGTTTAGCACATTAGATCTCAATCACGTCTGATCTTGATCATCTGCTCATCTTCATATCTGATCTCAATCATGTCTGATCTCGATCAGTCTCATCTGCTTTCCTCTTACGATCTCGCAACCTTCTCTACGATCTTACGGTCGGTTTTTTTCGATCAACTTATGCGCTCTTACGATCACCATATCATTTCGATTGTTCTTCCGATCATCGATCAGGTCATTCGTCATCGATCTTCCGATCAACCGCTTAGCTTTTCTTCTCTTCTGATTTTGCACAGCTCATCAGTTAACTCGGAACTCATCCTACTCATCATATCTCGATCAGCCTCGTCTGCAGCCTCGTCTGATCTCGATCATCTTCATCTGATTTTATGAGTTCCCCCTTAACTTGTTCTCTCGTTCCCCCTCAACTTGTTATCTGTAGATTATCTTAAATAACACAAGTTGATAATGTTTTGGCATAATTAATCAAAACTAAAATATCCCAACAATTTCCCCCTTTTTGATAATGATGTCAAAACTAACTAACAATAAAAATATACGAGAAAAACAGTGTTAGTTAAACAAGTGAAATGATGAAGAATATTGTTTTCATTTTAAAAATTAGAAGATGATTGTCAACCTCCATGAATTTTATAAAATTTATGCATTTTAAACTAAATGGGTTTTCTTTTAAAAGATCAGTTCAGGTGGTTACTTTGAAGAACCGTTTCAACCCCTGTTCTGATACCAATTGATGGTCCCGGTGGGAAAACCCATTTTGTGCGTGCGGAAGCAAACATTTCGTGCGATGCATATAAAAACAGGGGTGAAGGAATGGTGATTACAGATTTTTGCGTTTTAAGCTCATGTGTTGTGTTTTGCTTATAATCGAATGCATATGACAATATAAGAACATAAAGCAGTAAAGAACACAACAATGTATAGTGGTTCAGAGACTCAAGCTCCTACATCCACTCTCCCTGTTCCTAGGGAAATTCCTTCAAACACTTCCTGACCTTTCTGACTACCTCGCGTAGTTTACTTACTCAACTCGGCCCTGAGCTTTCTGACTACTCCACGTAGTTTACTTACTCAACCCGGCCTTGAGCTTTCTGACTACCACTGTAGTTTACTAACTCAAACTGGACTTATCACCCTCTCGGGCTCGCCTCTAGATTTTTAACGAGTTCACACTCCTTCGGGACTTATCACCCTCTCGGGATTGCCTAACAACTACCTCACTTCACCACTAGTTATCTCTTACGAGAATGGAGTTTGGGTTTGGTGTTGTCTCCAACTATGGTGAGATTTTCCCTTACAAAGGTTTAGCCTCAATGCTAAGGTTGGGAAAATCTCTCTAAGCTTAGGATACATCGTGGGTTGCTTAGATTGGGTTCTAGAACACTCTTGAACATATTTGTATATCTACAAACTTGTGTTCTAGGGTGGGAATGCTTTGGGTATAACTCTCTTTGGCTCTGTAGCATCTCGTGTTATAATCTCCACGCATCCACACTTTAGAATGATGAAAGACCTTGTATTTATAGTGTGGATTTGAATGTTACCGTTGGAGAGAATCACATTCAAATCCATACTATTCTTGTAAATACAGCAGCTTCTTCAGGCTGGTTGTCTTCCTCTCATTGGTCCACGTCAGCTGATTCTAACGGCTATATTACTCAGATTCCTCGCCTTGGAATCATTCAGGATTCTCTGAATCTCAGTGTCTTCAGAGACATACTGAGTCTACAGTTCTATCTGAGTCCTCAGGTTTATCCGAGTCTCGATTTCTCATCCCCGAGCCTCAAGTTTTATCCGAGCCTCGGGATATTTGATTCAAGCCAGACTTCTCTTGGCGGACCTTATACGTCGAGCATCTGACACTTCCAGCCGGTGAGTTCGATTCTCAAATTCGGACATCGACCTTCGAGTTACTTTTACTCAAATATATCGATTTTTCTTTGCGTCGATCGGTCGATGATTTGATCGGATCAACACATCTTGGATCAACATCTCGGGATAGCATCAGTCGAGACATTAGGTTTAGCATATCGGTTTTAGCACATCGATCTCAATCACGTCGATCTTGATCATCTGCTCATCTTAATATCGATCTCGATCATATCGATCTCGTCGGTCTCATCCTCCTCTTACGATCCGCAACCTTCTCTTCGATCTTCGGTCGATTTCTTTAACGATCAACTTATGCGCTCTTCCGATCACCATATCGGCTCGATTGTTCTTCCGATCATCCGATCAGTCTGTTTCCGTCATCCGATCTTACGATCGATTGGCTTAGCTTTTCTTCTCTTTTGATTTTGCACAGCTCATCAGTTTACTTGGAACTCATCCTACTCATCTGATCTCGATCAGCCTCGTCTGCAGCCTCGTCTGATCTCGATCATCTTCATCTGATTTTATGAGTTCCCCCTTAACTTGTTCTCTCGTTCCCCCTCAACTTGTTATCTGTAGATTATCTTAAATAACACAAGTTGATAATGTTTTGGCATAATTAATCAAAACTAAAATATCCCAACAATTTCCCCCTTTTTGATAATGATACCAAAACTAACTAACAATAAAAATATACGAGAAAAACAGTGTTAGTTAAACAAGTGAAATGATGAAGAATATTGTTTTCATTTTAAAAATGAGAAGATGATTGTCAACCTCCATGAATTTTATAAAATTTATGCATTTTAAACTAAATGGGTTTTCTTTTAAAAGATCAGTTCAGGTGGTTACTTTGAAGAACCGTTTCAACCCCTGTTCTGATACCAATTGATGGTCCCGGTGGGAAAACCCATTTTGTGCGTGCGGAAGCAAACATTTCGTGCGATGCATATAAAAACAGGGGTGAAGGAATGGTGATTACAGATTTTTGCGTTTTAAGCTCATGTGTTGTGTTTTGCTTATAATCGAATGCATATGACAATATAAGAACATAAAGCAGTAAAGAACACAACAATGTATAGTGGTTCAGAGACTCAAGCTCCTACATCCACTCTCCCTGTTCCTAGGGAAATTCCTTCAAACACTTCCTGAGCTTTCTGACTACCTCGCGTAGTTTACTTACTCAACTCGGCCCTGAGCTTTCTGACTACTCCACGTAGTTTACTTACTCAACCCGGCCTTGAGCTTTCTGACTACCACTGTAGTTTACTAACTCAAACTGGACTTATCACCCTCTCGGGCTCGCCTCTAGATTTTTAACGAGTTCACACTCCTTCGGGACTTATCACCCTCTCGGGATTGCCTAACAACTACCTCACTTCACCACTAGTTATCTCTTACGAGAATGGAGTTTGGGTTTGGTGTTGTCTCCAATTATGGTGAGATTTTCCCTTACAAAGGTTTAGCCTCAATGCTAAGGTTGAGAAAATCTCTCTAAGCTTAGGATACATCGTGGGTTGCTTAGATTGGGTTCTAGAACACTCTTAAACATATTTGTATATCTACAGACTTGTGTTCTAGGGTGGGAATGCTTTGGGTATAACTCTCTTTGGCTCTGTAGCATCTCGTGTTATAATCTCCACGCATCCACACTTTAGAATGATGAAAGACCTTGTATTTATAGTGTGGATTTGAATGTTCTGATTGGAGAGAATCACAATCAAATCCATACTATTCTTGTAAAATCTGGCCTTCTTCTTCAGTGGTTCTCTTCCTCTCATTGGTCCACGTCCAAATTTGATTCTAATCAATTTATATTCCTCGATTCCTCGCCTTGGAATCATTGAGGATTCTCTGAGTCTCGGTGTCTTCAGAGACATCTTGAGTCTTGATTCTATCTGAGTCCTCGGGTTTTATCCGAGTCTCGATTTCTCATCTGAGCCTCGAGGTTTATCCGAGCCTTAGGATATTTGATTGGCAGACTTCTCTTGGCGGACCTTGTACGTCGAGGCATCCGACACTTTCGGGTTGGTGAGTTCGGTTCTCTGAATTCGAGACATCGACCTTGAGTTACTTTTACTCAAAGTATATCGATTTCTTCTTTACTGATCGATCGGCTCGGTGATCGGATCAACACATCTTCGAGATCAACATCTCTGGATAGCATCAGTCGATTACATTAGGTTTAGCATATCGGTTTAGCACTTCCGATCTCAATCACGTCGATCTTGATCATCTGCTCATCTTCATATCGATCTCGTCGATCTTATCTCTGCTCTCTTCGATCGCAACCTTCTCTTCGATCTTACGGTCGGTTTCTTTAAGATCAACTTACTGCTCTTCCGATCACCATATCACTCATTATTCTTACGATCATCGATCAGTCATTTGGTCATCGATCTTACGATCGGTGGCTTTTTCTTCTCTCCGATTTTGCCAGCTCATGAGTTAACTTCGGAACTCATCCTACTCATTTGATCTCGATCGGCCTAAATCAGTAGCCTAAATCGATCTCGATCATCTTAAATCGATTTTATGAGTTCCCCCTTAACTTGTTCTCTCGTTCCCCCTCAACTTGTTATCTGTAGATTATCTTAAATAACACAAGTTGATAATGTTTTGGCATAATTAATCAAAACTAAAATATCCCAACACTATCTGATCATCAGCAGCGTTCTGATTCTCAGTGAACATGACTTCAGATGACTTGTCTTCAGGTGACTTGTCTTCTGAGGACATCAGATCAGGTGACTTGTGGTTTCTGATTTCTTCTCGCCTTATCTCGGTCACCTAACTTTGATCGGATCGATATATAGCATCAGTCAAGATATCGGTTTTATCGCATCAGTTAACACATCAGTCATCTTATCGATCTTGATCACGTCGATCTCGTCGGTCTTATCTGCTTCTTTTTCGTCAAGAACCTCCCGATCTGCACCCTTCTCTTCTGATCTGGTCTTCTAATCATCTGATCAGCTTATCTTTTTCGGGTCATCGATCAAGTAACCCGATCATCGATCTTCCGATCTCGAGTCCATCGATCGGGTAACCGATTCTTCCGATCGGTGGCTTAGCTTTTCTTTTCTTCTGATTTTGCTCAGCTCATCAGTTAACTCCGGAACTCATCTTACTCATCTGATCTCGATCAGTCTCGTCTGCAGCCTCGTCTGATCTCGATCATCTTCTTTTGATTTCGTGAGTTCCCCCTCAACTTTGTTCTCTCGTTCCCCCTCAACTTCTTATCTGTAAGTTAGCTTGAATAACACAAGTTGATAATGTTTGGCATAATTCATCAAAACTAAAATATCCCAACAGCTTATTACCCATTAATATGTTCACCAAGCATGTTCCAGATAACAAGTTTCAACACTGTTTGGAATTATTAATTTTACAAGTTGTTAGTTGCCCTATTTTGGAGACAAATTTGTGTACGAGGAGTTGCTCATACGTCTGACACTTATATGGTGTATATGTTACATCTGTTGATCTGTAAGAAAATTCTAGTCAAGGTGGAGACAATGAAATTTTCTTTTATTCTACCAATGTGAAGATTTGTTGGGGTTGTGTTAAAATAAAGGAGTTTTGTCTTGTCTAACATCGGTTGTAATCAAAACTGAAAGATTTTCTAATGTTATTTAAGAAGTTTTAATATGTCCCACATCGATTAGTGATAGATGGTAAAGGGGCTTTCAAATATTATATAAGAAATCTATGTGTCTTAAATACAAGTGTATCAGTCTAGATCTATATATTGTAGTCCTCTTCTACCCTTGGTTATAGCTAACAAATTATTAGTGAACCACGTAAAATTTATGTGTCGGTATACTTATCGTTTCTATATATTTGTCACATTAGTTATAACACTTAAGCTTGGAAGAAGGCGTTGTCACAAAATGAAGTGGTTGAATCACTCAACATAAATAATTTGAGTTATAGCGTACGGAATTAACAGTTTTATTCTTTTGAACAATTGGAGGAACTAGATTGATGCTCTTGGAAATATGAGCAATATGATGATATATCATTTGTCCTTTGGTTCGCCAAAAAAGGTTAGTGGTAGCGGCATCACTTGGTATGGCACATGTTTTCTTTTCTTTTTTTTTTAATGATTTCCCAATAAAATTGGGCATTACGAAAATAAATTAGTAACTGTTGAGCATAAATTACCCCCTAGCATGATAAAACAAATTTTGGTACCGCATACCTGATGGACATGTTTGGCAACTTTTCAAGACTGACTTTCTTGCGAAATATTGTACAAAAATTATATGTGTAATATAATATATTTTAGACAAATTTGTTCAAATCTTGCGGGTCGGGCGGGTCGAGCGCATCACGTGGGTCGCTCCTTAAATTTGGTATGGCGCCGTGATTGATATATATTTATAGAAGGAAATCTTATCAAATATGTGTTGTAGCATAATGGTTCGGATTTGTTGTTAATATATTTGGTAGCAGGTTCAATTCTTATTAAACACATAATTTTTAAATATTGTTTGTTTTTATCAAGTTTTTGTGTGTTACTACATGAAAAAAAATATGATACTTATAGAAACGAAATGTATTATTACGTGAAATAAAAATTACATTATCATTTTTTTTTTAAATACCTTATCATTCTCCACGTGTTACTGAATGGATAAGCAAACGTTACTACATGTTATACTGAAAAAACTTCATATCTTACGTAACACGTATTAAAACATGTCTTCAAAAAAAAACGTATTAAAACATAATGTAACACGCGAATGTTTACAAGGTAACACTTTTTTTTGAGAGGCCGCAACGTAACACATTCTTGTTCATATAATAACACATCAGTATTCACGTAGTATTACGAAGGCATATATACAGTGTTATATATTACTAAAAAAACATGTGTTACTACATGAACAAAAAAGTGTTACCCTATGAAGAAAAGCGTGTTAGCATATGAACAAAAACTAGTACAAGTGCGAAAAAAACCCTCAGTCCAAAATTATAGATTTAAAGAACAATGTGATGTGTTACTACATGAACAAAAAAGTGTTATCCTATGAATAAAAAATTGTTACCACATGAACAAAAACCAGTACAAGCGCGAAAAAAAAAATCAATCAAAAAATTACAGATTTAAAGAACAGCGTGAGAAGAGTGCAAAATGATCTGAAAGACTGCGTTAGAAGATCAATAGGAAAAAGAACGGAAGGGCCTGTAAATTTGCGAGGATGAGAAAATTGAAGAAAACTAGAAGAATATGAAAGAATTTGAATAAGGAAGAGAAAAAATGAAAAAGAAGAACAAGAGAAGAGAATGAAAAAAACCTAGAGACACACTGCTATGAAATCTGATTGGTTGCGAGGAAGTAGAACTCTAAATCGCGAGAAAGAAGAATCCAGAAGCACCGGATTCACAACAGGCCTAGGCTGACCCGGGAATTTAATAAAAAAAAACTCCAATTTAAACTAATTGTACGAATATCACACTATACAATATTGCATACAAGTTTTTGAAATTTTTCAAATATAATTAAACTAACTATTGTATCGTATCTTGTTGGGCTGAGATCAATAAATCAATTAAAATTGATTGATTAATTTAAATTTTTAGTTCCGTATCATAAACCTAAGGTTATAATGTCTAATCATATATACTAATAATATAAACAATCAATCTCTTATCTATTAAAGACGAATCACCTCTAATTCATATGGTGGTTTTATTTTAAATCTCTGAGTCTCTTTGAGAAATTATTTATGATATTATTATTAATTTTTTAATCTCAGTAATTCATTATTTAATTTTGATCTCTACCTTTCATTTATCTCTTATCTATTAACTATGAATCAATCCCTGTTCATGTGGTTACTATATTTCAAATCCTTTGTATTTTTATGAGAATTTATTTATGGTATTATTAATAATATAATTTTCGGTCCATAATATTAATTTTTCTAATTTAATCTATGACATTTAATCTTTTTGTAGAATAGAGTTAATATAAATATTCTAATTCTTATCTTTTACCAAATTTTTTTTTTATCATGTCCATACAAGGACTTTCTTAAATCGTATCTAGTTTTTTTTCGTCTCATCTTTTTCTGAAGACATTTATTGGAAGATTCATAGAGGTTTCTAAGGCAATTCATTTTTAAATATCACTCCATAATTTATTAATTTATACTCCCTCGTATTCTTTTTAAATATCACTAGCATGTAACCCGGCTTACTACGCGACATTGAAAATAGTTTTTATCTCATTTATTTTAAATTAAATACTTTAAATATTTAATTAGTTTGATTAATTCAATAATAGACATAATTTTATTTTCTAATATTGTATGTGCATATTTTCATTCATTTTGTATTCTAAATTACTCCCTCCCATTCATCCTAATGTCTTTTTAGTCTAT
The DNA here is from genome assembly GCA_037126765.1 of Stenogyne calaminthoides. NCBI lineage: Eukaryota > Viridiplantae > Streptophyta > Magnoliopsida > Lamiales > Lamiaceae > Stenogyne > Stenogyne calaminthoides. Next base: position 2,302,243 of record JBBCBC010000035.1, read on the forward strand.
TAGAATATTTATATAATAAATATCATTCTGATATTTTTCCCTTCTTTATATCATATATACCCATAATAATTATATGGTCATTTAAATTTTCTTATGCCAACATTAACCTTATTTTTGTATAATTAAATATTTCTAACAATAGTTACTATTGGCTGAGAAAACTATTCATACAACATATTTACAAAAAAATAAAAATATTTAATAATCATGAAAAGTTATCATGAGGGGTATATATGAGATAATAAGGGGTGAAAATGTGAAAACGACATGTATTATGTAAATAATATATAAGACTGAAATGAGTATGATATTGTTGTGTGTGATAAAATACGAGGTGGAACACACCCCATTATCTCACACATTTTCCTACAAGGAAGACTTAGAGGAATGCAATAAAGTACGTCACCTCGGTGCTATAGCGAGTTATGAAGCTCGCCAACAAGGGAAGACGAGGTCGATCAGCTCGGCATGTCGGTGTAACGCCGCGTCAGACATCTCGTTCAAAAAATCTTCTTTAACCATGTCGAAATCAGAGAATATTGGCGATGTGACAGATATAACACTCTACAATAGGTGGTTTCCGCAGATTTTTGGCACAAAATCAGTGATCTGCACGAAAAGTCAACGATCGAACAAGTCGACGTGGATCGACCTGCAGCGACCTCCTCAACATATATAAAATTAAATATAGAAGTGAAATTGTTAATTGAAATTTTAATTGAACTAATTAAAATTTTGAGACTATTAAAATAAACACTGTAATTATAATTTGCACATATATGGTCTATTGTATAGGCATTAATGAAAAAAATCATAATTTTAAAATTGTATAAGACAATGATTGAAATTTTTAATAAATAATCATTAATACAATAATAAATAATGTTATGTAGCATTGTCAAATGTCTAAAGTTGTTAAAATTTAATAAACATAATTAAAGAAGGAATGACATTTTTTTATAAGGATTTAAAAAAAACATTGTAGATATAATGAAAATTAATATGAATATTTATTGTTACATAATTATATATTCCTAAAAACTTCATTAAAAATAACATTTCTGGTGATACTACCATCACCATTATAATCATGGCACAGTAGGATCTTTAGTCTCTGGCGATTTGTTACACGAGAAAAAAACAGCAACGTACAATTGTCCATGATTAAACACGGGCTTCTTAAAAAATACACCTACATGATTAAAAGATTGCCCTTGACTCTTGATGATCTTTAGCATTAAATGACTTTGCAAGCATTTAATGGCCATTGCATAGCTAGCTAGGAGAGTGAGATCCACTCTCCACAAATTGTATTATAAATAGAGAGTATTTAAGACCCAATAACACAAGAATTTATTACTCACCAAACCTACCTTGAATTATTCTCTCACATTTATTGAAGAACATTCATTACTCGAACATAGGCATTTATTGTCATCGAACACTCATAATTACTTGTTTGTATTACCAAATACTAAGTCACAACTAAACTCTCTAATCTCGATATTTTGGTATACAACAAATATCTAACTTTAATGAGAGGAAATAATTTAGAATAAAAAATAAATAAAAATATGCACAAACAATATTGGAATATAAAAAATATATCTACTGAATTAATTAAATTAATTAAATATTTAAAATATTTAATTTAAAATTAATAATAAAAATATTATTTTGAATCACGTAGTACGTGGGGTTATGTGTTAGTTCCTATCTATTAACAAATGACAAAGTATAGGGTGAACAAGTTTCACGGTAAAACTGTGTTGGGAGATGAATTTGAATAAAGATTTTAATTAGATCTCAAAACCCCTGAGTATGACATGTTCAGGATATCTTGGTAGTATAGGATCAGGATCAGGTTTCAATAGAAATTAGGACTCAGGATTATCTGCATCATGTATAGTCAGCAGATATAGATCATGGAGAAATATGTTTCTCATCATAGTAAAAGACTCAGAAGACTCTAAAGACTCAGAAGAATCCTGAAGACTCAGAAGACCCTGAAGAATCCTGAAGACTCTGAAGACTCTGAAGAATCCTGAAGACCAAAGATCCTGAAGATTGGTTATGTACTGAACAAAAAGGACCCTGAACCACTATCTTAAATGAAATAGTGATTATGTTCATTCCTAGTACAAACAAACAGAATGTTAGATATTTGTGGACATTAAGGAACATATCAGCTGCTAAGAAAGGTCAACCTAAATAAAGTCGTTTGTTTGTCTCTGCTCAAAGGAAGACTTCGACCAATGAGGAGGCAACATCAACGTACTTTACTGACACTGAAAGCGACATCTCACTGAAGAAATGTCAGGTCTGATATCTTCCAGTTCACAGAAATTGGTGATTGGCTACATGGTTGCATATTTCCTAAAACATGCAAGGGTATGTTCAAACCCTAAAAATAGTCGTTCATAAATAACCAGAAGAGGAAACTCTTGATACTATCTCTTCAAACTGATAGTTTTTCAAAGAGTCACCTTGGAGAAGTTGCCTATAAATACCAGTGACCTTCACCATTGCAAGGTTACGGGAAATCAAAGCAACTCCAGAGCTCATCCGTATTCTTGCAAATTGAAGCACTCGAAAACCTTAAGATTTCCCAAGTGTTTCACATTGAAGAGAGCTCATTTACTAAGCCTAGATTTGATATATATCCAAAGCTTAGTAGAGATATCCTAGCCTTTGCATTTGTTCTTATTGTCAAAGGATATCTCACCCTAGTTGGAAACCAACCCAACCCAAACCCTTTTATTAGGTAGTTTGAGTGTGTGTGTGATTGTTGGTGAGAAAGAGTTGTAAAGAGTAAGTAAGTTGCAGTTGAGTCAGCCAGAAAGCTCTAGAGAAGAAGTGAGTAAGCTATTTTAGACAGTCAGAAAGCTTGTGTGTATTGAGTTAGTAAGCTGCAGTAGTCAGCCAGAAAACTCAAGGTAGAAAAGTTAGTAAGCTGTTGTGTTTAGCCTGAAAGCTTTAGGTGATAGTGTGTTAAGGAATTTCTCTGAAGACCAGAGAGAGTGGACGTAGGAGCTTTGTCTCTGAACCACTATAATTTGATGTGTTGTTTGCTTTCTGTTTTGCATTTTATCTGTTGCATATTTTCACTGAAAGCATATTGTTTTTCGATATTGATTTGAAACAATCCTTTGAGCGTACATTAAACTTGATCGCGGCCTTAACCCTTTGTTTTTACTAAGGAAGAGATTTTCAAACAAGATAAAAACGAGTATAAACTTAGGGCCAACACATTCCGCACTCTTGATTACCTGGAATAGATAGTTACCAAACTGAACCAACTCTCTTTGAATATTCAAAAATAATTATCGACTAAGCTTCTCGGGATCTCGATAAAACTTCGAGGATCGGTTGAAATTAATCTGAAGTCTGCTTGAAAATTTGCTTTCCAGATCCTTATCTCGATAGACTTTGAATCAGGGCAATTTGTGCTTCTCAGGGCAAAATTCTCAGGACATCCTGACCCTCTGATCTCAGTAAAGAAAAGGTTTTAAAAATCACTGAACACGTGTATTCCTCTCCCCCCCCCATACACGTGTAAGACTCGTTGCACTGGGACCAACAAGTGGTATTAGAGCAGTGGTTCATTTTGACTACTTGCTTTGGTAGCCATAGTCTATTTACTGAAAGACATTGGTGGTCTACTGAATAGATCTTACTGCTGATATCTTACAAGGCTCATTCATCATGCCTTCTAAGAAACTTCCTATGTTCTCTGTTGAGAACTATGACCTATGGAGATTGAGAATGCAGGCACATCTGTATTCTAAGCATGAAAGAATGTGGAGAGTGGTTTCTCAAGGACCATTTAAGTACACTGTTGTGAATCCTAGAATCACTGATGCTGAGAGAGATGATCCTAGAGATGAATTTCCTAAACCTGATGACCAACTTACTCCTGATGAGAGAAATTTAGTCAACTTGGACTATATTGCTAAAGATACTCTATATAGCACTATTGATGATGGTGTTATGGGAATGATTTCTCACTGTGAAACTGCTAAAGAAATATGGGACACATTTGCTATCATGTGTCAAGGCACAGATCATATTAAAGAGAACAAATTGTTTGTTGTCATTGCAAAGTTTGACAGCTTTGAAATGGAAGATGGTGAATCCATTGACAAATTGGAAGTCGGATTCACTAGCATCATGAATGATCTGAATGCTCTTGGGAAAAGATACCCACAAAGAGAAGTGGCACTGAAAATTCTTAGAGGATTGTCTAAGAAATGTGATATACATGCTGTGGTGATTGAAAACACCAAGAATATTGATTCCATGTCATACCAACAAGTTTTCTCTGAACTGAAAGCTTGTGAATTTGTGATTGATAAGAAAACTAAGAAATCTGATAGCAAAGATGAATCTTCATCTAGCAAGAATGTGGCTTTCAAAGCCAAAGAGAAATCATGTAAAGCTAAAGAGTCTGATAACTCACTTGCCAAAAATCAGGATGAGCAAGAGGATAAGCTAGTACTGTTGGCAAGGAGGTTTGAAAGACTCAATAGCAGATATGGGAAATATAAGAAATACTATAAGAACAACAGGTACAGGAACAGGACTAACTCAGAAGCTGAGGACAGATCCCCTGAGAAAAGGAAGGACCACAAAACTGAAGGATCCTCATCCAGAAAAAGGGACTCCAAGACTAAGGAGGAAAGTGATCAGGATGATGATGCCAACAGATGCTATAACTGTCAGAAGAAAGGTCACTTCCAGTATGATTGTCCTGAGCTGAGTGCTAAGGAAAGAAAGGAGAGACAAGCCAGAGACAGAAAGATCTCTAGCAAGAAGGCTATGATTGCTGAAGAAGAAGAACAGTCTGAAGAAGGATCCAGTTCTTCAGAAGAGATATTCTCAGACAGTGACAGTGATGATGTCTGCATTGTTTCTATTGAGGAGGTAAATTCTTCTATCTATGTTGTTGCTCCTACACAAACACCTGAGTTATCAAGTTCATCTGTAACCAGTAATTTTGACCTAATGGATTCTTTTGAGAATCTTATGAATGACTATTCTGTGTTACAAGAACTGCTCATAGAAACTCAAGAGCAGAATAAGGAACTGACTACTGAAAATCAGAGGTGGAAAGACTCTAATGCTGCTGAGATCACTTCTCAATTAATGGGAACTACTGATGAACTAGATGTTCTGAAAGTACAACTCTCAGAAAAAGAGAAAGTGATAGAGACCCTGAATGGAAAATTAGAGAAATCCACTGAGGAAAATCAGCTTATCAGGACTGAATTCAATGACCTCTTTGAGAAGTATGAAACTCTAAAGAAAAGTGAGGATAGTGTGCGGAGAAAGTTAGCTCTATTGAATTCTGCATCTAAAGCAATAGATAAAATTCAGAGTTATCAAAGACCTGCAACTATAAAGGCTGGATTGGGATACAATCCAGGGGGAACCTCACAAGGTCTTCTGAATGCTGCTTCTTCTAGTAGCACTAAGATTGTCTTTGTTAAACCGGTGGCATGTACTAATCTTCTTATTGAAGAACAACCCCGTGTTTTAGACAAGGGTAAAGGACCTATGGTTTCAAAAAAACTGAAGGTTCAGGAAAGAAAGCCCAAACCTCAGGAAAAGGCTAGAAAACCTGAACACTCAGTAGGAAATCCTCAGGTCAGAACTTCAAAGCCTCAAGCTAAGAATACCAACCTGAAAAAATCTGCACTGAACCATCAGAGGAATCTTCAGAAGACAAACACTCAGCAGAGACATTCTCAACTGAAGAGACCAAGTCCTCAGGATACTGAAAGACCTCAATTTCAGTACAGGCAACCTAAACCCCACTTGCCTAAGGGTAAAGGTTTCCTGAACCCAAGTCAGCATATACAAAACCAGCTGCACCAAGGCCAAAGCATTGGAACAAGAGGCCTGAACCCAAGAAGAATTCTAATGCTCATGTTCATGCTAAGGCTAGCACTCATACACAGGGTATTGACAAGGCACCTAGGGTGGTGAATGTGTATGTAGATATTTATGGGAGACAAATCAGTCACTCTAAAGTAATTAGAGTTATCAGGCATATTTGGGTTCTAAAAGGTAACCTGGTAGGACCCTACACCAAATGGGTACCTAAGACCTGATCTATTTTTCAGGTGAAGAAAAAGGGCACTGAGCTGAATGAAGACAACATAGCCCTGATGAGTGGAAGTGAAGTAGCTCCTACTGCATGATATCTGGACAGTGGATGCTCAAGGCACATGACAGGATATAAACATCTACTCACTAACTATGTTGAACAGAAAGGCTGAAGTGAAGTAATTCCAAAGGACAGACTGAAGGATATGGAACTCTTGAAGTTGAATCTATTCATATCCATGGTGTTTCATATGTTTCTGGTTTAAAGCATAATTTGCTTTCAATCAATTCAATTCTGTGACAAAGGATTCAGTGTTGAGTTCTCAAAGAACTTATGTTATGTGAAAGATAATGCTTCACAACAAACATTACTAACTGGAACTAGAAAAAGGAATGTGTATCTTGCTGATTGGAGATCAACTCCTAAAGATACATGTTTGGTTGCAAAAAGTTCTACTGATACCAGTTGGTTGCGGCACAAAAGATTGAACCACTTAAACTTCAAACCTCTAAACAAACTTGCACGATTAGCACTTGTGAGGGGGTTACCTAATGAAGTATTCAGTAAAGATCATATATGTGATGCTTGTCAGAAAGGAAAACAAATCAGAGCATCATTCAAAAGTAAAGTAGAAGTTTCTACTGACAGAATACTACAACTGTTACATATGGATCTCTTTGGTCCAGTAACACCTGTGAGTACAAATGGCAGGAAATATATACTTGTGCTAGTTGATGACTACTCTAGATACACGTGGGTCATATTCTTACTCAGTGAGAAAGAGACTCAGACAAGACTGAACTACTGAAAAGAACCTGAGTGTGGTTAAAATCATATCAGATAAAGGCACTGAATTTATCAACCATATTATATTTGATTATTATGCAGCAAATGGAATAGCTCATGAAACATCAGCTGCAAGGATCCCACATCAAAATGGTGTTGTTGAAAGAAGAAATACGGCTCTGAAAGAAGCTGCAAGAACAATGATTGTTGAAGCTGACATTCCTAAGAGATTTTGGGCTGAAGATATCAACACTGCATGCTACTCTCAGAATAGATCCATGCTGACAAAGAATCAAGGAAAAACACCTTATGAGCTGTGGAATGAAAGGAAGCCTCTTGTTTCTTTCTTTCGTGTATTTGGTTGCAAGTGTTTCATACACAATAATGGTAAAGATCAGTTGAAAACTTTTGATAGCAAAGCTGATGAAGGGATATTCTTAGGATATTCTGAAGTCAGTAAAGCCTTCAGAGTTTACAACTGTAGGAATCTTATTGTGGGAGAAACACCTCATGTTATTTTTTATGAAACTACTTGTGTTCAGAAGAAACAGGAACATGACTCAGGAGATCTGACCAAGAGAATCACCAGACATAGCCTGAAGAAGAATGATAAAGCATCCTCTAAGCCTGTGAAGAAGAAATCAATCAATTTATATGAATGGAGTGAATCAGACTCAGACAAAGAAGCTCAAGATGGAAATACTCAGGATGGTGAGACTCGGGATGAAAATTCTCCGCTGAAGGAAAGCCAACACACTGAAGCTGACCAATCTGAACACACACCAGTTCAGACTCAGGTATGTAATGCCGATGAAGATGTGGTCACAGCTGAGGCAAACTCTGAATCTATCAACCATGGGGGAACAAATGTCTCTGACAATGTTCTGAATGGAATTTCCCCTGAGGAAGATGATTCAATTTCTCCTTTTCTGTTGTTCCCTGAATTTAATGATCTGCCTGAACCTAACATTTCCAATGTTGAGAATACTACTGAAGGGGGAACATCCAGGAGAAGATGGTTGGATAGTCATCCTACAAGTCAGATTGTGGGTGATCTATCAGAAGGTGTAGAACAAGAAAGTTCCATGGTGAAAGTGCTCTATTCTGATGTTTCCTACCTGAAAAGGAACCAACTGAGGTTGAAGAAGCTCTTAAAGATTCATTCTGGATTACTGTTATGCAAGAATAACTGAATCAGTTCACAAGAAATGAAGTTTGGGAGCTAGTGGATAGACCTCAGAGGCACAATGTGATTGGAACTAAGTGGGTGTTCAAGAATAAGAGAGATGAGAACAACAACATTGTGAGAAACAAGGCAAGACTAGTTGCACAAGGTTATTCCCAAGAAGAAGGCTTGGATTATGATGAAACCTTTGCACCTGTTGCAAAACTAGAAGCCATCAGACTGTTTCTTGCATATGCTGCCCACATGAAATTCACAGTCTATCATATGGATGTGAAAAGTGCATTTCTGAATGATGTGCTTAAAGAAGAGGTTTATGTGGAACAACCTCCTGGTTTCAGACAGAATGATCAAGTTTACAGGCTCAGAAAAGCCTTGTACGGTCTTAAACAAGCACCCCGAGCATGGTATGATACACTTTCTCAATTTCTCACTGACCATGGTTTTACCAAATGAACAGTTGATAGAACCTTGTTCAGGATAGAAGATGGGAAGGATATCTTACTAGTTCAGATTTATGTGGATGACATCATATTTGGTTCTCCAAATCATCAGATGTGTGAGAAGTTCTCAGCTCTGATGAAAGGAAAGTTTGAGATGTCTATGATGGGGGAGATGAATTTCTTTCTTGGACTTCAGGTGAAACAAACTAAGGAAGGAATTTTCATCAATCAAGCAAAATACACCAGAGACCTGATTGCTAAGTATGGTGTACAGAATTGTAATGCAGTTAAAATTCCTATGAATACTAACTACAAGATGGATCCTGGTCCTGAAGGCAAATCAGTAAATCACACTGATTATAGAGGGATCATTGGATCATTGCTCTATCTCACAGCAAGTAGGCCTGACATTACCTTTGCTGTAGGGATATGTGCAAGATACCAAGCTAATCCTAAGGCTAGTCACATGGAGGCTGCCAAAAAAATTCTGAAATATCTTAAGGGCACTGTGAATAGAGGATTATGGTATCCAGCTGATAATAACCTTGAATTAACTGCCTTTTCAGATGCTGATTATGGTGGATGTAGAATTGACAGGAAGTCTACTACAGGAACTTGCCAATTTCTTTGAAGTAAACTGATATCATGGTTTTCAAAGAAACAGACCTCAGTAGCAACCAGTACTATTGAAGCCGAATACATGGCTGCTAGAAGCTGTTGTGCACAAATTCTTGTTGGGGTTATACTGGAAAGTGTGCTTTTACTTTGTATAACCAAACTGAATTTTCTATCTTATTTACTGAAATAAATTATTTATCACTGATGCTTTAAATATCATTGAATGTTACATATATTTATTGCATAATCGTTCAATAAACAGTACGTGTTACATTGTAGTTAATTTAGTGATACTAGATCACAGAAGATTAAATTAACAGTCCCTTGTAGATAAAAGTACGTTGTTCACGACCTAGATGGAAATGAACAATCCATTGTGAAAGGTTGAAGTGTAAGGCTCAAATTGGCTTGTCTTGACCAAGAGATTACACTAGTGCATGACTGATGCACTAAACAGGACCTACAGGAGGATAAACTCTTCAGCACTGAACCAGGAAGAATTAGACCTCAGTGGTTCGTTATTTCTTAATCTTCGTCAGGACCGTGTGTGGTTAGTAATTATTGCTTTGACTTATGAAGGGTAGAGAATCAATGAGATTCAATACTTTATATCTTGGGTAATATTACTAGTCAAATGCGATTGCTAAGATTTAATACGAAGAATCGTGTGCGAGTACGCTCGTTTGATTTGCCCCCTTGGGAAGTTCATAAGATTTATCATACCAAATCTTGCAAGTGGAATTTGTTTCCGGTATGGATAATAATGTTGAACCGTTCCTTGACCAAGGACAAAAGATATTAATTAATGGAAAGCTATTTCAGTGGCTTGAATTAATTAATGGGCTAGATAATCTTAAACACGGGAAATAATAATCGGGAGCCATATTAACAGTAATATGGGTTAAGATGGATAGTGCAATATTAAGTATGTAGTGGGATTAATTAATATTTATGGGCTTGAATAATATTGTGGCTCAATATTAGATATTCAAAGTCCATTAGAAGGTTCAATCTTAATTCTCCTAAAGGCCCCTCAAGTAGCCCAAACATAAAGTCCAATAACTGAAAAAGGTGTTTAAAATAAAATAAATTATGGTTGCCTAATTTTTCATTATTTTCGAAAATCACAAATAAAAGAGGGAGAAAGATTTTCTTTGAATTTTGTTATGGAATGAGGATAAGTATTCTTGGAATACAAGATTATCGCATTAAATTCAAGAAATCTCCCACTTGGCTATTTGTTGTGATATTTTCGAAAAATACCATATCATAAGGAGAGGAAGATTTTATTTGGGAGATATTTTGGGAAATAGAATATATTGGATATATTCAAGATTGTATCATGAAGAAGAAGCAAGGAAATTTCCCAATCACCCAATAACCCAAAATTTTTGTCCCCCCCTTAGTATTATAAATAGGGGTTGAATTTTTCATCCCCAAGTGCAATTCCATGTGTTGGAAAAATTAGAAATTCACAAAGGTGGTGCAACATAATTTTATTTTTCCTTTTGTTAAATTGTTCGCGAGTTCCTTCCACCGGATTGTTGAACAAGGACAAGGGAATACTTGAGAAGACCTGTTGGTGTGTTCGTGTGAACGGGATCCATCTTCTCAACGGTTGTCACTCCAAGAGGTTAGTTCACGTAAACCCGTAGTAATTCCACATGCGTAGGTTTTATGTGAACTGTTTATATGCATGATTGGTTGTTGAATTATTATTTGAATTAATATAGGATTAATTCATGCTAGTAATAATTGTTAGAATTAAATTTGTATTTAAATTTTCAACCCGAATAGATCTGGGCAACTAATTCCCCAACAACTGGTATCAGAGCCTCGGTATCGGGCTCTGAATTTTAAATTGTAATTTAATTCATTTTCATTAAATTTGAAATTGGAATGCTAGATCTTTTTTGCAGGTATCCAATTGTCATGGAATTTAATGTGTTTATTTATGCATGCATATAAATTGTGGTTTTTAATTCGATTCGTTCGAATTCATTTTGCCTCGTGAGAAAATCCACGAGTAGATTAGGGTTTGTTTGGTTTGATCAATGTAATAGACTAGTCTAGATCTAGGTTTATTTATTTTTCGTAAATAAATTGTAACCGGATCGGAAATGGAGGCGGAGACAAAGAATTAAAAGGATAGATCCGGAACCGTACGCGGACGACGTGCATCGCGCAAAATATGCCAAGGGAGGCACGCACGCGACGCGGACATTACCATGCGGACGGGCACGATGCCAGGTATCGGGCGAGATCACTTTGACGCTGGGACGGGGACGGGCCGACGCCACGGGCGCTGCGCGATGGGCGCTACATGACAAAGGCGCAGGAGGGGGCGCGCAAAGTGAGGCGAGGTGAGGTCGATGCACGGGCGCTGGGTATGCGCGGGCGCCTGCCGAAGTCAAGGGCGGGCGAAGTCCCGGCCGAGGCTACCGAGGCTCCAAGGCGAGACTCGCTGACAGCCGAGGCGCGTCGAGGCAAAAGTGGGCGATGACGCCGAGGCGCGCCGAGGTCGCTAAAGGTCGCGGCGGGCGCTGGCCGCATTGGCCAAGGCCGCCGGATGTGGGCGTGCATCCCGGCTGGGAGCTACTTGGCGTGGCATTTCGAGACGAAGTTCTTTTCGAGACGATCGAGTGGGAGAAATTCAAGACGGTGTTTCTTCAAAATCAAGCCAAGAAAAATCAAACCATGAAAATTGGATAATTTGTGCCCAATATGTTTATTTTTCTGCTTTGCTTGATTTATTGTTGTGTTTTCTTGTGCTTTATTTAATTTGTTTAAATGTGTTTGCATGAGAATTGCCCAACGAAAAATCTCATCTTCGAAAAATTACTAAGTATGTTTAAACAATTAATTGACAATTTTATTCCGGATAATAAAATTGAATTAATTTTGACCTCCATGATTTTTTTATTTGTGGATTCTTTTGGAGAAATTCCCCCCACGGGACGGCCAAGAGATAGATTTCACATGAATAAATTCTGAATGGATGATTGTGGGCTATTATTAGTGGCGACGATGACCCTCCCCACGAGGCTCGTTCAAAGCGAAGTAATAATTATGTATTTAATCATGGTTATTACTTAGGTATAAAATTGATATGCATATACTTCCCCGAAGTCCCTGTCAATTTTATATTGGTCAAGTGAGAGCCAACTATTAATTTGGATATTAAAGGTTTATAATTGTTTCTTGTTTGTAAGGGAAAATCTCATCATAGTTGGAGACAACACCAAATCCAAACCCCATTCTCGTAAGAGATAACTAGTGGTGAAGTGAGGTAGTTGTTAGGCAATCTCGAGAGGGTGATAAGTCACGTTGGAGTGTGAACTCGGTAAACATCTGTAGGCAATCCCGTGGATGGTGATAAGTCCCGAGGCGAGCCCGAGAGGGTGATAAGTCCAGTTTGAGTGAGAGCTCGGTAAATATCTGTAGGCAATCCCGTGGAGGGAGATAAGTCCCGTTTGAAGGAATTTTCCTAGGAACAGGGAGAGCGGATGTAGGAGCTTGAGTCTCCGAACCACTATACTTTGTTGTGTTCTTTATTGGTTTATGTTCTTACTTGTCATATGCATTCAATTATAAGCAAAACACAACACATGGGCTTAAAACGCAAAAATTTGGAATCACCATTCCTTCACCCCTGTTTTATATGCATTACATGTTTTTTCCGCATTTCACGGGTTTTTCACCAGGACCAACAAGTGGTATCAGAGCAGGAGTTCAAAAGATCACTTTTAATGTGATCACCTTAACTGATCTTTTTTAAACAAAAACTCGTTTCTTTAAAAATGCATATATCTTAAAGTTTTGGCGTCATTATCAAAAAGGGGGAAATTGTTGGGATATTTGAGTTTTGATAATAATGTCAAAATATTATCAACTTGTGTTATTGAAGCTAATTTACAGATAACAAGTTGAGGGGGAATGAGGGAACAAGTTGTGGGGGAACTCACGAAATCAGAAGAAGATGACCGAGATCAGACTAGGCTACAGACGAGACTGATCAGGATCAGATGAGTAAGATGAGTTCCGGAGTTAACTGATGAGCTGTGCAAAATCAGAAGAGAAGAAAAGATAAGCCAGCTGATCAAAAGATCAGATGATCAGAAGTGACCTGATCAGATGACCAAAAGAGATAAGCTGATCAGAAGAGGAGCAGATGAGACTGATCGAGATTAGACGTGATTGAGATCAGATGTGCTAACCTGATGCAGATGACCTGATGCTATCTTGATATGTTGACCTGAAGATGTGCTGATCTGATCAGTCGAGCTGATCAGATCAGGCAAGAAGAAATCAGATAGCCTGAGTCAAGTGACCTGAGGGTCAGTGAGTAAAAGTGACCTGAGGGTCAGGATGTCTGAAGTCAGAAGAGCTGAACTCAGTAAGCCTGAGTGTCAGTATGCCTGATCAGAAAAGGTCCGCTGAAGAGAAGTCTGCTGAATCAAGAATCCTGAGTAAAAGAATCCTGAGACTCAGAAGAATCCTGAAGACTCAGAAGAATCCTGAAGACTCAGAAAAACCTGAAGACTCAGAAGATCCTGAAGAATATAGCCGTTAGATTCAGCTGACGTGGACCAATGAGAGGAAGGCAACCAGCCTGAAAAAGCTGCAGAACTTACAGAATAGTATGGATTTGAATGTGATTCTCTCCAACGGTAACATTCAAATCCACACTATAAATACAAGGTCTTTCATCATTCTAAAGTGTGGAGAATGTGGAAAAAGATGCTACAGAGCCAAGAGCCATATACTCAAGCATTCCCACCATAGAACACAAGTTTGTAGATATACAAATATATTCAAAGAGTGTTCTACCCTAGATCTAAGCACAAATGTAATATCCTAAGCTTATAGAGATTTTCCCATCCTTAGCATTGAGGCTAAACAAATGTAAGGGAAAATCTCACCATAGTTGGAGACAACACCAAATCCAAACCCCATTCTCGTAAGAGATAACTAGTGGTGAAGTGAGGTAGTTGTTAGGCAATCTCGAGAGGGTGATAAGTCCCGTTGGAGTGTGAACTCGGTAAACATCTGTAGGCAATCCCGTGGAGGGTGATAAGTCCCGAGGCAAGCCCGAGAGGGTGATAAGTCCAGTTTGAGTGAGAGCTCGGTAAATATCTGTAGGCAATCCCGTGGAGGGAGATAAGTCCCGTTTGAAGGAATTTCCCTAGGAACAGGGAGAGTGGATGTAGGAGCTTGAGTCTCCGAACCACTATACTTTGTTGTGTTCTTTATTGGTTTATGTTCTTACTTGTCATATGCATTCAATTATAAGCAAAACACAACACATGGGCTTAAAACGAAAAAATTTGGAATCACCATTCCTTCACCCCTATTTTATATGCATTACATGTTTTTTCCGCATTTCACGGGTTTTGCACCGGGCCAACAAGATGGTTCATTGGAGTCTCTCCGGGTTGAACCAATCTCAACCTGCGAATCTTGCTTGGAGGGTAAAATGACCAAGAGGGCATTCGGAGCCAAGGGGAATAGAGCCAAAGAAGTGTTAGAAATCGTTCACACGGACGTATGTGGTCCAATTTCAATCAAAGCAAGAGGAGGTTATGAGTACTTCGTCACCTCTATTGATGATTACGGCTACATTTTCCTTATGAAGCATAAATCTGAGACCTTTGACAAATTCAAAGAATTTAAGGCTCAAGCAGAGAATCATAGGGAAAAACGTATCAAGTCTCTGCGATCTGATCGTGGAGACGAGTACCTCAGCGATGAGTTTTTGAACTACTTGTCAGATGAAGGGATTGTATCCTAGCTAACTGCACCCGAAACCCCTCAACAAAACGGGGTTGCAGAGTGAAGAAACATAACTCTTTTAGAAATGGTTAGATCAATGATGAGTTATGTGGATCTACCCAAGTCGTTCTGGGGTCACGCTTTGGAAACAGCGGCTTATATTCTGAACTTGGTGCCATCCAAGTCGGTTCCCAAAACTCCCAAAGAATTGTGGACCGGGCGCAAGCCCAGTTTGAGACACATGAGAATTTGGGGGTGTCCAGCCTACGTGTTGGACAAGGAAGACGGAAAATTGGATCCACGATCAGAATTAAGGTTGTTCATAGGATACCCCGAGGGAACAAAAGGGTGTATGTTCTATGGTCCCGAGGATCAAAAGGTGGTAATAAGCACCCACTTTAGATTTTTGGAAGAAGACTATATGAACAAAAGAAAGCCCTGAAGTGATATTAACCTCAGTGCCAACTGTACAAGATGACATACCAAACGACACACTTACACAACCGGAACCTCGTCGTAGTGGGAGGATTGTGAGACAACCCGAGAGATTCATGGGGATAGGAGAGTCCTTGGACTTAGTCCCCGGTCAAGATGAATAAGACCCATGGACTTACAACGAGGCAATCCAAGACAAGGATGCGGTTTCTTGGCAAACAGCAATGGAAGTCGAAATGGGTTATATGTATCATAACAGAGTGTGGGAGCTAGTCGAACCACTCAATGGGGTCAAACCCATTGGCTGCAAGTGGGTATACAAGAGGAAAAGAGGACTGGACGGGAAGGTGGAAACCTTCAAGGCAAGGCTTGTGGCGAAAGGTTATACTCAGAAAGAAGGGATCGACTATGAGGAAACCTTTTCACCTGTAGCAATGCTCAAGTCCATTCGAATTCTCTTGTCGATTGTTGTGCATCTCGACTTTGAAATATGGCAAATGGATGTTAAGACGGCTTTCCTTAACGGAAGTCTTGAAGAAGAATATATATGCAATGATCAAAATGAATACGAAAGTTGTGTGTACAAAAAGCATGTCGGAACTGCATTGGTATTCTTAGTACTATACGTAGATGACATTCTGCTCATCGGAGACGATGTAAAAGTGTGTCAGACGTAAGGACATGGCTTTCAAAACAGTTTGATATGAAGGACTTAGGGGAAGCCGGGCACGTCCTTGGGATCAAGATCACTCAAGATCGCAAGAAAAGGATGATAGGCTTATCGCAAGCTTCATATATAGACACTGTCTTGAAGCGATTCAGCATGCAAGATTCCAAGAAAGGCTTCGTACCTTTCAGACATGGAATCCATCTATCCAAGGATATGTGCCCTAAGACACAAAAAGAGATAGATGACATGAAAGGCATTCCTTATGCTTCGGTTGTCGGAAGCCTTATGTATGCAATGTTGTGCGCGAGACCGGATATCTGCTTTGTCGTTGGCATGGTGGCAAGATATCAAAGTAACCCGGGAAAAGAGCATTGGATGGCAGTTAAGAACATTCTGAAGTATCTGAAAAGAACTCGGGATAGAATGTTGGTTTATCAGTCGGACAATCTAATCCCCATCGGTTACACGAACTCGGATTTCAATCAGACTTAGACTCCAGAAAATCTACCTCCGGTAGTGTGTTTTGCATGGGGGAGGAGCCATGACATGGAAAAGCGTTAAGCAGAAATGCATCGCCGATTCTACAATGGAAGCCGAATATGTAGCTACTTGCGAGGCAGCGAAAGAAGCGATTTAGCTCAAGAACTTCCTTGTGGACTTGGATGTAGTTCCGAATTTGCCCAGCACAATCACTATTTACTGTGATAATGTCGGAGCAGTTGCAAATTCAAGGGAACCAAGAGCCCACTAGGCCAGCAAACACATTGAAAGGAAATACCATCTTATACGAGAAATCGTTAAGAGAGGAGATATAGAGGTGGCAAAGATCGCGTCAGAAGATAACCTAGCAGATCCATTCACAAAGGGTCTGCCTCAGAATACATTCGAGAGACATGTGGAAGGAATGGGTGTCAAGACCGTTGCCAATCTGCTTTGAGTATAAGTGGGAGATATTATTTTTTTTGTGTAGGTGACATTAGATGTCACGTATTAGGAACTACACGAGACGTACTGTAGTATACTTAAAAGCTGACTTTGAGTATAAGTGGGAGATTGTTGGGGTTATACTGGAAAGTATGCTTTTACTTTGTATAATCAAACTGAATTTTCTGTCTTATTTACTGAAATAAATTATTTATCATTGATACTTTAAATATCATTGAATGTTACATATATTTATTGCATAATTGTTCAATAAACAGTGTGTTTTACATTGTAGTTAATTTAGTGATACCAGATCACATAAGATTAAATTAACAGTCCCTTGTAGCTAAAAGTACGTTGTTCACGACCTAGATGGAAATGAACAATCCATCATGAAAGGTTGAAGTGTAAGGCTCAGATTGGCTTGTCTTGACCAAGAGATTACACTAGTGCATGACTGATGCACTGAACAGGACCTACAGGAGGATAAATTCTTCAGCACTGAACCAGGAAGAATTAAACCTCAGTGGTTCGTTATTTCTTAATCTTCGTCCCTTAAATAGGATCGTGTGTGGTTAGTAATTATTGCTTTGACTTATGACGGGTAGAGAATCAATACTTTATATCTTGGGCAATATTACTGGTCACATGCAATTGCTAAGATTTAATACGAAGAATCGTGTGCGAGTACGCTCGTTTGATTTGCCCCCTTGGGAAGTTCATAAGATTTATCATACCAAACTTGCAAGTGGAATTTGTTTCCGGTATGGATAATAATGTTGAACCGTTCCTTGACCAAGGACAAAAGATATTAATTAATGGAAAGTTATTTCAGTGGCTTGAATTAATTAATGGGCTAGATAATCTTAAACACGGGAATAATAATCGGGAGCCATATTAACAGTAATATGGGTTAAGATGGATAGTGCAATATTAATTATGTAGTGGGATTAATTAATATTTATGGGCTTGAATAATATCGTGGCTCAATATTAGATATTCAAAGTCCATTAGAAGGTCCAATCTTAATTCTCCTAAAGGCCCCTCAAATAGCCCAAACATAAAGTCCAATAACTGAAAAATGTGTTTAAAATAAAATAAATTATGGTTGCCTAATTTTTCATTATTTTCAAAAATCACAAATAAAAGAGGGAGAAAGATTTTCTTTGAATTTTGTTATGGAATGAGGATAAGTATTCTTGGAATACAAGATTATCTCATTAAATTCAAGAAATCTCCCACTTGGCTATTTGTTGTGATATTTTCGAAAAATACCATAACATAAGGAGAGGAAGATTTTATTTGGGAGATATTTTGGGAAATAGAATATATTGGATATATTCAAGATTGTATCTTGAGGAAGAAGCAATGAAATTTCCCAATCACCCAATAACCCAAAATTTTCGTCCCCCCCTTAGTATTATAAATAGGGGATGAATTTTTCATCCCCAAGTGCAATTTCATGTGTTGGAAAAATAAGAAATCCACAAAGGTGGTGTAACATAATTTTATTTTTCCTTTTGTTAAATTGTTCGCGAGTTCCTTCCACCGGATTGTTGAACAAGGACAAGGGAATACTTGAGAAGACCTTTTGGTATGTTCGTGTGAACGGGATCCATCTTCTCAACGGTTGTCACTCCAAGAGGTTAGTTCACGTAAACCCGTAGTAATTCCGCATGCGTAGGTTTTATGTGAACTATTTATATGCATGATTGGTTGTTGAATTATTATTTGAATTAATATAGGATTAATTAATGCTAGTAATAATTGTTAGAATTAAATTTGTATTTAAATATTCAACCCGAATAGATCCGGGCAACTAATTCCCCAACAATTCTTTGGCACAGACAACAATTGAGGGATTATAAAGTTGTAGCCAATGAAGTACCTATATTTTGTGGTGCAATTGCTATTACACAAAATCCGGTATTGCACACTAGATGTAAGCATGTTGATATCAGACACCACTTCATCAGAGATCATGTTGAGAAAAAGGATATAAAGATGGAGAAAATACATACTGATAAACAGAGAGCTGATAAACATTCCCGCTTTTTGCCTATAAACTGCTATTTGCCTATTGTCCAGAAAATTAGCCAAAAATGGAATTTTTTTCTCTCGAGATTTTCTTTAAATCTCAGATTAAATCTCAACCACATCATATTTTCGAGATTTAATCACATCCCTTAATAGTCATTTCGCAGATCATATATAAACCAACTGTTAGCCTTCATTCGTTTATTTCTCACATTTAAACGATTCAAATCCTCAAAATCCTTTATCTTCGAAACCTTCAAATCCTTCATTTACCCTACCCAGAAAATTATTCTGCAATGGAGTTTCCAAGTTACGCCATGATTAAGAATCTCGCTGAGACGGAGAAACCTTATTTTGAGCATGTGGTGGCAATGATCGATAATAAAGCTACCAAAGTGGAAGAAGAAGCTCTAAATATGCTTCGGATGACCCGCTTATCACTTCTGGTAAGCAATATGCCAGAGTTGGAACTTACACAGGAGGTGCTGCAGTTTGTGATCAATTTGCGTGAAGGAGACAATGGTGGACTGGTGTCGCAGTTGAGTTTTGGCACTTATGCGAAGTCCAGGGCAGAGGTGGTTCGCACCTTAGAGGTAAATCTATCTTTGGATGATATTAATTCACTCTATGAATTAAATGATAGAGGCGAGGATCCTGCGCAATATATGGCTGGGTGTGAGCAAGAGATTTTAGACAGATTTGCGGAAACCAAGGCAGAATTGAAAGGTGCTTTGCACAAACGGTGTTTGAAACCCAAATACCGAGTTTTGATTGACATTGTTGCAAATTGCTTGATGAGCACTTCGGGGAGTCTAGAGCATGTGAGCAGGAACAAGCTAAGGCTCATGGCTGCGATAGAGGATTGACCCTCTATAGACTTCAACTGGCTGAAATTCTTGGTGGACTGCATCCTTCATCAGAATCAGAAGCTAAAATATGCTAAAGGGGCATTCACCAAGAATGGAAAGGTTCTGTTTGGGACGAAGATCAGTTCTTTGATCGAAACTTTGTCCCAGGAAGAAATGTTCTTGATGGGTGGTGTTGAGTTTTCAAGAACTCGCATCATGTTCAGGAAGCCCAAGGCCCAGAAGTAGAAGGAAAGAAGCCAGAGCTCGATGGTTCAGGAGGAATCTGAGGATCAGGACAATTCCAGTTCTGATCAGAATGACGTTGTGATTGCTGAGGTTGTCCAAAAACCAGTCAGGACAGCATCAGTAAAACATCCTGAGGCTTCAGGACAGGAAGAGAGAAGGAATAAATCCCTTGATTTACTGAGGGTAAAGAGGGATACTGGAGAGAAGCTGAAGACAAAGGCCATGGCTCCTCAGAAGCGGAAGAGGCTTCAGACTATAGCCGAGAAAGAGGCCAGTGAAGATGAAGAAATTCATACTGAGTATCAGCAAGCAGCAAAGAATGAAATCTCCACTTCAAGTTCTTGCTCAAGTGGTGAAGAAGGTTCAGGAGCAAGAAACTGAGGAGCATGTATTCTCAGAAGTACTTGAGACTTCCCTGAGCTCTGACAAAATCTCTCAGGAAATTTTCAAAGGACCTCAGATCTCGACTAAAGAAGGACCAACTCAGACGTCAGAACAAACAGAAACTCAGGACTTGCTGATTCTGGATACTCTCCTGAATGAACCCTTTCTTGATCCATCAATGCTCCAACACATACATTTTGAGACAAATATCCCTGAGAGTCCTGAATTGAAGAAGGGCGAAGCAGAAGAAATTGAATGGCGAAGCAAGGGGGAACGGTTCATCCTGGACAGATACCCTGAGCTGAACACATATCCTAACCTTCAGGATCTTTTCTTCAGGCTCAGGACAACGGTCTATATCCTGAACCAGACACTCCCGGAGATGCTGAACATAGCCTCCTTCAGATGAGAGGATTGGTGGAGTGCTGAGACTGCTGGTTTGACAGAGTTCTCCGGTTTCAGGAAGACCAAGCTTAGGATGAAAGTTGTTGATTTTGATGAGCTTATGAAAAAGAAGGTAGCTGAGAAGAGAAATGCTGAGGCTGGTGAATCCAGTTCTCATAATCAGGAAGGAGAAGGGGATCAGGGAGGAGAAGGAGGAAAAGAATCTGAACAGGAGAAACAAGTTGAGAGAGAAATAGAGAAAGACATTCAAGCTGAAGAGCCTGATGTCAGATAACCTCAGACTAAAGTTAGCACTCTTCAGGTACCTTTTGGCACTATTGTACATTATGTCGAACTTACTGAAGTACCTAGCTTTAAATCTGATGTTTATGATATGCAGACTGAGGCTCGTTTGGAGCACCCAGCTCAGATGGAGACTGTTGTACAAACTCCAGTGATTGACTTAACTCCAATCCTGGATGGGCTGAAGAAGATAGAACCAGTCTTAGAGAAGATGACTCAGATGGAGGAAACATTGGCAAGTCAATCTCAAAAGTTGGAAAAATTGAGCTCATCATCTGATATGCTGCAAATTCAAACTACACTCTCAGATAAGATGACTGCACTTGATGAGAAAATTGATGGAGTAAGGACAGAGCTCAATGCAAACATGGAGCAGAGGTACCAGGACAGAACTGCATATCTTGAGGCCAAGCTGGTTGAGAAGAATGAGCAACTAATTAAATCAGTTGTTGAGGAAATGAGCACTCTGCTCATGACAGAGATGATGCACGATGCCTTCTCAACACAGTTTGCTCCACTATCTGAAGAATTTTCAATGGCCAAGAACTGCATGATGAGGCTGGAAGATGAACATGATCAGCTGGCTGGGGAAGTGCGCAGTTTAGGCAAAGAACAATACTATATGGATACTGCATTATCCCAACTTCTCCCAAGGTATGATGCCAAAAAGGGGGAAAAGCCAAGTTCAAAAGGACAATTGGATAAGTTGTTGGCACAGACCTTGGAGAAGAAGGCCCAAAAAGAAGCTGAAGCAAAGAAAATCTTGGATGCTCTGAGTGAGATTGAAGCCACTGAGAAACTGAAGTTCAGAGAAGTTGAAGAACCTGGCCTCACTCAGACATCAGAACAGATTGCTCAGGAAATATTAGATGAGAAAATGATTGAAAGGAGGAGGATTGAAACAAGCAAGGCTGGTGAAACCTAGGCTAGACCAGAAAAGAGGAAGGTTGTAGCCTTCGTTAAGCCAAAGAAGAAAAAGAGAGCAAAGGTAACAAAGCCTATTCAAAGGAAGTTTGTGGTTGATTTTGATGAATCTGAGGAAGAACCTGAGGAAGCTGAGCCTGATACACAACCAGAGACCTTCGATACAAAGAAGACTCGGATTGTAGCTACAGGGCCATACATGTACCCAGCTCCAAGGTTTGAGAATGGCTATGTAAATGAGGTTGTCATTTCTCAAGAAATTGCTCTGTATGCCCTCCAGCTAGGCCTGACAGGAAACAACCCAGAGATCATCAAGGAAAGAGATGAACTGAAGAAGAGGTATTATGGGATGTTCAACTTGGAAATACCAGAGGATGAGTTCGAAGAAGACTGAAGACTGAAGATTATGTACTTCTGTTTAATTTCTTTTGGTTTTCATTGTAAAATGCAACTCTTATCCTTCATCAATGAAAAGTTTATCTTTTGTGATTGAATAAGATAATATCTCATTATCTTTTTACATATTCTTACTTATCTGATATGCCATTTGAATGTAACAGATAACTAAAACCTGAGTGATAGGTTAAGTTTTTTTTAATGTAACAAGATGGTTTGGCATCATCAAAAGGAGGGAAATTGTTGGGAGATGAATTTGAATAAAGATTTTGATTAGATCTCAAAACCCCTAAGTATGACATGTTCAGGATATCTTGGTAGTATAGGATCAGGATCAGGTTTCAATAGAAATTAGGACTTAGGATTATCTGCATCATGTATAGTCAGCAGATATAGATCAGGGAGAAATATGTTTCTCATCATAGTAAAAGACTCAGAAGACTTTAAAGACTCAGAAGAATCCTGAAGACTCTGAAGACTAAGAAGAATCCTGAAGACTCTGAAGAATCCTGAAGACTCTGAAAACTCAGAAGAATTCTGAAGACTCAGAAGACTCTGAAGACTCAGAAGAATCCTGAAGACTGAAGATCCTAAAGATTGGTTATGTACTGAACAAAAAGGACCCTGAACCACTATCTTAAATGAAATAGTGATTATGTTCATTCCTAGTACAAACAAACAGAATGTTAGACATTTGTGGACATTAAGGAACATATCAGCTGTTAAGAAAGGTCAACCTAAAAAAAGTCGTTTGTTTGTCTCTGCTCAAAGGAAGACTTCGACCAATGAGGAGGCAACATCAACGTACATTACTGACACTGAAAGCGACATCTCACTGAAGAAATGTCAGGTCTGATATCTTCCAGTTCACAGAAATTGGTGATTGGCAACATGGCTGCATATTTCCTAAAACATGCAAGGGTATGTTCAAACCCTAAAAATAGTCGTTCATAAATAACCAGAAGAGGAAACTCTTGATACTATCTCTTCCAACTGATAGTTTTTCAAAGAGTGACCTTGGAGAAGTTGCCTATAAATACCAGTGACCTTCACCATTGAAAGGTTATGGGAAATCAAAGCAACTCCAGAGCTCATTCGTATTCTTGCAAATTGAAGCACTCGAAAACCTTATGATTTCTCAAGTGTTTCACATTGAAGAGAGCTCATTTACTAAGCCTAGATTTGATATATATCCAAAGCTTAGTAGAGATATCCTAGCCTTTGCATTTGTTCTTATTGTCAAAGGATATCTCACCCTAGTTGGAAACCAACCCAACCCAAACCCTTTTATTAGGTAGTTTGAGTGTGTGTGTGATTGTTGGTGAGAAAGAGTTGTAAAGAGTAAGTAAGATGCAGTTGAGTCAACCAGAAAGCTCTAGAGAAGAAGTGAGTAAGCTGTTTTAGACAGTCAGAAAGCTTGTGTGTATTGAGTTAGTAAGCTGCAGTAGTCAGCCAGAAAACTCAAGGTATAAAAGTTAGTAAGCTCCTGTGTTCAGCCTGGAAGCTTTAGGTGATAGTGTGTTAAGGAATTTCTCTGAAGACCAGAGAGAGTGGATGTAGGAGCTTTGTCTATGAACCACTATAATTTGCTGTGTTGTTTGCTTTCTGTTTTGCATTTTATCTGTTGCATATTTTCACTGAAATCATACTGTTTTCCTGATATTCAGTTGGAAACAATCCACTGAACGTGCATTAAACTTGATCACAGCCTTAACCACTGTTTTACTAAGAGATTTTCAGCAAGATAAAACGAGTATAAACTTAGGGCCAACACATTCCGCACTCTTGATTAGCTAGAACAGATAGTTACCAAACTGAACCAACTCTACTGAGTATTCAGTAAAATAATTATCTGATCCAAGCTTCTCAGGATCTCTGATAAAACTCAGGATCAGTTGGGCTAATCTGAAGCTGCTGAAAGCTGCTCAGGATCACTGTCTCAGTAGACTTTGACTCAGGGCAATTTGTGCTTCTCAGGGCAAAATTCTCAGGACATCCTAACCTTCTGATCTCAGTAAAGAAAAAGTTTTAAAAATCACTGAACACGTGTATTCCCCCCCCCATACACGTGTAAGACTCGTTGCACCAGGACCAACAAATTGGTTAAGGAGTGTGACTTATATTACTAAAGAGTGTGACTTTTTACTATAAAGGGTGTGACTTTTTGTTATAAAGGGTATTACTCATAAAAGTGAAGGGTGTGACTTATATTATAGCAGAGGTATCGTAGTGATAACTGAAGGGTGCGACTTATTTTACTAAAGAACGTGACTTATATTACTAAAAAGTATGGCTGTAAAAAAAATCAATTTCACGGTGAACAAGTTTCACAACATACCAACTTTTAACAAATTTATCACCTACTTTGGTCAAATAACACTAGCTTGGGCTATGATTTGTCATTACACTAGCTTGGGCTATGATTTATCCCCTTAATGAGAAAATTACACTCTACTACAAGATTTAAGGTCTCCATACAAATTAATACATTTGTTTTTTCTCATTACATCCCACTACAAAAGGACAATCAAATTGACTCATATACCCTCAAGCATTTCTCTCTCTTCCCAAAAAAAAATGACCGGTCATATTCATCACTCTCCACCTCCTTCACTCATTTTCAAATTCACTCTCTCTCTCTCTCAACTCAAGTTTCTCTCTAAAATTCTGCCACAGCTTTCTCTCTCTAAAATAGCCAATTTCTCTCTCAAAATTTCACCCACCCTAAAATCTCAGATGTGTCTCAGACTCATACACCTTGTCTCTCTTTATCTTGCAACGTTGCTTCTGCCACCTGTGAGCAACGTTCCCAAATTGTCCCTTTTTTGGTGGTGGGTTAATTTCTGTTTTAATTTATAATTTTCTACTGATTTTTTGGTGGGTTCCTGTGATATGCGCTAATTTATGTTCTTTTATTTTTTGAATCGTTGAATCGGCGGAAAAAATATCGATGCCCTAGATCTGTGTCGAAAACTTCAGATCTGTGAGCCTCCGCTGCCGGCAGAAGGGCCGGAGGTGGAGGAGTGGTTGTGGGGTGGCTCATTTGGACGCGGAGGCGGAGTTAGCTCTAGCGCCGCCCTCCGCTCCGCCACCGTTGTTGACTTATCTGTTAAAAATACCGCAGAGATCTGGTGGTTAACAGTAATCAATTTATTCATTTAGTTAACCAAATACAGATTCGCCTGTCTAGGGATGCGGGGGTTAGCGCGACGGGGGTGGAGGATGTCGAGTTAAGCACACTTTGTATACGTGTGTGTATATTTCAAGATCTGGTGGTTTTTTTTTGTATTTTTTCTGGCAAGTGGACCTACACCTGGTAATTTTTTCTGTATTTTTTTCCTAATTCGACCTGGTAATTTTTTCTGTAGTTTTTCCCTAATTCAAGTGAAGTTAGGATCAACATGCCTTGTGCAAGCATGTGCCACACTGATATCCTATGTTGTAATAAGTAAAAAAAAATTGTTTATGTTATGTTCAATTTCAAACTATTTTAATATATTTTGGGATGTTGTTTGATGGTTTGAATTCGATTTGTACTGCAGGATATCTATTATAGAAAAGCCAAAGAAGAAGGATGGCGTGCCGAAAGTGCCTTCAAGTTGCTTCAGATTGATAAGGAATTCAACATATTTGAAGGTTTTGTGTGGATTGACCTATTAATTTGCTACTTTATGTGTCTTTAATTAGTGGAAGAATTAATCATTTGTCATCTTTGATTGATTGATTAATTTTATAACAGTAATTGATTTTGTGATGTCGTTGATATGCAATGTATCAATTAAGAGATTGTATTAATTATCTGTTTACTTATTGGAATATGCAGAGCGAAATGGATCCGTGTATCCTAATTGGGCGAATTTTTTTGGGTTTTAACAATTTGTTATAATTAGCTGATTTAAAAGGGTTGTTTAAGAGCATATTTGTGAATTATATGGGTTGTTTAAGAGCATAATTGTAAGAGTTGTTTAATTATGAACTATTTTGGTGATTTTTCAAGCTGTGGATTGTTTGGTGATTTTTCAAGCTGTGGATTGTTTGGTGATTGTGTGTTTTTTATTTGAGATAGGGAATTTCTGGTGGTAATCTATTCCTGATTGTCAAGAGATCTGAAGTTGATTATAAGCTGCACTCGGGAGATGGGAATCTGCAGAAGAAGTTAGAGAGCTTATGTCATCAAGAAATCTGGAAAAAGTGCAATACTATCTAACATAGTGAGATTTTTGTATGTATAGTGAAATTTTTATATGTATAGTGAGATTATTATGTATAGTGAAATTTTTATATGTATAGTGAGATTTTTGTATGTATAGTGAAATTTTTATATGTATAATGAGACTATTAACAGTCAAGATATTGAGACTTTTGTAAGTAAATTGTTATTTGAATTTGGACCGAAGAAATAATTAAAATTCTGCTAGTTTTGAAAAAAGAAGGTAATTTTAAATAAATAAGGAAGAAGAATTTGAAGTAAATTGGTATTCAAAATTAGTCAAAACATAAAAAATTAGTCAAAAGTTAAAAAAAAAATTACACTTTAGCCAAAATTTCTGCACTTTAATAACATTGTTCATCGATGAGACATGTTTGCAGAATTTTGTTGCAGGGAAATGTCTTATCAATATCAGGCTGTTAAGCAAGGGGGGGAATGAGGGGCATTTTGGACAATTAAACACCTAATTTGTATCTACTTGTAATTTGAAAAAGGAAGTGTACTAATAAGCTAGATTTCTCTTGACTTTGTATCTACTTGTCCTTCTCCCCTTTCTTAATTTCAAATTAAGTTATTATATTATTTGTCGGCCATTAAAGTAATCGTTCTTTAATTATTTTACGTACCTTACCACTAGTAAATACATAAATACTTACTAAATAGTAAATCTTTCCCATTTCACGTCATATTTCATTTTCATATTAATTAATAATACCCAATTTGGTCTGAGATTCGAAGTCCCCAAATTCCTGAAATTGCACTCAAAACCAAATTATCAATGAGTGAGTCTCATGTGTATTCAGATGCACTATGTACTCATAATGAATTTTAGAAATCTTGCAATTTATTATACTGGAAGATGCAATTTGTTTATACATAAACATGCAACTATTATTCCATAGCTTACTTCAAAATAGGTAAACTACTAGTTTAGTGCCCGTGTATTAGGTGGTTCTTTAATTAAACATAATATATAATATATTTAATAATAAAAGTATAATTATGTTTATAAATGCAGTAAACATGAAATAATAATTGTTTAGGGTGTATATTAATATATTTACTTAAATAATTATTAAAATAAAATTATTGTGTCAAATTCTAATAATTTTGCAATTGATTCCGAATTCTTAATTTAAATTTGAGTTTTAAATTTTTCTTCAAACTTAAAAAATCGAAAATTGAGGTTTTTTTTTTTTTGCAAATCGGTTGTTGAATGGGTGAGGAGAAAATTATTGTGCTTAATATATAAAAATTAACGAAAATGTCTTTATAAAATCACGTGTAGTGCACATGTAAAAATGGAGAGAACATTTGACTTGAAAAATTAGTTCTGTGGTTTAAATGTAATAAAATAATAATTTATATAGTTTAGTGCAACAAAAAATAGTTAGGTGGTTTAGATACAATTTCAGTGATAGTTTAGTGGGATTGGTGCAATTAAATATAAATATGATGTAAGAGGTGCAAGGTTCAAACCTTAATTGTTGCATTTTTTAATCAAACTACACATTAAAATATTACATGAATGTCACCAATTTACTACAAACCAATAGAAAAATGACACATCAATACAATAAATGTGATAATTCATTCAAATTAACCTCAAAATGACACATTATCCAAATGAACCACAAGATGACACATTATCAAAATAAATTCTCTATTAGTAATATAGAGGATTTTTTTTCTTTCTTATTTCAATGATAAAAGTAAAAATTAAAGATTTTTCAGTGAGATGTGATTTGAAATTTAGCTTAATTAAGGGGATAGTAACCATGAGCCACGTTTCATTCTCGTTCAGACTCGATTACACTCGTGAACTAATAATATATGTTCAATAAAAAAGTTCGCGTTCGAACATGACTTCAAAATAAACGAACTAAACACAAATACTTTAATGTTCGATTCGATTAAATCCCATTTGTGTTGGAATATACTAGCACGTAAACACGTAATACATGCGCAGTGGAAATAAACAGTTCACCAACAACGAACAGTTAATTGCATAAACGAGTACGAATAATCATAACGAGAAATCTTTACGATGAATTAAAAAGCATTTCTCAACTATGGTATCCACGTAATCCCCTCTTACGGACTTGCACAGATTTGTCAGCGTTGAATTTGAGACGGAATTTGCTAGGAAAATTCTTATTTTAGATTTTATGGAGAAATTAGGTCTTCTTGTAGTGTTTAATGAATCTCTAGGATGTCCTATATATAGGGGAAGTCCAGCTTAAAGATTAAGTAATCTTTATTAGGAAGATATTTTTTAATCTTGCAAATCATATCTCTTAGATATGATTTCCCTAAATATATTTTCCTATAATAATATTCCATATATTATTTTGGGATTCATATTTAATTAAATCTAATTTAATTAAATAGTAATAATAATTAATTCTAAATTAATATATTATTAATCAATTCTCCATAAATTAAATATTAAATTTAATTTAATACTTAATCAACCAACTATAATTCATACAAGGGAATTACTTGTTGTGTGGCCATAGGCCCTCATATATCGAGCGATTAGTCAAGCTAATGGTTTTAGTTGAACCCTAGACAATAAATCATACATTCTCAAATATCGAGCGAGAAACGTGCAACTACATGTAACTATAATGTGGGCTATTGTGATATCTTCGTTTCATTCACGAATACTCGATTAGTCTTGAACATGATGAAGTGTCTATTCAAATAACTTAATCATATTATCTCTAATCACTAATTGATCACTTATGTCACACTTGGCCACAAAGTCCAAGTTGACGTGCATTGACCAATAACTTTGATCCAATTTTGATGAGAAGATGATTATTCTTTCTAAATCCACTTTGAGGAATTAATCTTATTTTTGGCTCAACTACCACGCACATGCACTTCGTGATGAACTCAATTCAAGTCATATATACCCATGGAAGGGTGCAAGCGTCGGTCATGGTCAAAGTTCATCACTCCACACATGTCGTGCGTATTGACCTCAACTCAAAGGAGTATCATATCGCTTCCATTAACCGAGACACCCGTAGACACATATAGTGGAACTACATCAAACGGTTTCTCGGATGGGTATATCAATACCCTCTAAGGTATCTGTGCATCCATCGTGAGATACCTAATATCTCGTAGTAAGTGAGATCTTACTACACTCACTAAGAGTATGATGCAGATCGCACACCAATCTCAATTGCGTCATCAGTATCCCATTCTTGATGATCCTTGATCGGGGCTATTTGAGAATCATGCTTAAGTCATCCGAATTCTCACAATCTCAATGACAGCAGTGATTTATGGGAACACATGTAAGAACAAATGCAAACAATCAAACATAATATTTAAACAAGTGTAACACCATACATTTAATATTAAATAAATAATAATAATATTAAATCAATACTGAATATTATCTTATCATTATGTCCTTACAAAGGATTGTCTCTAGAACACTAACACTAACAATTTGGGTGTGTGATGAATCTGTACATAATACCCTGAGTAAGTCTCCCATGAACCAGGTTCATGCCATGAACTTGAATTACTTGACCCATTAAACTCATTTTCAATACATTTTTCTAAATCACTAAATTTGACCCGTATTATACCCTGGGTAGGGTCAAATGCCATGAATTAAAAACCAAGTTCATAGAATGAACCAGGTTCATACAATTTTTTGTCAAATACCCTCTGGTACAGCACAAAATGATGTATCGAATTAGATGTGTATTGAATTCATTTGCTCGATACAAATAAAAGACTCGTACGGTTAAGGAGAGCCATGTAAAATTTGATTTGGGAATCATTATATATATATATATATATATATATATATATATATATATATATATATATATATATTAAATGTATCAGGATAGTTCATGATAAAGTGAGTTGAAAAAATATATCGGTGGATTTAAAAAAAAAAAAAAAAGGTCTCTCGCTTACTCAGGTTCAGGTGAACTCTTTTTTTAGTGTCACTATTAAACGTGTTCATTATTAATGTTATGCATATACATTAATATTGTTTAAAAATTAATGCATATATATAACAGTGATAATATTATTATATAATAATGATAGTTCATATGCATAATAGTGATATTTAAAAAAGAACATAAATTCGGGTTTATAGACATTTTTGCCAAAAAAAAAAATCCCTTACTACAAAATAGGTAAACGAATATTTTCTTTCAAGTTATTTAAGACACCGCACAACACAAAGTTTAAGTACCTATTTTGAAACTCTATGAAGTGCCTTAAAAACACTTATTATCAAAATTGTTAGACATAATTTTTTAAAAAAATTAATGATCTTATGTTTTGTATTGAGTATCAAAACACCTAACGAAAATAGTTTCTTCTCATAAAGAAAAAGAAAAACACATTCCTTCACAAAAATATCGCAAAAAATTGTATGAAATTATGGTGTGAATATATTTTGTAAGACGGAAACAAATTAATAGAGAAATTGATTTTATCAAGTGTGGATAAAAGTTTCACTACCTAAGATCCCGAGGTCTTGGGTTCAAGACATAGAGATGGAAAATTAATTCTCGGTTGTGGTTGTCCCTCTTATGGTGGGGTGGTGGTCCCCCACTTGTGGTGGTTGCGGTTGCAGTTCCAGTTGTGGTGCAGTTTTGGTTCCGGGTTGCAGTTCCGGCTAGTCTCCCTCTTGTGTTGGTTGCGATTCCGATTTATTGCGAAACGAAAATATGTGTCATGTGTCGGTGGTAAAAGAAACTATTGTAATTTGATTATCTTATAGAAGTATGGTATGGTAGTGATTACCTCAATTGAAAATTGAATACTTATTTTTTTTATAAATGTTATCGTCTTTTCGTATTATTTTTAAAAATCAGTTTTTTTTTTTTTATTTATGGCTCAACATACTTTCGAGTAACTGAAAATGAAATTAATAGGCATTGCATTTGTTGGTAAAAACAGTAGTTTAGAGTCCGGGCCCAGTCGGGGCACGCGCAGTATGAGTCCACAAAGATCGGGTCCCGTGTGTCAAAAGCACTGAATATTTAATTCCTCAAAAAAAAAAAAAAGCACTGAATATTTAAGCTTTTATTCTTCTTATATATATTCTCATTTTTATTGCATGATAATATATATAATTATATATAGTACTATTCATTATACACTAAATAATCGTCCTTTTATAATCTTGATAAACAACATCATACGCCTAAAACGCTAAAACCTTACTTCATCTCGATTATGAGCTAGAGTGTGAGAATTGGAAAAATTATTACAAATTACTAATAGGTACAAATGAGATTGCATATATATATAGTCAAAGTTGCACATGAAAGTGCAAATGTACTTATGTATATACAATTATTTTGTACCTATTAATAAATTAAAATTTTGAAATGTACATTAAATTTTGTGATATGATACAACCTATACTGCAATACATAAATAAAATAAGGGAGAAAGTATTTTTTCTTGGTTAAGTCTTGTATGCATCCAGGTGCACCATGCACTTATAGTGAATTATAAAAACATGCAACTAGTTTACATTAAACCGTACAACTATTAATATGGAAAAATAGTTGCACGGTTCAGTCTAAACAAGTTGCATCTTTCAGTATAATAAGTTGCATGTTTTTAAAATGTACTATGAGTACACAGTGCACCTGGATGCACATGAGACTCACTCTTTTTTTTTAGTTCAAACTCTTTTCGCCCTGTTTTTTATTAAAAATTTATTTTTTATCTTTTTATAACATATTTGCCCTTTTTAAAAAGAATAGAGCATTGGTCGCACATGGGTCGCACATGGGATGCGCGACCTAATAGGAGGGATAGACTAATGTAGTAAGTACAAATTTATCATAAAAGGATAAAAAATAATATTTTATCAAAGGTACGACAAAAAATAGTTTGAACCATCAATAAAGGATATTTTTATTATTTTTTAATAAAATAAATGTTGGAAAATTTGCAGTTTTGATGGAAGTTCCAAAACAGGTTGTGATAGGACCAGTCAGACCTGTTAGCTGACTGGTGAATTAGAAATCAGGATAGGATGACCAGCTGAGATGTATAGACAGCTGATGTAATAGTTAGGTTACATATTGAGGGGGAACTCAATATGTATAGATTAAGTCTTGAAGAAGATCAAAAAATCAGTCAAGTCAGAAGATCAGAAGATCAGTCAAGTCAGGAGATCAGAAGATCAGACAAGTCAAGAAGATCAGAAGATCAGACAAGTCAAGAAGATCAGAACATCAGACAAGACAAGGAAGATCAGAAGATCAGACAAGTCAGATAGTCAGATGATCAGGTGATGACATGAAGCTGAACACTCAGAAGACCTGAAGATCAGATGACTACCAGAAGAACAAGACCAAGAAGACCTCAGAATGACATACATCAGAAGAACGAAATAGAGTCTGTAAGTTGTGCTAAGACAACTTACATCAGAAGACTCAATTAGGTAGACTGATCAGTCTGGACTAATCAGATCAGCTCAATCAGGTGACAACCAAAGATTCACCAAAGTCATACGAATTCATCAGACAAGAAGAATGTCAAACTAAGTTGGTAAATCAAACACTGAACAAGTGTACTTGATAACCAATGAGAGTAAGACACGTATGTACGGAGCTGGCAGTGCGGGATTCGTAGGATCACAGTCAAACGGCTAGAAAGGACAAGCTTGCATGCTTTCGGCCATGCCGCCTCTGTGCACGTCATATCCATCCTGCAAACCTACCTTAAATAGACCGAAATTCGAATTTCTCTCCAACGGCTAGTTCGGTTTCGTGCCTATATATATGGGATCAAACCTTCATAGTAAGGTTACGAAAATTATCATCAAGCTCAAGCTATACACAATTTCCGCACAAAGAACACAAAATCAAGTGTATTTTCTAAGTGTTCATCTCATAGTTCTTAGCACAAAAATCTTATCATTTAGCTTTAGGTTACCCAAATATTAGGATAGATTTCCAGTTGGAACACAACAAATCTTATATCCAAACCAAAAGTTAGGTTAAGTTTGTTTAACAAGATTTCAGACTAGGGTTTCTAGTTCTGATTTCTGGGATTGGTTGAGTGGGAACTCTTGAAACATCTGTTGTACTGTGTTGGACTAACACGTTAATCTAAGTCCAGTTGGTTTAGTTGGTGTCCCTGCTGATAGGGAAGAGTGGACGTAGGACAAGTTGTCCGAACCACTATAAAAATCTTGTGTGTCTTAATCTGCTTTACCTGCTTTACACTATCTGCACACACCTGTTTAACTATTGCATGCATATTCTAAGTCTGGATCAGATATGCACCAAGCAACTGATCTGATCAGTTTGACACTTTGTCATCTGATCCGATACAGATAACTTAGAACCTGATTTAGTAAACTGGTTTTTCACACGGGTTAAACTTATCTTCCGCACATCAGTTAAGCTAATAGACACCGAACTGATCTGCTCTCAAGCGATCAGTAAGTTGAATATCAGTCCAAACTGATTCACTCGCACTCTGATCAGACAAACTTGTTATTTACACCTGAACCCAAGAAAAAGTTTCAAAAGTCTATTTACCCCTCCCCTCTAAACTTCTGTCTCACTAAAACTCGTTTGGGATCCACAATAAATATCAACTACAGATTGAGTAATAAGAAAACAAACAAATCTCGTTAATAACCCTATCATGATAAAACCCCGCACCGCAGCACGGACCGTGGCAAAGAAAACAGTTAAATCGTATTTTTAAAACAATTATTTTAGATACTTCCACGAGCATAGTGCAACGATGAGTTGCAAGATAAAATATAGTATGAAGTATATATAATTATGAGAACTAAGAAAATGATGTTACATGTAACACATGGGGTTGCCCAATCCTCAATGTTAATTCGTAATCACGTCTGATCAATTATATATTATCATAAATGAAAATGTATATTTAAATAATTAGTTAAAAAATAACCTATAAATTAATTTGCAATATCTTAGTTAGGTTTGACCCATCCAGAATCAGATTTTAAAATTTATATATTTTCTTTTTTATGAAATTAAAAATAAGGTCACCATATGCAAAGAGGCAGCAGTCAAACCTTGGAATTTCTTGTTTGTCCTCTTGCAAATGGTGGAATGTTGTGTATTTAATAAGTTGACCCTAACATCATGTCTTGGCTTATGATTATATCTACCTACCTTGAATTCGAGTTCATACAGGAAAAAGAAAAATCCTAAATCAAAATTCGATGTAGGGTTTAGGATGCAATATGAATCCCTGTATACTAAGATAATACTTATAGGAAATTTATGTCGGAAAATGTTGCTCATTTTTTGGATGAATAAAAAATTAATTTTTGAAGTTGTAACCAATT
The DNA here is from genome assembly GCA_037126765.1 of Stenogyne calaminthoides. NCBI lineage: Eukaryota > Viridiplantae > Streptophyta > Magnoliopsida > Lamiales > Lamiaceae > Stenogyne > Stenogyne calaminthoides. Next base: position 2,337,265 of record JBBCBC010000035.1, read on the forward strand.
ATTGGGAAGGAAAAAACAAGGAGTTTTTGTCCCACATTGGAAAAATACAAATGAGGAAGTGAATTTGCCTCGTTTTATTTCTCGTTTAATTGCTGGCACGAACGACTGCAACAAGTTAATAGGCAAAAACGTTACGTACGTTTTGAATTTATTTTATGACGGTTACAACAAATTAATTGAAAGTTTTAAAACTTGAAATAATGGTCGTCGGTTTTATTTTGAGGCCATTAGTAGCTCATAATGCCGAACGTTTCCAACGATCAAATTTCGATGCTATAAGTAGTACTTTAAGTCGGAAATGTAAAAATGACGAACGACTTGAGACATTTTTGGAAAAATGTGAAACATGAATTGGAGAAACAATACTGACATATTCCGGCAATTGCCAACTTATCTTTCTACTCAGATTCGTTCTTGATCCGGTGATATATTTCAGGCAACATCTCAGTTCGCCTCTAACAAGATATAGTGTTAATATTGTTGTTCTTAAATCGTTGTATCCTGGGAAACAGGTGTCCTACGATTCACTAGCACCGAGAGTGGAAGGGCATAATTTATTTTAAGGAAAGCGTGTTTGACACGTGCCTCGATTATTCGTTTATTTTATTTTTCAGCCATCTGCGGATATATTTTCCTACAATTTATTTGTTGATGTGTCATAACATAGTTAATTTAATTATAGAGACGGAGCTACAACTCCTGTCTCGGAGGCATGCACGTGCCCCCACAATTTTTTTTAAAACTATTATACTTATATTTTTTTTAAAAATACTATTATTAAATTTTTTTTAAAATATTCCCCAAATTTTTAGCCCTTAATTTCAATCATATATTAATTAAAATGATATTTTTTACACTGAATATCATAAAGTATTGTCTACACAATTGGACAAGAATAATAATTTTATTGTATAAATTGAGAGAAGATTTTTATAGTATTAATGAGTTAATCATTCAAATATTTAAATTAGTATATGAAAACTCGTAAATTTAACTTGTAATAGAGTACTTAATTTTTTGTATAGTGAATTTTTTTCTAATGTATTTTATATTTGTATTTATTTTGTGCTCCATTATAAAAAAAACTATGAATCTGCTCGTGACAGAATATGTGAAATACATGATTCATGATTTAACCGAGTTGATTGTATTACTAAATCAAATATGATGTTGTTGATAATCGACTATAGTCAGAAATAATTGTCCAGAACGCTCGCTTATTACACATGCATCGGCGACACCACCTACAAATGCAGGGACGGACCCAGAAATTTCATCGAGGGGGGTCAGTTTATAACATAGTGTAGCTAAATGCATTTTTTAATTTTTATATATTTTTTATAATTATTTGGACTAAATATCTTTATATTAACGGAGTCAAATACATTTATATATATTTTTAAAATGTGAATTATACATATTTTTTTCTCTATTTCGCTACCCCTTTCTCACCTAAAGATCAACATTTTATTTATAGAGTATTGATTTTTACAAATATTAGTAATAGTGGTGTACGGTGAAAATGATGCACATACTACTTTGTTTAAAGCAGACAAACACTCGTATGAGACGATTTTTTACATGATATAAGGTACAACCTAACACAAATAACACTCATTCTTTCAAAATATTAAAGCGTTAATACACAATTTATGTTCCGTCTTACTATGAGACCGTCTCACGCAGGTGTGTCTTAATTATAAATATATACATATAAAAAGTTCAAGTGGGGCCAGGGGGGGCCAGTGACCCCCTTGCCCCCAGTGTAGGTCCGTCCTTGTACAAATGTGTGATTAAATTATTAGTTAATAAATACATTATACTATGCTTTTTTTGTATTTTTTACTATATTCTTTTTACATTGAAATTTCTTTACATATTTTAAGTAATGAAATATATTTAATATAAATGTATTTATCAATTTATCCATTAAAAAAAATACTTTGAAAATGAGACTTGATCAATGGCGGATATAAGGGGGGCCAAGATTTTTGAGCCTTGTGTGTGTATATATATATATATTCACATGTATATAGTTATATTAATATATTTATTTTTTCTTGTTATTTAGATTTCTATATACATACATGTATAAGTATATTAATATTTAAGTAGTGATACATATTAGTTAAATTTATTAATTTAAAACATGAGTTTAATATATTTTTCTTCCCGCAAAATTTAAATTACTAAATCTGATGCAATGATTCTAATCATTTAAATTGTGTTTTTCAAGGCCTAAATGTCACCAAAATCTATTATAGCATCACAGTCATGAACGCCGACCACAGAACGCAAAAAAATTCTTAAAATTTCCATGTTAAAATGACATCAAGGTGATGTCATCTTGAGGTGTGCTAAAAGACAAAGGGAGAAAGCATGGCTTACGTGGCAGTTGATGGAAGCAAATGAGACAATGCCACAAGGTATGATTGATTGTAGCAGTATGAATTATAATAACTAATGTCAAAAGTAAACTGTTGAATAAAGACGAATAAAGAGGTTATGGGCAGAGGCCGTATGCATACCATATGGACGTGGTCCACCGACTCATTTAACCATATAACCATAATGCTTACATTAATTTTAACACCTAGCTATATTAATTTTTCGATCCCTATTTATAAAATACGGGAATATTTCTGTGAAATATTTCAATCGTGAAATATAAGTTTAAATGAAAACGAATTGAAAATTTGAAAATTTTATGTGGGTCGAACTTGATCATGAAAATTTTACCTAAAAATTTACGGAAAGATAAAATAGAAAAACACGCTCACAATCTGTGTTAATATACCGATAATTATGTGTTATTGTAAGGACAATTATGTGTTACTACTACATGATGATTAAAAAAATATATTTTTACTAAGTTAATGGTGTAATCTGGTGGTCTGAATTTTTACATAAAACAGTTGGTCACATGTTAGAAGAAGAAGAAAACATGTTCTTTATTAATAACATGATTTATTAATAAAGCAACATTTTTTTTTATTTATCAATTGATCCCCTTCGATCACATATCATGGCTCAGCCCCTGCCTCCAAGTAGTATTCTTGACGAATTTGGTCAACAAATTTATATTAATTCGTACTCCTTTCGTCTCATGAGGACTTGAACACTGAAAATGATACGCAAATCAAGTAAAGTGGGTTTTAGTGGAATAAAATAAGGGTGTTGTGAGTGTATTAATATTATGTTTGTTTTCCACTACAAAAATGGTTGGTTTTAACGACGGTTTGTAAAACCGTCGATAATTGCGACGGTTTTGTTGACGGATTTGGTCAGACGGTCAACGTCATCGATTTAGTGATGGTTTAGCGACGGTTTTCAAAACCGTTGCCAGTAGCGACGGTTCTTTCGAATCAGGTTGGGTCGGGTTGAATCGGGTCACTTAGCTATGGTTTATCGACGGTTTAAATCCGTCGCTAAGTGACGTACGGGGACACGAGGCGTCTCGGCACTTGGCCCACCGCACCCAGGGCGGTTAGCAACGGTGTTTCGAATTTATCAACGGTTTTACCGTCGCTATTAACGACGATTTTTAAACACCGTCGCTAAATCTGATTATATAAACAATCCCACAACATTCTTTCAACGTTTTTTTCGCAAATTCGGAGTCGTCCCGCTGCCGTACGTCGTTCGTTGTTGCCGTCGTGAACATTCCGCCAATGAAATGATAATCGTACCGTCGCACTCTTCAATTTGACGGTAATTTTCTTACTTTTTACCGTTCATTTTCAAATTGTTATATATATATTTATATATTATTTATATATATATATATATATATATATTAATATATATTTTCAAAATATATATATATATATATATATATATATCGAAATTATATATTAATAATATCTATATATATTGTTAGAAATTGTTAGAAATTAGACTAGTTCCGCTCAAAGATTGTTAGAATTGTTAGATTGTTGGTTGAATAGGATGAGTTTAGAATTGTTAGAAATATATTAATAATTTCGCTCAAAATTGTTAGAAATTAGACTAGTTAAATATTATAATTGTTAGAATTGTTAGATTGTTGGTTGAATAGGATGAGTTTAAAATAATACAGTCGAAACTCTGTCGAACTTATTTGTAAATATTAGATAATATTACTTGTATATATGTGTTAAATTTGTTTTATAGTATTACTTGTATATGCATGTTAAATTAGTTTTATAGTATTACTTGTATATGCATGTTTAATTAGTTTAGCTAGTCTAGTTAGAAATTAGACTAGTTAGATATTATAATTAATTGTTAGAATTGTTAGATTGTTGGTTGAATAGGATGGGTTTAAAATAATACAGTCGAAACTCTGTCGAAATTATTTGTAAATATTAGATAATATTACTTGTATATATGTGTTAAATTAGTTTTATAGTATTACTTGTATATGCATGTTTAATTAGTTTAGCCAGTCTAGTTAGAAATTAGACTAGTTAGATATTATAATTGTTAGAATTGTTAGATTGTTGGTTGAATAGGATGGGTTTAAAATAATACAGTCGAAACTCTGTCGAAAGTTAGGCGCGATTTTAATTAATTGTTTTAATTAATTAATTAATTAATTAATAGTTTTAATTATGTAATTTATGTCAAATGACATTCATATTTTTTTATATAATGCAAATGAGTACTACACGTGCTAGTGATAGTGGTCGTGGCAATGCAAGAAACGGCGGCGGTGAGAGGCAAGAAGAAAGCGATGGTGGCGAGGCAGCGGTGTGTGGCCGGAACAGCGGTGGTCGAGAGCAAAAGGTAGTGTTCTCCGAGCACTAGGAGGAAGAGGATCCGCCGGCCAAGCGGTGAAACCACCACCCGCCCCGCCATCGGGTCCGTCCTTGAGAACCCGCCAAGCGGGGCATCTCGGGAGGGTCGAGCTCAGGTTCGGCCTCTGTTCATCGTGGCTCGACACCCAATTCTCGTTTAGCGATCGACTTGAGAGCGGAAAAGTGAGTTATAATTTACTTTTATTTATTAATTTGTTTAGTTATACAGTTAATTATTTAATTATACTTATTATTTTTTATATTGTTGTTTCAGCGTCATACCTGGTCACGAGGATGCCGCTATAGCGACTGACTCCATCTTCTTGAGTTGGAATTGCCATGGGGCCCACAATTTGAGAGGCGTGTTCGAATCCCACCGCCCTACTACTTGACGAGTTTAGGGTGCGTACAATAATTAATTACTAAAAGTATTCATAATTATTTATTTTAATTTAATACAATAAAGTTTGTGTTAATGAAATTCAGAAACAGACGAAGTGGGGAGAGGATAGGACCCCGGCCGATTTTTATGGTCCGTTCAAAAAGCTTGGCCAAGTTCGGTACAAAGACTTGTTGTATAGGTGGCACGCCGCGTGGAAGGATGAAGGGCTGGATATGACGGACGACATCGATCCTGGCGTCTGGGGGTCGATTGTGGCTATGTGGAGCGATCCCGCTTATCAGGAGATGTGCCGGAAGAATCGCGAAAATCGCATGAGCCAGCACGGAGGGGATGGGGGCATCGTTGTGCATAAGGCCGGATCCCGGTCGATTCTAGAGCACCAAATTGCGGAAGTAAGTAATTAAAATATATTAATATTTAATTCTATAAGTTCATAATTAATTTTAATACGTGTATTTGTTAACAGAAACTACGACTCGGACGCCCTCTGGACGCTCTGGAGACGTTGACATTCGGCCACCCCTACGAAGAGGAGACAAGGACCTCCACCTACCACCGCAGCACCCACGTGCACGTAAGTAATTTAATTATAATATTGTATTTCGTAATTACTAACCTGCTCATGCATGTTGCTTGTCTCATGTATATAATATTTTTTTTACAGAGAACCGTGCGAGAAATGGTCGAAGCAGCCACCCAGGCCCAAGCCTTCGCCTCAGGTGATGATAATCCACCACCTCCTCCGATTAATTTGAATCGGATCTATGTGGAGGAGGCCGGGGTCACTAGACAGTGGGTCCTTGGGTTCGGTAAGTTGTCTCCCGTCATAATCGCGGAGACGCAACCCTACTGCCTCTCGAACTCGTTCAGCAAGATGACACGCCGCGATCCGCAGTTGAGAATTGAACAGAGAGAGGCGGTGACGGCCGAGATCAGAGAAGAAAATCAACGAAAGTGGCAGCGACTTGCATCCGCTCTGGCCGTTCAAATGTGTTGCTCACCGGATTATTTGCTCCACACCATTAATTTCGAAGACGATGGCGGTCGTGGTGGTGGCAGCGGTGGCCTTGTGATTGGCGGTGGTCGTGGTGGTGGTGGCGTGATAGCGAAGCGTGATGGTGGTGGTAAATGGCGGTAGCGATGGTGGTGGTCGTCTTTGGTGGTGGTGGCGATGGCGATGTGATGGTAGTGTAAGGGGTCGGGGTCGAAAATGACGGTGGCGGTGGTGGTGGTGGTGGTGGTGACTTGGATGATATTGGTGACTTCGACCCTGATAATTTGTTTTTTCATACTAATTTGGGTGAGGATGAGGATAATTATTATCCGAATCGGTGATTGGAGGGATAATCTGAACAATTTACTCTGTTTTTTTTTTTTTGTATTTTGTTTTCATTGACACTTTTTTTTAATTTTTATTGTGAATTATGTTTGCCTAATGTTTATATCGTTTATTTTTTTCTATTTTTTATTTTTTGAGAAAATTATAACTTGTTTAGATAGAAAAGTATTACTTGATTAAATAGAAAAGTATAACTTGTTAAATAGAAAAGTATAACTTGTTAAATAGAAAAGTATAACTTGTTTAATAGAAAAGTATTACTTGTTAAATAGAAAAGTATAACTTGTTAAATAGAAAAGTATTACTTGATTAAATAGAAAAGTATAACTTGTAGAATAGAAAAGTATTACTTGTTAAATAGAAAAGTATAACTTGTTTAATAGAAAAGTATTACTTGTTAAATAGAAAAGTATAACTTGATTAAATAGAAAAGTATAACTTGTTTAAATAGAAGAGTATTACTTGATTAAATAGAAAAGTATTACTTGATTAAATAGAAAAGTATAACTTGTTAAATAGAAAAGTATAACTTGTTTAAATAGAAAATTATTACTTGATTAAATAGAAAAGTATTAATTGATTAAATAGAAAAGTATAACTTATTAAATAGAAAAGTATAACTTGTTAAATAGAAAAGTATAATTTGTTTAATAGAAAAGTATTACTTGTTAAATAGAAAAGTATAACTTGTTAAATAGAAAAGTATTACTTGATTAAATAGAAAAGTATAACTTGTTAAATAGAAAAGTATAACTTGTTAAATAGAAAAGTATAACTTGTTAAATAGAAAAGTATAACTTGTTTAAATAGAAAAGTATAACTTGTTTAATAGAAAAGTATAACTTGTTAAATAGAAAATTATAACTTGTTTAATAGAAAAGTATTACCTGATTAAATAGAAAAGTATAACTTGTTAATAGAAAAGTATTACTTGATTAAATAGAAAATTATAACTTGTTAAATAGAAAAGTATTACTTGATTAAATAGAAAAATATAACTTGTTAAAGAGAAAAGTATAACTTGATTAAATAGAAAAGTATAACTTGTTAAATAGAAAAGTATTACTTGTTAAATAGAAAAGTATAACTTGTTAAATAGAAAAGTATTACTTTATTAAATAGAAAAGTATAACTTGTTCAATAGAAAAATATAACTTGCTTAATAGAAAAGTATTACTTGATTAAATAGAAAAGTATAACTTGTTAAATAGAAAAGTAAAACTTGTTAAATAGAAAAGTATAACTTGTTAAATAGAAACGTATTACTTGTTTAATAGAAAAGTATAACTTGTTAAATAGAAAAGCATAACTTGTTAAATAGAAAAATATAACTTGTTTAATAGAAAAGTATTACTTGTTAAATAGAAAAGTATAACTTGTTGAATAGAAAAGTATAACTTGTTTAAATAGAAAAGTATAACTTGTTTAATTGAAAAGTATAACTTGTTAAATAGAAAAGTATAACTTGTTTAATAGAAAAGTATTACTTGATTAAATAGAAAAGTATAACTTGTTTAATAGAAAAGTATTACTTGTTAAATAGAAAAGTATAACTTGTTAAATAGAAAAGTATTACTTGATTAAATAGAAAAGTATAACTTGTTAAATAGAAAAGTATAACTTGTTTAATAGAAAAGTATTACTTGATTAAATAGAAAAGTATAACTTGTTAAATAGAAAAGTATATCTTGTTAAATAGAAAAGTATAACTTGTTAAATAGAAAAGTATTACTTGTTTAATAGAAAAGTATAATTTGTTCAATAGAAAAGTATTACTTGTTTAATAGAAAAGTATAACTTGTTAAATAGAAAAGTATAACCTGTTTAATAGAAAAGTATTACTAGTTAAATAGAAAAGTATAACTTGTTAAATAGAAAAGTATTACTTGATTAAATAGAAAAGTATAACTTGTTAAATAGAAAAGTATAACATGTTAAATAGAAAAGTATAACTTGTTAAAGAGAAAAGTATAACTTGTTTAAATAGAAAAGTATAACTTGTTTAATAGAAAAGTATAACTTGTTAAATAGAAAAGTATAACTTGTTTAATAGAAAAGTATTACTTGATTAAATAGAAAAGTATAACTTGTTAAATAGAAAAATATTACTTGATTAAATAGAAAAATATAACTTGTTAAAGAGAAAAATATAACTTGATTAAATAAAAAAGTATAACTTGTTAAATAGAAAAGTATAACTTGTTAAATAGAAAAGTATAACTTGTTTAATAGAAAAGTATTACTTGTTAAATAGAAAAGTATAACTTGTTAAATAGAAAAGTATTACTTGATTAAATAGAAAAATATAACTCGTTAAATAGAAAAGTATAACTTGTTTAATAGAAAAGTATTACTTGATTAAATAGAAAAGTATAACTTGTTAAATAGAAAAGTATAACTTGTTAAATAGAAAAGTATAACTTGTTTAATAGAAAAATATTACTTGTTTAATAGAAAAGTATAACTTGTTCAATAGAAAAATATAACTTGTTAAATAGAAAAGTATAACTTGTTAAATAGAAAAGTATTACTTGATTAAATAGAAAAATATAATTTGTTAAATAGAAAAGTATTACTTGTTAAATAGAAAAGTATTACTTGTTAAATAGAAAAGTATTACTTGATTAAATAGAAAAGTATAACTTGATTAAATAGAAAAGTATAACTTGTTTAAATAGAAAAGTATAACTTGTTAAATAGAAAAGTATAACTTGTTAAATAGAAAAGTATAACTTGTAAAAAAAATGAATTCTACGACATATAGAATTAATTTCATTAAATAAACGCAAGAAAGCAAGTGCTCGAACGAAATTGATCCCTACTTAGGCGCCCAAGGTCCCGTGTTCGGTCCCCCTCGGGAGCGAATAATTCCCTCATTTAATTGGGAGGCCTAGTGCTTATATATGAATTATTTGGTGGTTAGGTTCAGGATGGTCCGTGGCTCGGGTGGTTCGGTGGCCGCTCGGGCGCCCATCGGGCCCGGGTTCGAATCATAGCTAGCCCTTTTTTTTCTCGAAAATTCATGATTTATCGGCGATGATAGCGGCGACAATGGTGGTTCTAATAGCGGCAACAATTTTTGCCGTCGCTATTTCGTCACTATTTTTCGACGGTGATAGCGGCGAATATTTATGGTCGCTAATAGCGACGTTTGCCTACCGTCGCTATACCGTGGTTGATTGTCGACGTCTTTAGCGACGGTTTGGCGACGGTTTTTCTGACCCGGGTCCGGACCCAGAAACCGTAGCCAAAACCGTCGCTAAGTTGAGACGGTTATGTGTCGTTGCTATTTAGTGACGGTTTCACAATAATCGTCGCTAAAGTCTAGCGACCCTCGTTTTCCCGACGGTCATTAAACCGTCGCTGAAACCGCTACAATGTGTAGCGACGGAAATAACCGTCGCTAAAACCGTCGTTAAACACCGTCTTTTTTGTAGTGTTCATTTTGGAAATGTTCAAGTAATGTTGAGACATCCAAATAAGACAAGTGTTCAAGTAATGTTGGGACGGATGGAATAACACTTTTTTGGTGCGTTCCAAAGGTGCTTCTCGATGAATCCTTACCAAGAAAATATTAGAAGGCATGATTTTCGTTGTCTCATATCAACCGAGAAAGAAATGTGTTTACTGATAGACTTGCAGGTTGTAGCTAGCGGACATTTAAAATTTCTATTTAAATTTTTGCAGCGAGATTTAAATAAAAACCATAAAAATTGTTATATTTTTTGTAATTAGCTCTAAATTAAAAATCTAAATAAAAGAATTCCTATATAATAAAAAATTAAAAATTCAAGGAATACAAACGACCGCATCGCACGCCCCCAAATCTATTTCCAGATTTTTATATTATTAAAAATACTTCCCGTAAAAAAAAAATTAATTGAAGATAGTATATATTATCACCATCTCAAGTTTCGGTCATTAGTATTTTATTAATTTAACTTCATTTTGGTAGAGCACAAGCATAGCCACATAGCATTATTAAGATATACTACTAATTCTCCCGTTGCGATGAATGAATTGAAATTTTAAATGTTAATGTGAGATGAATTATAATAAAAATTTTAATTTATTTTATTTTATCAACTTATAATTTTTTAATTATATTATTTTGATTAATATATAATTACATGGGGCAATTACAATGGGGTGTCATTTATAGAGTGTTCTTACTCTTAAGTACCACCCTTTTTAACTCTTACTCCTAGGTCCAAAAAATAAGTAGAAAATACTTAAATACCCTTAAGTGCTCCAACAGTCAAAATAGACCCATGTTCAGATTTAAAATTTGACTTTTCTGCACCTCATATTTTTAATAATTTTGTATTTTAAATTTTTTAAAATTGTAGATTTTAATGTTTGAATTTTACCAAACTTTTATAATTTGCATATTTCAAATTTCAAATTTAATTTGCATATTTGTCCTTTTATTTAATTTGCATATTTCGGAATTTAAAATTTACTATTTTTTTTAATTATCTATAATTTTATTTTATTAATTTTTTAATATTAGCCAAAAAAATTTGCACACCCCAAAAAAAAAATTTAATCATCTATTCTTTTATTTAAAAATTCTGCACACCCATAAAAATTCTGCACACCTAATTTTTTTTAAAATCATCTATCCTTTTATTTAAAATTCTAAACACCCCACAATTCTGCACACAAAAAAAAAATTGTACACCGGTAAATAATTCTGCACACCTAATTTTTTTTAAATCATCTGTCCTTTCATTTAAAATTTTGCACACCCTACAATTCTGTATGTTAGGAATTAAACAAGCAATTATGGAGAAAATAATAGAACTAGGAATTTAGACACAAACAATTTGGTTACCCAGTTCGTCAGGAATGACTATGTCTGGGGGCACTACCAAGCCAGGAGATTCACTATTTTCGTGTGTTATTTTCGTACAAAGAGACAAATACAATGAGTCAAGGTATTTAAATAAAGACATGGGTCGAAGTCCTAATCCGCGTCCAGGGCTGCGGAACCCGCTCGACCACGGGCCTTGGTCGAGCGATTCCGCTCGATCAGATAGGATGCTCGAGCGCCTCGATGGTGCTGGAATGGGGGGCGCTCGACCGAGCAGATGTGCTCGACCATGAGCACAGGTCGAGTGCCTCCCGTGGTCTGCCTCCTTTTCCTCAACCCAACATCAAGTCTCCACAACCCAACAATCTCCCACGTGGAGACTGACTCCAACTGTAACTTGTCTCCCCCGTTTCAACGGTTTCTCTCACTGGTAGTAGTGTCGGGCCTTATGCTCAGTTTCCAAGACCAGTTGAAGTCATGCATAACTTCAACTTCTCTAAGGTCACAACCTTAGTCAACATGTAAGCAGGATTCTCACTTCCCCGGATCTTCATCAGCTGTAAGATCTTATTCTCAATGAGGTAACGTATGTAATGATACCTCAACTCGATGTGCTTCGTCCTCGAGTGAAAGGCCGAATTCTTCGCCAAGTGAATAGCACTCTGACTGTCACTATACAGAATACTAGCCTTTTGCTCCTTCCCCAACTCACACGACAGATTCTGCAACCAAACTATTTCTTTACTAGCCTCAGTAACTTGTTGGGGAATAAGTTGCACGGATCTATTCGGGATAAATATTTAAATACAAATTTAATTCTGATAATTATTACTAGCATGAATTAATCCTATATTTATTCAAATAATAATTTAACAACAAATCATGCATATAAACAGTTTACGTTAAATCCTACGCATGCGGAATTACTACGAGTTAACGTGAACGTACCTCTTGGAATTGCAATGGCCTCGTTGATTAGACACACCAAAGAAACCTTCCCAAGTATTCCCTTAATCCTTGCTCGACAATCTGGTGGTAGGATGCTCGCGAACAATTAACAAAAGGAAAATAAACTTTGTTGCACCACCTTTGTGGATTTACTAATTTTTCCAGCACATGGAATTGTACTTGGGAATGAAAGAATCATCCCCTATTTATAGATGGGGTGGTGGTCGATTTTTAGGGGAAAAGCCAATGTGGAAAAATCTTTTCTTGATCTCCAAGAAATCTTGAATATATCTCATATATTCTTTTTCCCATAATTAAAATATTCCACAAAAATCCCACCTCATCATGTTATGGAAATTTCGAAATTTTAAGGATCAAGAATCCAAGATTTGGATCTTCTTGAATTTATGAGATATACTTGTATTCCAAGAAATACATATCTTCCATAATATCTTTTCAAGAAAATCAAGAAAATCTTTCTTGCCCTTTATATTTCAAAATTTTCAAAACTTACTATATGGATAACCAAGTGGGAGATTTCTTTAATTAATGAGATAATCTTGTATTCCAAGAATACGTATCTTCATTCCATAACAAAATTCAAAGAAAATCTTTCTCCCCTTTTAATCCATAATTTTCAAAAAATAGAGAGGAAAAATAAGACAACAATATTTATTTTATTTTAAACACCTTTTTCAGTTATTGGACTTTATGTTGGGCTACTTAGGGGGCCTTTAGGAGAATTAAGATTGGACCTTCCAATGGATCTTGAATTATCAATATTGAGCCACAATATTATTCAAGTCCAAAAATATTAATTAATCCCACTACATAATTAATATTGCACTATCCATCTTAACCCATATTACAGTCAATATGACTCCCGGTTATTATTTCCCGTGTTTAAGATTATCTAGCCCATTAATTAATTCAAGCCACTGAAATAGCTTTCCATTAATTAACATCTTTTGTCCTTGGTTAAGGAACGGTTCAACATTATTATTCATACCGGAAACTAGTTCCACTTGCAAGATTTGGTATGATAAATCTTATGAATCTCCCAAGGGGGCAAATCGAACAAGCGTACTTGCACACGATTCTCCGTATTAAATCTTAGCAATCACATGTGACCAATAATATTGCCCAAGATAAAAAGTATTGAATCTCGTTGATTCTCTACCCATGATATGTCAAAGCAATAGTTACCAACCACACGTGATCCTATTTAACGAACCACTGAGGTCTAATTCTTCCTTGTTCAGTTCTGAAGAATTTGTCCTCATGTAGGTCCTATTCAGTGCATCAGTCATGCACTAGTGTAATCTCTTGGTCAAGGCAAGCCAATCTGAGCCTTACACTTCAACCTTTCACGATAGATTGTTCATTTCCATCTAGGTCGTGAATGGTGTACTTTTGGTTACAAGGGACTGTTAATTTAATCTTCTGTGATCTGGTATCACTAAATTAACTACAATGTAACACGTATTATTTATTGAACAATTATGCAGTAAATATATGTAACATTCGATGATATTTAGAGCATCAGTGATAAACAATTTATTTCAGTAAATAAGTTCAAAATTCAGTTTTTGATTATACAAAGTAAAAGCATACTTTCCAGTATAATCTCAACAATCTCACACTTATACTCAAAGTCTGCTTTTAAGTATACTACAGCATGTCTCGTGTAGTTCCTAGTACGTGACATCTAATGTCACCTACACGAACCTAATAATTTCTCCCACTTATACTCAAAGCATATTGGCAACGGTCTTGACACCCATTCCTTCAACATGTCTCTCGAATGTATTCAGAGGCAGACCCTTTGTGAATGGATCTGCTAGGTTGTCTTCTGACGCTATCTTTGCCACCTCTATATCTCATCTCTTAACGATATCTCGTATAAGATGGTATTTCCTTTCAATGTGTTTGCTGGCCTTGTGGGCTCTTGGTTCCCTTGAATTTGCAACTGCTCCGGCATTGTCACAATAAACAGTGATTCTGCTAGGCAAATTCGGATCTACATTCAAGTCCACTAGGAAGTTCTTGAGCCAAACCGCTTCTTTCGCTGCCTCGCAAGCAGCTACATATTCGGCTTCCATGGTAGAATCTGCGATGCATTTCTGCTTGACGCTTCTCCATGTCATGGCTCCTCCCCCCATGCAAAACACACTACCGGAGGTAGATTTTCTGGAATCTAAGTCTGATTGAAAATCCGAGTCCGTGTAGCCGATAGGGATTAGACTATCTGACTGATAAATTAACATTCTATCCCGAGTTCTTTTCAGATACTTCAGAATGTTTTTAACTGCCATCCAATGTTCTTTCCCCGGGTTACTTTGATATCTTGCCACCATGCCAACGACAAAGAAGATATCCGGTCTCGTACACAGCATTGCAAACATAAGGCTTCCGACAGCCGAAGCATATGGAATGTCTTTCATGTCATCTATCTCCTTTTGTGTCTTAGGGCACATTTTCTTGGATAGATGGATTCCATGTCTGAAAGGTACGAAGCCTTTCTTGGAATCCTGCATGCTGAATCGTTTCAAGACAGTGTCTATGTATGAAGCTTGCGATAAGCCTATCATCCTTTTCTTGCGATCTCGAGTGATCTTGATCCCAAGGATGTGTGAGGCTTCCCCTAAGTCCTTCATATCAAACTGTTTTGAAAGCCATGCCCTTACGTCTGATAACACCTTTACATCGTTCCCGAATATCAGAATGTCGTCTACGTATAGTACTAAGAATACCAATGCAGTTCCGACACCCTTTTTGTAACACAACTTTCGAACTCGTTTTGATCAAACCCATAAGACTTTATACCATGATCAAAACATTGGTTCCAAGCTCTGGATGCTTGTTTGAGTCCGTAAATGGACTTCATGAGCTTACAAACTAGGTGTTCTTGGCCTTTTTCAATGAAGCCTTGGGGTTGTTGCATATAGATCTCTTCATCAAGACTTCCGTTAAGGAAAGCTGTCTTGACATCCATTTGCCAGATTCCAAAGTCGAGATGCGCAGCAATTGATAAGAGAATTCGGATGGACTTAAGCATGGCTACGGGCGAAAAAGTTTCCTCATAATCGATCCCTTCTTTCTGAGTATAACCTTTCGCCACAAGTCTTGCCTTGAAGGTTTCCACCTTCCCGTCCGGTCCTCTTTTCCTCTTGTACACCCACTTGCAACCAATGGGTTTGACCCCATTAAGTGGTTCGACTAGCTCCCACACTCTGTTATGATCCATAGAACCCATTTCGCTTTCATTCTTTGTTTTGCCAAGAAAGCGCATCTGGTCTTAGATTACCTCGTCATATGTCCATGGGTGCGATTCGTCTTGGACCGGGGATCAAGTCCGAGGACTCTCCTATCCCCATAAATCTCTCTGGTCGTTTTCATAACCCTCCCACTCTGACGAGATTCCGGTTGTGTAAGTGTGTCGTTTGGTATGTCATCTTATGCAGGTTAAACGAGGTTAGCCCCCTTAGCTCATTTAAGGTAATCTCACTTACGGGTCTTCTTTTCGTTCATATAGTCTTCTTCCAAAAATCTAAAGTGGGTGCTTATTACCACCTTTTGATCTCGGGACCATAGAACATACACCCTTTTGTTCCTCGGGGTATCCAAAAAAACAACCTTAATTACGATCGAGGATCCGATTTCTCAAACTTCCTTGTCCAACACGTGGGCGGACACCCCCAAATCGTCATGTGTCTCAAACCGGGCTTGCGCTTGGGTCCACAATTCTTTGGGAGTTTTGGGAACCGATTTGGATGGCACCAAGTTCGAGAATGTAGGCTATTGTTTCCAAGGCATGACCCCGTAAGCGACTTGGGAAGATCCGCGATAACTCATCATAGATCTAACCATTTCAAAAGAGTTTCATTTTTTCGCTCCGCAACCCCGTTTTGTTGAGGGGTTAAAGGTGCGATTATTTGGGATGCAATCCCTTTATCGAACAAGTAGCTCAAAACTCATTCTTTGAGGTATTCGCCTCCCGATCGGATCGTAGAGACTTGATACGTTTTTCCCTATGATTACGTGTCTTGAGCCTTAAATTCTTTGAATTTCTCAAAGGTTTTGATTTATGCTTCATAAGGAAAATATAACCGTACCTTGAGTAGTCATCAATAAAAGTGACGAAATACTCATAACCTCCTCTTGCTTTGGTTGACATTGGACCACATACATCTGTGTGAACGATCTCTAACACTTCTTTGGCTCTATTCCCCTTGGCTCCGAATGCCCTCTTGGTCATTTTACCCACCAAACATGATTCGCAGGTTGGAATTGGTTTGACTTGGAGAAACTCCAGAGAACCGTCTTTCACCAACCTTTGGATCCTCTTTGGATTAATATGTCCCAATCTTAGATGCCATAGAAGTGTCTCGTTCACGCGTCGATGAACGTTTTCTTTTCTCGGAAAGCTTGATTGATGTGTTATAGGATGCATTTCGTGAGTGGTGTGCACAGTTAATTGTATAGAGATTATTCGACAACGTTCCATGACAGATAAATTTATCAAAAAGAGAAATGGTAACAACTTTATTAAAAGTAACCGAATATCCATCAAGAAAAAGTTTAGAAACTGAAATTAAATTCTTTCTAAAATTCGGAACGTAAAGAACATCTCTTAAAATTAAAAAATTTGTCTTCAAAAAGACGGTGCACTTCTCCCATCGCTTCATTTGCCACTCGAAGCATTTCGGTGTGATGAAGATCTCTCTCACTAAGTTGTCTGGTGCTGCTTGAACCCCGTAAAAAGTGAAACAAACATGATCGGTGGATCCAGTATCCACTACCCATAAATGGGAGACATCTGCCATTAAGCAAGTTTCAACAACTAGTCGTGAGAATTACCTTTCTTTCCATTCCTTTTGGGTTTGGAACAGGCTGACCTCGAGTGTTCTACTCTGCCGCTTTCCAAAACTTTCCTCATGCTTGATTCAATGCTCTTATTTGATGTTGAGTCTGCTTGGTTCAACTTTCTTCTCTTTTCATCATCCTTATCACCACTTGACCTAGGATGAAAAGAAGATTCTTTTAGAAGTTCTTTTTCCTCGCTCCCTTTCCCTTTCAACCAAAGTGAGAGCATTTACAAGATCATCCACTGTAAAATCTAGATCTTCCAATAGATACTCAAGATAGTGGTGATTATAGCTCTTTGGTAAGGATTGGAGAATGAAATCAATCTTAGTCTTGAAATCACATTTTTCGCCGAGGATCTCAAGCTCCTCAAATAGCACCATAACCCTAAGAACGTGCTGCGCTGCAGTCGTCCCTTTTTCCATTTTTAATTCAGCAATTTCTTGCTTTACACTTTAGATTGCCATATGGGTCTGATGTGCGAACATCGCTTCGAGATTCTGTAAGATGTCTGCAGCTGACTTATATCCTTGGTGAAGGTGTTTCAACGCATCTGACAGATGTGCCAGAATTGTATCCTTCATCAATTCATTTGCCAGCTCCCATTCACCATATAGCATCTCATCCCTTATTCCGGCGTGCTTAGCTGGTTTTCCTGGTTTTGGTGTATCAAGTACCCATTTGGAAGGTGATGCGGCTAGGACAGGTTTTAGTTTGTATATCCAATCAAAATAGTTTTCACCAGTAAGTAATTGGTCTTTGAGTATATTGAATGGTGGATTAAAAGGTTGCGACATGATGAACTGAAATAAACAATAATATGCATAAACACAAATATATCACAAAATTCGATCACATGTTTCATATTAAAATCTCAAAAAAAAAATATGAACATGCATCAGCCAACATCTCAAAACAGTTTAAATAAGCCACGTGGGGTGGGTCATTATTTAAACACATTCAAGTAGGTTATAAACAAGAACAGTTACAAACCTTTAATATCCAGATAAATATTTGGCTCCCACTTGACCAATATAAAATTGACAGGGACTTCGGGGAAGTATATGCATATCAATTTTATACCTAAGTAATAACCATGATTAAATACAGAATTATTATTTCGCTTTGAACGAGCCTCGTGGGGAGGATCATCGTCGCCACTAGTAATAATCTACAATCATCAATCTGGAATTTATTCATGTGAAATTTATCTTTTGACCGTCCCGTGGGGGGAATTTCTCCAAAAGAATTCACAAATAAATAAATCATGGAGGTCAAAATTAATTCAATTTTATTGTCCGGAATAAAATTGTCAATTAATTATTTAAACATACTTAGTAATTTTTGAGGTTGAGATTTTTCATTGGGCAATTCTCATGCAAACACATTTAAACAAATTAAATAAAGCACAATAAATCACAACAATAAATCAAGCAAAGCGGAAAAATAAACATATTGGGCACAAATTATCCAATTGTCATGGTTTGATTTTTCTTGGATTGATTTTGAAGAAACGCCATCTTGAATTTCTCCCACTCGATCGTCTCGAAAAGAATTCCGTCTCGAAACGCCACGCCAAGTAGCTCGCAGTCGGGATGCATGCCCGCATCCGGCCGGCCACTTGGGTCGGCCTCACCAGACGCCTCAAGAGCACCGCCCGCCCGCGCCTCGGCAGCGGCTTAGCGGCGGCAGATGGCATATCGCAGGCCAAGGCCTCGCCTCGCCCTCACCCGGACCTCGGTAGCGCCCGTCGTCGCGTGCCTTCGCCTCCCTTGCCGCCCGATCCGCCTCGGCCGCACAGCGCGTGGTCGCCGAAGCGCCAGCCGCGCGCCCGTCGCGTCGTCTTCGCCTGCAGCGTCGAACGCCGATCTGCCGACGCTTTAGCGCCAGTGCCGTCCGCATGGCGATGTCCGCATAGTGTGCATGCCTCCCTTGGCACATTTCGCGCGATGCACGTCGTCCGCATAAGGTTCTGGATGTATCCTTTAATTCTTCGTCTCCGCCTCCGTTTCCGATCCGGTTACAATTTATTTACAAAAAATAAATAAAGCTAGATCTAGACTAGTCTATTACATTGATCAAATCAAACAAATCATAATCTACTCGTGGATTTTCTCACGAGGCAAAACGAATTCGAACGAATCGATTTAAAAAAATCACAATTTATATGCATGCATAAATAAACACATTAAATTCCATGACAATTGGATACCTGCAAAAAAAGATCTAGCAATTCTACTATCCAATTTCAAATTTAATGAAAACGAATTAAATTACAATCTAAAATTCAGAGCCCGAAACCGAGGCTCTGATACCAGTTATTGGGGAATAAGTTGCACGGATCTATTCGGGATAAATATTTAAATGCAAATTTAATTCTGATAATTATTACTAGCATGAATTAATCCTATATTAATTCAAATAATAATTTAACAACAAATCATGCATATAAACAGTTCACGTAAATCCTACGCATGCGGAATTACTACGAGTTAACGTGAATGTACCTCTTGGAATGACAATGGCCTCGTTGATTAGACACACCAAAGAAACCTTCCCAAGTATTTCCTTAATCCTTGCTCGACAATCCGGTGGTAGGATGCTCGCGAACAATTAACAAAAGGAAAATAAACTTTGTTGCACCACCTTTGTGGATTTACTAATTTTTCCAGCACATGGAATTGTACTTGGGAATGAAAGAATCATCCCCTATTTATAGATGGGGTGGTGGTCGATTTTTAGGGGAAAAGCCAATGTGGAAAAATCTTTTCTTGATCTCCAAGAAATCTTGAATATATCTCATATATTCTTTTTCCCATAATTAAAATATTCCACAAAAATCCCACCTCATCATGTTATGGAAATTTCGAAATTTTAAGGATCAAGAATCCAAGATTTGGATCTTCTTGAATTTATGAGATATACTTGTATTCCACGAAATACATATCTTCCATAATATATTTTCAAGAAAATCAAGAAAATTTTTCTTGCCCTTTATATTTCAAAATTTTCGAAACTTACTATATAGATAACCAAGTGGGAGATTTCTTGAATTTAATGAGATAATCTTGTATTCCAAGAATACATATCTTCATTCCATAACAAAATTCAAAGAAAATCTTTCCCCCTTTTTAATCCATAATTTTCGAAAAATAGAGAGGAAAAATAAGGCAACAATATTTATTTTATTTTAAACACCTTTTTCAGTTATTGGACTTTATGTTGGGCTACTTAGGGGGCCTTTAGGAGAATTAAGATTGGACCTTCCAATGGATCTTGAATTATCAATATTGAGCCACAATATTATTCAAGTCCATAAATATTAATTAATCTCACTACATAATTAATATTGCACTATCCATCTTAACCCATATTACAGTCAATATGGCTCATGATTATTATTTCCCGTGTTTAAGATTATCTAGCCCATTAATTAATTCAAGCCACTGAAATAGTTTTCCATTAATTAATATCTTTTGTCCTTGGTTAAGGAACGGTTCAACATTATTATCTATACCGGAAACTAGTTCCACTTGCAAGATTTGGTATGATAAATCTTATGAACCTCCCAAGGGGGCAAATCGAACAAGCGTACTTGCACACGATTCTCCGTATTAAATCTTAGCAATCACATGTGACCAATAAAATTACCCAAGATAAAAAGTATTGAATCTCGTTGATTCTCTACCCATGATAAGTCAAAGCAATAGTTACCAACCACACGTGATCCTATTTAAGGAACGAAGATTAAGAAATAACGAACCACTGAGGGCTAATTCTTCCTTGTTTAGTTCTGAAGAATTTGTCCTCCTGTAGGTCCTATTCAGTGCATCAGTCATGCACTAGTGTAATCTCTTGGTCAAGACAAGTCAATCTGAGTCTTACACTTCAACCTTTCACGATGGATTGTTCATTTCCATCTAGGTCGTGAATGGTGTACTTTTGGTTACAAGGGACTGTTAATTTAATCTTCTTGTGATCTGGTATCACTAAATTAACTACAATGTAACACGTACTATTTATTGAACAGTTATGCAGTAAATATATGTAACATTCGATGATATTTAGAGCATCAGTGATAAATAATTTATTTCAGTAAATATGTTCGAAATTCAGTTTTTGATTATACAAAGTAAAAGCATACTTTCCAGTATAATCCCAACATAACTGAAACGTACTCTGCTTCTGCAGTGGACTGAACTACGATCTTTTGCAACTTAGAAGCCCAAGAGATAGTTGTACCACCAAAAGTAAACACATACCCTGTAGTACTCCTTCTTTTGTCGAGATCATTTGATGCCAAGTCTGCATCAACATATCCTGCCAACCCAACGCTTTTGCCCTCAAAGCACAAAGCTTGTTCAGTAGTGCCTCTCAAGTACCTTAGGATCCACTTCACTGCCTCCCAATGTTGTTTACCCGGATTGCCCATAAACCGGCTAACAACTCTCACCGCTTGTGTAATATCAGGTCTTGTACACACCATAGCATACATCAAACTTCCAATTGCTGAAGCATACGGAGTGTTTTGCATGTAGGTCCGCTCTTCTTCGCTACTAGGTGAGTCCTTGTTGGATAGCTTGAACTGACTTCCCAACGGGACCCGAACTGGCTTTGCATCTTCCATACTAAATCTCTCCAAGACTTTCTTTATGTATTCAGCTTGTGAAAGATACAACTTTCCTGCCACCTTGTCACGATCGATTCGCATACCCAAGATTTGCTTGGCCTCTCCAAGGTCCTTCATAGCAAACATTTCAGACAATTTTTCCTTCAACTTGCTCACCTCCCGAGCACTAGAGCCTGCTATCAACATGTCATCAACATATAATAGCAAAATGATATAACCCTCATCATACCTCTTGAAGTAACAGCAATGGTCAGCCTCACACCTCATTGATCATAATCTCGTGCATGAACCCATCAAACTTCTTGTACCACTGTAATGGAGCTTGTTTCAGACCATACAAGCTCTTCTTCAACTTGCAAACTAGCTCACTACTCCCCTTAGACAAGTATCCCTCCGGTTGCTTCATGTAGATGTCCTCATCTAAATCACCATGAAGAAAGGCGGTTTTCACGTCCATCTATTCTAACACCAAATTTTCTGCAGCCACCAGACTCAGAACCAATCGAATTGTAGTTAGCTTCACCACTGGAGTAAAAACATCAGTATAGTCAATACCATGTTTCTGCTGAAACTCCTTCACAACCAATCTTGCCTTGTAGCGTTTGCTTCCATCAGCCTCCTCTTTTATTCTGTAAACCCACTTGTTATGCAGTGCTTTCTTGCCCTTAGGAAGCTCAACAAGCTCCCAA
This sequence comes from Stenogyne calaminthoides, assembly GCA_037126765.1. NCBI lineage: Eukaryota > Viridiplantae > Streptophyta > Magnoliopsida > Lamiales > Lamiaceae > Stenogyne > Stenogyne calaminthoides. The sequence goes on from JBBCBC010000035.1 coordinate 2,359,734, forward strand.
GTTCTGTTGGTCATCAATGAATTCATCTCATCATCCATTGCAAGTTTCCACTTGTCCACCTGTTCACTACGTGTTGCCTCTGCATAACATTCAGGTTCACCACCATCAGTTAACAATAAACAATGAAGGGAGGGTGAATACCTATCAGGAGATCTCCGATCTCTCGTGGATCTCCTTGATGGAATTGTTGGTGGTGGTGTACTTGGTTCTTCCTCAACAATCACCGATCATCTAGAACCCCTTTGCTCCCACCCGAAGTTCGAAATGTCTAACTCCACAACCGAGACTCAGAACCACCTTCTTTGGATTTCCCCAACTTTGTCTTTGTACATCAATTGTTCATTAAATATGACATCTCGACTACGAATCACCTTTCGGGTTTTCCTCATCCCAAAATCGATAGCCAAATTCATCACCGCCATATCCAACAAACGTACACTTAATGATTTTGCATCCAACTTACTTCTACTTATAGAATCAACATGAACATATGCAACACACCCAAATACTCGAAGAAAAATGGATTTACCTCCTTTCGAAAGGCAGGCCTCCTCCGTTATGCCATTTTCCAAAGGAGTTGAGGGTCATCTTTTATCAAGTAAGTCGCTTCGTTAAGCGCCTCGCCCCAAAACATCTTTGGCACCCCACACTTCAATCTCATGCTCTTAGCACGTTCACATAGGGTCTTGTTCATATCGCCACGCCATTTAACGTGGGGTTCCTCTCCGGTTTTCTCCATCCGAATTCCATTCGCCTCGCGAAATTCCTTGAACTCCATACTCGTACTCTCCACCATTATCTCGGATCTCAAACACTTCACCTTGAGACTGTTTTCTACAAGAGCCTTCCACTTCCCGAAAGCATTAAAGGCATCGGACTTATTTTTCAAGAAATAAACCCATACCTTCCTCGTAGAGTCGCCAATGAAAGTCATGTAATATGATGCTCCACCAAGGGATGTCACTTGTCTTTGGACCCCACAAATCTTTGTGAACTAACTCGACACGCTTCTTCAAAGCCATGCCTCCCTTCAAAAAAACTCACCATTTTCGTTTTTAGAACACACAAATCCTCACACAAACCAATGTCATTTGTCTTGATGTCATGATTTATCCTTCGAGCACATAACTTTCATCCCCTTTTCACTCATGTGGCCTAGGCGACAATTCCACAAACTTGCATTCCCTTTTTCACTAAGAAAAGCAATCTTTTGGTCATATACAATCCCTCTTTATTTCCTCGAGCCACTACCATGACACCTTTGGATATCTTCCACATGTTACACCCAAAAGTCACCTTGTAGCCCTCATCATCAAGTTGCCCTCGCCTAACATTGTTCGAAAGCAACTTCTTTTTGAGAGGTTCCTCCGATTCACCTACTCCATTCATTGTTGTGGCGCCCTCGCAAATTTGATGTTTCATGTCCATACCAAACTTAGAGCAAAAATCATTAATAAAGGAGTTGTAAATTCATGCCTTTATCGATCCGATTTTTACTCTGACGACACCCTTCTCATTTTGTAATCTTCTTTAGCAACTCGGGTATCTTGGTTGTCGTCTCATTCTTCTTATGTAAGAATATAACCCGTAAACTTGGAGTAGTCATCCACGATTACGAGAGTGTATTTTCGTCCGTTGAGACGACCGTGTAATTTGGTCCAAACAGATCCATATGAAGCGGTAGAAAGATCTCTGCTTTGGATCTTTCCGAAATTCCTTTGAATGAAGCTTTTGACTGTTTTTCCTTCCCGACACAAAAGATACATGTCCGATCCTTTGAGAACACTTCATTCGGAAGTCCTTCCACTAGAGACATCCTATTTATCTTATTAAGAGTTTTAAAGTTGGGATGGCTCATTCTTTTTTGTGCCGAGCCAACCGCTACTTTTGGAACTCTTAACAATAAGCACGCATTTCTTGGACAACCTGCTTCAATCGCCTATGTAGATCGTCCCTTTTCTTGTTAGCAAAATCTTTGAGTGACTCGATTCTTGATAGTGCATTGATCGGTCGAGAACTCAACACCTGAATCGTTGTCGCAGAATTGTGAAACCGATAATAGGTTGTGCTTCGGACCTTCGACATCTGAGACTCGCCATTTGTACATCATCATTCTCTAAGGTTCAACCCTTTGGTATAACCAAAGTTATCATCACCGAAGAGTACACGCGGGCCTTTCATTTCTATGTAGGAGGCGAGGAGATGTTTGCTTCGGTCATGTGCCTTGAGCATCCACTATCGATGTACCGGATATAGTTGCTTGCACACCTCCTTTGTTGGCGGACCCACGCGAACCACGCAATCGGAAGGTACTTCGGATTGGGTCCCGAGGGGGGTTAGGTTTGGATTTGGGGATCCATACAAAGCGAGCACTTCTATTGTGATCGGTCGGATCGAAGGCTGATTTGTCTCCCATACTGTCAACATAATCATACTTATCCTCATATGTCGATTTGTATGATTACTTGTGTGAACCTTGGATGACTTAGAAGACTTATGATTTAATTTTTGGTTTGTCTTCTTTTTTATCGATTAGGTGGAGTCGTGACCCTAAATTTTCGACTATAGGGGTTCATTTTGCTACCATCAAAAGATTCATATCCTTTTTCGATAGATGGTTTTCGATTTTTACGAAGCATGCTTATAGGGCGGTGACCTTGGTGGGTCTCGATTAGACTTCCTTTTTGTAGGTTGTCACGATTCCCGATCTTGATCGGGTTGAGGTCTCTTCGGAAAAATGGGTTCTTCCGTTGATTCCTCGGCCGATGCTTTTACCGGTTGGGGTCCATTTCGTTCCTTTTCGGTTAGGCACTTGCATTTTACACCACTCAACCTGGTCTCTTACCCTATTAGATACAAGTTTAGCTTTTGGTGTCTCTTTTTTTTTTTAAACGATTACACCTTTTCGAGATGAAATCGGGGCTTTTGAGGATGTGGAGGGTTTCTCATAGCCAAGTCCTCCTTATCAATCTTTACTCGAAAAATAGGCGTTTATGTCTTTAACGGTTTGAGATGATTTTGAAAAAACATCTATTTTCTACTATGATTATCCTCGGAGGATTTGGACTTTCATGCATTAGGAATAGCTCATCGAATTTTGCTTGCAAGATTTTGAAGTCTACCTTTGTCTGTTAATTTCCATTCATTCTTTGATCTGCTTTTTCGATCGAAGCTTTAACCGAGAATTTTAAATTCCTCGATTCAAAGCCCAAAGATCTAAGTTGAAGGCTTTTTCCGAGATCATTTTCTTTATGGTGATTATTTCTAGTCCTCGACTTATCATTCTCGCTTCACAATAGCATAAGTCTCTTTGCATTGGAGAGATCTTCAAGCCTCTGAGTAAATCTGAGTCGATCTCCTCCCGGTGTCTAATGATAGCAGGTGTAAAGCGAGCGAAGGGTTTTGAGGTTACCTCAATTTTTGGTCCTCCTGGCCCATCGGCGAGTTCATCATCGATGAGAATATCGGATCTTCATTTTCATATGACCTCACATCCAGGAGTCCTCGGAGGCGAATTCAATCAACAACCAACGTCTCTATCCGTTGCTCTCTTTTGTTCCTCTTTTCTTCCCTCTCTCTCGGCGTCAGTGCAGGCAATCTGTCTTTATAGTGTGGCTTATTTCAACATCTGGATCCGTTCCTTTCCTTCGGTGAAACTCCGTCTGTATGACCTATGATTTCCCTTTCGATAGTACTGAGTTTCTTCTATCGATTGGTTATCTCTTCCTTCCTTCGTCTCGACTATCTCTTTCCCTTTTCATCTCTGTGATCCTCCGATCCGGTTCTTCTACGAGATCTATTGTGCGATCTCCTATCAAATCCTCTTATGTTGATAGTCCTTATAAAATCTTCGATACTTACCAAGTTGTATATCGACTTCTCAAGCTTCCGGTAAGCAACGCGATCTGTGCTGACTTAATATATTTCCAATGGGTTCATTGGCCTTTGTTCGCCATCTTGGTTGCCTTGAAAGCAACCGATTTTTGAAGTCGAGGTTTTGGCAGGACCTCGTCTTCATCCTTGACCTCTTTCAATCGGTCGAACTTCGTGAGCTTTAAGACTCAAGAACAAGCTACTAGGTTTCACGGCAATCTTTGATTCGTGACCTTCATGTCCCACTTCTTGGTGAGAGACCTTAGGATCTTATAGTTGATATCTTTTATCGGACATCTCTCTACCAAGTTCTCGAAGCTTGTTTATAGACATTGTAATTCTTCCATCGAGTTCGTTGATGGTTTCGTTGAAGGCAAACATCTTGGTTTCTCGAACTTCGCATTTAATTTGAAACGGTATCTTCTTTTTATCATTCATTTCCCTCGCAGAGATCTCGGCGAGTATCCCACATTGCTTTCGCATGATTTGAGATACTTAATCTTTTCTTTGGTGACCTTATCCATTGTCTTCATGATGATATGTCTTTGCAATGGTGTCGAGTATGATTTTTCTTTCTTACGTGTCCAATTTGGGCTTTTTTCATACAAGACTTCGCGTGGGAAAGTCTGGATCTCCTCCATTGCAGGATTGTCGTAGTAAATGATGATGGGTCCTCTCTCAATGACTTCCATCATTACGCATTCGATCGAGCCTAGATGGTTGGACATATATATGGCCCAATCTGCATACTCATCAATTGAGAACTTGGCCAGATCATGATACATGGGACGTGTTATCCATCTTTGAGTGATTTTGGAAAATGAATGAGTTTTTAAAAGCGGTTTTTCAAGATCGATTCGATTGACCACAATGACAGTCGATGGTCGGAAGAAAGAACCGCCTCCGATACCACTTTAGGTCCCGAACGCAGGTTATGTGAAAAGTACAGAGGGAGGGGTGAATAGACTTTGCGGATCAACAAAATCGAGTCTTGAGTGAATCGCTTTTAGTCGATAACCAACTTCTCTTCATCGGTTCGGTAACTATCGATAATCGATGTGTGCGGAAGCTCCGTGTGAAAACCGGTTTTGTATAACCGATTCAAGTTTTATCTTTTTAATCGGATGACGGAAATATCGGTCGATCGGATCGAAGCTTGGTGCTATCGATCTTAACTTAGAATAGATGCGCTTTTAAGATTTTGCGATGTGAGAAGCATTAATCAAAGCAAAGAAAGGCACACAAGATTTATAGTGGTTGGACAAACCGAATCCTAAATCCACTCTTCCCTTTCACAAGGGGCACCAACTTAACCGACTTAACCGACTTAACCGATTTGGACTTAGTTTAGTGTGTTAGTCCAACACGAAGACACCAACAGATGTTTTAAGAGTTCTCCTCATCCGATCCGTAAATCAATACTAGAAAAATCGAAATCTTCTTAAACAACTTATCTATCTTGGGGGTTTGGGTCCAATCGATAGCTAGATGAAAAGATTTCTTCTAAGAACTTATGGGATGAACACAATATAAAATAAGCTTGTTGTTGTGATGTGAAATCGACTATAGTTTGACCGTGATTATGTTGTTTGTCCAAGCATTTAGTGTTTCCTCAAGTGTGATCCCATATTTATAGACCTTGAGATCAAAGAGCCGTTGGAAGCAATTTGAATCTCCTATTTTAGGTAGATTTCAAATGAACTTGCGGGCTTGATGTGGCGTCTTGAGGCGGGCATCGAAAAGCGTGAATGTGTATTTTATAGCCGTTTGAGAGAGCAACATCGAATCCATGATATCTCTCTGTTCATCGTGTTTCTTCCTTATTGGATGGAAGCCTTGCTTTGCGATGTTGTTCCTCCAACTAAGGTTGGTATTCTTCTTGTTTAGATAACCAGGGCGTATGATAAGATGAAACATCGGTTTTCATCTTATGAGTCGATCCGATCAATGAATCCTTTGATGGATCTTCTGGCGCTGTTGACTTAAATTTTCATGCTCGGTGATGTAGGTCTTCAAACGATCTTTCCGGAAGTCATCGATCTTCAGTATTCTAAGTTTGAGCCATCATAGTTATCGACAAGATCGATTCGATCGATCTTCCACGGTTTAAGATCCGCTTGGGATATCAAATTTCTTTCTTCCGATTCTTCAGATCGACCTATACATATTGAGTTCCCCTCAATATGTGAATTACATCGGTTTTTCTATACAATCATTATTATGGTCTCCTATCGCAATTAATGTAAACATCGGTCTAAAAATTTGGTCCTATTACATGTGTTTTTGGAACTTTCATCAAAACTATAAATTTCCCAACACCACACTCAACTCTTTCTGCGAATTTCTTTCTCATGACCAAATCCCTAACCTGAATTTTAGTTTCACTTTACCCACAAAGAGCACTAAATTCTGGTTCCACTCCAACTTTTAAAGAAGACAACAAAATTAAGGCTTGAACTCCATCATCAAAATCAAGATGATCATATTGAATTTGAGATGGTTGACAAATGATATCCTCGGCCATCCTCGGGTTGAATAACCTCGCATCGAGATGAACCGCAGACCGATTTTTTTCATACATCTCTACCAATATCTCCAAAGATCTCCTTTGTGGTTTTTGCTTTCATGAAAGGCGGCGTTCCGGATAACGATTGCAAGAACCACACTCATCGCCTTCCTATCCAAAGCCTTCCACTCGTCGTCCTTCATATCTTCAGTTTTTCACCCAATCGGTTGATACAGATCTTACCGTAAGTAATCCTCAATCTGCAATTTTAGAATCCAAAAAAAGATTCCATCAAACTTCTCAACAAGCAATTTCCCTTCACCATCATAATTGCTCTCCAGATCCTCTAACGGATGCTCTTGATACCTGGGTTGTTAGGAATTAAACAAGCAATTATGGAAAATAATAGAACTAGGAATTTAGAGACAAACAATTTGGTTGGGTTGGGTCACGGGAATGACTACGTGCAGGGGGCACTTACCAAGCCGGGAGATTCACTATTTTTGTGTCATTTTCATTTTAAAGAGACAAATCTGATGAGTCAAGACATTTAAATAAAGACATGGGCGAAGCCCTAATCATCGCGTTGGGTCGTGGAACCCGCTTCGACCCGACCTTCGTCGGCCGGTTCGCTCGATCGATAGGATGCTTTCGAGCACCTCAATGGTCTTTGGATTGGGGGACGCTTCGATCGAAACAGATGTATCTTCGACCATGAGCCTTGGTCGGCGCCTCCCGTGGTCTGCCTCCTTTTCCTCAACCCAACATCAAGTCTCCACAACCCAACACAGTACACCAGTAAAAAAAATACTGCACACTCGTAAAAAATCCTACATCCCCCAATTTAAAAAAAAAATTATATATCCTTTTATTTAAAATTCTACACACCCATAAAAAAATTTCTGCACACCCGTATATTTACAAAAGATAGGATATTCGAATTTTGGTAAAGATTTTGGAAGCTCTTCTTCGGATCGGCTGAAGGTATGCAAAATAGTGTTCCGAAATTGCCATATGCAATACAATTTGGTAACCAAACTATTCAAAAGCAAAAGAAATTAACATGAAGAAAAAGAAGAGAAGTAAAAGAAGAATGACAATATAGAGTCGGAAAAGGAAAACACTCAAAAATGTTGCTGCCAATAACCTGATTATCAGATTGGCTTCAAAGTGGAGATGAGACAACAACAAACAAAGCCATTTTAATTAACTATTCAAAAAATAGATCATAAAGAAAGAGGCAATCAAATACATTATTCAAACTCATTTTTTATATAAAACGTATAAAATCAAACCAATCATCACAGATCCCTCCAAAACATTTCTGAAACAGAAAAATCGAACAACTTTCAGCCAAAAAGAAATCCGAAAAACCGTCGCGCACAATCCACGCGGCCGCGGCGGCGCTGCTCACCCGCCTCAATACAACCCCAAAAAAAATCAGATTGGAAGCCCCGTCACGCCAACCCCCGACAAAAAAAACCAGATCCGCCATCCAGTCGCCCCGATCGGATGGATCTGTCGCCGTCTAATGCTTTTGGAGTCGACGTCATCGTGGTGGTTGCATCGGTGGTCGTCATAATGGCGGCGGCAGTGGTGTCAAAATTGTGTATTCTTGTGTGTGGTATAATTTGAAAATCATAATGTGTATCTACATTTGCAAAAAAAAGAAATTGAATTTCAAATGGAAAAGGAAGTCAGAAATCTTCCTACGAATTCTGGTGCATTTTTTCAGGGATGATGGTTTTTTGGTAATGTTTGTGATGCTGTGGGTTTGACCGCTTATTTTTAGTATAATTATCCCTAATTTATTAATTTGTTAGTGAAAGGGTATAAATGTCACCTATTGCACCTAAGAGTTCTACTAAAAAATGATAGCACCTAATAGTAATGTCTCTTATAAAATAGCATTTTTGAGTAATTTTCCTTAATTACATTGTATGTACATGAGTGTCTCACAATTATTTAATTAGTTATATAATTTTATTTATTAAAAAAATACATCACAATCCCTCCGTTTCAAACTTGTTCGTACAACTTTCGTTTTGGTCCGTCTCAAACTCTTTTATACATTTTCATAAATAGCAAAATCCATTTTAACTCAAACCCTCCAAATAAAATTTATTTATCATATGTGAAAACTCCTTGTACATTAGTTTAAAATAACTCATTGTCAAAACTATGTAAAATTTATCTAGAAGACTACACAACTGCACCATAAAATGAGTGTATCACAACTAATGTGGTGATATTTGAAATAGATTATAAATAGATAAATTAGAGGAAAAAACTAAAAATATTAAAGAATGTTAATGATTCAAGACAATTACACTATAAACCAATGTAGGGAGTAATTAAATTTAAAACTAATAATTGTAGTATAAATAAAATATGATATTAAATAAATTAGTAATATTTTAGAATGAAAATAATATATTGATTTTATGAAGAAAAGAAAACAACTTCACGCAGAGATAAATGAACTGTGACTTGTGGGCTTAGGTTGAGGAGTGTTAACCCAACACTTTAAGGGTATGTTTGTTTCGGGATTTAGGTGTGTGTAGGAAGTCATGATTTTCGAAATTCTATGGATTTAAAAATTCCGATGAATAATAAAAGTATGTGTTTGTTTTGAGATTTTGGAAGGATGAGATTTTTGCTTTATATCAAATTAATATGAAATGGTGATTAATGTGATATTATTATATTGTATTGAGTGAGAGAAAAATATAGGAGAGACAATAAGTGGGTGGGAGAAAAGTGGTGATATGATTATATTGAATTTTGTGAAAATAAGTGTATAAGTATATTCTATATGAGTGAATTTAAAAGCTGGATGTGAAAATTCTCAACTAATATGTGACTTGGATCGCAAAGTCCTAAGTCCATCCGGGTGAGTTCTGAAACAAACATACCCTAAGGAATAATTGTTATACATGCAGTATAACCTCTATAAATTAATACTTGATAAATTAATAACCTCTCTAAAATAATATTTTTTTCAGGTCCCGGCTTGGGCCCTCAAGCGTAAATTAATAAGATAATAATTTTTTTAAGATCCCTATATAATACAAGGGTCTCATCAACATCATAAATTAATAATCTCATAAAATTACAAAGATAACTAAGACAACTTAGTAAAATATGACTCTAGTGTTGATTGTTTTCTATTGAAATTCAAATCAAAATGAATCTCATCTCTCACTTTTCTCACGGCACTTAAAAGCTCAGGTGTGACGTTCGTTGACTGCAGAAAGAAATTATGAAGGATTTTCGCCGCTGTTATTGCTTCTTTTCGCGTAACCGGCTCTAATGGTACCATATCATCTTGAGCTTCATCCTCAATTGGATTTTCAATAATAGTATCAATAATTTCTCCTAAGCTTTAGATCTATGAACATCCTTCATTTTCACTCGGATAATTCAATAGATGATTGACATCCATTTGATTGGTGATGACCAAAATTTTTAATCAATGCGGCGAGTTCATCAGTACTTGCTTCGGTATCCTCATCATGTAAATTTGTTGAATCTCCTTCATTCACTGAACGAATTTTACAATGTCTAAAACAATTGGCTATTGTCTCTTGCTGCACATTTATAGTCCAGGCTGAGACCACAAGATTGATGGTGTCTAGAACATTAAGCTTTTCTGGATTGGATTGTCCCAACTAGGGGTGGAGGAAAACGAAAAAAAATCTTTGATATCGCATGACTTACTGCATCTTAGAAAAATATCTAATTTATTGAAATTTTGATCTGACAAAAAATTTCGATCTGATAGAATGTAGATATATAATATAGAAATTTAGGTATCTGCGATATATCAAAGAAATATTTTCAGATACCAAAAATATTTTTTGGTATACAAAAAAAATTTCAGTATTAAATTATATATTTTTTTAATAAATAATTATATTATATATATATATATATACTCACAAGTCACACACAACTCACAAACCCTACCCATTTCATTTTCACAAGCGCCGCTTGCCCGCTTCTCCCCGCCTCCCCGCCTCCCCGCCGTCGCCCCACTCTCTTCCTCCATTTTCCAGTTTCTTCAATCGGCCCCCGCCTCCCCGTCGTCGCCCCACTCTCTTCCTCCATTTTCCAGTTTCTTCAATCGGCCCCCACCTCCCTCTCGCCGCCGTCGCCCCACAGCTCCGCGCTCGCCGTCGTCGCCCTGCCTCCCCTCGGCGCCGTCTCCCTGCCTCCCCTCACTCTCCGATCTCACGCCACCTGTTCTCTTCCTCCATTTTCCAGTTTCTTCAATCGGCCCCCACCTCCCTCTCGCCGCCATCGCCCCACAGCTCCGCGCTCGCCGTCGTCGCCCTGCCTCCCCTCGGCGCCGTCGCCCACCACTCTATCTGGTAATGTGTTAATTTCTTTCAAATATTGTTTAGGTTTCGGGCCCAGATGAATCATATCTGTAGCGGTTTGGAGTTTGGGGGTTTGTAGCTTTGCTTCAATTAAATATTTTCGTTTCAAATATTTTTTCAATTGTTTGTTACTGATTAAAATTTTCTTTGTGTTGCATTCCAAGAAAGCATATATGAATGCCTATTGCTGTAAATTTGGTGTTGTAAAGCATATATGAAAGCATATATGAATGCCTATTTCCTTGACTAAAATTTGGTGCTGTAAGGTTCATCATATGAGACTGTTAGCGAAGGTATGTCTCATAGGCCAATATTTGTGTCTACTGTGACTATGGGAGCCGACACTTTCCGAGGAGCTGATGCTAAAACCAAGAAGCAAGCAGAGATGAATGCTGCTAAAGTTGCTTACTTTGATCTTACAAAGAGTAAGAAAATGAGCTTTGTTGTGGTACTGTTTCATTTATTCTTAACGTGTGTATGAATTACTGAAATAATGTATATTTATCTGGAAGAAATTTTGATTCGAAGCATATTTTTGTGCATTGATTTGCAATGTCCGATAAGGTGTAATTTCAGACAGACACGTACACGCAATGACGGACGGACCTACCTTGGGGTCAAAAAAATCACCTACCCCCCTGACCCCATTTGAATTTCTTATATATATATACACTTATAATTAAGATACATCCAGATGCAGACATCTCATAGAAGCGCGAAGATAAATCACAGATAATTATTTCTAATATTTTAGAAGGATGAGTATTATTTGTGTTATAGATTATACCCTATATCATGTATAAAACCATCTCATACGAATATTAACGTCTCTCCTTTAAACAAAGTATTATGCAGATCATGTTCAATGTACACCACTATTACTTATCCTTGTAAAAATCAACACTCTATAAATAAAATGTTGATTTTTTAGGTGAAAAAAAAGGGCTAACAAAATAGAGAAAGAATATGTATAATTCACATTTTCAATATACATATAAATGTATTCGATTACATTAATATAAAGATGTTTTAGTCCAAATAATTTTTGAAAAATATATAAAAATTCTAAAGTGCGTTTTAGCTACACTTTATGTTATAAATTGGGCCCCCCCGGTAAAATTTTAAATTAAAATCACGACGGCAATTTTAAAACGATACAAAAATTGCGGGTTAGTTTTTAACATTATCGTGTTCGTGTCCTTATCTTGTAAACACGATAAGGACACAAAATTTTCGTGTCATGTCGTGTTCGTGTCAACCCGATAAGTTTAAATTAAAAATATTTTATTATACATATGTCTTGATATTTTATAATTTTATTAGAAATTTTTATTTTTTATTGTGTCATATTGTGTTAACGTGTATTATCGTGTCATATCGTATAATATCAAAATTTTAATATAAATTATATTTTAAAATTTATTTATTTTTTTTTTATCTTGTACATCGTAATCGACACAAATTTTTTCGTGTTAGGTAATAGGTGTAAAGATAGATTCTTATCGTGTCATGTCACTATCGTGTGTGTATTACTATCGCGGTTTATTAACCTAAACACACGACCCGATAACACAAATTTGCCACCCCTAATGTCCGATGTCGTGTCTTTTTTTATTTGTTTACAATGTGGAATCATGTGAAACTTTTAAAAATATTTCATGTATGCAATGCTTGTATAAATATATAAAAAAAGAAAGGAAAACATTATAGTTTTGTTTGCAACAGCTGGCTACTTGTCTATAAGAATAGGAAAAGTAAGTTAATAAGTAAATAGGACGTATGAGCAAGTAATTAATTTTTACTGTGGTTTTTCATGATATAAAAAGAGATCTTTTGAACTTGGTTCACAGCCTGTCACTGGTCAGGTTCTTTGATAGTCTGTGGATTAATCTTGGAAGCAAGTAATTTTGTAACTTTCTTGGTCTTGGATAATGATGCTTCCTTTGAGAAGTGTCTGATTTTCACATCCTATGTCCTAAAACTGATGTTTCGTTATTTCCCCAATTATTTTAGTTCAACAAAGTCCATTTGGTATTTCCTGTCTTGATGTCAAACTCATAATCTAGGTTGATATATATTTTGGTTGATCTCAAATGGTGAAAAGAATTGGTTTACTTGCTTCTGTTAAGAGCTGTTGTGATTTGGGTTTGCGTGTGAACTATGAATGCATTTTGTAAGGACAGGGTAACCTAACTCTACTGTTTAATTTACAGGATATGCAGTTATGAATTCTTCAACGGTGCCTACCACCAGTGAATGTCCTGTTGCTGATAATCTTTCACAAAATATCCAGCCCACCACAAGCAAAGTTAGAGCCTAGAGCCATACATGTTAAACTTGAGTTTGTTATACTTGAACTTACTGTTATTCAACTTGATTAATGGATTCTAATATGTTAATTCATTATTTTTTTGTGTTTTGCAGGTTTCTTGAGATGTTGGACTTTTTTTTTTTTTAATTGTGATTTGAATTATTTTAGTACTAAAAGAGAATGTGTTTCTTTTAATATGTGTTGTGTTGAACTGTTTAAACTTATTTTGTTGTGTTGAACTGTTGAAATTTATTTTATTGTGTTGGACTATTGAAACTTATTTTGTGATCACATGTTATTTTTCATAAAAAGAAAATACAGATTATTTAAAAAAAAATTTGGCATGTACGGTATGCCGAAAATTTTGGTATACCAAAATTATCGAAATTTTTTGTATACCGTTGTCGTACTGAAAATTTTCGGTATGACAATGGTATGAGTTTTTACGGTATTGAAATTTCGGTATACCAAAATTTTCAGTAAGACAACGGTATGAAATTTTGGTATACTGAAAATTTCGGTACGGTAATGGTATGGCGAGAATTTTCGGTATGCCGTACCGTCCATCCCTAATCCCAACTCATGGCCTTCTAGTGTCATACGGTAGATGACTCAAGTTTCTAACATTAAATAATTAGATTATTCAAGTTCTTATTGAACATACGTATGAATTTTAAACATTAAATAAGATGATTCAAGTTCCTAACATTTAATGTTCATTAATATCTTTATATAATTGAATTTAAATTCATGAATTTTGATGTAATTAATTTAAATAAATTAATATAGAATACCTTTTTAAATTAATAAATTATTAATTTATCGATTAATTAATACTTCTCTAAAATTAATATTTTTCCGGTCCCAACTGTATTAATTTATAGATGTTATACTGTACTTCCTCCTATTCAAATATAAAATGTTTTGACTTTTTGTACGTTTATTAATAAAAAAAATTATATTAAAATTAATCTTATTTAATGATAAATTATCTTTAATGATATGATAAAGAATAAAATAAAAAAATAAAAAAGGAATATTAAATAAGGACAGTGTAGGGTAATAAAAATTAAAATATTAAATAAAAATTAAATATTACAATAAGCTAAAATATCTTATATTTTGTACTGGAGTATTTGAGATGAGCAAACGCGGTACACATAAAAACAGATAAATGAATAATGGTTGTATATTTTTCTCTCTCTTAATGAGCACTTCTTTTGTATTGAACTTTGTAATGTTAAGTGCAATTAAGACAACTTATTGTGACGCTTATCTCAGATTTTATACACCTCTTAATGAAAATTTTCAGAATACCATTGCAATTCTTCATCATTCCACAGCCTGCTTGCTTGAGACATGTGCAGGTAGTTGACATATTCACCGTCCAGAAGATTGCCTCCAATATCTACAAATATAAAAGAAAAATTAAATGCTTAATAATATGTACAGAAGGAATAGAAATAGAAATAGAAATAGAAATTTGAGAAATCCAAAAATTGTCAAGTGTTTTAACTTGCTTAAAATCTAATGCTCTGCCATCTATAAAGTGGCGAGTTTTTACTAAAGGGTTTATAATTTTTATACTTTTCTCTAAGAGAGTCAATGGCCCTTGAAATTCAAATTTAAAATTTGAATGTGACACATATACCTAGGTGTCTAGGGAGTTTAATCTCTGTCAAGTAATCAATTGTCCAGCCACAAAATACTCCCTAAAAATTTGATTTTCTCTTTAATTTGGGAACAATGGTTTGACGTTTTGATCTTTCCAAAGTTTCTGATTGAAAATAAAATTGGCGTGTTTGACACGATTCTGATTTTAAAATTAAGAAAAGCAGAAAGTTAAATTTAAATTTGTTCATGCGACTGTTCATGTGGATTTACACAGCGGAATTCATTTTTTCACGCGCCCCCAAGCATATGTTCAACACGTTTGAACAATAAGACGTGTACTGTTCACCCTTGCAGCATAATTGTCCTTCATTTATGAGGAAACTACTATTGTTATATAGTTATAGATAGTGTGAGAATCTATAGTATTTTACAACATAAATGCATCACTCTTCCTTTAATTAATTAGCTATATTCGTAGTACAATTTATTGAGTTAGTGCCAATTATAAACTTGTTTAGGACCTTTAGGTTGGCATAAGATTAGGGGTGAAAACGGATCAGATATTTCCCAATTGATCCGGAGCTAAATCCGATCGGTATCGAATTCGGTATAAAAATTTGATATTCGGGCGGATACGGATAGTTGACTTCGGATTCGGAATACATAATATTCGACCGTATTCGAGTTTTACCATATTTTATCGGATATTATCCGGATAATAAATCCGGATATCCGGAGTTTAATTTTTTTTTAATATTAATTTTATTAAGATTAAACTAAAACAATTAAACAATTAAACATTTGAATTGATAATAAATCCGGATATCCTTCCCAAAACCCTTCCCTAGTCCCTACGCTCGGCCGCCACTCTCCTTCTCCCTTTCGTTTTCACTTTTCACCGGCCGGCCACTGCACCCCCAGCCGACGATTGCTCTACGATCCGCCACCGCCTTCTCCACCGCCTCAACCACCTCCTAGATCATCACTTGTTCATCTTCTAGTCATCGTTCTTAGTTTAACTGCATTTGGATTCGCAATTGCTGTTGAACGAAGACGTAGCGTTGTAATTTTTCTATCTCTTTCTCTCGATTTGTGTGTTAATTGTACTGGTTTGGAACTGAGATTTTGTCGATCTTCGTGAAATGCTCTTGTTTATTGTTTCGATTTTGTAGTTCGTTTACTTAATCATGCGCTTTTGTTACTTGCTTTACGATTTTAGCTTCGTTAGGAGTTGGATGAGTCTGAGATTTTGTGGTGTCGTCCTGTGGAATCGTAGATTTCTTTATTACTTGTGAAATTAATTGTTTAATAATCCTCTAATATGTTGATTTGGTTTAAGTACTGCGATAAGTACATCTTAACTCGAAACATTTTATGCTCAATTGTTCTTTTACTAAGAAGACATGAGGTTTTTTTTTTAGGTATCATTGATTTGTTTTGCAGTTTCTGTAGTTGGGCAAAAAGATATGGAATTTATTTTCTTCATTTGCTGCTCTCTATTTCACTACATATGGCTGATGAGAATTACCAATTGACTTATTACTCTATAAGATAAATGCTCTGTTATGTTGTATGAGAAATTACTTTCAGTTGATTCAGGTGGTGAAGTTAGATGAAAGGCAGCAGTATTCAGAGTAGTGTGAATGTGTGATACTGTTGTAAATTTATTATTTAAAGTATTTCAAAAATATATTAATTATCAAAACTTATCCACCAAGTTTGTTTCCTATTTCTTCTCAACAAATATAACCGTGCTTATCTTTTAATTAAAACCACTATGAGTCTGTTCCTATTCTTAAGGTGGTCAAAAATCGTTTTACTTGCAGCTTTATTTTATATATAATAGAGTGTTTATTGAGAACAGATGACAGAAAAAAACACTGCGTAAATTCTTCTTCTTCTATTCCTTTTGTTGGGTTTATTATTCTGTTGCTCCTGATCCTAGGTTTATCCTAGAAGACTTGTTGAATCCTGGGGGATTGCTAAGTGTAAATCCTTAAGGACAGTGCATTTCAAGCACACCTCAAGTGTTTTTCCTTTGATCTTCGTTTTTATCTTTTCCTTGTCTTATTTTGATTATTGGATTTTCTAATATTTTTCAACAATCTTAAGGATTTACAATCACCAAAGATCATTCTTGTTCTACCGAATAATCACTCGTTGTTTTTTTTATCGCCCGATCAGTTTTTGAATCATATCCTTATCTTCGTTACTATACTCTCATTTATAACTGTGTTTCGGGTATCGCTGCATTCAAGGGTTTAAACAGCTCTTGATGATATAATATGAAGATTGCTTGATGCTAAAGGAGGGTCGTAATCAGATGGTTCGAGATCCCGAAATTCAGGTTGCGGTTATGGGCAAGTATGAGTGCGGATAAAATTGGTATGGTCATAAACCCTATTTTCTTACATGTTCAATACTGACTTATGCTTGAGTGAGTTCTTGTGTTGATTTAGATTTGAAAGAAATAATAGAGTTTTTAATGCGTATGAATTTGAGTAATTCCAATGGCGTGCTATTGAATTGTGTTTTTGATGCGTTTCTGTTAATTCTTGTGTTCGAGTGTTTTTTTTTTTTAAAGGAAGAAAATAGTTGGGCACAAATACTTTTGATTCTTTAAATTTTACTAGCATGTCATGTTTTGACCTTTTCATAATTTGCATGTAAATTTTATATTACTATATATGATGTTTATGCTACGGTTTTTCAGTCCATTCATCATGAAATTAATAGATAATAGTTTTCTAAGTGTTTCATGCTTGATGTTTTTTAATGATTGCTGAATAAGAATTTTAGTTGAGAACTGAAATAATTGCGATTCTAAAAATTTCCTTTGGAAAGCATCATCCAGTGTGATACTAATTACATTAATTAAAGTCTTTCATGTATTTCCTTTTGACAAGTAATTCATTTGTTTTAAGTGGCTTTAATTAGTTTGTTTTAAGCGGCTTTGTCTTATGCTTGCTATAGAAGGATTACAACTTCTGACCTGCATAATAATTATCTTTTTGAGATGCATGTCCAACTTTGTTTAGTCATGTTCATACATATTACAGAGTCTGTTATTCCTCGATTAGTGTAATTATTTTACTTGGTTTCTACTGTTTTAATCATTGAAAGAGGAAATTCTTGAAACTAAAATTTTTTATCCCCCCCATTGGCAAGGTGCGTCCGTCTCTGATTAAAGGTGTTATACCTGTTTTATTTTTGAAGCTTTTGTATATGTGTGTTGTAGGCAAAGATTATTGCATAAGAAATACAAAATATAAGTTTAAAACCTAGTATTAATAACATATGTTGAAGTAAATGTCAATCTATTTTGTCTGCATACTATATGTAAAATGGAATACCATATGAATTACGCCTAATTATGTGTTATGAAATATCCAATAACTTGAAATGTTTGAAACGGTGGAGATATCTTGCTAAAGTTATCTTATTTATATATATATATATATATATATATATATATATATATATATGTGTTGAAAAGTGTGTTGGATATAATATTATTGTTGAGACAAAGAATGTTGAATTCTTTGTGCTTGTATTCCTTTGAAACAGTGAACTAATTTATTGTATACTTGTTGATGGAGCTTATGAATTTTGTGAATGAAAATAATTTTTGCAAATAAGTTTTATACTTACCTCCTTGTTTGAGAAGGATTCCCGAACAATTTTCAAATTATATTATTTCAAATGATGCAATATTTTTGAAAGATTATTTCTATTGAAATTGAGTCTTTAAACAAAATTGAAATATGTTTTTAAATGATTTATCATTAGGTTGTAAACCTATTGGTTGTGAATGGATTTTCAAATTAGTTTTACTAAAAATAGACTTTATTATTTTTGACATTGTTTGATAAGTGTCTACAATTTCGTCCATTCGAGATTTAATTAAATTATCTTCTATTTGCAAAACATTTTTTTTTATCAAATGGACGTCAAAAGAATTTTTAAGTAGAGATTTAGATTATGAAATTTATATAAGTGGCATGAGAGATGTGATCAAGTTTGTTATCTAGTGATTTTACTCACTTGAAGTAGATAATTGTGTATATCAAAGTGATCTTGTGGCTTAATTTGAGTTTGCACAAATTATTGAGAATTTGATGCGCAAACTATAATTCTTAAACATGTTATGGTGTCAGAGTTTTATGCTCTGGAATTATCTGGCAATGAGGCCATGAAGCTAAGAAATTGCTTAGCTTGTATTCCAATTTGATGAGACACTGACACTTTGTTGTCAATGCTTTGTGATTGCTAAGAAATAATAACCATTACTAAGAATAAAACTTTCAATGGTAAAATAGTTATATTCGTACGAAATTAAGTGGTTAACCAGCTGGTAGAAGATGAATTGATTTGACTAGTCTTAATTGAAGAGGAATGGGACAAGCCAATTGAATATTAACAGTGGTAGGAACCCAACCTTTGTGATTGGAGATCCCATGAATAAGGTTCATATGAGTAATAACAAGCCACTTGTTAGTTCTGCTAGCACCTTAAATTATATCCCTTCCTAAATATGTAGTGCTTTAAAGCAAATGATTTCTAAAATAAGTGTGGTGCTTTACTGCAAATTGGGAGGATAAGCTAAAAGCTTTTAATGAGTCATAGCCCTTATGGGTGGTATATTATTTACAGAATATACTTTGATGAACTCACCTATATGAGTGTGGAGTGGGGCCGCTCCTATGAGACAATGGCTAAGTCTCTAGAGCACTTATGAATAACCATGCACGCGCATGGTCTATTCGCTCACAACCGCGTTGAGCAACAAAATAAACACATGTAATGTGATGAGTAAGCAATTTAAGTTACAACAATAAGTTATTGGTTCATAGAAGCTATATGCTTCACCAATGCTTAGTAATTTATACCTTATCTCTTCTAGGTCTGGTTCATAGTCCAAATGACACCAGATTCGATGCATTACATAGTCCTGTGATACTCAGCTATTTTTATTTTATTTTGGCATTTTATAAATCTTCTTCCTCGAGACTTTATAATTGATTTTATAAATATTTTTGAAATAGGTGGAGATTGTTGTAAATTTATTATTTAAAGTATTTCAAAAATATATTAATTATCAAAACTTATCCACCAAGTTTGTTTCCTATTTCTTCTCAACAAATATAACCGTGCTTATCTTTTAATTAAAACCACTATGAGTCTGTTCCTATTCTTAAGGTGGTCAAAAACCGTTTTACTTGCAGCTTTATTTTATATATAATAGAGTGTTTATTGAGAACAGATGACAAAAAATAACACTGCGTAAATTCTTCTTCTTCTTCTATTCCTTTTGCTGGGTTTATTATTCTGTTGCTCCTGATCCTAGGTTTATCCTAGAAGACTTGTTGAATCCTGGGGGATTGCTAAGTGTAAATCCTTAAGGACAGTGCATTTCAAGCACGCCTCAAGTGTTTTTCCTTTGATCTTCGTTTTTATCTTTTCCTTGTCTTATTTTGATTATTGGATTTTCTAATATTTTCCAACCGATACTGTAGATTCCAAGATGTTCATAAATCATAAACAAATAATGTTTTAACTATTGCAGATTGATGTCTATTGGTTCAATACACTTGTAAAATCCTTTAATATGCTTACTTTATATTTAAGATTATCTCCTCATGTGGCCACAGTATGGCACTGAGTGTAAATGCTCTGCGTATTTTGAAAGTTGGGATGGTATTCCTCTCCTAGTCGCGTACTTTTTGTTGATTGGCTTAGGAGTAGTTTGTTGATTGCTTTATTCATGCTTGGGTATAATATTATATATGTCTTCTTAGACGTTATGTTGTGCTGGAGTGGTGATGGTTACGAAGGATATATTTTGATGATTTCATGTTTGTTGATTTTTTATGTGTTTCAACCACATTTTGATGATTTCCGTTTGAAATATATTATCCGAATATAGTTATTCGAATCCGGTCCGGATTCGTCCGATATCCGTCCGAATTCGTATACCGAATATTCCTACACTACTACACATTTTAGCTTGGACAGCTCTACTTGGACAGCCCTTTTAGAAAGAGCTCTCCAAAACGACCTTGGAGAGCGATTTTTAATTAAAAAAAAAATTAAAAAGCGGTTCTAAACCGCTTTCATAGAAGCTCATTTGCAATGCGGTTTATAACCGCCGCAAGAACAACGCTTGAATGCGGTTCGTAACCGCCTCGCAAGAGAGAGCGGCTCCAACCGCTCTCAGAAGCGAATGGAATTCAGCCCTAATATCAGAGCCCCCATCGCGTTTTTTTTAATTTCTACACACTGCATTCTCTCTCGTCCAAAATATTCTCCCTTCTCCATTTTTTCCGTCGCCACCACTGTGCATTGCCGCCACGTAAGCGTCGCCCTCCTCCTCCCATACGGCCATGAGTCGCCCTCCACCTCTCCTCCCCTATCGCCGTGCGTTGCCCTCCACCTCCTCCCTCCACTCCACTCTGGTGTGGTGCATCACCCTCCACCTCCTCCTCCCCTACCGCCGTCGCCTCCTCCTCCTCCTCCTCCCCCTGACCGGCCGCCTCCTCCTCCTCCTCCCTCCCCCCTGCCTTGCCGCCTTCATAGGTAATTTAATTATTTTATTTAATATGTTTTTATATATATATGTATGTACGTGTATATATATATGTGTGTATATATATATTTATATATATCTATTAAATATATATATATATATATATATATATATATATATATATATATATATATATATATATATATATGGTAGAATATATATAGTCATGTTAGCTAGATTAATTAATTGGTTTGTTGTTTGTTTGAATATTAGATTATTTAATTTAGTTTAATTGTTGTTATATGTTAGAATTTATTGTTTGATTAGATTGTGGTTAATTGGTTGTCAATTTGTGTGTTATTTCACTCAAAAGTATTAGTTGTTTCATTTAAAGGTATTAGTTGTTTCATTTAAAAGTATTAGGTGTTTCATTAAAAGGTAATATTAGTTGTTTCATAAAAAAGTATTAGGTGTTTCATTGATAGTTATTAGTTATTCCATTCAAAGGTATTAGTTGTTTCATAATAAGGTATTAAGTGTTTATTCAAAGGTATTAGTTGTTTCATTAATAAAAAAGTATTAGGTGTTTCATTCAAAGGTATTAGTTATTTCATTAAAAGGTATTAGTTGTTTCATAATAAGATATTAGGTGTTCCATTGAAAGGTATTAGTTATTTCTTTAAAAAGTATTAGACATTTCATTCAAAGGTATTAGTTGTTTCATTCAAAAGTATTGTTGTTAGTGTGTGATTAATGTTGGTTTAATTATATTAATTGTTGTTAGTAGCTTGGATTAATTGTTGTTAGTACGTGGCTTGAATTAATTTTTGTGTGTTTCTTTAATTAGATGATTAATGATGGTACATTAGAATACATTAGAAAATTAAAATGAATGTAGATTAAGTATAGTTAGGTATGCTTTTAGGTTTAATACTTTAATTAAGATACATTGTCTTGAGAAACAGTCTTCATATTGTCTTTCCTATAGACATTTGTAGCTAGTTCTATATGGATCGAAAGTGGGTTCGAGTAGATCGATTATCAGATGAGTATATGAATGAGGTGGAAGAATTTTGTAATCATGCAATTAGACACTGCACCGACCCTCGGTAAATTCCATGTCCGTGTTGGAAATGTATGATTGGAAAAACCGTTAGTGGTCGAGAAAGTCTGTTTCACCACTTGATGATTCACGGTATTGATAAAATATATACCGTTTGGACATATCATGGTGAGAGAAGAGATGGATGTAGCTCAAGCAACCTAGAAACTGACTTTAGGTTTGAAGATATAGTGGATGCGGATATTTTCGATGATGTACCGACTGTTGATACATCGAGTGGGGATGACGATGATCTGCGAGATCACCCTTATATGTCAGAGAAGTTAAGGGATTCTGTTTGGATTACCATCAGAGCACGGGTGTAAGAAAAGGCAACAAAACCGCCAAATTTGTGTTGATATTGTTCAACTTAAAAGAAATTTCACCAATTGTCCGATGAGTGCTTCACAAGTATCTTTGAAACGATTAGTGGTTCTTGCTCGATGGAAATGTCTTCGCCTAAGAGAGCATATGATCTTTAAACAAATGCTCAAGTCCATCGGGTTAACACATCAGAAAATTCATGCTTGTCCGGGTGATTGTATCTTATTTCGGAAGGAGTATGCAGACCTCGATGAATGTCCCAAGTGTGGACTAAAGCGATATAAGAAAAATAAATCTCCCGCGAAGGTGTTGTGGTACTTTCCAATAATTCCAAGATTAAGGAGAATGTTTAGTAGCGTTGTGGATGCTACAAATTTAACTTGGTATCATGATGATATGATCAAAGATGGAATGCTAAGACACCCTGCTGATTCACCCCAGTGGAAGACATTCGATGTCAGGCATCCAGAATTTGGCACCGAGCCACGACACTTGCGTCTTGCACTCTCAACTGACGAAATGAATCCGTTCGGTATCCAAAGTACCAACCACAGTACATGGCTAGTGATTTTGTTAGTTTATAACTTTTCACCCGAGTTGTGCATGAAGCGCACTTACATGATGTTGTCTATGTTGATATCAGGACCCAAACAACTTGGTAACAACATAGTTGTATATCTGGCTCCTTTGATAGAGGACTTGAAGCTCCTGTGGGATGAGGGTGTCGATGTGTATGATGCTTGTAGAAAGGAGAATTTCAAGTTGAAGGCCATGCTGTTTGGAACTATCAATGACTTTCCCGCTTACGGGAATCTATCCGGATATAGTGTGAAGGGGGCCGATGCATGTCCTTGTTGTACCAAGAAGACACATCACATTCTCTTGAGTCATTGTAGGAAGACCGTTTATATGGGACATAGGAGGTGGTTGGACCCAACACATAAGTACAGAACAATAGTCGATGCATTCGATGGCACCATCAAGACAGGTGCAAGCACCACGTTTATTGTCAGGTTCGGATGTATTGAATGAGATGAAGAATATCGACGCACAGTACGGAAAGAGCTTCGCAAAGAGTGTCCCCACTAGCTGTTGGAAGAAGGAATCAATTTTCTTTCAATTGCCCTATTGGAAAGAGTTGTATGTTAGACACTTCATTGATCTAATGCACGTTGAGAAGAACATTTGTGTCAGCTTTCTCAATACTCTCCTAGCTGATAAGAAGCCTAATGATGGTTACAATGCAAGAATGAATATGATTGATAATGGAATAAGAGCAGAATTAAAATCTGTGCCTAGAAAAAGGGGTCAACCATTCTTACCTCCTGCTGCACACACCTTGTCCAAGAATGAGAGAAAATAGTTACTTCAGACGCTAAAGGATGTGAAAGTTCCAGAGAGTTATTCGTCCAACCTACAGAGACTTGTATCAGATGATGGCGTGAGACTAATGAATCTGAAATCACATGACTATCATGTCATCATGGAGACTTTTTTGCCCATTGCAATACGTTCTATCTTGCCTGAAAATGTGCGCATAACCATAACAAAGTTATGTTGGTTCTTCAAGGCAATGAGTAGCAAGGTCATAGATCCTAGAAAATTGCTTAGTTTTCAAAGACAAATTGTGGGGATGCTCTGTGAGTTTGAGATGTATTTCCCTCCATTTGGTACACGAGACAAGGATGTGTGGTCCTGCTCGTATGCGATGGATGTATGGTGTAGAGAGATATATGAAAGTGCTCAAAGGTTATGTGATGAATATGTCAAGGCCGGAGGGATGCATTGCAGAACGCTATTTAGTAGAATAAGCAGTCGAGTACTGGTCTAAATTCATCCCGAATGTCGATGCAATTGGACTTCCAATTACTCGGTACACCAATAGGATGAATGGTGAAGGCATTATCGGTGGTCAATCTGTAAGTGTTAGTATGGAGGAACTAACACGGATGCACTTGTGCGTACTTCACAACACGATCAACGTGCTTCCTTTTATTGACCTGCACATGCAAGCACTTGTTCAGACATTTCCCACCAGAGATAGATCATGGATTGAAGTTGAGCACTGTTTGTCCCGGTGAAAAACCCATGAAATGCGGAAAAATCATGTAGTGCATATAAAACAGGGGTGAAGGAATGGTGATTCCAGTTTTTTGCGTTTTAAGCTCATGTGTTGTGTTTTGCTTATAATCGAATGCATATGACAAGATAAGAACGTAAAAGATAAAAAAAGAACACAACAATGTATAGTGGTTCGGAGACTCAAGCTCCTACATCCACTCTCCCTGTTCCTAGGGAAATTCCTTCCAACTGGACTTATCACCCTCTCGGGCTCGCCTCTAGATATTTAACGAGTTCTCACTCAAACTGGACTTATTACCCTCCCGGGTTCGCCTCGGGACTTATCACCTCCACGGGATTGCCTCTGAGATGTTTCTGGGGAGTTCACACTCTAAGCGGGACTTATCACCCTCTCGGGATTGCCTACCCTCCCTTTTCGGGATTCTGCTAGATGTTTCTGAGTTCACACTCACCTACAAACTTAACCGACCGATTTGGGTAAGGTTTGTTTGGTTTTCAATTAGGTTGAGATTTTCACTTACATTTGTTTAGCCTCAATCTTAAGGTTGGGAAAATCTCTATAAACTAGGATACATCGTGGGTTGCTTAGATTGGGTTACAGAACACTCTTGAACATATTTGTATATCTCTGGAGACTTGTGTTCAGGGTGGGAATGCTTTGGGTATAACTCTCTTTTGGCTCAGAAGCATCTCGTCTTTATAATCTCCACGATCCACACATTAGAATGATGAAAGACTTTTATTTATAGTGTGGATTTGAATGTTACCGATTTGGAGAATCACATTCAAATCCATACTATTCTTGTAATCTGGCCGAACTTCTTGGTGGTTGTCTTCCTCTCGTTAGTCAACGTCAAATTTGAATTCTAACTTTATATTCTTGATTTCTTACGAGTCTCGGGATTCTTTTTTAGTCTTGAGTTACTTCTACTCGGGGTTCTTGATTGAAGACTTCTCTTGTGGACCTTATGCGTCAAAAAGATCTTGACTTTTCGAAATTTGAGTTGAGTTCTCTGGTCGACATCATCGACCTTCAGTCAGCTTTATTTCAGTATCGATTTCTTCTTTCTTTTGATCGATGTTTCGATCGATCGGATCAACTATCTTCGAGATCAACGTCTCAGGATAGCATCAGTCGATTACATTAGGTTTAGCGTATCGGTTTAACCTTGTCCCGATCTCAATCACGTCGATCTTGATCATACAAATCTTAAATGCTCGATCTCGATCACGTCCCCGATCTCGTCGATCTCATCTGCTCTCTTACGATCTGACCCTCCTCTTACGATCTGGTAAATCCGGTGGGTTCTTTTCGATCGGCTTATGCCGCTCTTCGATCACCATATCGGCCGATTGTTCTTGATCATCGTCCAGTGCATTGGTCATCTCTTTCGATCGGTGGCTTAGCTTTTTCTTCTCTTCCGATTTTTTTGCATATTTCATCGGTTTAACTCGAACTCATCTAACTTCATTCGATCTCGATCGGTCTCGTCTCATGACCTTCGTCGATCTCGATCATCTTCATCCGATTTCGTGAGTTCCCCCTCAACTTGTTCTCTCGTTCCCCCTCAACTTTTTATCTGTAGATTAGCTTAAAAAACACAAGTTGATAATGTTTTGGCATAATTCATCAAAACTAAAATATCCAAACAATTTTCCCATTTTTGATAATGACGCAAAAACATTAAAATATATGCATTTTTAAAGAAACGGGTTTTTTTTTAAAAGATCAGTTCAGGTGATCACTTTAAAGGTGATCTTTTGAACTCCTGCTCTGATACCACTTGTTTGTCTCGGTGAAAAACCCATGAAATGCGGAAAAATCATGTAGTGCATATAAAACAGGGGTGAAGGAATGATGATTCCAGATTTTTGCGTTTTAAGCTCATGTGTTGTGTTTTGCTTATAATCGAATGCATATGACAAGATAAGAACGTAAAGCAGTAAAGAACACAACAATGTATAGTGGTTAGGAGACTCAAGCTCCTACATCCACTCTCCTTGCCTTGGGGAAATTCCTTCCAACTGGACTTATCACCTCGGGCTCGCCTTCAGATATTTAACGAGTTCTCACTCAAAAATGGACTTATCACCCTCTCGGGTTCGCCTCGGGACTTATCACCTCCACGGGATTGCCTACAGATGTTTTCTGAGTTCACACTCAACAGGACTTATCACCCTCACTCGGGATTGCCTACCCTCCCTTTCGGGATTGCTAGATGTTTCTGAAGTTCACACTCACCTACAAACTTAACCGATCGATTTGGGTAAGGTTTGTTTGTTTCAACTAGGTTGAGATTTTCCCTTACATTTGTTTTAGCCTCAATCTAAGGTTGGGAAAATCTCTATGTTTAGGATACATCGTGGGTTTCTTAGATTGGGTTTAGAACACTCTTGAACATATTTGTATATCTACAGACTTGTGTTTACAGGGTGGGAATGCTTTGGGTATAACTCTTTTTGGCTCTCAGAAGCATCTCGCTTTATAATCTCCACGCATCCACACATTAGAATGATGAAAAGACCTTGTATTTATAGTGTGAATTTGAATATTACCGTTGGAGAATCACATTCAAATCCATACTATTCTTGTAAATCTCTGACTTCTTCAGCTTGGTTGTCTTCTCTCATCGTTAGTCGCGTCATTTGAATTCTAATTTATATTCTTTAGTTTCTTCCGAGTCTCAGGATTCTTACGAGTCTTGAGTTACTTCTACTCGGGGTTCTTGATTCAAAGAGACTTCTTTCGGCCGGACCTTATGCGATCGAGGCATCTTGATTTTCGACATTCGCCGAGTTCGGTTCTCGAATTGAGACATCGACCTTCAGTCACTTTATTTCAAAGCTATCGATTTCTTCTTTTTTCGATCGATCAAATTTCATTGATCGACGATCAACACATCTTCAGATCAACATCTCCAGGATAGCATCAGTCGAAGACATTAGGGTTTAGCGATATCGGCTTTAGCACATCCGATCTCAATCACGCCCGATCTTGATAAATCGCTTTCATCTTCATATCCGATCTCGATTCCGATCTCGATCGGTCTCATCCGCTTCATCTTCCGATCTGCGACCTCCTCTTCCGATCCGGGTCATCCGGTCGGGTTTTTCGATCAGCTTTGTGCGCTCTTCCGATCACCATATATCACTCGATTGTTCTTCCGATCATCCGATCAGTGCGTTTAAGTCATCCGATCTTCCGATCACCGACTTAGCTTTTTCTTCTCTTTCGATTTTGCATAATGTTTCATTTAACTTTAACTCAACTTATCTAACTTCATCCGATCTCGATTCGGTCTCGGCTCGCGTTTCGCCCGATCTCGATCATCTTCATCTGATTTCTCTCGTTCCCCCTCAACTTGTTCTCTCGTTCCCCCTCAACTTGTTATTTGTAGATTAGCTTCAAAAACACAAGTTGATAATGTTTTGACATAATTCATCAAAACTAAAATATCCCAACAAGCACAATCGCACGTTTGTTGACTGGTTCAATAGTTATGTAGCAAATATGTTGTCAGGGATAAAAAATAAGTGAATGAAAGAGTTAAGTGGTTATCTAGAATGCCTGATATGCATGTGTATTCGTACAAGTGTTATTTTATTAACGGATACACGTTTTATACCAGAGATCATGATGCCACAAGTACAATGCAGAATAGTGGGGTGTCCATTATCGCAGAATCGCAGGGATCAATCGAATACTACTTACTTTGGACAGATTGTCAACATTTGGGAACTCGACTATGTTATTCACCGACAACCAATCTTCGAGTGCAGTTGGGTGAGGATCCCTAACGGGGTCCAAGTTGAAAGATCTGGGTTCGTACGCTTTGATTTGAAAAATGTGGGATACATAGATGACCCTTACATAATGGTCAGTCAAGCTCAACAAATTTTCTATGTCCCCGACCTAGTTAATAAGAAATGGTCCATCGTGGTTCTGTCATACAAATTTAACAAAAGTTAACAGATTAGCGACCACGTCGATGAAGATGTTGACACTATCGATGATCCTTTTCAGAAATTCACTCATTCTATACCCTCTTTCGATGATCATGCAAATCCACACCCGTACCAGAGAATAATTATCGATGAGGATGAATATGACAATCCAGATCTTGTTAACATTTATGGTCAAGAACGAGAAAAGTCAACCAAAAAACGAAAAAGAAAAACAAGTGCTAAAAAGAAATGTATGACTTTATTGAATGTTTTTGCTTTTTCTTTATTAAATGTTGTTTCTTTTGCTTTATTGAATGTTATTTCTTCTGCTTCCTTAAATATTGTTTGTTTTTTGTTTATTAAATGTTGTTTCTTCTGCTTTACAGGATCATGTCTTATCTGCCACATCCCGGAGATGATGGAGATGACGATGGAGTACATTTAGGAGATCATAGTGCTGATGATCGACATCATACTGATGACTTGGGACAGGGTGATACTTATGCTCCCACCACTAGCAGCTCTGGAGATAAGTGCAGTAGAGGTATAGTCACGATGTCTTCTGTTAAGAGGGCTCGTAGCAAGGGGAAACAAGTGCAGGTAATTTTATTACAATTGAACAGTTGAAATTGTAATTATATTGATTGATCGTTGAATCTAATTAAATAATATGTTATTGCAGTTATCATTCAATGAGTATGGGCAGCCAATTGGTAAACAGAGTGAGACGTTGTCTTTCTACCTTGGAGCTGCAGTCAGGCGTATAATCCCTATCGTGCTGCCATCCAAGGACTGGCGTAGCGACAAACTGACTTCTTTGAAAGAAAGATTATGGGATGAACTTTAGGTATGTTAATTATATATATGCTTATTGAAAGTTGTTGTATATATGATTACTAAATTTACTACATTGTTATGTTATATGAGTACAAAGTACATTTCTCGGCCTTGATTATTCAAAGAAGAAGCAAATAATGTCGCAAGCTGGAGTATTGACCAAGAATTTTCGGGCTTGGCTGAGAAGTCAAGCACGAGATCCGGATACTGGTCTTTACTCGGCTAGTCCACCTGAGGCGTATCAGAATTGCCCTGCGGTGGCCCCATACTGGGAGGAGTTTGTGCGACGATCTATGGATGATGAGTTCCAGGTAAAATTGATCAATATCATTTAATGCCCTATGCTTTTCAGTGTTTATCGCATTTCTATTACACTGTAGTTACGATGTGAGAAAAATCGCAAACAAGCCAAATCGATGGAGGTGCGATATCGTGGTTCGAACAAAGGTTATGCACGTATAAGAGAAAATCTGATGAGATCAAAATCCTAACATTTAATTTTGTTTATATATTCACTTTTAATATATCTAATATGGGGACACGTTAATGACTATCGTAGAAAGAAGAAAAAAAGAAAGCTGAAGAGAGTGAGCTTGTTGTTGTTACCAGTTTCGAGTTATTTCAAACTACTAGAAAGACTCGAGACGGGAATATTCCCGATTCCAAATCGAAGAAGGGGTAAGCTATCCATTAATTTATCTTTGAATTACAAATTATTATTTCTAAACAAATGATTAAATAATAATCTTTTGTAATTCAGGAGCGTATATCCCAGACCATGATGCCCGAAGACATCCGGTTTGTCGGTACCGATGATCTACTTGGACGGGCTATAGGTCGTCAGGAGCATCCCGATCGCTTACGGAGTGTTGGCCGTGGCGTGACGAAGTCATCATTGACCATGTTACCTGCTCTTCATGCCATGAATATGGTGTGTATACTTTCGGAACAGGTTGCCCAGATGGCTAAAGAGTTGGAACAGATGAGGTCCGAGAGACGGTCGCATCACGGAATGTCCTCGAGTGGAGCAAGCAGTGAAAATAATGTCGCTGATGCTATGTTTTCGGCTAATGCTAGGGATGATTTTATTGAGGCACTTAGAAACGACGTCCCGCAGGTATCAGATGTGTCTCACATTTATTTTAATTAAAGACTAGTATATATATTAAAATTTTCTAACTAAATATCTTATTCGAACAGTCACCGACCTCATGCTACCTTTATTTGGAGGATCCTAAACGGTTGGTCGCTAAAGGAACGTTGCTCAATAACTCCGATGAAGTTATTCATGGTAGTCCCATCACTCCTGGTTTCGTGAGGGTCACACTCGATGTACCCATAATCGGAGAAGAGGATTCACCGGTGCCTAAACCAATTGATGAAGCTGTCACAGTCGGAACAACGATCGGGCACTTCACGAATGGCCGGCCAACTTGGTCTTTCTCACCATGAAGGTAAATTTAATATATGTTATTAAAGTTCATTATCTTATTTGCCGTTCTAAATAATGTTGCAAATTGATTGTAGAAACTGCCGACACCACAAAAGCCTAAACAGAAATCAAAGGGTGTCACAGCCAGTTAGAGGGAGACAACCTACAGAGACTCCACTATTGGTGATCGTAGATTTGGTTATCCCTTGCCTGGAGACTTAGATCACGACTACACCGTACAGAATACGGTGCAAGTGATAGTGGAGTCCTCTGATTTCGATTTGATCACAGTTCCTATGAATGCTTACTTTCATCGGAATTCTATTGAAGAATACATCACTCGGGAGCATGTGATTGAAGTCGTGAACGACCAGTGGTTGAGTGCAACGAGCATAGCCTTATACCTCAGGTATGTGTTTACTAATTAATTCTCAGTATTTACTTTCTATATAGTTTAATTTTTAAATTAAATATTAATTAGCGTATATGTGTTGGTTAAAGATATTTGAGTGAGGTATCTCTCTCCAGAGATCCTTGAGCATCTGGAATGTATTCCT
The DNA here is from genome assembly GCA_037126765.1 of Stenogyne calaminthoides. NCBI lineage: Eukaryota > Viridiplantae > Streptophyta > Magnoliopsida > Lamiales > Lamiaceae > Stenogyne > Stenogyne calaminthoides. The sequence continues at coordinate 2,391,225 of JBBCBC010000035.1, forward strand.
TCGTCTCCCCCCAAGTGTCTTGCTTAATGGCTGATATGACACAGACCATGGAGTGATTAGTTTCTCATATGCTGAGTTATACTGACAGAGATCATCTCATTTTTTGGCCAACAAATGTAGGGTGAGGACAATAAACATTTCGTTAAAATTTATATTCATAATATATATGATATTTGCACATATGCTAAATTTACAGTTAATTTTAATATTCTTAATATAATATAGGAATCATTGGGTGCTGGTCGCCATAAATATGATCACATTAAGTGTGTATTTTATGGATCCAACTGTGAATGGATTGACTTTAAATCGACCTGATCTCACTTCATACATGGAAGCGTAAGTTCATTTTTAATATTATAATATAATGATTTGTTTTACTTATTAAAATTATGCATATTTAATCTAACTTTATTTTTTAATTCTAATAATAATAGTGTGATGACGATGTATCAGAGTCGCCTTCCTAATCAAGGCTCAAGAGCTAAATTCAATAAAGTGAGCTGGAATAATGTTAAGGTAAATTTAATTTATTAAGTTATCAAATTAATATAAAATAATTATAATTGTAATACGTGATTATATTGCTAATCAACAGGTACCGAGACAACAAGATAGTGATCACTGTGGACATTTTGTGTGTTGTTATATTGAAGATATAATATGCGCTTCTCAAACGGCAGTTCCTATCAACTTAAGTCAATTTATCGATTTATTTAAGTTATTATTAATTGAATAAAAATTCATACTATATATCTAACTATATTGATTAATTGATCGTTGTTTGCAATTTGTCTATGATCGTCCGGTCAAGTCTTACTCCAAACAAAGAATGAACAAATGGAAAATGGATTGGACAGGGTACCTTTACATCGATTCTTGTATAATTATAGATAGAGTGGGATAACTTTTGGTAGCATATTATTTATATATATATTTGTATTGATATACTTCATGAATGTTTTAATTTGTTATATTGGACGGATATTTATTTCATGATGTGTATGCGTTTATTAATTTATTTGATGTTTTGGTATTGGACGTATATATATTATCGTGTGGTATAAAATTTGATTTTTAATTTTGATTTTGATTTTATATAAACAGGATTTTAAAAATATAAATTAAAAGAAAAAAAAATATATATATTGGACAGCGGTTTTTAACCGCTGTCTAAGTGTATTTATATATATAAAAATTAAAAAAAAGGGTTAGACAGCGGTTTTGAACCGCTGTCCAAGTGAATATTCTTGGACAGCGGTTACAAACTGCTGTCTAAGTGGAAGCTTGGAATGCGGTTAAAAACCGCTTTCTTAGTGCAATGCGGTTAAAAACCGTTGTCTTAGTGCAATATTTTGGACAAAGGTTTTTTATCAATTGTCCATGCTTGGACAACTGTTACTTGGAGAGCTGTTATAACCGCTTTCCAAGGTCATTTTTAACAGCTCTCCAAGCCAAAATCTGTATTAGTGCAAATTCGTATCCGAATCCGACTCCGAATTCGAGAAAAAAATATGGTTTAAAATACGGTATAAGCATTATTCGTCCGTATCCGATCCGTTTTCACCCCTACATAAGATATTCTCACCAAAAGGATGACCAGTTAATTAAATAACTAATCAAAATCTAATATTCTTTAATTTTAATTTGTACCAAATTAGTTACGTGCTATCTTGCATTTAAGGCCATATCTTTCGATTGACTTTACAGGGAGTTGAAATTTAATAAACTCGTTTCCACTCGACTATTCGAACGACAGTCTTTACGGCATGTTTGTTTCGCGACTATCTCGACCGGACTTTGGACTTTACAATCTCAAATCTTCTTTTGTTTTGAAACTTAAAGTAAAGATTTTGAAATCCTATTAACCCTACTCTATTTCATCACCAACTATTACTCTACTTTTTATTCTCTCTATACACTCACATCATCTACTTTTTTATTCTCCCAATACACTCAAAATAATATAATAATATCACATCAATCAATTTTTCTATCATCATACCCTATAAAATCCCACAATAAATATACATCTTAACTACTTATCAAGATTTTGAAATTCTAGGACTTCAAAGTCTGAAATTTTCCACGCCCACTATAACTCCAAAACAAACATGCCCTACAAGTCGTTACTCAATATCATCGTTGACTTGAACAATATACCAACAATTTGGCGTGTGGGGATCACATCTCGTTGTCGGATTTAGTTCCATCTTTAGTATTAAGATTTGATTAAATTGCATGTATAATGACTAATATTTAGTTTTAGATTGAGTCTCATATGCATCCACGTGCATCATGCACTCATAGTTCATTTTAAAATTGTGCAATTTACTATACTGAAAGATGTGTAATTATTTTTCCATGTTAATATTTGTCTGATTCAATGTAAAAATTTTACATCAATCAATATAACGAGTTGCATGATTCAAAAATACACTATGAGCGCATGATGTATTTGGATGTATATAAGATTTAGCCTTAATTCTATTGTTATTTTCTATGAAATATGTTTTGAATTTATGTAGTAACTGCGAAAGTTAAAATATCTTCACCACACATAACAGGATTAAATAAAATAATAAATAATTCTTACAACGCTTCTTACCCAGGATTCTCAACTATGGTTAATTTGGAATTTTCTAAAAGAATTCGAAAGTAGAATTCTATTGAGAGAATTAGAGAAATATATTGAGTGTAATATTATTATGACTCTAACAACTCTAAGGCGTAGGGATATTTATATAGTAACGCAAATATTATATTTGTGAATACTATATATATTTGGCTAGGTCTTGTATGCATCCGGGTGTATCGTGCACTCATAGTGCATTTTTGAAGCGTACAATTTGTTATGTTGAAAAGTATGACTTATTTACACAAAAAAGTGCAACTGTTAATATGTGAAAGTTGCACGTTTCTTTTTGGAATAGTTGCACGTTTCTATTTTGTATAATTGCACGTTTTTGTTTTGTATAGTTACACGTTTCTAAAATGCACTATGAGTGCACGGTGCAACTAGATGCACATGAGACCCACTCTATATATTTTTATTGACTTATTCAAAAGCCCAATATTTAATAGATATTTTTACTCTATATATATATAATATCTAGAAGTTATAATAAAATAAATATGACTAAATAGAGAAATAGGACATAATTCACCGCTACGTTGATGCATGGTGTTCTTACGCTTTGTAAGAGCGAGACTACATCTCAATAGGGAGTATTAAAACTCAAAGAGATATAATATTATTAATCATAAGGTGAATCATAGAGCACCTATTTATACTACTAAAAGATGAAATCCTAACTTGCTCTCAAAGAGCACAAAAATTTGTATCCAATATTACATACAAGTGATATATGTAATTGAGTTTTTTTTTAAAAAAAATTTCCCGGGTCACGTAGCCGGGTCGGGTTAGGGCAGATTACTGGCGGGTTAATGAATTTCTTTCTTCTTTTTCACGGTCGCGCAGTCACAGACGCTGACATATTTCTTCTTCTTCCTCATCTTGCGTCGCAACAAACGTGACCAGATCTCTATTGATTTTGATGGCGGTGCGTCTCTAGATTTTTCCTCTTCTTCTCTTGTTCTTCTTTTTCTCTTTCTCTTCCATATTCTTCTTTCTTTCTTCAATTTTCTCACCCTCACAAATTTACAGGTCATTCCATTTTTTTTCCTACGATTTTGTGAAGTAGTCTTTCAGATCCTTCTGCACTCTTCTGACGCTGTTATTTAAATTTGTAATTTTGGACTGATGATTTATTTTTCGCGCTTGTACTGGTTTTTGTTCATGTAGTAACACTCTTTTGTTCATAGGTTAACACTCTTTTGTTCATGTAGTAACACATCAAGTTGTTTTTTAAATCTGTAATTTTGCACTGAGGATTTCTTTTCGCGCTTGTACTGGTTTTGTTCATGTGGTAACACGTTTTTCTTCATAGAGTAACACTTTTTGTTAGTGTAGTAACACATATTTTTTAGTACTATGTAACATTGTACACATGTCGTCGTAATACTCAGTGAATACTCATGTGTTACCATATGAACAACAATGTGTTACCATATGATAATGTATTTTTTTTAAAAACAATAATGTAATTTTTATTTCACGTAGTAACACATTTCGTTTCTATAAGTATCACATTTTTTTCATATAGTAACACATAACGTTTTTCTTCATAGAGTAACACTTTTTGTTCGTGTAGTAACACATATTTTTTAGTACTATGTAACATTGTACACATGTCGTCGTAATACTCAGTGAATACTCATGTGTTACCATATGAACAACAATGTGTTACCATATGATAATGTATTTTTTTTAAAAACAATAATGTAATTTTTATTTCACGTAGTAACACATTTCGTTTCTATAAGTATCACATTTTTTTTCATATAGTAACACATAAAAAAAATATTTTAAAAATTATGTGCTCAATAGGAATTGAACCTACGACCATATACATTAACAACATACCTGAACCACTAGGTTACAACACATATTTGATAAAGATATCCTTCTATAAATATATATGCGTTCACGCCTAATCCACCAATTTACGACCCGAATTGCAACTTTAATGACCGACCAATTCACACATTTTTAAGAAAATTGGCTTAATTATAGTGTATTACACATATCAATAGGGTGCAATATTTCACAAGAGTCCTTCTCCCCAAAGAATGGGATCAATGTAATAACGGAAATAAATCAACGACATTAATTAGGATAATTATAAAAGGAAATACGTAATACATATGGAAAATGTGAAGAGGTGGTGAATCATTCTGCATCATCATTCCCCTCTTCGGTGAGGTTTGCTCTTGAATCTTGATGAATTATTCTAGAGCGGTCGACTGACGAGCCGGAATATCCTTGAACCCACGAAAGTAAAGCTTAAATCCTTGAAATTCGTCTGCAAAATATCTTTAAACTTGGGAATTCAAAGCGGGACAATCTTTGAAAATATTGTCGCAGACATCATCATTAGTTGTCTCAAAAGTGGGAAACACGAGATCAATGACGGGTTGCTCTTCATAATAAATATGTGACCCAAAATAAGTATCCACCAAAAAGTAAAAGACACATTATCATCAAACTATTTCATAGACCCAATTTCATAAAATTCAGGCCCAAGAGAATTATTTAGGTGAGGAAGCCCACTTGCCAATTCCAAGCTGCTAACAAACTCCAACTGCTCAATTATGTCATGGGTCCGGTTATTAACACCCCCAACATTAGTAGATACACCATCTATACAGAAAAAGATATTAGGAAAATTCCATAATACCCTTATCATTTTAAATTAAAAATATATCCAAACTTCTCACTCTAGTTTTGGCCACAACAACTGCATTGTCGCCCATTCACCGTCGTCTGCCGCCGCTATCATTGTTACCTCTCTATAATAACATATTTTTTGATAAAAATATCGAACGCCACTTATTCAGTCGAAATTTATCCAAAATCATCATATATTTTTAGGCAAAAATCAATTGAAATAAATACATTTCAATTCTGGGTTGTGAGTCTTGTGGGCCTAAGAAAATGGGTAAGAGAGGAGGGGCTCGTACGTGAAATTGGGGTTCAAAAATTTCACAAGAAGCAGCAGACCCATTTTCACCAAAATAAGGCTCAGGTTACTCACACCTACCTTTTTAGTAAATGCACCATTTGAATTAATACACCACTCGTATGATAAATACACTCCCTCCGATTTTTCCAAAATACCCTAATTTATACTTCCTTATACACTCTCCCTTATTTTTTCACATGTAAATTTCAGAATTTTTTTTCGAATTATGTACATGAATTCAGAAAATTTTCTCGAACTTACTATAAAAATTCGAAAAATATTTCCGAACAGTAGGATCAATATTTGACATGTAAATCGACGAAAAATCTTTTAGAAGTTAGTACAATAATTCGAAAATATTTCTCGAATAACATGAAAAATCTCGAAAAATATTTTCAACCAGAATGATCATTTTTTCACATGTAAAATTTCGGGAAAAATTTCCGAATTATGTACACGAATTTGAAATTTTTTCTCAAACTTACTATAAAAATTCGAAAAATATTTCCAAACATTAGGATCAATATTTCACATGTAAACTGATGAAAAAGGTAATTTTGATATTTTATGTGTCTATTTAAAAAAAATACTCCCTTCGTCCCGGTGTATGTCCCATTTTTTTTTTTTGTTTAAGGAATAATAATAAAATAATAAAAATGAAGGGTAGTTTTGAGTATTGGGAGAGAGGAAAAAGGTATGTGGAGTAATAAGTGACGTAGTGAGTGACATTTTTTGTAATATTGTGTCAAAAGTGGGGATAAAAATTATGCGTAGTGGAGTTATTATTTCCTTTTATGGAGTGTGATGTCCATAAAAGAAAAACGAGACAATTATAGTGAGACGGATGGAGTAAGATAAAAAAGTGTATTAACTAAATGTGTAGGTATGAGTAACATGAGCCCCAAAATAATTTGTTAGCCAAGCCTTTTCCTATTTACGAGAAAAGGCCCAAATCGCATTGGGGCATTAATGTTCAACTCTTCCAAAACATCATCGCTTTAGGATTTCGAGCGGTTCGGCATGGCGACATCCGGAAATCAAAGGCGACAATGGTGTTAGATATAACCGTGTCCATAGTTGGGTCTTGATACTGGGTGTTGGAATTGGGACAAAATGTTTTAGCAAGTTAGCATAAACAATTTGATAAGTCCAAAATTTGTTTATCCATTTATTAATTCTTCCAAGACGCTTGGGATTCGATCGGAGTAGATATCGTTGGATATGCCCTTAAAATCCTAAACGGGGAGGAAGATCTTCACAACCGGAATCCTACCAATATTACGTTGATCCCTAAAGTCAAAGAAACCCGGAGAATGAAGGACTACAGACCTATTAGCCTTTGCAATGTCACATACAAGATTGTAGCCAGAGCTATCACCAATCATTTCAGATCAGTTCTTGGACAAATTATCGATCCCAACCAAAGCGCTTTCATCCCAGGCCGGCTTATTACTGATAATATTCTCATCGGATTTGAGTGCATGCATTGGCTCCGCAACAACAATAGCAAGCAAGGGTACGCGACACTCAAACTCGATATGAGCAAAGCGTATGATAGAGTTGAATGGGATTACCTCAAGGCCATCATGATCAAAATGGGTTTTCATTCGGATTGGGTTAAACTTATTATGAACTGTGTTACTTCGACCACCTACTCATTCAAAATCAACGACGAGATTATGGGCAAAGTGGTAACCACCAGGGGCTTACGCCACGAAGACCCCCTCTCGCCTTATCTCTTTGTCATTATCTCCCAAGGCCTCTCGGCCATGTTCAATGCCTATGAGAGTAATGGTAGGCTTCATGGTGTGAGAGTGGCTAGAGGGAGCCCCATTATCACTCACCTATTCTTTGCTTATGACAGTCTCGTGTTCTTCAAAACCTCTAAAGAGGACGTAGAGGTGGTCAAGCAGTGTTTGACGGACTACGAAAAAGCCTCCGGTCAACTTGTGAACTTTGATAAATCCGCGGTCACCTTCAGTAAAAACACCTTTGGAGAGAATATTCAACTTGTCAAAGATAAGCTCCAGATCCAAATTTGCCAAGGCCACGACCTTTATCTTGGGCTCCTACTTTCTCGACCAGAAGCAAACGTCTCCAATTTGGATATCTCAGAGATAGAGTGGCCAAGAAAATTGATGGTTGGAAAAACAAGTGTTTCTCGGATGGTGGAAGAGGTCCTCCTCAAAGCTGTCATCCAAGCTATCCCTACTTATGCAATGTCCTGCTTCAGAATTCCTTCTACCATCTGTGGGGAGATTGAATCTATGAGTGTCAGATTCTGGTGGGGGGCCAAATCTAACGATAATAAAGTCCACTGGAAAGACTAAACAACTCTCACCAAACCCAAGAAAGAGGGTGGTATGGGCTTTAGGGACCTCATCACCTTCAATAAAGTCCTACTTGCTAAGCAAATCTGGAGAATGATCGTGACACCGGACTCCCTCGTATCCAAAGTTTTCAAAGCTAGATACTTCAAACATACTGACATCATGAATGCTCCTATTGGATCGAATCCCTCCTATATCTGGAGATCCATCATTTGGAGCAAGGACATCATCGCGAATGGCCTCCTCTGAAAAGTCGGCAACGGGAAAGACATTCAAGTGAGAAAAGACAAATGGATTCCCAGCCTCACTGAAGGAAAAATTACGTCGTGCGTTACTTATGAGAGCAACGTCACTGTGAATGACATTATCACAAACCAAGATACATGGGATCTCAGCAAAATTAATAGACTTTTCCTCAAGCATGAGATCGACGCCATCAGACGGATCCCCATTAATCGTAACAGCAACCACGATACCCACTTTTGGAAATTTGAAAAGAAAGGCATCTATACGGTCAAATCAGCCTATTGGAATTTCAAGGCCATTGACTATAAACCCCACCCTGACTGGGCTAGCACATCAAACTTGAACCCACCCCTTTGGGCTAAGATCTGGAGCCTTAAAATTCCCCCCGAAAGTGAAGATTTTCGCTTGGAAGGTTGCTCATAATGTAATTGCCACCGAAGCCAACCTTGCTCGCCACCATGTTCCATGTCCCTCCAGATGCGTCCTATGCGGTTTCCATTGGGCCGACACTAATCATGCCAAGGGCGCGTCATGACCCGTCGGGAAAACTCTTCGTCCTCCTTGCACCGATCCTCGAACACCACAGTCTGGAGAAGTTGGTTGTCAAGATGTGGGGAGTTTGGAAGGAAAGATGCGAATTGACTCATAAAAAAGGAAGTCCGACCCATGATGCCAACCACTTCATTGAGGCTAAATGGACTGACTCATTTCTTTACGCTTTTAAAGAGGCCAACACCAATCTTAACCACAAACCCCCTCCCCTAACTAAGATCTATCTCCCTCCTCCTGATCTGAAGAACAACAATTGCTACTCCCTCATGATAGGCGTGACTTTTAAAGAAGATGAAATGCTCTACGCTACCGACTTTGCAATCTTTGATCATAGGGGATCCTTATGGGCAGCGGGTTTCCATAAAATCAACCCTCCCGGCACGGTCTTGGCAGCAGAGCTTACGACAATCAAGGATGGACTCAACTTCTGGCTAGAACACAAACCTGTCATAGTAGCCATTTTCTCCGACTCTATTACGGCCATCCATACCATGAAGAAAGATGCCACTTACAAGAGATGGGAAGAAAGCCTCATTTCCACTACGCTCAATCTTATCTTGGACACCTCGGTGAAAGGTGTCTGGTATTGCCCCCGCACCAAAAATACTGTGGCTCACAAGCTGGCAAAGATTGCCACTAAGTCTCCCACCCCTCAAGCTTGGGTTGTCGATGACATTCCTAGACATATTTTGTCTCTTGCTCAGGATCACTACCACTCTTGATCGGATCTTTTTCGAGCTCTCAAAAATATATATATATATATATATATATATATATATATATATATATTAAAGTCGTCCCAGATGTTTTAATACGACATAGTTGGTTAACTTTTTATAATTTTTGCTTCAATTTTAATAAACTCCTAACAAATTATAAATATTTTTTGACAAAAACTCGTATGAAACGGTCTCATGCATGAGACGGGATACAACTTAGCACAAACACTCACCCCTCCCAAAGTTTTAAAACATCAATGTCTAAATTATACTCCGTCTCACCGTGAGACGGTCTCAGCAAGTGCGCCTCATATTTTTTTATGAATGAATAAGGCAAAAACAATTAATTTATATTTTATAATAAAAAAATCAAAATAATTATCTCAATCAAATCCGTCAATTGAAAACAATTCTCTAAAATGGACTTTGTTTTTTCACCTGTGGTCTATTAATTTAGTGTATATTCAAAGCAAATTATAAAAAGTTATGTACAGACGTAATTGTTAATTTTCGTGATTTGCAAAAGAAATGCTAAAAGTTTTAAATATAAGAACATAATTATGTACTTTGAGATACTTAATAATAAATATTAATATCATATGCAAATATAAAATATTTAAATTTTAATTATCGAATATATATTAACGTTGAATTGCATGGATTGGACCCCACCCAAAATCCTGGCTCCGCCCCTGTACATGCAAGTAAGTAGTCCAGTTGGTTATTATTACATGAATTATTAGTGTAGAGTAAAAACAAGAGTAGTTGTTTCTCCCCCATTTATGTGCAAGTATAAAAAGTATAAAATGATATATGCACAAGTTAAAGTTATAACTAAGGTGTACTTAGAGTAACTTGTTTTTTTTTTTTTTTTTTTTCTGAAAATACTTAGGGCAAGTATAAAAAGTATAAAATGATATATGCACAAGTTAAAGTTATAATTAAGGTGTACTTGGAGTAACTTGTATTTTTTTTTTCTAAAAATACTAAGGGGTGCTTGGTTGAAAATTATTCAAGTTCTATTTCTAAATAAGATAACCATTACCCATTTCGATTAACCACCTTAAATTTTACATTAATTTCTTCTCAATCATTCCCCTATACATGAACCATCAACTATTTTTGTCCAATTTTTTCCAAAATTAAAACACGACATTAATAATATGGGAGACTTACTGATAGATACATTTCTAAATTGCAACTTACTAATAAATACAAAATAGTTATATATATGTAGATACATTTGCACTTTCACGTGCAATTTTAGCTATATATAAAATCCTGTTTGTACCGATTAGTAATTTGCATAAAAAATTTGTACATGTTAATAATATATTCCCTAAGAGCCCGTTTGTTATGTGGGAAAAGAAAGGAAAAGAAGAGAAAACATATCATATCCTACTTTTTCAAGTATTTGTTATGTTTGATGGCTTTTCACTTGGGCCCGAAGGCCCGCATTTCTTTTTCCCATTTTCACGTGATTATGCATCTCACCTAGGAGGTGGTATTTATCCCTTGATGTTAATTGACCTAAATAACCCTATTTTAATTCATTGTGAGAAAAAATATATGTAACAAGCGGGTATAATAGTCAAATTAATATTTATCAAGTGAATTCCCATGTTTTTATCAATCTTAACAAACGGTTGAAATAAAATAAATCATGATTTGAATACATCATAACAAACACTTAAAAAGTCAAATATATCACATGGGTAAGTAAAATGTATCACATGATTTCATATATTTTCATATCTCATACCACTAAACAAACGGGCTCTAATAATATAACACCGTGAAGGTACAAACCCTTCCTCCAACACACCCAAGGGCATAAAGGGAATTCTCTTTTTTTTTTTAATTATCACTTCCATTGAAGAATTGATACAAGCGCCACCTAAACCACCTTTTGCAACAACTAGGTGGACAGTCCTTTGCTTGTTAGACAATCAATATTTTTTCATCTTCAAAACATTTTCTACTTAAGCCAAAAATGACCAAGTCCGTGTAATTTAATTTTCCAGTAAGTATTGAGTCTCTCCCAAGCATGCATGTTTCAAAGGAGCAATGCTAATATAGGGGGATATATAATTGATGGCATAAACTTGTGTGAGACGGTTCACAAATTGGTCAAATTAACACTCACTTCTTCGAAAGTGTTAACATGTCGTTCCTAAATTATTCAACATCTTATAGTGAGACGTTCTCACGCAAAATATGCTCATAATTAATGACTAGATATAGTAGAATTAAATTAATTAGCAAACGACAAATGGAAAATGGCTAAGGCTTTAACAATAACGTTGATGTCATGTCACGTAGATTTTGAGTGTCGACGAGAATCACATCGATATTGCAAAAGAAAATTAGGTGCAGGCACTACAGGCCTGTTTAGAAACTCAACTACAAGAGTTTGAAGCACTTTTTTTTTTTTTTAAACTGGTGAGACTCAGCTTATTCAAATTAAGCCCAAGTTGTGTTTCAAGATAGGTACTACATTTGTGAATAGGATAGTATAGTCTATGAAAAAATTAAACGCAATCTTTTAGTTAAACGACACCACCAACTACATAAAAATTCAGTATTTGAGAAGCCTCATTTGCACACTCAACTTTTATTATGAAATTAATTAGAGCCATGAAAACTTGTGCTAATCAATTGATACACTCCAGCATCACATATCTTGTATATCAATTGATAGATGGAGAAAAAACTTACCAAAATACACTCTTGTTTTCTTCAACTTGATCTCTTGGGAGAATCACCTCCTTCATGTTGTGATTTAGAATCTTCTCTTTTCTCCATGATCACTTGTTGTATACCTTCTTGATAACCTTCGATAAATCCCTTTAGAGCATCTCTAAAACCAGAAACTCTAGTCATGTAAACTCGCTGCAGGGTGGGCCTTAACATCTCCATTCCTCCCCGTGCACCCACAACTATACATATAATATAGAAAGCATCAATTGCAATTGCGATCGATATGGTGTGCTCAAAACATGAAAATTTAAGGAAGCAAAATCAAGTGCAAACAAAGGAAAGAACCTATTCCCTCCGTTTCAATTTAACTGTTGTTTTAGAGAAAAAAAGATGTTCAAAAATATCTCTCACTTTTGGTTTTTCAAGTCATATTAAATGTTCTTTTTCCAACTTTTCTCTCTTCATTAATAACTTGAATTGGATATATTATGACCATAATGATTCATTAATAACATGTGAAAAGTATATAACCATTTTATAAAAAAGCAAACAAAAACCGAGCCTTAAATTTAAATCCCAAATAATTGGGGTAGGCTACATGAACCAATAATAGAATCATGTTATGTTAGGTCGCGTGCACAACGCCCTGACGAAATTCAATAATTGACTCATGTCATAGTAATGTGACAAAGTTTTACGTTGGTTGTCACAAGCCTACTGCAATCCTCCTCCTTTATCCTAGTTTGGGGCAAGGGGGGGTAACTCCCTGGCGGAGTTATATTAGCCATTTTATGAAAAAATAATAATTAGAAGTAAATGACTTTCTTACCAAAAGTGTCAGTTAAACTGACTTTTTTGGGATGATCTTTTGCAAGCAATAGTGTAAAAATAGCTTAACAACTACACACAGAACTGCTAAAACAGGAAGCACGTCGGCATTCAGGTTTGTTGCCAGTCACTCTGTTGCAAATAATAAACAGATTACTTACCAATATCCTCAAGAGCTGATGGCTCTTTCTCTTTATTCTCCTTTTTGGTTTCATTTTCATCCTCTAGCTTCTTCTTGTAAGCATGTGGCCTGAGGTCTGGACCAATATCTCTAACCCAACTAGCACAATACAGTCTAGATGCTTCTTTCAACACCTATTACGGAATAGCATCTCAATACTCACACATGTGAAGATCAATTGCAACGCTACATTTCAATATTTCTTAGGCAAACCAATTAGGATTCTAATTCCATTCGATGTCAACAATTAAAATCAAAAGGCAAGAATTTGATAATCGATACAATGGTATATGACATAAAGCTCCTCTGTGTTTGATAAAATATGCACAAAACCCCTCTATGTTTCATTAAGTGCATAAAACTCTCCTGTGTTTTGATAAAAGTATGCACGAAATCCCCTCATGTTTCATTAAACACATAAAATCCCTTTATATTTGAAAAAAGTATGCACGAAAACCCCTCATTGTTTCATTAAACGCATAAAACCCCCTCCGTTTGACAAAAGTATGCACGGAATTCTCACAGTCCACTTCTTGACACCTTTGATATGTACATATACTGCGTCTGTATGTTTCCTTCTAAGTGTTGTGTAAGTGTTTTTGTTTATACAGATGACAATTATGTAAGTTCACGCTTCGTTCTTTGCAAGTAATGAAACACAGGGAGTTATGTGCATATTTCCTCAAAGCTCAGGGGTGTTTCATGTTTTTTTACCCATTGATACAATGATGCAAGTTATGGATTGAGAGAAGTAACCAGGTATTGCTCTTTCCAAGAAAGTTTGCCACGCGTTTTGATGTGTGGAGGATCAGGCAACGAGGAAGGAAGTATTATCTCCTTAAGATCATATCTAACATATTTGCAAACTTTATTGTACACCACTCTCAGCTTCATTCTGCAACTGAAAAACAGAAAAAGAGAAGGCAAATGTGAAGTGAAGGTAAAGGTAAAAGTCAAAATGAACCGCTGAATGTTCTTGATTATAACTTGGGGTAGAATAATTATGGGTTTATTTCATTGAGGCATTTCATCGAACATGTGGTTGGCATGAAAAAAAATTAAAAAAATTGTCTTAATATGTTTATGGCGATTGGCGAACACTGACGCCGGAATTTATGGCATTAAAGACATCTAAAACATGAGAGAGTATACGCAGAAAGATTGTAAAATCTGGAGCTTTTGTATTATCAAAACTTACCTTTCTTTCTTACCAGTTTATGCCTCTGTTTCTGACCGGCTTCCGCTCTCCTACAGTGTCAAAAGTTGAATTTGTCAATTTTGGAATAAACGGAGTACTGGTTTTGAAATTATATTGCAGAATAGATCTATTGATTTTTTTTTTTAAACAGATCTGTAATTATTAAATAAATCAATCTTTGATTAAAAAAAAAAAGGGGAAACATTGTTAAATATTATTTGAAATATTCTACTTTTATTAAATAAAATTTGAATTTACTTATAAATACGTATTTTTTTTTTAATAAATTCACAACGCCCACAGGCATAAGCTGAGCGGACGCGAATACATGTTTGCAAAAAAATTACCAATATTTAATCAATTTTTTTTACTTTTAGAAGTAATTTGGAGTACAGTGAACCGGGTCCAAAACAAACAAAAGCACAATACTTACCACTATGCTATAATGGATACGTATTAGATAAAAGATTAATAATTTATTTACCTTTTACGAAAAATTATAATAATGTAATATCTTTTTTTTTCTCACCTATCTCATACAAATAATATTATAGTACTCACTATTGTGCTATAACAATCATTTTTTAACTAAATTTTCAATAACTTATTTATCTTTTATGGCAATTTACAATAAAATTTGTAATTATAATGGGTAAAAGATAAATTGTGAAGGTTATTGAATCAAAACAAAAAGTAGTATTACATTCAAAATACAACAATATTTCTACAAAAACATAATAGTATCACATTCAAAACATAAAGAAAATATAAATTGTGAAGGGTGTTAAATACAAATGGAAGTAATATTACATTCAAAACATAAGAAAAAAGTAAATTATGAAGGTTGTTAGATTAAAACAAAAGTAATATTATATGCAAAGCATAATAGTATTATTGTAAAAACATAATAGTATTACATTCAATACATAAGGAAAAATAAATTTTGAAGGGTGTTAAATACAAATTGAAGTAGTATTACAGGCAAAACATAAAAGTATTATATGCAAAAACATTACAGTATTACATATTCAAACATAAGAAAAAGGTAAATTATAAATGGAATTAAATCAAAAACGAATATAGTATCACATGCAAAACATAACATTATTACAAACAAAAACATAAGAGTATTACATTCAGAACATAAGAAAAAAGTAAAATTTGAAGGGTATTTATTCAAAACGGAAATAGTATTACATGCAAAAACTAACAAGTATTACATTCAAAATATAAAGAAAAATATAAATTATGAAGGATATTAAATCAAATCGAAAGCAGTATTACATGAAAAACATAACAGTATTACAGACAAAACATAACAGTATTGCAGGTAAAACATAAGAAAAAAGTAAACTATAAAGGGTATTTAATGCAAAACTGAAGCAGTACTACAAGCTAAACATAATAGTATTACATGAAAAAACATAACAGTATTATGTGTAATTATGCCCGAATGACCACATCAATATATCCAAAGAGAACTCACCGAATCCCGCAAATGCGAGAGAATTCAAGAGTGAATAATGCTCCAAGTTTCGTGCATCTTGAAGCAACGGTAGATTCCCAAATACAAAAGCAAAGTTGATGATTACTTGGATTATAAGCACAAATACAAGGAAAATCTGAAGAAGATGTACATACACAGTTTACCCTGCAATATATATTGTCTTTCATTATTGGTCTACTTCAACAAGCGAAAAAATCACATAAAAAATTAAAGTATACGTGTTAATGCATTTAGTATTACATTATAAATCAAATAGTATTACGTTATAAGACAGAGAGTATTACAACATAAGGCTTCCAATAATTTCAGTGGCAATCTGCATTCCAAGTTGGAGAGGAATGGTTATGAATAGTGATGAGCGTATAAATCTGGTCTTCACTATCATATTATAACCCAACTTCTACTACAAATTTGGTCATTGACGCTAATCACAAGAACACTTACTACCCACACGCACATTGATAATTTACTGATCTAACATCCACATAACAATTATTAATCCTTTTGCATGGATTAATCCAACAGGTTTCCATTTTCAAATCATCGTTTTCTCTTCACTTAAATTAAATGCTTAAAACTCCTCGCATTCATATTTTTCTTAATTTCCAGCTGTAACTTGTCAACACAGTTCGCTCGAATGTCAACCAATTTACTTTAACAGCTGCCACAATTTATATAATTGTTTTTTCCAGTTTTCAGCATCACTGATCACACAACCAACAATCCGAATAACACAACAATCCATGTTTCTTAATTATACTAAGACGCACCAGTAATTAAATAAGCAGATAAAGTAAAACGCAAGAGTAGGAATAGATTAAGAGAAGGCATTATGTACCATTTCACCGTACACCACTATTACTATTGTACGTAAGGATCAATACTTTATTGGTAAAATGTTAGGTCTTACCAACAATAGTAGGGTGTACAGTGGAAATGGTGCACATAATACTTTGCCATAAATTAAACGGGGATTAAAAAGCCATAAGCGATCACATAAACAAGCAAAAAAACAGTGAGTTGGTAATCACTATCTAGGTTGCTTTTCATAACAGTAATTGAATATCTATAGGCATGCCAAATTTTATAGTGCAACCAAACCAAGAACAAATTGTTTAAACTCTTAAGCTCACTAAGCTTAACACCACCAATATACAATTTACCCAACACTTTACTATTTCTGCCTAAACAAAGCCTCCTAATTCCAAATCCATACACTGAAAATTAAATAGTTTCTTACAAAAGAATAAAACGAAGAAGCCATAACTCTATCAGGCATTTCATCAAGCATGTGGTGTGTGATATTATATACACCCAATAAAGATATTAATCACCACATATGCCAATTAATCACTACATGAAGTTAACAATTTACCAAAATATATGGTATGTTCATTGAGGAGAGACTTATCTAATGCATAAAAATCATTATTCAACTCCTGAATTTAGGAAAAAATCATCCACACAGATGAATTACTATGAGGATGATGTAGGTATATTGAATCTGGAAATCGACTTACGAGAAGGCCGTGACGAGTTTTCCCTCCGGTGGGATTTATCAGCGTCGGAGGTCTTGTTCGAAGGCGCTTAATTTGGGGTTTATTCCAGAATATTTGTTGTGGAGAAAGTGGCGTTGGTGGAGTCTCCTAAGAAAAACACGGGCATTTGTTGGTGGCGTTGGTGGACAGATTTCGTCGAAAGCTTTCAGTTTGGGAAAGACGCTATCTATCGTTTGGAGGTAGACTCGTACTTTTGAATTCGGTCATGTCTGCTCTGCCAGTGTACATGAAAAGTATAATAGTAAGCTTTCAGTTTGGGAACGACGCTATCTATAATTTTTTAAAGCCCCTGAGTGTGTTATCAAAGACATAATTAAAATACAACGGGATTTCTTATGTGGGGGGGGGGAATGGGTCGAGTCGTAAGATTGCTTGGGTGAGGTGGGTACTTGTGAGTCGTAGTAAGATGAGGGGTGGTTTAGGGATGAGGGATGTAAAAAATTTCAATTCTGTCTTATTGTGTAAGTGGTTGTGGAGGTGGGTGTCTGGGGAGAAGTCATTATGGGTCAAGATTATTGAGTCTAGGTATGAGTCATTTAGATAAGTGTCAGAGGAGGATTCAGTTAGGAAAAAATGGTCACTGTGGTGGAAAGACATGCACGAATTATGGTGGAGTCAAATGGGGTGTATGTTTAGGAAAGAATTGGTTTTTTTCTCTTGGGAATGGGTGTAGGACTAGCTTTTGGGATGACCCTTTGGTCGAGGGATGCGGTCGATTGTCGGATAGGTTTTCATCTCTTTTTGAGTTGTCGTTACAAAAGGAAGAGGTGGTGGGAAGAGTCTGGGATGTCGAGAGGGAGTCGTGGGTGTGTAAGTGGTCTAGGGAGTTTAATACTAATGAATTTCTTGAACTTGTGGACTTGTGACAATTGTTGAACAGGTACGAAGTTAAGCTCAATGAGGCGGACTCTCTGCGGTGGAAGGGATCAAAATTCGGTTCCTTCTCCACAAAGACGATGAATGACATCATCTTGGAAGATTCGGCTTAGGAGAGGATACTCATTTCCCGTGGCAAAAGTTATGGTGGAAGGCAATTCCGGCAAAAATCTCAGCATTTGCATGGAGAGTGATTCGAGGTTGCATCCCTACAAAGGATAATCTCATTGTTCGAGGAATATCTATGGGCTTGGGGGATGGAGTGTGTCCTATGTGCTTTGGTCCTCTTGAGTCCTCTGATCATGTACTTTTTACTTGTCCAGTGGCTTTGCTGGTTTGGCAAGCTCTTTCCCTTTGGCTCAATAAACATATCTCGTTCTCTTCTTCTGCGAGGGATCATTTTGACGAGTTTGCTGGGTCCGAACGGGGGAAAATCAGGCGCAAGATCTTCGGTTTAATTTGGCAGGCTACATTGTGGAAAATATGGAAGGTAAGTAATGGACTCATTTTCAAGGATAGCTCTTATACTCTTGATGAGTTGATTGATGACATTAAGTTTTGTTCGTGGAAGTGGATTAGATCACACTATCCGCTCTCTTTTATTGTTCCTTTTATTTCTTGGGATTCCCAACCGTTAGAGTGCATACAATGTAAACTGTAGTTCTTGTGGACCTGGGATTCGAGTACCCCTTGTACTCGTTATATAGTATTTCATCTTTACTTTTCAAAAAAAAAAAAAAAAAAAAACACGGGCAATAAAGATGTAAGAGAGAGAAGGGTGGGTCAAATAAGATAATTTATTCTAAAATGGGCAATTTGTAAATGGACAAATTCTCCCATGCGCCACATGCACCAATAAAATTGATACAATTTAATTTTAGGAATTTTTTTTTCTATTTTTTTTCAATTTTAGTTTTTTTTCCCTCCTCTCAACCCGAACCCAAACCCGGCCCAAGTGGTTCATGGTTCACTCGAATCAAATGGTTCATAGTTCACCCGACCCGAATGGTTCTTATATGATTTAGGGTTCATTGTTTAGGGGTTAGGGTTTGGAGTGCATAGTTCATCCAAATTAAAATTGAATCCAATTGCAATTGGTGCACAGGAGAGTAACTCTTGTAATGGGTATTTTCATCGTGAAAATTAAAATTTGATTTTCACAAAAGTTTTTGCTATTTACTAAAATATAATCATACGTATATGAAATAAAAAAAAATATTATATTATTATTTTTAAATTAAATATTTTAAAAATATGAATTTTATTAATTTAATTCAAATTTAGTCGTGTTTTTAAAATTTTTAATATTTTATAAATACAATACATAAGTTATCTATTATTTGGGGATGATAAATCATCAAATATTATAATTTTAAAAGTATATTATAGTGACCATATTAATGATACATATGAGTGATAGTAATACTATTCAAACCTAATATTATTGTTTTAAGTAGTATTAAAATAATTAGGTTTGATATTATATATTCTATGTGGGATCAATCATCCAAACTTCCTCCATTTTAATTGCTTGCATACACGAATTGTTCAATTGAATCTCATTATTTTTTGTGGGATCAACACTTACTTATCTTACTAAGCGATAGTACATCAAAATGCCCCTCATGACTTGTGTTAAGTGATTTTACATGCCCAAAAGGTTAATTTGACATGCCCCATGAAATTCTACGAACAATATGAATTTTTAAAGGACGTGAAGAGAGAAAATGGTCCCACTAGATGTGCTAATTTGTAAACAAAAAAATTCTGACATCTGCAAATAAAGCATATAAAAGGCGAGAAAAAGAAAGTAAACATATTTTTCATTAAGCATTTGTGCTTACAACTCTTGTTGATCATTTTACTTGGGAGTTGATGAAGTCGTTTGTGACTTATTTCATTGATGAGATCATTTGTGACTTATTCTTATTCCTTTTCATAACTATACATGAGAGAAACCATCCTTGCAAGATTAAGAGATGCTTCTTCAAAGGTGGACGATCCTGATGCCGATTTATTGAGATTGAAACACTCCATGTTAAGGCGTTTCAATTCGGTTTTTATCATCTTCATTACATGCTCTCGTGCTTGTTTGGATGTCAAATTTTGGTTGTCTTTCATGTAGCAATCTATGTATGAACCATCTTTGTCATTTTGATGCTCATCCTCAAGTGTCAACCATGAATGTTGGATATAAGTCAAAATATACAAGTGTGCTTTTTAATTAACTAGTTTAATTTTATATGTAAGATTTGATAATGGAAGTCATTAATATCATGTGTTCGATATTACATTATTATAATTTTGATTTTCCCAAAATAAAGAATCCCACGTACCTCAACAAATTTGAGAGGTATGAGTATCATTTTTTAAAATTTCCTTTCCTATTCTTTTTCTATTGATTTGTCGTTTTACCAAGCACCCCTGAAGTATAAAGGTTTAATTGTTCATAAATTCATCATTTATATATTTTACAATTCTATCATGATTTCTTAGTTTAGGAATGTCAGAAGTTGTTACAATTTTATCACCGATGAAGCTACTTTTTAGCAATTATTTTATAAAGATGTCGAGATTGATGAATTTACTTTTAATTACCCCAAAAATAAGCCATACCTTTGCACTCCCTAAGTCATCCCAAAGACGAAGAATTGTAGCAACACAAGAAATGAGTGTTGATGTATCATCTAAATGGATTTCGGCGAGACCCAATAGAAAGAATAAGTGAACTAGCACCACGTGGACCCCACTGCTGACCTTGCCATTACCCAAATACTCTTCCGCTCTTGGCAATTCTTTGGAGTCAAACCACTTTGCCTCCACTAGAAATGCCTTGCACAAGCTACCCCACTGCTCCATAGTGAAATTTAGTGCATACATCAATTTGTTTGCAAAAAACTTATGTTTTTAGAAAAGTGATTAAGATTAGTGATTATGAGAAAATTAATTAATAGTAGTATTTGTAAAACAATTTTTTTAAAAATTGATAATGTTTGCAAAAAAGTTCATAGTATTAAGAAAAAGGCTAATTAATAAGCTACTAAAAGCAACCCTTTCAACTTTTTAGTTTATAGATTTTGATAACTTATTTAATCTAATAAAAGAGAGACAAAACACTCCAAATTGTTTCAGCACAATTCTAAGTGACTATAATCACTTATATATTTTTTTTTCAAACACCTCCATAACTAACGAGTGGATCCAAACATAAATTATTCTTCTTTCTATTTTATTGATTTTAGTTCTAAGGTGTCAAATTTAAGTCCCAAGTTGTCCAATTTAGTCTTTTTTTGTTCAATTTTAGTCTTTCGTTTTGCGAGAAAATTCAAAATTAGACCTAAAATCACTTATATTTTGGACTCAAATTGGACAAGTTAGGACTAAATTAAATTGGATACCCTAAGGTTGAAATTGATATAGTAGAAAGAAAAAGGACTTATATTAGATCCACCCAAGATGTAAATTGATATTAAGTCCAACAAAATACAATAAAGGTCGAGTAGAAAAAGCCACTCCCTATATAACATATATACATACCGTTTGTTTTAGGGAGTTGATAGGGTTGTAGCCATACTTATCATAAATCATTTGGCTAATTTCATTGGTGGTATCTAGAAGGGCCTTATAACACATCTTCATGTACTCGGGGAGCGTTTCCATGGCCGCATAGTCCCATCTAATATATACACATATTTATCAGCATTAAAGACTATATACAAAGTCTTATATGCACCAAATGCATTATGCAACTTAATTATATTTTTGAAACATGCAACTTGTTTTTATGAAATGTTCAATTTATTTACACCACAGAACAATTAGTTGAACGTTTCAGTGTAAATAAATTGAACGTTTTAAAAAAATAAATTGCACGTTTAAAAATGTACTTGAGTTATACAGGAGACTACTCATATATATTTATTTATCATCTCATATGTTCTAGCGTTAATTGCATAAAAATATAGACTTTTGTCTATTTATCAATTACAACAAGTCCTTTTTAAAGTGTGTAATTCGATACATGAACAAATCATTTGTTGCAATTCGATCGATTTATCGTGCTAGTTTTCGGCTTAACTTATAAAGATGATGTGGCAATTGGAATTTTGACTAATTCAGGCGTATCACATGGCATTGTAGACAGCTGTGATTGTCACATCATCTTTAGTTACGTCTGATATTAGTCTGGTGCATCGCATTGCAACTAATAATTAGTTTGTATATCAAATTATAATTATTTATAAACTTCCAAAATGTCGTAAATTTGTATCGTACTTGTCAACGGCTTCAGTGAAGATGGCCAGGTCTTGTAGAGTCCCGTAGAGGTCGAAAACGTCGTCTATCAAGTAAATTAATGCGATAGACTTGGTAAGATGGACTCTCTGCTTTTATCGTGAATGAGTATGGCCATCGACCATGTGTACCATTTTAACGGCTGGCTCCTTGCGAGCTTCAGTTCTACGATTAAACCCAGATCTTCCCACCACCTAAAATGCCCAAATGGTTATTGTTTGAAGAGGCACACTTACATGAGACGGTTTCACGGTAAAACGGGGTATAAGTTGGACATTGACGCTTTAATACTTTGGAAAAGGTGAATGTAATTTATGTTAGGTTGTACCCAATCTCATGCATGACACAGTCTCATATAAGTTTTTGTCTTATTTTGTGGGAGTACTGTATTTTGTGGTGTATGATGGATTGCTGACTTGGCATTTTTTTCACTTATTTATAAATTTTTGGAAATTATGAATAAGTGAATGTTTGTTAATTAATTATTAGGGAATTACTGTTTTTTTAGTAATGTATGCATGTTATTTTTATTTCCGTTCTAGTTCGGTCTACTATCACGAATTGATAATAGTCTTGTTACGTTTCGACATTTTAGTTCGATAACAGGTTATAGCAAGGAGGTGAAACATCTGGTTGTTCACGTGGCAGAGTTTGATTGGTCAACTGGATGTTTCACCTCTTGAAGCTGGTTACTGTACCAAAATGTCGAAAAAGTAAGAGTTATTGGACTATATTCAATTCGTGAAAGTGTATAGGACTGAAGCCGGAACAAAAAAAAAAAAAATTATTTTCCCTAATTGTTATCTTACTTGGAAACATGGTGCAACTCCGTTTTGTGTAGTGATTTTGCCATGGCGAAATCCATTTCTGCCAGCTCTATTAATGTTTTCCCCCATTCTTTTGTGGTTTCCAAATGCCTAAGAAAGTTGCTATTTTCGGGCAATCTAGTTATGCTCTTGTGGTAAGGGTTCTTCAATCTCATATTTACTATTTTTGATTCACCTAAAGATTCAGACAGTACTTGTGTTGCTGAATTCCTCTGCTTCATCAAGTATATTTTCTCCTTCAAAAACTTAATTGTATGGCTTCGTACAATTCCAACAATCCTCGGGTATCTTGCCTAATTTCTCCTTTGAATTTCCCATCCTTACCCTTGAAATTGTTAAACACATCTATGGATCAAAAAAGGCAACTTCAGAGTACGGTCTTCTATGAACCTAGGTTCACGTGAACTATCTTGTTTCGAATGTCACTGTTACGCATACGAAATGTCACTTTTATAAAATACTCAATTTTTAAACAGTGACACTTCGTACGCACTGCAGTGATACTGATAGTACGTATTATGTACTACAAAAGTTTATGCCAATATTGATGTAGTATAAAATTCTGAGTTAAATTCATTTTTGGTCCCACAGGACACGGTACCTCATGATTTTGGTTCCAATAATTACCACTTTGGTCTCGTAAGAATTTTTTTATGCAGTTTTGACCACTCCGTTACGGAATCCGTTAAGTTCAACTGCACTTTTGGTCCCAAACCTTGTCCTGTGGGACCAAAACTGCAGTTGACTTTAACGGAAAACGTAACAGTGGGACCGAACACTATGAAAAAATGATTTTGGGACCAAAATGGTGGGTGTTGGGACCAAAATCATGAGTTACCGTATATCGTGTGGGACCAAAAATGAATTTAACTCTGTATATGAATTCTCAAGCTACAAAGAACCTGCAGAAACGAGGTATCCCCATTGTCTTAGTAATTGGAAAGAAAGCGCAGCATCATAATGCGAGTAGCATCTACGAATACACTCTCCATTTTTCGTATAATGCTGCTTAAGAATGGTGTGGATTTCCTTGTGATAATGGCGGGCAACTCCTAACCGCTGAATCGCATCAACTAAAATTAACCTTTCTATTGGATCTTCTTCTTCTTCCTCTTCCTTCGGCTTTAGTAATGGCTTAATCTTCTCCACTCTATCTTCGTAGTCCGTCGAAAATTTAACCTGTAAGTAATTAAACACCGATGAATATATTGTATATTAAGTAAACAAACTCTCGATCGTATGAAACTTTTTCAATGTATGAAATTGAATTCATAGTAATACCATAACATTTATTTACTGATATGACTACTCTTATAAATTAATACAATAACATTTACACACACACAAATGTTATGTTATTAGTTTATAAGTGTTATGGTGATAATTTTTAAATATGATTATATCAATTTCATATCGTGAACAAATTTCACCGAATCTGGCTCTATTTAGTAAAAATGTTGGAAAATCTTAACGGGAAAAAGGTTTCCATTCTTGAAATTGCTCTTCTTTGTTGCTTCACATGCAATAGGAAAAGATTTAATATTTCGCGTAGATAAAAAGTTTGTTAGAAAATTTGAAGGACGAGGAATAGAAGTAAATGACAAGCCAATGCAAATAGCTGCCATGGAGAAAATTAATGTACTTTTGTGAATCTCAGTGTGTGATGTGATAAACCCAATGCCCAAATGGGGTGTCATATATATAGAAGTTACCACAAATATCCTAACAAATATCTATGGTACGTATATTAATGAATGTAATAATAATAAAATTTGATAATTATGATAAAGTTAGGTAGTCTAAGAATAAAATGCAAAATATGATAGTATACACAGTAAGAAAATAAAGAATTGGCTATGAAATTCTTGAACGTGACTACGGAAATTCCAAAAAAAAATAACTCCGTCCTTAAATAGAGAAAATTGTCTTACGACTTGTCTATAAATTTCACTGATATCCTCAAATTATCTACAAAGCAAATTGCTTACGGAAATATTATAATTTATAGGTAAATTTATTAATAAGTACTAATTTTTGTAGACAGTTTGTTTGTAGATAATTTTAGGCTAAGTCTTGGATGTATAAAAGTGCACTGTGTACCCAGAGTGCATTTTAGAATCATGCAACATGTTATACTGAAAGGTGCAACTTGTTTTCACTGAACCGTGCAACTATTAATATGAAAAAAAATAATTGCATGGTTCAGTATAAAAAAATTGCATCTTTCAGTATAAAAAGTTGCATGGTTTTAAAATTCACTATGAGTGCATGGTGCACCTGAATGCATATAAGACTCACTCGTAATTTTAACTTTAAAAATGCACTAATTTCATGACATTAACTTTCATATAATTATAAGATAAAAACTTGTGTGAACCCGAGTTTACCGTGAACTCGGTTTTTTTAGTATCACTCTGTTATATACACAAAAACTCTCACTGTTATGCATAAAAACCATCACTGTTATTTACAAAAATAATCACTGTTTAGAAAATGCTTTATATTTTTAAACTTTGAAAATTTTTGTGCATAACATTAATAATTTTTACCCATAATAGTGATAGAGTTCATGCATAGACTTGGTTCACCGGAGTGTTACTCTAATTATAATTCATATATATATATATGGTATATAATTGTATACGACTATATATAAAGGATAAAAGTGTTATTTTTATCTCCTGTTGATCAATATCAAGAAATGGAAAGCTACACAGAAAATTGTTGTTCTCCTTGATAAGTTGTTTAACGGTTTACTAGTTGCTATGTCGATGGAGAATAAATTCTGTTGTATGTATCTATCATGGACCTGACCATATAATTTCTCATATAAAGTTATAAACAAATATATATCTTTCACAGTGTTGTCAATATATGCTACTTTTCTTCTATGTTCGCACGTATTATTTGTTTCACTTTTATAGTAATAGGATCCACTATTTCAATGAAAGTATCATCTTTTGAGGAGTGGGTGTCCTATGCAATAGGTGCACCGTGTATTTTATAATGTATTTTTTAAATATACAATTTGTTTACATTAAAATATGTAATCTGTGTTCGTGAAATAAATTGCACATTTCAATATAAACAAGTTATATGTTTTAAAAATGCAATATTGAGTGCATGAAGCACTTGATGCATACAAAACTAACCTCTTTTGAGCATTCATGATGCACTATGCACCCTATATGTATTTTAGAAACATACAACTTGTTATACGAAAATAAATTGTACATTTCAGTATAACATGCTAGTTGTATGCTTCAGTGCAACAAGTTGTATATTTTTAAAATATATTATGAAGTACACGGTGCACTTGGTGCATACAAGAGTTATGGAGTTTGAATTACAAATGGTCCCATAACTTTGACTGTAAGAATTAGTAAAACACATTTAAAAATACATGTGGCAGTACACGTGACAGTCCAATCACAACATCCGCCGAAAAGCCCCAAATTGAAACGGTAAAATGACGTTGTTCTGACTGCTTTGTGACTAAAATTGGACATTATCAAAATTATTGGGACTAGATCGACGATAAAAAAATTTATGGGACTAAATATATTTGAAGCCAAAGTTATAAGACCATTTGTGATACAAACTCAGAGTTGTGGGTCGTTGGCTGAGAAGTGATTGATGCAGTGAAAAATGTGATGTTCGCCGATTAAGAATTGAGAAAGGGAATGTGTGTGGTTGTTGATTGTATATATGACCGATGTGTCGCAATAAGTTATTTTTCCTTTTTTATACAAAGAGTTGCTCAAGAAAAAAATTGAGGAGACTACTGAGAAAATATGTAATGGGAAAATTAGTTGTAATGACGAATGATACAAATTTATATAACAGGGGAACTTTATGAAATATTTCATATGAAATAATAACGCCTCTAATGCACCGATTCTTAAAAAATTAACAATATGCAGTATCGGATTCGCCTAGGGTGAGATTTGGGTGGGATTCGCACCCGATTCGCCACGTGACGAATCCCAATTTTTTTTTATTATCGGATACGCGTATCCTGTTCCTAGGATACGCGTATCGGATACGTATTGGGGTTTTTTTGTAAAATTTATTAAATTTTGGGGTTTTTTTTTGTAAAAAATTAAAACTTACTAATAATTTGAAGGACACACTCTAAAACTTATTAAATATTAAAATTTATTAATCTTTTATTATGATTTATGACTTGTGTAGGTTGATAATATTTGATTTAATTGTTGTTTTGTTACTTATGGGATGAATTCCTTGATATTAGCACATGTGTTTAAATACTCTTGATATTATTACATGTGTTATATATAATTGTTGTAATTTTTTTTAATATTATTACAGGTGATATATATAATTAAATTAAAAAAATTAACGTATCCTCGCCGTATCGTATCCTAAAAATTTGAAAATCTACGCATCCCCGCACCCGAATCATATCGTATTTGCACCCCGCACTCGTACCCGTGCAACAACACAGAATAACGCATACGAAAAGGGAACAAAATTTGTAGATTTTAATTCGCCGGTCAAATTGGGCCAAATATATATATATATATATATATATATATATATATATATATATATATATTTTAAATCATGCAAAGACAGATTAAAAAAACTCACTCTCAAGTATGTGTTACTAAAAGGGCAAACATATGTTACTATAAAGATAAATATGTGTTATTGTAATTTGTAAGGACAAATAACACATACATGTCATTTTCAGTACACATACTTGTCATTATATTAATACATGTAAGATATTGAAAATTTTGTTATTATATTAACTCAAATGTGTTACTGTAAGAAGAAAGATGTGTTAAAGAATGAACAAAATGCAATTCCTCTGTTTCATCCGTTTTTCATTAGTTTTTATCCGCTTCTCTCTAATTGGCCATATTACATTGATTCTTAATCCGTGAAATATTTTGTATAAGTGTTTGTAATGTAGATTGAGCATGTTGTTCAAACGACAAGAATAATTATGGGAAATATTATTAATCATTGTTGATTTTTTCACTAATGTTGTCACATTGGACACAACATTAGAATGAATTCTTTCTTCTAAAAACACACTCTTATTGGTTAAATATTGTTCTTGACATTGTTGACTGCAGGTTGACGATCCAAAATGGATTCCGAAATTCCAGAAGGATCTACACAACTCGAGAAAAGTTGGGAGCATTCTAGATTATGCGACTGGTATCCACATGAAAGAATATAGCCCACTACTGACGGTTATCACACGAGATCATGGAGGAGTTGAAGAGAAGTCATTTTTAGACCCATCAAGGTGGACCTATGGATGAAGACTTGCGGTTTTGCATTTCTCTATAAATAGAAGACTACATCTTCATCACAAGGCAAGGAATAATTGAGCATCAAGTGTAGATTGCTAATACATCTAGAGTGATAGGGTCATTATTTCTCTTTTTATGTTACTTCAAGTGTTGTTCCATTTCAAGTAACAATAGATCGTTTTATTGTGTGTGTTACATTCAGTGATGATTAGTTTCATACACATAGAATATATCAACTTTGATTCTGTAAAGATACACTTAATCTTTAGATTAAAAACTTTGTTTTAGATCTTGATTTGTTATGATAATATTCAGTCTGTGAATCACTCTCTACATCTTTTGTATTCGCTACTCAGTTATAATGAAAGTTTCGCCATACGACACTCACAAACTATATTATAGTTTGTGCATATTTTAAATTCATTGCAAATTGTGTTTAAGTCTTCCGCTGTTTAACTTAGTGTTCTATTAAGTTTTACAACATTCATTATAACATTCCTCTGATTTTACACAAGTACACACACTTTCAATCTTCAAAGGCGTATAACAATGACACAATAAATGCCTATAAATAAGACTTTATAACTAGGGTTTCCAGGCTTAACAGACCCTAGAACCCGACCCAACAGTATTTAAAAACTTGAGCCTTAAAAAATATTTTCAGATAAACATAAATAAATTACTAGATAAGTATTAATAAAAGATGGATGATTGTATATTGGTGTGGGATCCTACTCCTTCATTCTGTCCCTAGTTGAAGCCAAGGGCGGATCATTGTGTGGGCTGGGCCGGGCTGTAGCCCGCCCTAATTTTTGGGGAAAAAAAATTATCATTAAATTTTCATTTTTTTTTGCAATTTACTTCAACTAGATTCGAACCTAGGACCTTTAAGAAGATATTATCAAGTCTTTACCACTAGGCTACTTCAATTTTCATTATTAGTTTGTAAAGTATAAGTATAATACTCGTTAAAGGAATGTAGGCTTAGCTTTTAGCCCACCCTAAATTTTGAACGGAATGTGGGCTCGGCTTTCAGCCCACCCTAAATTTGGACCCTGGCTCCGCCCTTGGTTGAAGCGATCCTACTCCAATCTTCAATACATGGCGAAGCTTAGGCACCGCCGTATAATACGACGACAACAGCAGAAGACACGATGCCTATTGCACGGGCTGCCAATTTTTGCGACATGAAAAATTAGTCCTTTGTCGTCATAGCGACGTCTTTTACCTGAGAGTGTGCCCTCCACAGACATGCTGATTCAAGGGAATTTCTCATGCGTCTTTCGAACAAGAACTCGACTCTGGCTCGATCCCACTCGTCATTATGAACCATGATTCTTCGGCCTCGCGGTCACTGTCCTTCCCGTGGCTCAGGATATCTTAAAGGATTTCGTTGATTTCTTTCCCACGAAGTTACCGACAGAATTATCGCCTCTTCGGGATATCCAGCACCACATAGGCTTGGACCCAAGCACACCCCTACCTAACCGCCCACACTACCGCATGAGTCCCACTGACCACGCGGAGCTTGGCCGACAAGTTGAAGACCTTCTTTCGTGACTCACCGCACTCCAGTTCCTTCATCTGCTACCTTTGGGACACTGATGATGGCACCCGTGCCTTTTCCCGTAACCGTCTGCTGTTGGATCCTCTACTGTCAGCACCTCTGCCTCCTCGCCTAGCTCTGCCACCGTTCTCCTATTTGATCCGTCGGTTCGAGCCGTGGCTGTGGGCCTCGCGACCGTGAAGCCCATTTTGGCTCAGCCCGCAGCACATATAGTCGGGCTTTGCCGACTATTAGTCCTCATGCGCCAGCCTCCCTACTCACTTTATATGTTGACGACTCTCTTATTTTCCAAGGCTCTATCCTTGGTGACCCGGTCCACTTGCTTGTTGATTCGGGGGCGTCCCTCAATTTCTTCACCACTTCGGTAGCTGAACGTCTTGGATTTATCGCTTTTCTGAGTCCGGAACTTATGAATGTGGTGTCAGGTAGTGGTCACGCCTTTCTATCCGACACCCTTTACAAAGACGTCCCAGTCCGCTGTCAGGGTGCATGCTTCTGTTGGGTTATACTGAAAAATATGCTTTTTACTTTGTATAACCAAACTGAATTTCTTATTTACTGAAATAAATTATTTATCACTATTGCACTAAATATGAATGAATGATATATATATTTACTGCATACATGTTCAATAAATAGTACGTGTTACATTGTAGTTAATTTGGTGATACCAGATCACAGAAGATCAAATTAACAGTTCCTTGTGACGAAGTACGAATTCACAACCCAAATGGAAATGAACAATCCATCATAAAAGGTTGAAGTGTAAGGCTCAGATTGACTTGTCTTGACCAAGAGATTACACTAGTGCATTATGATGCGCTGAATAGGACCTACAGGAGGATAAATTCTTCGGTACTGAATATACAAGAATTAGACCTCAGTGGTTCATTATTTCTTAATCTCCGTCCCTTAAATAGGATCGTGTGAAATCAATAACTATTGCTTTGACTTATGATGGGAAGAGAATCAATGCGATTCGATACCTTGTATCTTGGGCAATATTATTGATTACACGACAATTGCTAAGATTTAATACGGAGAATCGTGTGCAAGCACGTCTTGCTTGATTTGTCCCCTTGGTGGGCTCAAAATCTTTATCATACCAAATCTTACAAGTGGAAATTTATTTCCGGTATGGATAATAATGTTGAGTTGTCTTTACTCCAAGGACAAAGATATTAATTAATATAAAGTTTGTTCAGTGACTTAATTAATTAATGGACTAAGATAATCTAAAACACGGGAAATAATGACCGAGAGCCATATTATTGTGAAGTCGTAATGTAGGTTAAGATGTATAGTTCAATATTAATTTTATAGTGGAGTAAATTAATATTAATGGGCTTGAATAATATTTTGGCTAAATATTAAAGTTTCATAGCCCGTTGAAGGTCCAATCTTAATTCTCCTAAAGGCCCCTCAAATAGCCCAATTAAAGTCCAATTAATGAAAAGGAGAAGAAAATATTATTGCCTATTTTTCCTAATTATTTTCGAAAAATATGAGTAGGAGAGAGAAAAGATTTTTTCTTGATTTTCTTGGAAATATTTTATGGAATAAGTATTCTTGAGATTCAAGTTTATCCCATAAATTCAAAAAAGGAAAAAGATCTTATTTCTTCCCTATTTGTGTGATATTTTCGAAAATCATGTGACAAGAAGGAGGAGAAAATTTTGTTGGGAGATATTTTGGGAAATAAAATATATAGGATATATTATAGATTGTATCTTGAAGAAGAAGTAAGGAAATTTCCCAATGCCCAACTAGACCTAATTTTCGTCCCCCCTAGTCCTATAAATAGGGGATGAATTTTTCATCCCCAATGCAATTCCATGTGTTGGAAAAATTAGAAATCCACAAAGGTGGTGGCATATAATTTTATATTTTCTCCTTTAAAATTAAAATCGTTCGTTGAGAATCCTCCCACCGGATTACGTTCGTGGACGTGGGACATATTTGGAAAGGCTCTTTGGGTTGATCCATCGTCTCAACAGTTATCTCTACAAGAGGTATGTAATCTCGTAACTCCTAGATTCCGCATGCTTAGGATTTACGTGGATTACGTGTACGCATGTTGCTTATTTGCTTATTTAATTATCATGTTGAATTAATTTAGGATTAATTCATGTTAGTAATTAATTGATTAATTTAAATATGTATTTAAATTCATCTCGAATAGATTCGGGCACCCCTTATTTCCCAAGAACTGGTATCAGAGCTTCGGTTTCGAGCTCTGTATTTAAATTGTTATTTAAATTATGTTGGCAATTAAATTTTATTGAAAATTGGATAGTAGAATTGTTAGATCTGTTTTGCAGGTATTCAATTGTCATGGTATTTAATGTGTTTTAAATTTTCATGCGTATGAATGGTTTTAATTCGACTCGTTTAAATTTATTTTTCTCGTGAAAAATCCATGAGTAGATTAGGCTATTTGATTTGTTCAATGTAATAAACTAGTCTAGATTTAAGGTGTATATATTTTCTCGTTAAATAAATTGTAACCTGATCGAAGATGAAGATGGAAACGAGGAGTTGAAACGGACCCGGAATCATGCGCGGACAACGTGCATCGCGCGAAATGTGCCTAGGGAGGCACGCGCGCGACGTGAGCATCGCCAGACGCATGGGCATGGGCGACGGCGCCAAAGCGGGTCGGCTCGACGCTGCGGGCGCAGACGGGAGAGAAGACGGGCGCGAGGGGTGGACGGGCGAGGCATAAAAGGGCGAAAGGGCGGCGAGGCGAGGCGAAGCGAGGAGGGCGGCGCGCGAAGCCAAGATGGGCAAGACCCGCCCCACCACTGCCGAGTCTGCAGAGAGTCAGATGGGCGACGCAAGATCGCGGCTTAGGTGCACGGGCACGGTCACTCGGCCAAGGGGCCGGCCGAATGCGGGCGTGCATCCCGGCTGCTAGCTACTTGGCGTGGCAATTCGAGACGAATTTTTTTTTTCGAGATGAACGAGTGGGAGAAATTCAAGACAGTGTTTATTCAAAATCAAGCCAAGGAAAATCAAACCATGACAGTTGGATAATATGTGCCCAATATGTTTATTTTTCTGCTTTGCTTGATTTATTGTTGTATTTTCTTATGCTTTATTTAATTTGTTTAAATGTGTTTGCATGAGAATTGCTCAACGAAAAATCTCAAATTCAAAAATTACTAAGTATGTTTTAAACAATTAATTTGGTTTTGAATCAAATTAATTTTGACCTCCATGATTTATTTATTTGTGAAATCTTTTGGAGAAATTCCCCTAAGGGACTGCCAAAAAAAGCTTTTCACATGAATAAATTCTCAAAAGGATGATTGTGAATTATTATTAGTGGCGACGATGACCCTCCCAAGAGGCTCGATCAAAACGAAGTAGTAATTTTGTATTTAATCATGATTATTCCTTAGGTATAAAATTGATATGCATATACTTCGCCGAAGTCCCTGTCAATTTTATATTGGTCAAGTGGGAGCCAACTATTAAGTTCTTTTAAAATTAAAGGTTTGTAACTGTTCTTGTTTGTAACCTGCTTGAATGTGATTTAAATGATGACCCTCCCAAGAGGCTCATTTAAAACTGTTTCGAGATGTTGGCTGATGCATGTTCATATCTTTTTTTAGATTTCAATATGAATCATGTGATCGAATTATGTGATTTTCTTTGTGTTGATCCGGATATTAACACAAGATGTATGTTTATTTTCAGTAGCATCATGTCGCAACCTTTTAATCCACTAAAATATATGCTCAAAGAACATCAACTTACTGGTGAAAACTATGTAACTTGGAAAAGAAATATGAAATTTGTCCTCAATGCACAACCACAACATTGGGTTCTTGGCGGATCCAAACCTGAAAAACTTACTGAAGGGTCATCCAATGCGGAAAGATCTTTGTATGAAATCTGGGAGCAGGCCAACAAATCAATGAAGTGTATAATCTTAACAGAAAACCGCATGGCCGAACAGTTTCATCGTGATGGCGTGGCCAGGCTAAAGATGACGGAGGGAACACCTGTGAGGGATCATGTTCTCAAAGTTAGGCGCCACTTTGAAAAACTTGCAAGATGCTTTAATGAGTTTTTCTGTAGTTTTGTGATGAGTGATCACATGTTTACTATGGATACTCTATAAGAGGTCTTGGAGACGATAGAGAAACATTTGGGACAAGAAGACGAAGCTTTGGTGACTAAGAAACTCTTTCAAGATCTAGGCCAGTGGAAGGCAAGATCATAGTGAAGATGAATAGTCAGATGCAAAGCAAAGCTCCTACTAAGAAAGGTAAAGGTAAGGCAGTCAGTTGGTTAGGTATCCAGAAGAAACCAAAGGGGAAGTGTTTTAACCGCGGTGAAAAGGGACATTGGAAATGGGTCTGTTCCAATCCCAAGCGGAATGGAAAGAAAGGTAATTCTCACGCACTAGTTGTTGAAACTTGTTTAGCGGCGTATGTTACCCATTCGTGGGTAATGGATACGGGGTCCACTGATCATGTTTGTTTCACCTTACAGGGGTTCAAGCGAACCCGGCAAATTAGTGGGAGAGAGATCCTCATCACGCTAGGCGATGCTACGAGAGTGGCAGCTGAAGCAGTGGGAGACGTGCACTTGTCTTTTGAAGACAAGAATTTAATTTTAAGAGATGTTCTTTATGTTCCCGTTTCTCGAAAAAAACTTTATTTCTGTTTCCAAACTATTTGCTGATGGATATTCTGTTCGTTCTAATAAACGTGTTACTATTTTCCGTAACGATGTGGATATCTGTCATGGAACATTACGGAACAATCTATATATTATTAATTGTACACATCACTCACAAAATGCATCCTATAACACATCTACTATTTCAAGTAATAAAAGAAAACGTTCGATTAACGTGAATGAGACACTTCTTTGGCACCTAAGATTAGGTCATATTAATCCAAAAAGGATCCAAATGTTGGTCCAAGATGGTTCATTGGAGTCCCTCCTGATTGAGCCATTTCCAACTTGTGAATCATGCTTGGAGGGTAAGATGACTAAGAGGGCATTTGGAGCCAAGGGGCTTAGAGTTAAAGAAGTGTTGGAGATCGTTCACACCGATGTATGTGGTCCAATGCAAATCAAAGCAAGAGGAGGATACGGGTATTTCGTTACGTTTATCGATGATTACTCACGATATGGGTACGTTTTCCTATTGAAGCATAAATCTGAGACCTTTGATAAATTCAAAGAATTTAAGGCTCAAGCAGAGAATCATAAGGAAAAGAGTATCAAGTTTCTACGATATGATCGTGGAGGCGAATACCTCAGCGATGAATTCTTAAACTGCCTGTCGGATGAAGGGATTGCATCCCAGTTGACTGCACCCGG
This sequence comes from Stenogyne calaminthoides, assembly GCA_037126765.1. Classification (NCBI taxonomy): domain Eukaryota; kingdom Viridiplantae; phylum Streptophyta; class Magnoliopsida; order Lamiales; family Lamiaceae; genus Stenogyne; species Stenogyne calaminthoides. The sequence continues at coordinate 2,426,827 of JBBCBC010000035.1, forward strand.
TACCCCTCAACAAAATGGGGTTGCAGAACGAAGAAATAGAACACTTCTAAAACTGGTAAGGTCAATGATGAGTTATGTGGATTTACCAAAATCGTTCTGGGGTTATGCCTTGCAAACAACAGCTTATATTCTAAACTTAGTGCCGTCCAAATCGGTTCCCAAAACCCCTAGAGAATTGTGGACGGGGCGCAAGTCCAGCTTAGGACACTAATCTGGGGGTGTCCGGCATACATGTTGGATAAGGAAGCTGGTAAATTGGACGCACGTTCGGAATTAAGGTTGTTTATAGGGTACCCCAAAGGAACAAAAGGATGCATGTTCTATGGTCCCAAAGATCAAAAGGTCGTAATCAGTACGCACTTTAGATTTTTGGAAGAAGACTATATGAACGATAAAAAACCTAGAAACGAGATTACCTTAGAAGAACTTAGTGGGCTAACTCCGTTGCCAACTGTACAAGACGAAATACCAAGCGTCACACCTACACAATCAGAACCTCGTCGTAGTGGGAGGGTTGTTAGGCAACCCAAACGATTCTTGGGGATAGGAGGACTTGATATCTGGTGGAAAGATTCTCACGAACAATTATAACAAAGGAGAAAAAAATAAAATATTACACTACCTTTGTGGATTTCTAATTTTTTCAAGACTGGAATTGTATTGGGGAAGAAAAATTCATCCCCTATTTATAAGACAAGGGGGGGACGGAAATTGTGCCCTAATTAGGGTTATGAGAATTTTCTTTGTATCTTCCCAAGATACAATCTTGAATATATCTAATATATTCTATTTTTCATAAATAATCACAAAAGATCTTTTCCTCCCTATCTTAAGCAATTTTCGAAAATTCCAAGAAATAAAGAATCAAGATTTGATTTCTTGAATTTATGTGATAATCTTGTATTCCAAGAATACTTTATCTTTTTCCATAAAATCTTTTCGAGAAGATCAAGAAAATCTTTCCTATTTTTTCCCCTCTATTTTAAAAAATAATAAGGAAAATTAGGCAATATTTATTTCTTCTATTTTAATCACCTTTTTATTATTTGGACTTTATATTTGGGCTTTTTGAGGGGCCTTTGGGAGAATTAAGATTGGACCTCCAATGGGCTATGAATTTCTTAATATTGAGCCACAATATTTATTCAACCCATTAATATTAATTTACTCGACTATAAAATTTATATTGCACTATCCATCTTAATCCATATTACGACAATATGACTCCCGATTATTATTTCCCGTGTTTAAGATTATTTTGTCCATTAATTAATTAAGCCACTGAAAAGCTTTATATTAATTAATATATTTTTCCTTGGAATAAAGACAACTCAATATTATTATCCATACCGGAACTTAATCCACTTGCAAGATTTGTATGATAAAACTTTTGAGCCTACCAAGGGGACAAATCAGACAAGACTTTCCTTGCACACGTTGCTCTGTATTAAATCTTAGCAATTGTCATGTAATTAATAATATTGCCCAAAATGCAAAGTATAGAATCGCTATCTGACTATAAACCCAACACATATAAAAGCAATAAGTACTAATTACACACAATCCTATTTAAGTGATAGAGGTTAAGAAATCAATAACAACTGAGGTCTAATTCTTCATCTCATAAGTCAGTACAAAAGAATTTATCCTATCTGTAGGTCCTCTTCAACATACCACAATGTGCTAGTGCAATCTCTTGGTCAAGACAAGTCAATCTGAGCTTTTATACTTCAACCTCTACCAATGGAGTGTTCAGTTCCATCTAGGTTGTGAAGATGTACTAATTTACAAGGAACTGTTAATGTGATCTTCTGTAATCAGGTATCATCACATTAACTACAATGCAATATGTACTAATATTGATCGGTTTGCAGTAAATAAATAACATTCATTCAAATTTAAAGCAACAACGATAAAATAATGTATATTCAGTAAATAAGAGTACATTAGTTTGTTATTAGGTAAAAGCATACTTTCACGTATAACCCAACAACCCCAACTTCCATGTGACCTCTCTCACTAACTACCATCCTCGTCGTCGTTGCCTTGCGTTCCGCCTTACCACCACTAACACAAATTCTCCATGATAGAGATTAAATCCCCTTTCGATTCGAGGTCGAATCGTGTCGAAGATGGGTAGAATATGGAATCGTAGGATTTAGTTTTCATCCTAAAATTATATAGTAATAAATTCTTTTATATTTATAGTATAGAATAATTCTTCATAAACATCATTGATATATTTTCCTTGTTTATCAAGATTGCGCTTGGAGAACAAGTTAGGGTTTCTTCTTTATTAGTATAAATAGGCGCTCTATAATCCATTGTAAACACTTTTGAATATTGAATACAATTATATTTTCAGGATTATTCATGTGTTCTTAAGACGTAATCTCACCCTGTAGAGCGTAAGAACGCTCTGCATCACAGGCACACACTATGTTTGTCACACCAAAAGTGCAGTGTGCACTCACATACATCCGTAACCAATAGACTTATTTCCTTTAGCTACAGAAACCCAAGGATCATGTCCTTTTCCTGGACTGGTATGCCATACAAACCAAGGTGATAACAGATACCTTGGAAGTGCACATGGATGTCCTCAAACAATGTATCTGTGGTGAAAGAATGACCACTCCCTGTGACTACGTGTTGCATGTGAGTGCTGCAAGAAGTCGTGAGCACGAGTATGGTGGCCAAACTGGGAGAGATGAAGTTAAGAGAGGAACCTGTTGTTGGGGAATTAGGGTGTCCGTATCTATTCGAGTTGCAATTAAATACATATTTAAATTAATTTATTATTACTAGCATGAATTAATCATATATTAATTCAAATAACAATTAAATACCAACGACATCATGCGTACAATTAATTTCACGTAAATCCTATACATGCGGAATCTAGGAGTTACACGAAATGTACCTCTTGGAGTGACAACCGTTGAGCAGATGGATCAACCCAAAACACCATCTCAAATATGTCTCACGTCCTCGTCCGTAATCCGGTGGAAGGATTCTCATGAACAATTATAACAAAGGAGAAAAAATAAAATATTGCACCACCTTTGTGGATTTCTAATTTTTCCAAGACGGGAATTGTGTTGGGGATGAAAAATTCATCCCCTATTTATAAGCAAGAGGTTGGTCGAATATTTGTGCCCTAATAGGGTTATGAAAAATTTCTTTGTATCTTCCAAGATACAATCTTGAACATATCTCATATATTCTATTTCCATAATAATCACAAAATATATTTTCTTCCAATACACATGCAATTTTCGAAAATCTTGAAGATCAAGAAACAAAATTTGATTTCTTGAATTTTACGGGATAATCTTGTATTCCAAGAATACTTATCCTTTTCCATAAAAATATTTTCAAGAAAATCTTTCCTCTTTTTCTTCTATTTTCGAAAATAATAAGAAAAATTAGGCAATATTTATTTATTCTATTTTAATCACATTTTCATTATTTGGACTTTATATTTGGGCAATTTAAGAGGCCTTTACTAGAATTAAGATTAGACCTCCAATGAGCTCTGAATTTCTAATATTGAGCCACAATATTATTCAGCCCATTAATATTAATTTATTCCACTATAAAATTAATATTGCATCCATCTTAATCCATATTACGATAATATGGCTCCCGATTATTATTTCCCGTGTTTAAGATTATTTAGTCCATTAATTAATTAAGCCACTGAAAAGCTTTATATTAATTAATATCTTTTTTCTTGGAGTAAAGACAACTCAACATTATTATCCATACCGAAAACTAATTCCACTTGCAAGATTTGGTATGATAAAACTTCTAAGCCCACCAAGGGAACAAATCATATAAGACATTCCTTGCACACGTTGCTCTATATTAAATCTTATCATTTGTCATGTATTTAATAATATTGCCCAAAATGCAAAGTATAGAATCACTCTCTGACTCTAAACCCAACGCAGATCAAAGCAATAAATACTAATTACACACAATCCTATTTAAGTGACAGAGGTTAAGAAATCAACAACCACTGAGGTCTAATTCTTCATCCCATAAGTCAGTACGAAAGAATTTATCCTCTCTGTAGGTCTTCTTCAGCACATCACAATGTGCTAGTGCAATCTCTTGGTCAAGATAAGTCAATCTGAGCTTTGGACTTCAACCTCTACCAATGGAGTGTTCCATTCCATCTAGGTTGTGAAGATGTACTTATTTACAATGAACTGTTAATGTGATCTTTTGTGATCGTGTATCACCACATTAACTATAATGCAATATGTACTAATATTGAACGGTTTGCAATAAATAAATAACATTCATTCATATTTAAAGCAACAGTGATAAAATATTTATATTCAGTGAATAAGAGTACATTAGTCTGTTATCATGTAAAAACATACTTTCACGTATAACCCCAACACCTGGTGCACCAAGGGGTCAACTGAGTTGCCTAGAATTTCGTCCTGAAGACGATAATGCCATATACATCAAATGTGAGTAGGTATGCCGAGCCACGGCCACGATTTTGAGGTGGCAACGTGATGAAGACTAGACCGCTTTGGCCTTCATGGAAAAGTGGGATCATAAACGTGACTAGTTTATGTTTTAAGTTATTGGGCTTTTTATTTACTGCTTTTATTTATTTCTTGTTGGACCCAAGTGTTTTTGGGCTTTTTATTTCCTGCAGTACTTATTGTTTCTGGATTGTCTTTTTTAGGGGACTTTTGATATTTTGATGAATGAATTTTCTGTTGTGGAGTACGCACCTAGTATACATAGTATCAAGGTGTTTATTTCTTCATAGTTTATCCATATCCGTGTGATTTATACGTTTACGCTGCGTCAGTTGGTATTCAGAGTCTACCAGAGTCTGTCTACGCTCCTATGCAACAATACTGTGTAATGGGACCGAAAATTGCCAAGGGAAAGGGACCCGCGGTCGATCCCATTGAGGAGATTCGTAACCAGATTTTTGATCTTACTCAAGCTGACGATGCACTCCGTATTCAACAGGAATCACTCGCTGCAGTAGCCGCTGCTGAGCATCACGATCATCGGTAATCCTATCATCAACGACATGAACGTGTTGATGACCACTATAACCCCACTTTCGATAACGGTGGTTATTCTGATATTTCTGACGAAGAAGATATAGTTTCAATGATTAACCCATTCGGTAACCGTCCGCATGGTACCCATCCCGTAACCGGCGGCGCACCTCATTGGGAGCAGGGCTTCCGAATCGAGATACCCGAATTCACCGGTTCCCTCGACCCGACGGAATTTCTCGATTGTGTTCATACTGTAGATGACATACTTGAATTCAAGTAGGTCCCGGAGGACCGCCGCGTCGGCCTGGTGGTGACGAGGTTTTGCGGACGCGCCACCGCCTGGTGGCAAGCGACAGGGTAGGTCGAAGATTTCGTCCTGGCCCAAACTTCAAAAAAACATCTCCGGCGAGAATTCCTTCCTTTCAATTACCGTAGCACACTGTTTTAGTCTCTCCACAATATTAGGCAAGGTGGACGAACTGTGGTGAATTATTCGGCTGAATTTCACCATCTTATTGCTCGTGTTGACGTGAACGATTCTCAAGAGCAGTTAGCAGCCCGGAATATCGCTGGACTTAGGCCCAATTATCAGGACACTTTAAATTTGTTGGGCCCAAATACTCTTTCTGAAGCCCAACAACGTGCAGCCCAATTGGAAAAGCAATTGACGCGTCGTTATCCTTCTTCTCTTCGTCAATCGCTAAACCCCTGTCTCCACCCCCCTCTAGCGGTCCTTCTGCACTTCACCCGACCGCCCCACCGCCGGCGGTCGCTGGCGGCCGCCCGCTCTGGCCAATTAACCCGGTGTTTTTCTTGCTGAGAACCAGGCCACTGCTTTGCATCTTGTCCAAAATAGGGTGCTCGCCGTACACTTATTGCAGATGACCAGGATGTAATTTATGACTCTCCTCCACTTTTTGATGATTATGGTGATGACGACACTTTTCCGGAGGAGCGCTGCACGGGGGATACTGACACGGCTTTGGTGTTGCGCCGCAACTATTTGGCTCCTAAAGTCGCGGATAAAACTCAAAGGCACGCCCTATTTTCTTCCACCTGCACTATTCAAGGTAAAATATGTCGTTATATTGTCGATTCGGGTGCATGTGAGAATGTAATTGCTGCTGATGCTGTTGATAAACTATGTTTAAAAACTGAAGTGCGCCCTGCCCCTTATGATTTGTCTTGGTTGCAACGTGGTACTGCTATTACTATTGAAAAACGTGGTGCTTGTGTCATTTTCGATTGGCTCTACTTATTCAGATTCTGTGTGGTGTGATGTGGTTCCGATGGATGCTTGCCATCTTTTGTTGGGCTGTCCGTGGCAATATGACCGCCACGTGTCGCATGATGTTCATCGAAATATTTACACATTTCTGTTTGGGGGCACTAAGATCATTCTTTACCCGTCTATTCCTGCGCCGCTTGTGGCTTCTGATCCTTCAAAGGTTATGTTGTTATCTCCTTCGGCATTTAAGAGGGAATTAAGTGATACGTCGTGCGTGTTTTTATTGATGGCTCATGACATTTCAGCGTTCGCTACTTCTCCTGAGCTTATTCGGCCTTTGTTACGAGAGTTTTTGCTGATTTATTTCCTGCTGAGCAGCCCGAGGGCCTTCCTCCGCTTCGGGATATTCAGCATCATATTGATTTGATGCCTGGGGCCTCTTTGCCTAATACGCCTCACTACAGGATGAGCCCGAGTGAGCATGAGGAGCTTCGACGACAGGTTGAGGAGCTTCTAAGTTGTGGTCACATTCGTGAGAGTTTGAGTCCGTGTGCCGTACCTGCCCTTCTTACTCCGAAGAAGGATGGTAGTTGGAGGATGTGTGTTGATAGTCGGGCTATCAACAAGATTACGGTTCGTTATCGATTTCCTATCCCTCGTCTCGACGACTTACTTGATCAGTTGAGTGATTCTGTGGTTTTTAGCAAGTTGGACTTGCGCAGTGGCTATCATCAGATTCATATTCGTCCCGGGGACGAGTGGAAGACGACATTTAAGACTTGTGAGGGTCTTTTTGAGTGGCTGGTGATGACTTTTGGTCAGTCAAATGCCCCGAGTACTTTCATGCTGGTCATGAATCAGGCTCTTCTTTCTCTTATTGGGACTTGTGTTGTGGTGCATTTTGATGACATTCTAATCTACAGTCGTTCTCTCGAGGATCATCTTGCACACCTTCGGGCGGTTTTCTTAATTCTTCGTCAGGAGCAATTCTTTGCTTCTCCGAAGAAGTGTACTTTTCTGGTGGATAGTATCTTGTTTCTGGGGTACGTTATTTCTTCTTCGGGTATTTCTGTTGATGCTTCGAAGATTGAGGCTATTCGCTCTTGGCCTGTGCCCACTACTTTCACGGCTGTACGCAGTTTTCATGGTTTGGCCTCTTTTTACCGTCATTTTATTCGTGTTTTAGCTCGATTATGGCACCTTTTACAGATTGCATGCAGGGTAAGGTTTTTCAGTGGACTCCCGAGGCTGATGCTGCTTTTTCCTTGATTAAGGAAAAACTTACTAGTGCTCCTCTTCTGATTCTCCCAGATTTTTCTTGTCCCTTCGAGCTTACATGTGATGCTTCGAAGGTGGGTATTGGGGCCTTTTTGAGTCTGAATGGGCACCCGATTACATTCTTTAGCTAGAAGTTGACTGGCCCTCATTCTCGTTATAGTGCTTATGATGTGGAATTCTATGTTGTAGTTCGTGCAGTGCGCTACTGGCGTCACTATTTATATCAGCAGGAATTCCTTCTTTATACCGATCACGACGCTTTGAGGCATCTTCATTCCCAGGATACAGTGTCTTCTCGTCATGCTTCTTGGGTGGCTTATCTTCAGCAGTTTACTTTCATCTTGAAGCATAAGTCGGGGGCTTCGAACAGGGTGGCCGATGCCTTGAGTAGGCGTCATCTGATTCTGACTGATATGCGTTCGGTTGTTCCGGGTTTTGAGCTGTTGCCAGAGACATATGGTTCAGACCCTTTCTTTGCTGAGGTTTTGTCTCGTCTCGGGGATAGTGCAGATTCTCCATTCCGTTTGGTTGATGGGTTTCTTTTTTGGGGGGTTCAGTTGTGTATTCCCAGACGAGCCTCCGCTTGTTGATTATTCGTGAGTTGCATGGGGCTGGTCACGTTGGCCGTGACTGTACTATTGACCTGATTCAGCGGCGTTTCTTTTGGCCCACACTGCGTCGGGATATGTCTCGTTTTGTGGAGCGTTATCGGGTTTACCAGTTCTCCAAGGGTGCAATGTCGAATGCTGGCCTTTATCGCCCTTTACCTATCCCGTCTCAGCCTTGGATCTCCATCAGTATGGATTTTGTAGTGGGTCTTACTCGTACTCAGAGAGGGTTTGATGTTATCTTCATGGTTGTTGATCGGTTCTCCAAAATGGCTCATTTTATCCCGTGCAAGAAGGCCACAGATGCTGTTCACGTAGCTCAGCTGTTCTTTCGGGAGATATATCGTTTTCACGACCTGCCTTTTTCTATCGTGTCGGATAGGGACACCCATTTTCTGAGTTATTTTTGGAGGAGTTTGTGGTGTATGGCCGATACTCGATTGGATTTCAGCAGTGCGTATCATCCCCAGACTGATGGTCAGACGGAGGTGGTGAATCGCTCTTTGGGGAATTTACTTCGTTGCTTGGTGGGGGATAACATTCGGACGTGGGATTCTCGTTTGAGTCAGGCTGAGTTTGCTCATAACTCGGCCCGTAATCGGAGTACAGGGTAATGTCCCTTCGAGGTGGTTTATGCTCACGTTCCTCGGGGTCCCATTGATTTAGTGGCTCTTCCAACTGCTCTGCCTCCTGATGCCCGTGCTGAGGACCTTGTTCGTGATCTTCATCGTGTTCATCAAGAGACGAGAGCTAGGCTGAGCAGCCAATACCGAATACAAGAGGCGTGTGGATGCTCGTCGTCGTTCTCTGGAGTTCAAGGTCGGTGACTTTGTTTGGGCCGTTCTGACCAAGGATCGTTTTCCTGCTCACGAGTATAACAAGTTGTCTACTCGTAAGATTGGTCCTGTGGAGGAGATCGAGAAGATTAATCCGAATGCTTACAGGTTGAGGCTTCCGAGTCACATTGGCACTACTGACGTGTTTAACGTCAAACATCTTGTTCTTTATGTTGGGGACAATTCTTCTGGAGACGAGACCGCTTCTGATTCGAGGGCGAATCGCTTCTCACCCGGGGAGGATGATGGAGACAAGACCGCTTTGGCCTTCATGGAAAAGTGGGATCGTAAACGTGGCTAGTTTATGTTTTAAGTTATTGGGCTTTTTATTTACTGCTTTTATTTATTTCTTGTTGGACCCAAGTGTTTTGGGCTTTTTATTTCCTGCAGTACTTATTGTTTCTGGATTGTCCTTTTTAGGGGACTTTTGATATTTTGATGAATGAATTTTCTGCTGTGGAGTATGCACCTAGTATACGTAGTATCAAGGTGTTTATTTCTTCATAGTTTATCCATATCCGTGTTGATTTATACGTTTACGCTGCGTCACGACGACTTGGTTGGGCCATGCTCACGACCTCCGACATGGGGTGTCATGCAGGAAGCCCGATTGACCTCGAGCACTGCGGCCCCATCCACGCCAAGAAGATTCAACACGAAGTCGTTGGCCAGGCGGGACGTAGCCGAGGACATCGCTGCAAGAGGATTGCCTATGGTTTCCAGCGAGGGAGCATAATCAGGGACGACGACTATTTCAAAAATCTATTTTTTTATTAATAGTACAATTAAATTAGATAATTAACCAAATGCATAATATAAATTAAATAATTAAGTGAATGCATATGTGGATGTCCTGGTAGGCTATTTGGCTCTATAAGGAGCCCATTATTGAGCTCCATATCAAAACTGCACAAATATATATTTAAAGTTATATGACGACAAAGGATTAATTGACCATGACATCATCCTCTTCAATCATCATTCATTGAGAAATTTAAATTTGCAGAAATTTTCAATCTTGAATGCAATTAAAAATCAGACTAAAATGAAAGTAGACAAACTTGGTTTTCTCCTAAACAATGAGGGTTTTCGGAATCAGAGAACAACAGAGAATTGTGATGAAATAAGGCCGGAATCACGAGCTCAAAAAACAGACTGGTTTTTCGCAAAATCTGATTTTAGGGACAATTTACAACTGTAATTTGTTGTTTTTGAGAGACGAGGTCCGGCAGAGGATTGATGGGGAAACTTCAATGAACATCAATGTGGTTCTGGGGAAATTCTATATGTCGCGTAAAAGATCTTTGACGTACAACAATTTCTGTCCTGAAAAATCTTTCACTAATTGCAGAACAAGGTATTGAAGATTTTTAAATATACATTGAAAATATTTAATTATTATTTATTTAAGTAAAATTATTTATGTCGATAATGAATTGACACGACACCTCATTAATTTGGTTCCATAAATAATAAACCCAATGGTGGGCTCTATACTCTATATTTGTGTATGTGTGCAATTGCTTAGGGTATGTTTGTTTCAGGGATTTCCACATCCAATTTTCAAATCAACTCCTATAAAATATACATATACATATATTTTCATAAAATTCAATACAATCATATCACTACTTTTCTTCCACCAACTTATTTTTTACTCCTACTTTTCTCTCACTCAATACAATATAATAATAGAACATCAATCACTATTACATATTGATTTGACATAAAATAAAAATATCATCCTACCAAAATCCCAAAATAAACACATACTTTTACTATTTATCAGGATTTTTAAATCCTAGGATTTTGAAGTTATGACTTCCCCGCACACTTAAATCCCAATATAAACATACCCTTGTATTACAAACTACAAAAGACAAAATTACATTAGGCTCTTGCACAGGCAAAATACTAGTATTAATAAAAGATGCATGATTATATATTGGCGTGGGATCCTACTCCATCACGAGTGGGTCTCATGTGCATCCAGGTGTACCGTACACTCATAGTGTATTTTAATAACATGCAACTTGTTAAATTGAAAGATACAACTTATATACACTGAATCGTGCAACTATTTTTTCATATTAATAGTTGCACGATTCAGTGTAAACAAGTTACATTTTTCAGTATAACAAGTTGCATGTTTTTAAAATGCATTATGAGTTCACGGTGCACCTGATTAATGCATGCAAGACTTAGCCACTCATCACCATCAGTTTGTGTTTAGATATTTTTTTCCGTCATTTCCATATATATCAAACATATATTTTGTGATATATATCCAAATAAAAATTATCACATAAATAACCTTAAAATAGATATTGGCTTTTATTACTTAAGTTTACTGCTTAGAAGGACTGATAAGATGACAAATTGAAGATGTTATTGTTCATTAATTTGGTACTTGATGCGTGATTTAAACCTGTTCGATTTTTAATTAGGTCGGTCTAACTAGTGTCTGTTTTGAGCACAGACTAAGCCTCCTCCATTACTTAACTAAACCTCCAGTTTAGAGATAAAACATGAAGATTCGTTATGGATATGATAGTTTGGTGTAAACAGGCCAAGAAGAGAACATGTCACGGATTTAGTGGGGGCGGAGACGGGATTTAAACTTTTTTGTTAGTGGTATACATGTAGATTTTTTCTCTACTTTTTTTTTTTACCGTGCAAACTCAAATATATTTTGTAAATATACAATTTGTGTTCCTGAAATGTTCGACTTGTTTTACACTGAACAAATTGAAGGTTTCGGTGTAAATAAATTAAACGCTTTAGGAAAATAAGTTGCACACTTTAAAAAAACGCTTGAATTTGTACGATGAACCTGGTGCAGAGAAGGGAATGACATCATCTGTTTCATATTTTATGTATATGTTCCATAATACAAATGAATGAAACGTGGAATGTTTAAAAAAAAATCAACGAATGTGTTAAAAATTCAAAAGATGTAATATAATTAGAATATAAAAAAGTGGCACGGGAGAATAGATCTGACCCAGAAAACCGACTCTGCGAGAAAATATACCTATTAATTCGCTGATTTCAATATATTTAATTTGGAATGTCGTTACAACTACTACATTAATATTTTGGGTATCAAAGTGCTTCTATAACTACACTTTTATAATCTCTGTTCCTACACTATATAATAAATTAATATACGACTCGCGTATTATTCGAAATTTTACAATAATATTTTTAAAATATATACACGGCATATAAAAGAATAAAGAAACAAAATAATATGTCAAGAATTAAGTTTTACGTACATTAAAAAATGACAAAGTCTTGTATGCATCAAATGCACTCATGTACAATTTAAGTATATTTTTGAAACATTTAAATTATTTTCATTGACACATAATTAACTTGCATGTTATAAAAATGCACTTGCATTGCACTGTGCACCTAATGAATAGAAAATGTATCATTAAAATATTTGTATAATAAATGTCATTCTGACATTTTTACCCTCCATTATCTCATATATAGTTATATAACATATAACATGGTCATTTAAAATTTTAAATTTTCTACAAATTTATGGTGCGAATAATTTTTTCCAACCAAAACTACGAAAAACGCGGGGTTTAACGATGGTTTTTAGCGACGGTTTGTTAAACGGTTGCTATAGCAACAATGACGGTCAAAGTGTCAAATTCAACGCGTTTAGCGATGGATTGGTAAACCGTTGCTACTTAGCGACGATTAATCTGATTTAGCGACGGAATAAACCGTCGCTAAAGTCCGCGTAGAAACCGAGAGTTTTTGACGGAATAAAGTCTCTTTGCATTCATGTAGGCAGAGGGTTGTTAAATAAAATTAATCGGAAGGGATTGAAGAAAACAACGGAAGAATATGTTGAGGAGCATAATAAAATGGTACTGGGTCGTTGGAAGAAGAAGAGCATTTTTTGGGACTTGCCCTACTGGAGCTCACTTTTGATTCGGCACAACTTGGATGTGATGTACATCGAAAAGAATATGTTCGATAACTTGTTCCACACAATCATGAATACAGAGGGCAAGACAAAAGACACTTCAAAGTCACGTGATGAGTTGAACGAGATATGCAAACCTGATCACCTGAAGAGGGATAAGAGTACATGAAGATATCCCCAAGCCAATTACACACTTGATAGGAAACAGAAAGTGACTTTGTGTAATTGGATTGAAGAGCTGAGATTTCCAGATGACTATGTCTCCAATTTGAGTCGTTGTGTAAACACATCAAACGGGAAGATGTCTAGGATGAAAAGTCACGATTGTCACGTATTTATGCAACGATTGTTTCCCCTCGCATTCCGGGAATTTCTACCGAACAATATCTGGAGGGTCGTAACTGAATTGAGTCTATTCTTCAAAGATTTAACGTCTGCAATGATTACGTGGGATGACATGGTCCGTTTGGAGAAAAACATTCCAATTATTTTATGCAAGTTAGAGCGCATTTTCCCTCCCAACTTTTTTGATTCGATGGAGCACTTACCAGTACACTTAGCATATGAAGCCAAAATTACTGGTCCAGTGCAATACATGTGGATGTATCCATTTGAGAGGTAAACCTTCACTTCACATCTATTTATATAAATATATATATTTATGTTTTGCTCTTATCAATTTTTTTTTATTATATATCTATAGGTATCTCCATAACTTGAAGCTCAATGCTAAACAGAAGACAAAAGTTGAAGCATCAATTGTTAATGCCTACTTATGTGAGGAGGTTACAATATTTTGTTCTTACTATTTCGAGGATCATGTTAGAACAAGGTTGAGAAATGAACTTCGTAATTACGATGGTAGAGGCACATACAATGTTGCTGATGATATTGAGGGTAACTTGTCTGTTTTTAAGTTTCCAGGTGGATGTATGGGAAAAAGTATTGAACGGCCCTGGTTAAACCGACAAGTGATTGAAGCTGCACATAAATATGTGTTATTCAATTGTGATGAAGTCCAACCTTACATTCAGTAAGTATTTCATATACGCATCATTTACATAAATAACATATTTATTATATAATATTTGATTAATAATATATTGCTTTCAATTAGGATCTATACTGAAGAGTTACACCGTAGACATCCAAACATCTCAAATGCACAAGTAGGTGAATATATAACTCGTGATTTTTCAGAGTGGTTCCAAAGCTATGTGAGTGTTATCTAACCATCGTTTATTAATGAATTCATTATATGTTTATAATTATATATTTAACCTAAAACCGTCACAGGGTTATAATCAATACGTTGAGACCCATTCATGCGGGACCTCAATAGAGGACCACTACGTCGGGTCAACACATACCATGGATACTATGTAAAATGGTTACAAATTCCATACGGTTGAGTATGCATTAACCAAATCTACTACAAACAGAGGTGTTTGCTCAAGCAAGTGCCCGAGCGGAATTGATCCCCGCTCAGGCGCCCACAGGTCCCGTGTTCGGTCCCTCTTGGGAGTGAAAATTTGTCTCATTTAATTGGGAGGCTTGATGCTTATATATGAGATTCTTGGTGGTTAGGTTCGAGATGGTCCGTGGCTCCGGTGGTTCGGTGCCCACCTTTGAACCACCGTGAGCCATTTTTTTTGTAAATTCATGATTTAGCAACGACTTTAGCGACAGCTTTAACCGTCGCTATTAGCGACGTTTATAACCATCGCACCCATCAACAAAAATTTATGTCGCTAATACCGACAGTTTAACATCGTTAGTAACGACGGTGTATGACGTCACTATCATATAAAAAGTAGCGACGGTTTAGCGACGAATATTTTGACCCGAGTCCAGACCCAAATGACCGTCGATAAAACCGTCGCTAATTTGCGACGGTGGTCAGCCATCGCTAAAGATTAGCAACTCTCGATTTCCCGACGTTTGACTAACCGTCGCTACAGCAGTAGCGACAATTTTTTTCGCTAAAACCGTCGTTAAACCCCATCTTTTTTATAGTGCAATAGTAATATGTCATCTAAAAAATTCTACACTTAGGTAGGGATTGGTAGGGAGTAATAAATAAGGGTGGGATAAAGAAGATTGAAATAATATAATATGGATTGATAGTATTACGTCGTTTGATACGCAGAAATAAAGTTGACAAGATAAAATTAGCATTCCACTTGGTAGGCGGTAATAAACATGTATAAAATTAGTAGTGTCACTTGGTAGGGTGTAATAAACATGTACACAATTGTGGATTTCACTCAAATGTCCAATTTACTCTTTGTACCAAAACATAAAAGCCTCATCTTTTTAATTATGGGCTAATATGTGGTATTAATAATGGTATGTCCATGTTTTTTACCATGTTAGATATATTGTTCCCAAAATTCTTGCACCACATCTGCGAGGGAATTGGACGAACAGGAAAGAACTCATTCTTTTGATAATTTTGTTTTTTTTGCTTCATTATTAACTAGAAAGATGATTAGACTTTTCAAGAATGAATATTGACACTAGTTTATTAGGTTTTGGAGATATTAAAATAATTTAATGAAAGTGACTATCAACTAATATCCCTACACAAAGCTAGCCTGCATTCTAGAAAACAAAAATATTATTCAATCAAATGATCAAATCTAAACGATCAATATACTCTTTGTTGAACATCCTTCAAACGATCAATATCCTTGTACAAGTTGATATTCTTAAACACATGACTATCAACTAATATCCCAACACAAAGCTAGTCTACATTTTAGATAACAAAAATACTATTCAATCAAATGATCAAATCTAAGGAGCCATTTGGTTGACACCTTTATCATTAGGGAATGGAATGGGAATGAAGCATGAGTGTTTGGTTGACAACTTTGACACCTCTACAATAACCCTCAAATCCCAAAACTGATGAATCACTCATTCCTTGGGTTTTTTAAGGGGTATACCTTTCATTCCACCCTCCATTATATAAAAAATAATTAAATGTTATTACTCTCTTCAAAATTTAACTTAGTTGATTCCATTCCTTAATAATTTTGGCAAACCAAACGAAATCAATGATAGTATGATAGTAATTTCCATTATCAACCAAACAATATAACTTTAAGGAGAATATTCATTCCATTCCTCACTACTATCATTTCCATTACTATTCCCATTCCTTGTAACAAACCAAGCGCCCCCTAAACGTTCAACATAATCCTTGTTGAACATCCTCCAAACAAACAACATATTAGTCTAATTGTCATTGTTTAAGGCAGGTATAACTGATTTTTAACCTGGAGCTCTGATAAATGATCGACATATTCTTGAGCAAGAATGTCCACTCTAGTTGAAAACTGCTGTCCAATCTTAATGAATGTATGGCCAAGTCTCAAAATATTTTCTTTCAACCACCTTGCAAGAATCTTTCGTTTCTGGATCTTTTTTTCTTCCGTTATACCACCTGAGTGCATGCATTAGTAGAGAGAAAAATACACTCCATATATCTAATAGGTCAAGTCACTGTGGAAAATTCATCAAACAAATATATAAACTGAACCGTTGGTATAATTGTAATTTCTGTTAGAAACATTCCCATTCACTTTAGCCTCCAATTCTCTATCTTTTTCATCAATGTTGTGTACTAAAATATCGGATTAGAGAGTTTGATTGTGACTTAAAGCTTTAGTAACATAAACAAGTAATTAAGAGTTGAGTGTTGCATTTATTGCATATGATTGAGATAGAATAAGTGTTCTTTATGAATGTGAGAAGTAAATTTGCAAGAGGTTTGGTATGGTATGAATTCTCTAGTGGTTTGGGTCATAAATGAGCCCTATTTATAATGTGGGGAGAGTGGAGCTCATTCTCCCGATTTACAAGTACAATAGGCCGATTTACAAGTACAAGTACAATAGTGGTTTGGTATGGTATGAATTCTCTAGTGGTTTGACGATCTCACAGACCTCGCTTGCACGTTGATCAAGGTAATTCCCGGATTTGCAAGGAATTAGCCGTTTAAGTACTCTGAGCGGTCAATCACGGTAGTCCTTTGCTGATTTTCCTCTGACTTAGGCATGGTTTAGGAAAGATCTTCTGCTCTTAATCTCTGACACACGTCTCATCATAGTTAATGGTTCGTCCTTTGGGACCTCTCGAGGTCACCGAGCTCGCGGTGTTCAAGGTCGGCTAAAGGCACCTCGCTACGCGAGATGTGAGGTACCATACTTAGAAAATTTACGGATTTCCTTATATCTTATTGCCTTGTTGGTACTTCGGCTCGTGCCCACCTCGCGCGATATGCACCCAACAATAGCCCCTAGGTCGTTTTTCTTTAATTGCTAAGGGACGCGAGCTATTCTTTCGTTTTCAACTTTGGTGGGTAGACGAGGTGCGATAGCTTCACAAATACGAATGATAGTGGCCTCGTAACTTGTTGCTAGTGACGATTGCAAGCCTCGATTGTCGAGCCTACAAACTCTAGGCAATGATGGCGCGTGGTGTTGATGAACTTGAAGTGAAAGGTAGCGACACGACCCCACACTCCCTAAATCTGGGTAATAAATACATCCTTTCAGCCCCGTTCTCATTTTTCACTTTCTTTTGAAAACTTCAGCAAATTAAACTCTTTCTATTTTTCAGCAAGTCTCCTCTAAAATCAGGCGGTCGTACTAAAATCCGAGCTCCACCGTGTTCAAGCGTTGAGAAGGTATAGTTGAGTTTTCCCCCCCTTTTCTCTTGTATTTCTCGATTTAAATATGTCCCAAGGCGATTCTCAGAGCGTGGCACCCTTGATTCCTAGGTCTCGCTGTGTCGAAAAGGATCCAATGGAGGAGGTGGTTGAGGTGTCATCGGAAATGACGAATTCAGTGCCCATCGTGGCCGGCAGATCTATTTCTTTCCGCCGCGGCCGTGCGCAGGTGGTTATCCCTTCGTCTCCTCCCATGGTTTTAGACAGTCCCGAGGGGGAAAATGAAGGGGCGCCGTGTGTCTCGAACTCCGTGTGTTCGGACAATTTAAGCTTTTTGGCGGGCGAACTGGTACCCGATATTTCTAGCGAGGATGACGAGGTTGATAAAGTTCATCATACCGACGAGTTTAGGAGCTATTTGGAGAGATATCCATATCAAGAGGCTCAAATGCCTCATCTGGTTCGCGTGGAGAGTAATTGTTTGGATATTTTAGTTTTGATGAATTATGCCAAAACATTATCAACTTGTGTGTTTTAAGTAATCTACAGATAACAAGTTGAGGGGGAACGAGAGAACAAGTTAAGGGGGAACTCATGAAATCAGACAAAAATGATCAAGATCAAACAAGGCTGCAGTTGACACTGATCAAGATCAGATGAGTAGGATGAGTTCCAAGTTAACTGATGAGCTGGGTAAAATCGGGAGAGAAGAAAAGCTAAGACAGCTAATCAGAAGAAAGAGAGTTACCTGATCAGATGACCAGAAAAGACAAGCTGATTAGATGACCAAATCAGCAGACCTGATCAACTGACCAGAAGATCAGAAGAAGAGGTTGTTGATCAGAAGAGGAGCAGATAAGAATGATCAAGATCAGACGTGATCGACATCAGATAAGGTGACCTGATATGCTGAACTGATGCTGTGCTGATCCGATAAGGTGAGCTGATCAGATCAGGCGAGAAGAAATCAGAAAACCAAATCAAAAGACCAGATCAGGCAGATCAGATAAGAGAACCAGAATACTAATGATCAGATAACCTGAGTCAAGTGAGTGAAAGTGATGAGTGAGGGACCGAGGGTTCAAAAAAGAGTCGAACTCAAGAATATTCCCGAGTGTCGTCAAGATGCTTCGATCGACAAGGTCCACCAAGAGAAGTCACCGAGGATCGAAATCAAGATTATAGCCAGTTAGATTCAAATTTGACGTGGACCAATGAGAGAAAGACAACAAGCCTGAAAAAGCTGCAAAAGCTACAGAATAATATGGATTTGAATGTGACTCTTCCAACGGTAAACATTCAAATCCACACTATAAATACAAGTTCTTCCTTCATTATTTAGTGTGTGAAATGCGTGAAAACACCATTGAGCTACAGGCCAAATCATCTAGCTTTTCCACCATAGAACACTGAACTAAAAAATACACGCATATATTTCAGAATGATCTACCCTTGATCTAAGCACAAATGTAATATCCTAAGCTTAGAGAGATTTTCCCATCCTTAGCATTGAGACTAAACAAATGTATGGGAAAATCTCACCCTAGTTGGACACCAAACAATCTTTACCCAAACCGAGTGTTAGGTTAAGTTTTGTTAAGCAAGGATTATAACTTAGTTGGACTAGTTTACTTTCTGGGTGAGAGTGAGAACTCATTAAACATCTAAGCAATCCCGCAAGGGAGGGTAGGCAACCCCGTGAGGGAGGTAAGTCCCGTTGAGTGAGAGGTCCATAAATATCTGTACTGTGTTGGACTAACACATTAAACTAAGTCCAGTTGGTTAAGTTGGTGCCCCTGCTGATAGGGAAGAGTAGATGTAGGAGTTGGACTCTGAACCACTATAAAATCGTGTGTTCTTTACTGCTTATGTTCTTACTTGCAATATGCATTTGGTTATAAGAAAAACTGTTGGTCCCGGTGCTAACGAGTCTCACACGTGTATGGGGGGGGGAATACACGTTTTCAGTGATTTTTAAAACTTTTCTTTCATTGAGGTCAGATGGGTCAGGTTATCCTGATAATTTTGCCCTGAGAGGCACGGATTGCTCTGAGTCAAAGTCTACTGAGACAATGATCCTGAGCTGCTTTCAGAAGCTTCTGATTAGCCCAACTGATCTTGAATTTATCAGAGATCCTGAGGAGCTTGGATAAGATAATTATCTTACTGAACACTCAGTAGAGTTAGTTCAGTTTGGTAACTATCTGTTCTAGCTACTCAAGTGTGCGGAATGGTTGGCCCTAAGTTTATACTCGTTTTAGCTTTGCTGAAAATCTTCCCTTCAATAAAACAGTGATTAAGGCTGTGATCAATTTGATGCAAGTTCAGTGGATTGATTCCAAATGAATATCAGTAAAATCAGCTTTCAGTGAAAATCATGCAACAAATAATAATGCAGTACAGAAAGCAAACAACACATCAATTATAGTGGTTCAGAGACTCAAGCTCCTACGTCCACTCTCTCTGATCTTCAGAGAAATTCCTTAACCACTTCCTAAAGCTTTCAGGCTAACTCACTGTAGCTTACTCACTTTTCTACCTTGAGTTTTCGGGTCGACTCCTTCGCTGCGACTTACTAACTCAAACACACACAAGTGTTCAGACTACCACGAGTAACTTACTAACTTCTTCTCTAGAGTTTTCTGGCTAACTCACTGTAGCTTACTCACTCTTTACAACTCTAACTCACCAACAAATCACACACAAACTACCTTAACAAAGGGTTTGAGTTTTGGGTTGGTTTCCAACTCTGGTGAGATATCCTTTACAATAAGAACTTATGCAAAGGCTAGGATATCTCTTCTAAGCTTTGGATATTTCTATCAATATATGCTTAGAATAGGGAGCTCTCTCCAATGTGAAACACTTGGGAAATTCTAGGTTTTTTCGAGTGCTTCAATTTGAGAGAATACGAATGAGCTCTTGAGTTGCTTTGAAATTTCCCGTAACCTCTCAATGTAGAAGGTCACTGGTATTTATAGGCAACCTTCACCAAGGTTACTCTTGAAAAACTATCCGTTGCAGGAGATAGTATCAAGGGTTTCCTCTTCTGGTGTTTGATGAACTGCTATATTTAGGGTTTGAACATTCCCTTGCATGTTTTAGGAAATATGCAGCCATGTAGCCAATCACCAATTTTTGCGATGCAAACTTAGTACTCTATCGACATAATTGAGGTCCTGTCCGCTTTCAAAGGTCGATGAAAAACTGATGTTGTCTTCCTCTGATTGGTTCTTGTCTTCAGTGAATGTAGACAAACAAAACGGCTCTTTTAGGTCAATCTCTCTGAATGAGACAACCTTAAACAACACCTAGACTTAGTTCCTTTTATCTGCACTTGAATGTTTTTGGGCAATATCTACTTTTCTAAACTTGTATCTTTTCCTCAGTTTTGTATGAATTCAGATAGATATTTCATCAGTGCCTCTGAACATTCAGGTCTTCCTGAGTCTTCAGTAACTTACCGAGTCTTGAGTATATTCTGAGTCTTCAGTGTCTTCATTAACTTACTGAGTCTTCAAGATATTACGAGTCTTCGTGTCTTGAGAACTCATCGAGTCTTGATTCAAGATCTTCAAAATCTAACCTGATCTATATCTGCTGACTATACATGGTGCAGATAACTTCCTGAACAATCTATACTGAAACCTGACTCAGTCTATCAAGATTATCCTGAACTTGTCATACTCAGGGGTTTTGGGATCTAATCAAAACTTCTTTATTAAATTCATCTCCCAACAATTTCCCCCTTTTTGATGATGCCAAAACCATCTTGTTACATTTACGAAAACCTAACCAATACTCAGGTTTCAGTTTATCTATTACAAACCAAAATGACAATTTTTCCCAACAATTTCCTTAACAATATGGCATATCAAGACATGTAAAAAGATAATGAGATATTATCTTTGAGCATAAAGATAAATTTTCATTGATGTAGGATAAGAGTTTACAGATTACAATGAAAAGTAAAAAAACAACTGAATTTAAAACAAAAGTACATAGTCGTCAGTCTTCTTCCACTTCATCCTCTGGCACTTCCAGGTTGAACATCCCGTAGTATCTCTTCTTCAGTTCATCTCTTGCCTTGATGATTTCAGGGTTGTTTTCTGTTAAGCCTAAATTTGGATGGCATCTCGGGCTATTTTCGAGAAATGACTGCCTCATTTACATAGCCATTCTCAAACCTAGGAGCTGGGTATATGTATGGACCAGGAGTTGCTATCTGAGTATTTCCTTCATCTGCCATGTTGATCCAACTTTGCGGTACTTAGGATAGAATGTCCAGTAAGTACTCAATGAAGGCTTCATTCTTATCCATTTTGCTCCCCCTCCATTCTCTCGAATCTCATAATAGAACCGAAGGTTCTCTTGATCTCTTCCCATGCATCATTGAACCGTAGAGGCATCCACTTGTCAATATCGGCCATTTTCGAAGTCTTTTTTCGTACCTCTCCTTTTTGCTTAGAAACTTTTTGAATCCACCTCTTCTTTTTTCTTCTTCTTTTTCGATCGAGAGGAGCACCGAGATCTTTGGGCGGTTAGTTCTTTTCTTCTTTTCAACCTGCAGGGCCTTCAAAGTCTTCTAGGTATCAAAAGTCTCTGGTTGAGTTTCAGTTTCCTTTTCTGGTTCTTCATCTGATTCTTCAAATTCCATAATCGGCTTCCCTACGAGTAGGTTTAGCTACCTTTGCTCTTTTCTTCTTTTCGGTTTCAACAAAGGCAATTGCTTTTCTTTTCTCGGTGCAGCTTGTTCTTCTTTCGCGCCTTGCTTGTTTCAACCATCCTTCTATCACTCATTTTTCTCAAGAATTACTTCCTCGGTGATCGATCATTTGTCTGAGTGAAGGTAGGTTTCTCAACTTCTGCAAACTTCAGTTTCTCAGTGGCTTCAATCTCACTCAAGGCATCCAAAATTTTCTTTCCTTCAGCTTCTTTTTGAGCCTTTCTCTCCAAGGTTTGTGCCAACAACTCACTTAATTTGCCACTAGGCCTTTCCCCCTTTTTGGCACCATACCTTGGGAGTAGTTGAGTCAGTGCAGTATCCATATAGTATTGCTCCTTGCTCATACTGCGAACTGCCCCTGCCAACTGATCATGCTCATCTTCTAGCCTCATCGTGTAGTTTTTGGCCATTGAGAACTCATCCGAAAGAGGAGCAAACTGCTTTGAGAAGACATCATGCATCATCTCTGTCATCTTGGTCATGAGCAGAGAGCCCATTTCCTCAACAGCTGTTTTGATCATCAGATCATTCTTCTCAATCAGCTTGGCTTCAAGATAAGCAGTTCTTTCTTGATACATCTGCTTCATGTTGGCATTAAGCTCTGTATGTACTCCATCAATCTTTCCATCTAATGTAGCTAATTTACCTGATAGAGTTGTTTGTAGTTGAAGCATATCAGAAGATGAACTCAGATTTTCCAGCTTTTGAGATTAGCTTGCCAAGGTTTCTTCAATTTGGGTCACTTTCTCCACCATTGGCACCACCTTTTTCAAGTCATCCAGGATTGGACTGAAATCAACCACTGGAGTTTGTACAACATTTTCCAACTGAACTGGGTGCTCGAACTGAGCCTCAGTCTGCATATCATAAACATCAGATTTAAAGCTAGGTACTTCAGTAACTTCGGCATAATGTATAACAGTGCCAAAAGGTACCTGAAGAATGCTAACTTCAGTCTGAGATTGTCTGATATCAGTTGGTTCAACATCAGTATCTGTCTCCATCTGACTCTCAGTTTCCTTCTCTTTCTCAGTATCTGTCTGAGGTTCCTTCTCCTTCTCAGATTTCTTTTCTGCATCATCTCCCTTATCCTTATCTTTGTTTTGATCATGAGAACTGGAAGCATCTACTCCTTCAGTAGCTTTCTTTTCAGCTAGCTTCTTTTTCACCAATTCATCAAAATCCCCTACTTTCATTCTCAGCTTGGTTTTCCTGAAACCTGAGAATTCAGTTCGAGCAGCTGTCTCAGCATTCCACCACTCTTCTCCTCTGTATGAAACAATGTTCAGCATCTCCGGGAGTGTTTGATTCAGAATATACACTGTCGTTCTGAGCCTGAAGAACATATCCTGAAGCTCAGGATAGGAATTCAGCTCAGGGTATCTGTCCAAGATGAACCGTTCCCCCTTGCTTCTCCATTCAGTCTCTTCGGCTTCTCCCTTCTTCAATCTTGGGCTTTCAGGAGCAGTAGGTTCAGAGTGTATGAGTTCCAGAGCTGATGGATCAAGAAATGGTTCATTCAGAAGCGCATCCAAGTTCAGCAATTCCTGAGGTTCAGACTGATCTGAAGTCTGAACTGGTCTTTCGTCAGTAGGGATCTGAGGTCCCTTGTAGATTTCCTGAGAGATTTTATCTGAGCTCAGAGAGGTTTCGAGTACCTCAGAAAAAACCTGTTCCTTAGTTTCTTGCTCCTGCACATTTGCCACCACCTGAGCAAGAACCTGTAGTGGAGATTTCAACCCTTGCTGGCCTTCAGGTTGAGTTTCTTCAGTTTCACTGGCCTCCTTTTCCGCAATTGTTTGAAGCTTTCTGCGCTTCTGAGGAGTCAGTGATTTCTTCTTCAGTTTCTCACCTTTCTCCCTTTTAATTTGCATTAGGGCTTTCCCCTAGCTTGTTTGGCTTCTTCATCAGCTGTCTCAGTGGATTTATGAGCGGATTGTCTTGTTTCCCTGACCTGCTCCACCACTGTTGTATCTTCCTCAGTTTTCTCTTCGGCAGTCTCCTCCTGAGACTCAGTGTTTTTCTCTTTCTTTCCTCTCAAAGCCTTCTTCGTTGGTTTGAACATGATTTTTGACTTTGGAAAGGAAGTGGAATCGGCAAAAATGTCCTCCTCTTCTCTACACGTTTCCAAGATAAATGCAATCTTGGTTGCTTGTAGAATTTTTCCCTTGACAACTACAGAGCCATTCACCTTCTGAATGTGTTTGGCTTGATCACTCACCACCTTGATCAAATAGTGCAACCAATTGAATGTCGTAGTAGGTGAATCTTCAATCGCCGCCATTAGCCTTAACTTAGGCGTGCTTATCTGTTCGAAACTACCAGATCTACTCATGATGCATTTGCTTACAATATCCAACAATACTCGATATTTAGGCTTCAAATGCTTCTTATTCAACGTAGCTTTAAACTTTACCGGATGCTCAATAATTTTATCCAAATACTCTTGTTCCCTACCCATCATGTATACCGTAGGGTCTTCACCTCTATCACTTAACTCATATATGGCATTCAGATTCTTAGGAATAATATACAATTCCCTAACAAAATCCACATATTTTGTACTATGTTCCAAATGCAACACCGTAATCTTAGACTCTATGCAATTTTCGTCATCCAATTACATATTAGAAACAAACTCAATTACCTCCTTGGCATATTCAGCATCTGGTTGATTTGCGACCAGACAAGTAAGCTTTGCCATACGAATCATATGCAACGCCTCCTCCTCGTGAGTTGCATTGGATATGCTTTCCAGAGAAACAACATGTTCGTACCATGGTTTGTTTGAAATTGCGAGTTTGTCGTATACAGAGAGTGTCATTTTTGGTGATTTTGAGTGAAGAGTTTTTGAGATAAGAGATTTCTGGGTAATCGAAGGTTTTGAAGCAGAGGGTTTGTAAAGACGAAGGCCTTTTTGAAATAGGGCTTGAATGGGTTCTTTGTAATGGATATATGATTTTGATTTATGGAAAATCGCGTAGATAAAACAATCGACGGTTGAGATTAAACACCGGCTAAAACGGGTATTTGAAAGGACAGTTTCGCAAATACTTAGCCGCCAATTTATTCCTTTTGGTGATTAATGAACAGTTCATTTAATTACTGTTCCTACAGATCATTGACTTTCTTCGAGAAATTCAAAAGTCCCACCCAATTATTTCTTCAGGTATTTTGTCATTGATTGCTAATGATTACTGAGATTCAGTTTTGGACAATAAATGAAGTGCATGAGTCAACAACTTCATCAGACTAATTTTCTCCATCAGTCTAACTGAGTTTTGACCTTGATAAAATGTCAGTATAATACTGAGTACTGAACTTCAGAATTACTGAGTTTTCCAAGACTCAGTGTTCAGGACTCTCAATTTTATCCTGAGTTTTTCAGTAAAACCTGAAAAACTTCATGCACCTGAAAACCTTCAATTTTTCAGATATGCCTTATTCACCTGGATCCAACATTCCTAATTCAACTGATAGTTCCTGAAATCTTGATTCAGCCAAAGGTTTAGTCAAGATGTCAGCTCTTTGTTTATCAGTATGAATTTTCTCCATTCTGATATCTTTCTTTTCAACATGATCTCTGATGAAGTGATGTCTGATATCAACATGCTTACATCTGGTGTGCAATACTGGATTTTGTGTAATAGCAATTGCACTATTATTATCACAAAATATAGGTACTTCATTGGCTATAATCTTATAATCCCTCAATTGTTGTCTGAGCCAAAGAATCTGTGTACAACATCTTCCTGCAGCCATGTATTCAGCTTCAGTAGTACTGGTTGCTACTGAGGTCTGTATCTTTGAAAACCATGATATCAGTTTACTTCCAAGAAATTGACAAGTTTCTGTGGTAGACTTCCTGTCAATTCTACATCCTCCATAGTCCGCATCTGAATAACCAGTTAATTCAAGGTTATCATCAGCTAGATACCATAATCCTCTATTCACAGTGCCTTTAAGATATTTCAGAATCTTTTTGGCAGCCTCCATGTGACTAGCCTTAGGATTAACTTGGTATCTTGCACATATCCCAACAGCAAATGTTATATCAGGTCTGCTTGCAGTGAGATATAGCAATGATCCAATGATCCCTCTATAATCAGTGTGATTTACTGATTTGTCTTCAGGATCAGGATCCATCTTGTAGTTAATATTCATAGGAATTCTAACTGCATTGCAATTCTGTACTCCATACTTTGCAATCAGATCTCTGGTGTATTTTGCTTGATTGATGAATATTCATTCCTTAGTTTGTTTCACCTGAAGTCCAAGAAAGGAATTCATCTCCTCCATCATTGACATCTCAAACTTTCCTTTCATCAGGGTAGAAAACTTTTCACACAAATGATGATTTGGAGAACCAAATATGATATCATCCACATAAATCTGAACAAGTAAGATGTCTTTCCCATCTTCTATCCTGAACAGATTTCTATCAACAGTTCCTTTGATAAAACCATGGTCAGTAAGAAACTGAGAAAGAGTATCATACCATGCTCTGGGTGCTTGCTTAAAACCATACAAGGCTTTCCTGAGCCTGTAAACTTGGTCACTCTGACAAAATCCTGGAGGTTGTTCTACATATACTTCCTCCTTAAGCACACCATTCAGAAATGCACTTTTCACATCCATCTGATAGACTGTGAATTTCATGTAGGCAGCATATGCAAGAAACAATCTGATGGCTTCTAGTCTTGCAACAGGTGCAAAGGTTTCATCATAATCCAAGCCTTCTTCTTGGGAATAACCTTGTGCTACTAGCCTTGCCTTGTTTCTCACAATGTTGTTGTTTTTATCTCTCTTATTCTTGAACACCCATTTAGTTCCAATCACATTGTGCCTCTTAGGTCTGTCCACTAGCTCCCAAACTTCATTCCTTGTGAATAGATTCAGCTCTTCTTGCATAGCAGTAATCCAAAATGAATCTTGTAGAGCTTCTTCAATCTCAGTAGGTTCTTTTTCAGATAGGAAGCAGCAGAACAAAGCACTTTCTCCATGGAACCTTCTTGTTTTGACACCTTCTGATAGATCACCCATAATCTGACTTGTAGGATGATTATCCAACCATTTTCTCCTGGATGTTCCCCCTTCAGTAGTATCCTCAACATCAGAAATGTTAGGTTCAGGCAGTTCATCAAATTCAGGGAACAACAGAAAAGGAGAAAGATAATCATCTTCCTCAGGGGATATTCTATTCAGAACATTTTCAGAGACATTTGTTCCCCCTTGGTTGATAGATTCAGAGTTTGCCTCAGCTGTGACCTCATCTTCATTGAAATTACATACCTGAGTCTGAACTGGTGTATGTTCAGATTGATCAACTTCAGTGTGTTGGCTTTCCTTCAGTGGAGAATTTCCATCCTGAGTCTCACCATCCTGAGTTTTTCCATCCTGAACTTCTTTGTCAGAGTCTGATTCACTCCATTCATAGAAAGTGACGGATTTCTTCATCTCAGGTTCAGAGAACTTCTTTTTCAGGCTAAGTCTGGTGATTCTCTTGGTCAGTTCTCCTGAGTCATGTTCCTGTTTCTTCTGAACACAAGTAGATTCATCAAAAACAACATGAGGTGTTTCTTCCATAATAAGAGTCCTACAGTTGTAAACTCCGAAGACTTTACTGAATTCAGAATATCCTAAGAATATTCCTTCATCAGCTTTGCTATCAAAAGTTTTCAACTGATCTTTACCATTATTGTGTATGAAACACTTGCAACCAAACACACGAAAGAAAGAAACAAGAGGCTTCCTTTCATTCCACAGCTCATAAGGAGTTTTTCCTTGATTCTTGGTCAGTATGGATCTGTTCTGAGAGTAACATGCAATGTTGATAGCTTCAGCCCAAAATCTCTTAGGAATATCAGCTTCAGCAATCATTGTTCTTGCAGCTTCTTTCAGAGTCCTATTTCTTCTTCCAGCAACACCATTCTGTTGTGGGGTCCTTGCAGCTGATGTTTCATGAGCTATTCCATTTGCTAAACAATAATTAGATATAATATGGTTGATAAATTCAGTTCCTTTATCTGATCTGATTTTGACCACACTAAGATTCTTTTTTCAGTACTGAGCCTTTTCAGTAGTTCAGGCAGTTTTATCTGAGTCTCTTTCTTACTGAGTAAGAATATGACCCATGTGTATCTAGATTAGTCATCAACTACCACAAGTCTGTATTTCCTGCCATTAATGCTCACAGGTGTTACTGGACTAAAGAGATCCATATGTAACAGTTGTAGTATTTTATCAGTAGAAACATCTACTTTGCTTTTGAAAGTTGCTCTAATTTGTTTTCCTTTCTGACAAGCATCACATACATGATTTTTACTGAACACTTCATTGGTTAACCCCCTCACAAGTGCTAATCTTGCAAGTTTGTTCAGGGTTTTGAAGTTTAAGTGATTCAGCCTTTTGTGCCACAACCAACTGGTATCAGTGGAACTTTTTGCAACCAAACATGTATCTTTAGGAGTTGAACTCCAATCAACATGATACACATTTCCTTTTCTAGTACCAGTCAGTAAAATTTTATGTGAAGCATTGTCTTTTACATAACATAAGTTCTTTTTAGAACTCAACACTGAATCCTTTGTCACAGAATTGGCTGATAGAAAGCAAATTATGCTTTAGACCAGACACATATGAAACACCATGGATATGAACAGATTTAACTTCAAGAGTTCCATATCCTTCAGTTTGTCCATTGGAGTTGTCTCTAAATGTGATCTGAGGGCCTTTTTGCTCAACGTAGTCAGTGAGTAATTGTTTATATCCTGTCATATGTCTTGAACATCCACTGTCCAGATACCATACAGCAGGAGCCAATTCATTTCCACTCATCAGGGCTATGTTGTCTTCATTCAGCTTAGTGCCCTTTTCCTTCACCTGAAAAACAGATCAGTTTTTAGGTACCACTTTCTTTCATGTTTTGAATACAGATGAGCCTGAATTCTCAATCTCCATAGATCGTAGCTCTCAACAGAGAACATAGGAAGTTTCATAGAAGGCATGATGACTGAGCCTTGTAAGATATCAACAAATAGATCTATTCAGTAGACCACCAAAGTCTTTCAGCAATTAAGACTATGGCTACCAAAGCAAGTGGTCAAAATGAACCACTGCTCTGATACCACTTGTTGGTCCCGGTGCTAACGAGTCTGACACGTGTATGGGGGGGGAATACACGTGTTCAGTGATTTTTAAAACTTTTCTTTCACTGAGGTCAGATGGGTCAGGTTATCCTGATAATTTTGACCTGAGAAGCACGGATTGCCCTGAGTCAAAGTCTACTGAGACAATGATCCTGAGCTGCTTTCAGAAGCTTCAGATTAGCCCAATTGATCCTGAATTTATCAGATATCCTGAGGAGCTTGGATCAGATGATTATCTTACTGAACACTCAGTAGAGTTAGTTCAGTTTGGTAACTATCTGTTCTAGCTACTCAAGTGTGCGGAATGGTTGACCCAAATTTTATACTCGTTTTGGCTTTGCTGAAAATCTTCCCTTCAATAAAACAGTGATTAAGGTTGTGATCAATTTGATGCAAGTTCAGTGGATTGATTCCAACTGAATATCAGTAAAATCAGCTTTCAGTGAAAATCATGCAACAAATAATAATGCAGTATAGAAAGCAAACAACACAACAATTATAGTGGTTCAGAGACTCAAGCTCCTACGTCCACTCTCTCTGATCTTCAGAGAAATTTCTTAACCACTTCCTAAAGCTTTCAGGCTAACTCACTGTAGCTTACTCACTTTTCTACCTTGAGTTTTCTGGCTGACTCAGTGCAGCTTACTAACTCAAATACACACAAGTGTTCAGACTACCACGAGTAGCTTACTAACTTCTTCTCTAGAGTTTTCTGGCTAACTCATTGTAGCTTACTCACTCTTTACAACTCTAACTCACCAACAAATCACACACAAACTACCTTAACAAAGGGTTTGGGTTTTAGGTTGGTTTCCAACTATGGTTAGATATCCTTTACAATAAGAACAGATGCAAAGGCTAGGATATCTCTTCTAAGCTTTGGATATTTCTATCAATCTAGGCTTAGAATAGTGAGCTCTCTCCAATGTGAAACACTTGGGAAATTCTAGATTTTTCGAGTGCTTCAATTTGCAAGAATACGAATGAGCTCTTGAGTTGCTTTGAAATTTCCCGTAACCTCTCGATGTAGAAGGTCACTGGTATTTATAGGCAACCTTCACCAAGGTTACTCTTGAAAAACTATCCGTTGGAGGAGATAGTATCAAGGGTTTCCTCTTCTGGTGTTTGATGAATGACTATATTTAGGGTTTGAACACTCCCTTACATGTTTTAGGATATATGCAGCCATGTAGCCAATCACCAAATTTTGCAGTCTGGAACTTAGTACTACTGACATAATTCAGGCTCCTATCGCTTTCAGTGTCAGTAAAGTACAGTGTTGTCTTCCTCTGATTGGTTCTTGTCTTCAGTGAATGTAGACAAACAAAACAGAATCTCTCTGAATGAGACAACCTTAAACAACACCTAGACTTAGTTCCTTTTGTCTACACTTGAATGTTTTTGGGCAATATCTACTTTTCTGAACTTGTATCTTTTCCTCAGTTTTGTATGAATTCAGATAGATATTTCTTCAGTGCCTCTGAACAGGTCTTCCTGAGTCTTCAGTAACTTACTGAGTCTTCAGTATATTCTGAGTCTTCAGTGTCTTCAATAACTTACTGAGTGTAACTTACTGAGTTTTCAGTATATTCTGAGTCTTCAGTGTCTTCAGTAACTTACTGAGTCTTCAGTTCTTCAGTATCTTCAAAATCTAACCTGATCTATATCTGCTGACTATACATGGTGCAGATAACTTCCTGAACAATCTATACTAAAACCTGACTCAGTCTATCAGGATTATCCTGAACATGTCATACTCATGGGTTTTGGGATCTAATCAAAACTTCTTTATTAAATTCATCTCCCAACAAAAACACATCGTTTAGAAAAAAATTGGAATCATTATTCCCTCACCCCTGTTTTATATACATTACATGGTTTTTCACGGGACCAACAATTGGTATCAGTGAGAACTCGATAAACATAAGTACAATCCCGCAAGGGAAGGTAGGCAATCCCGTGAGGGAGATAAGTCTCGTGAGAGTGAGAACTCATTAAACATCTGTTGTATTGTGTTGGACTAACACATTAATCTAAGTCCAGTTGGTTAAGTAGGTGCCCCTGCTGATAGGGAAAAGTGGATGTAGGAGTTGGACTCCGAACCACTATAAAATCGTGTGTTCTTTACTGCTTTATGTTCTTACTTTCCATATGCATTTGGTTATAAGCAAAACACATCGTTTAAAAAAAAATTGGTATCACTATTCCCTCACCCATGTTTTATATGCATTACATGGTTTTTTATGGTTTTTCACGGGACCAACAATTGGTATCAGAGCGGGAGTTCAAAAGTTCACTGTTTTTAAATGTGACCATCTGAACTGATCTTTTTGAAAAACCCATTTTCTGTAAAAGTGCATATATTTTAATGTTTTGGCGTCATTATCAAAAAGGGTGAAATTGTTGGGATATTTTAGTTTTGATGAATTATGCCAAAACATTATCAACTTGTGTGTTTTAAGCTAATCTATAGATAACAAGTTGATGGGGAATGAGAGAACAAGTTAAGGGGGAACTCATGAAATCAGACAAAAAATCAGACAAAAATGATCGAGATCAGACGAGGCTGCAGACAAGAATGATCGAGATCAGATGAGTAGCATGAGTTCCAAGTTAACTGGTAAGTTGCGCAAAACCAAAAGAGAAGAAAAGCTAAGCCAGCTAATCGGAAGAAGGAGAGTTACCTGATCAGATGACCAGAAAAGACAAACTGATCAGATGACCAAATCAGTAGACCTGATCAACTGACCAGAAGATCAGAAGAGGAGGTTGCTGATCATAAGAGGAGCATATAAGAATGATCAAGATAAGACGTGATCGAGATCAGATAAGGTGACCTAATAAGCTGAACTGATGTTGTGCTGATCTGATCAGATGAGCTGATCAGATCATGCGAGAAGAAATCGTAAAAACCAAATCAAAGACCGCACTGCATGACAGATCGATAAGAGAACCGAATCATCGATGATCGATAACTCGAGTCAAGTGACCTGAGGGTCATTGAGTGAAAGTGACCTGAGGGTCAGTGAGTGAAAGTGACCTGAGGGTCAGTCAAAAGAGCTGAACTCAGTAATATTCCTTAGTGTCAGTATGCCTGATCAGACAAGGTCCACTGAAGAGAAGTCAGCTGAGGATCAGAATCCTAAAGATTATAGCCGTTAGATTCAGTTGACTTGGACCAATGAGAGGAAGATAACCAGCCTGAAAAAGCTGCAAAAAGCTACAAAATAGTATGGATTTGAATGTGACTCTTCCAACGGTAAACATTCAAATCCACACTATAAATACAAGTTCTTCCTTCATTATTTAGTGTGTGAAAGGAGTGAAAACACCATTGAGCTACAGAGCCAAATCATCTAGCATTTCCACCATAGAACACTGAACTAGAAATACACGCATATATTCTAGAATGATCTACCCTAGATCTAAGCACAAATGTAATATCCTAAGCTTAGAGAGATTTTCTCATCCTTAGCATTGAGGCTAAACAAATGTAAGGGAAAATCTCACCCTAGTTGGACACCAAACAATCTTTACCCAAACCGAGTGTTAGGTTAAGTTTTGTTAAGCAAGGACTATAACTTAGTTGGACTAGTTTACTTTCTGGGTGAGAGTGAAAACTCGTTAAACATCTAAGCAATCCCGCAAGGGAGGGTAGGCAACCCCGTGAGGGAGATAAGTCCCGTTGAGTGAGAGCTCAATAAATATCTGTACTGTGTTAGACTAACACATTAAACTAAGTCCAGTTGGTTAAGTTGGTGCCCCTGCTGATAGGGAAGAGTGGATGTAGGAGTTGGACTCTGAACCACTATAAAATCCTGTGTTCTTTACTGCTTTATATTCTTACTTGCAATATGCATTTGGTTATAAGCAAAACACATCGTTTTAAAAAAAAAATTGGAATCATTATTCCCTCACCCCTGTTTTATATGGATTACATGGTTTTTCACGGGACCAACAATTGGTATCAGTGAGAACTCGATAAACATATGTACAATCCCGCAAGGGAAGGTAGGCAGTCCCGTGAGGGAGATAAGTCCCGTGAGAGTGAGAACTCATTAAATATCTGTTGTATTTTGTTGGACTAAAACATTAATCTAATTTCAGTTGGTTAAGTAGGTGCCCCTGCTGATAGGGAAGAGTGGATGTAGGAGTTGGACTCCGAACCACTATAAAATCGTGTGTTCTTTACTGCTTTATGTTCTTACTTGCCATATGCATTTGGTTATAAACAAAACACATCGTTTAAAAAAAAAATTGGTATCACTATTCCCTCACCCATGTTTTATATGCATTACATGATTTTTTTATGGTTTTTCACGGGGCCAACAATTGGTATCAGAGCGGGAGTTCAAAAGTTCACTGTTTTTAAATGTGACCATCTAAATTGATCTTTTTGAAAAACCCATTTTCTGTAAAAGTGCATATATTTTAATTTTTTGGCGTCATTATCAAAAGGGTGAAATTGTTGGGATATTTTAGTTTTGATGAATTATGCCAAAACATTATCAACTTGTGTGTTTTAAGCTAATTTACAGATAACAAGTTGAGGGGGAACGAGAGAACAAGTTAAGGGGGAACTCATGAAATCAGACAAAAAATCAGACAAAAATGATCGAGATCAGACGAGGCTGCAGACGAGACTGATCGAGATCAGATGAGTAGGATGAGTTCCAAGTTAACTGATGAGCTGCGCAAAATCAGAAGAGAAGAAAAGCTAGGCCAACTAATCAGAAGAAGGAGAGTTACCCGATCGATGACCGTAAAAAAATCGATCGATGACCAAATCAAGACCTCGATCAATCGACCGTAAGATCAAGAGGAGGTTCCTGATCAGAAGAGGAGCAGATAAGAATGATCAAGATCAGACGTGATCGAGATCAGATAAGGTGACCTGATAAGTCGAATCGATAGTTAGGCCGACCGATCGATGAGCCGATCGATCATGCGAGAAGAAATCAGAAAACCAAATCAAGACCGCATCAGCAGACGATAAGAGAACCGTATCATCGATGATCGATAACCTCGAAATAAGTGACCGAGGGGCCGCTGGAGTGAAAGTGACCGAGGGTTAAAAGAGCCGAACTCAAGAATATTCCCGAGTGTCAAGATGCTCGACGACATAAGGTCCATCAAGAGAAGTCACCGAGGATCGTAACTCAAGATTATAGCCATTAGATTTAGCTGACGTGGACAAATGAGAGGAAGATAACCAGCCTGAAAAAGCTGCAAAAGCTACAGAATAGTATGGATTTGAATGTGACTCTTCCAACGGTAAACATTCAAATCCACACTATAAATACAAGTTCTTCCTTCATTATTTAGTGTGTGAAATGCGTGAAAACACCATTGAGCTACAGAGCCAAATCATCTAGCATTTCCACCATAGAACACTGAACTAGAATTACACGCATATATTCCAGAATGATCTACCCTAGATCTAAGCACAAATGTACTATCCTAAGCTTAGATAGATTTTCTCATCCTTAGCATTGAGGCTAAACAAATGTAAGGGAAAATCTCACCCTAGTTGGACACCAAACAATCTTTACCCAAACCGAGTGTTAGGTTAAGTTTTGTTAAGCAAGGATTGTAAGTTAGTTGGACTAGCTTACTTTCTGGGTGAGAGTGAGAACTCGATAAACATCTGTGTAATCCCGCAGGGGAAGGTAGGCAATCCCGTGAGGGAGATAAGTCCTGTGAGAGTGAGAACTCATTAAACATCTGTTGTATTTTGTTGGACTAACATATTAATCTAAGTCCAGTTGGTTAAGTAGGTGCCCCTGCTGATGGGGAAGAGTGGATGTAGGAGTTGGACTCCGAACCATTATAAAATCGTGTGTTCTTTACTGCTTTATGTTCTTACTTGCCATATGCATTTGGTTATAAGCAAAACACATCGTTTAAAAAAAAATTGGTATCACTATTCCCTCACCCCTGTTTTGTCAGTGTTAGTGTCCTAGAGACAATCCATTGTAAGGACATAATACTCAGATAATATTAAGTATTGGTTTAATATTATTGTTTGTTTAATATTAAATGTATGGTGGTACACTCATTAGAATATTATGTTTGATTGTTTGCATTTATTCTTATATGTGTTCTCTTGAGTCATTGGTGTCATTGAGTGAGTGAGAACTCAGATGACTTAAGCATGATTCTTAAATAGCCCCAATCGAGGATCATCAAGAATGGAATATTGATGGTGCAATGGAGATTGGTGTGCGATCTGCATCATACTCTTAGAGAGTGTAGTAAGATCTCACTTACTACGAGATACTAGGTATCTCATGATGGATGCACAAATACCTTAGAGGGTATTAGTATACCCATCCGAGAAACCGTTTGATGTAGTTCCACTATATGTGTCTACGGGTGTCTCGGTTAGTGGGAGCAATGCGATACTCCTTTGACTTGAGGTCAATACACACGACATGTGTGGAGTGATGAACTTTGACCATGACCGATGCTTGCACCCGTCTATGGGTAGATATGGCTTGGATTTGGTTCATCACGAAGTGGATGTGCGTGGTAGTTGAGCCAAGAAAATGATTCATTCCTCAAAGTGGATTTAAAGAGAATACTCATCTTCTCATCATAATTGGATCTAAGTCATTGACCAATGCACGTCAACTTAGACTTTGTGACTAAGTATGACACTAATGATCAATTAGTGATTTGAGATAAATTGATTAAGTTATTTGAATAGACACTTCATCACGTTCAAGACTAATCGAGTATTCGTGAATGAAAGGAGGAAATCACAATTGCCCACGTTTCAGTTACAGGTAGTTGCATGTTTCTCGCAACGCACCTCATATATTGAGAATGTCTGATTTATTGACTAGGGTTCAATTAAGACCGTTAGTTTGACTAATCGCTCGGTATATGAGGGTCTATGGGTCACACAACAAGTAGTTCTCTTTTATAGATTATAATTGGTTGATTAAATATTAAATTGGATTTAATATTTAATTTATGGATAAGTAATTAATAATAGATTAATTTGAAATTAATTTTATTAATATTTAATTAAATTGGATTTAATTAAATAAGAATTCCCAATAATTATATTTGAAATATAATTGTAGGATTTAATGCATATGGAAATAAATCGTAGAGATTTTCATATAAGGCATTTAAATCCGTAGAGATTTATATTTAGGGAATTAAAAGGAATTAATTTAATTCAAGATTAGGGATTTTATTTCCCTAATTGGGCTAGCTTAGGGTTTAAGCTGGGCCTCCCTATATACAAGCTCCAGGGAATTCACAAAAAAACGTTACTTCATATTTTCTCCATAAGATCTAGAGTTTGGATTTTCCTAGCAAGCCTGTCTCGGGATTCAACGTTGGCAAATCCGTGCAAGTCTATAATCGGGGATTACGTGGATACCGTAGTAGAGAAATCTGCGCTCAACCTACTGTAAGATTTCACGTTATGATTATTGTAATCTGTATGCAATTAACTGATCGTTGTTGGTGAACTTAATTTCCTCTGCGCATGTCATTACGTGTTTTACGTGCATCTAAATTCCAAAAGTAATATCAAAGCTCCAGGCTCTTGATTTAATTGCATATTTAATGTTTTATATTAAAAGTTATTTTTAATATAATGGTACGGTTGAGTTTGACGTCAAACGCACCGGATTATTGTTTATTTATTGGGCGTGGGGTTTGCTTTGTTTGACAAAGCAGATGGGTTTATTAAAACCACCCACTTTGTCTTCCTCATCACTCGTCCCCAAATTTAGGGTTTTTTTGAAAACCCCAAATTGCCTGATTCAGCATCGCTCGATTGGGGGCGGAGACCCGTGGCCCGTCGCTAGGCGATAGTCGTGCGGACCCACTCGCCCATCTCGACGGTGACACAACCTCATCCCGTTTCCCCTGTTTGCGACTCGTCGTGATGGTCCCGTTTTGAAAACCCATTTGCACGTGCGGAAGCAAAACGTTTCAGTTCGGTGCATATAAAAACAGGGGTGAGGGCAGAGTGATTCAATTTTTTTTTTCTTTTAAGAACGATGTGTGTTATGCTTATAAACGAATGCATAAGGCAAGTAATAACATAAAGCAGTAAAGAACACACAATTTTATAGTGGTTGGACAACTCGCCCCTACATCCACTCTTCCCTTCATGGGGCACCAACTAAACCAACTTAACCAACGGGACTTATCACCCTCACGGGATTGCCGATAGATGTTTACCGAAGTTCACACTCAAACGGGACTTATCACCCTTGGATTGCCTACCCTCCCTTTCGGGATTGCTTAGATGTTTATCGAGTTCCCACTCACCTACAAACTTATCCTATCAAACTGATTTGGGTAAGGTTTGTTTTGTTTCCAACTAGGGTGAGATTTTCCCTTACATTTGTTTAGCCTCAATGCTAAGGATGGGAAAATCTCTCTAAGCTTAGGATATGGCATTTTGCTTAGATACAATGAAGAACACTCTTGGGTAAATTTGGATATGTAATGCTCGTGTTCTTGAATGGAGTTGCTTGAATATTTGGCTTTTAATTTCACTTTGCAGATCCTCCATTATCTTCTTTTGAAGAAGATAGTAATGTATTTATAGTGTGGATTTGAATATTACCGTTGGAGAGTAATATTCAAATCCATCTTAATAATCTTCCAAATTTTTCTTTGTCCTTTTTGCCTTTGTTGTTTGCGGACTTTATGTCACATCCATATATGTTGTTATCTTCTTATTGATTATTTGCTTTTGTGTGTCTAATGGATCCGATCATTTCCGCGGACATCGTTCATTGCTTCGGACCGTCCATTTGGATGTAGATTTACGGTGTCAAAAATCAAATAAATTTGTTCATCATGGAAATCACTTTATTCATCGATTCGAAATCATCGTTCATCGATTGCGAATATCGTTCATCGATTGAAATTGTTTCATCTGATTTTTCTTATTTTGCGATTTATGTTCTTTTTCGGTCGATTTGCCATATCGATTTGGTTATAAACAAAACACATCGTTTAAAGAAAAATTCTTACAAGAATTAGACGTAAAAAGCGCTCGGTTTTATTCCGAACTCATCCCGATCTTGATTTTATATTTGCAGTTTACTTGTTCTTCCGTTTTTATGGTAAATTTTCAAAAAAACACAAGTTG
Organism: Stenogyne calaminthoides; assembly: GCA_037126765.1. Taxonomy (NCBI): domain Eukaryota; kingdom Viridiplantae; phylum Streptophyta; class Magnoliopsida; order Lamiales; family Lamiaceae; genus Stenogyne; species Stenogyne calaminthoides. The sequence continues at coordinate 2,465,453 of JBBCBC010000035.1, forward strand.
ATAATGCCATAATTAATCAAAACTAAAATATCCCAACAATTTTAATTTTTTGATAATGACGCCAAAACATTAAAATATATGCACTTTTACAGAGATCGGGTTTTTGATTTAAAAGAAAGTGGTCACTTTGAAAAGTTGTGAACGTTTTCCCGCTTTGATACCAATTGATGGTATCGGTTAAATCCATATTGAAAATTGACCTTTTGAACAACTTTTCGATACTAATTGATGGTCCCGCTTTTGAAAACCCATTTTGAAGCAAAACGTTTTTAATTGCATATAAAAAAAGGGGTTGATTCAATTGTTTTTTTTTTTTTTTAAGAACGATGTGTGTTATGCTTATAAACGAATGCATAAGGCAAGTAATAACATAAAGCAAAGAAAGAGAACACAATTTTATAGTGGTTCGGACAACTCGCCCTACATCCACTCTTCCCTTCATGGGGCACCAACTAAAAAACGGGACTTATCAACGGGATTGCCGATAGATGTTTACCGAGTTCACACTCAAACGGGACTTATCACCCTCACGGGATTGCCTACCCTCCCTTTCGGGATTGCTTAGATGTTTATCGAAGTTCCCACTCACCTACAAACTTATCCTATCAAACCGATTTTGGGTAAGGTTTGTTTTGTTTTAACTAGGGTGAGATTTTCCTTACATTTGTTTTTAGCCTCAATGCTAAGGATGGGAAAATCTCTCTAAGCTTAGGATATGGCATTTTTGCTTAGATACAATGAAGAACACTCTTGGGTAAATTTGGATATGTAATGCTCGTGTTCTTGAATGGAGTTGCTTGAATATTTGGCTTTTAATTTCACTTTGCAGATCCTCCATTATCTTCTTTTTGAAGATAGTGCAATGTATTTATAGTGTGGATTTGAATATTACCGTTGGAGAGTAATATTCAAATCCATACTAATAATCTTCCAACTTTTCTTTGTAGACCGTTGTTTGCACTTTTATGTCACATCCATATATGTTGTTATCTTCTTATTGATCACCGCTTTTGTGTGTCTAACGGATCCAGCTTTATAGTCCTTTGTTCATTGCTTCTCGATTAAATTGACCAAATCTGAATTGATTTACGGTGTAAATTAATTCTCAGACACTTGTTCATCGATTAAAAAATCATTGTTCATCGATTTGCGAATCTGTTCAATTCTATAAATTCTTGTTCATCTAACTGATTTTTTATTGTTCGATTTCAATTTCATGTCGGCCACCGACAAATAATCGCATCGGAAAAATTCTGATGTCAAATTTGATGTAGAGAACATGTCGATTCTTCTGATGCTTGAATGTGCAATTCGGTTCTACCGCGTCGGTTAACATTGGAACTCATCTTTAAAATACATCGATCTTCATCTTAAATGCGATTTCATGAGTTCCCCCTCAACTTGTTCTTCCTTCCCCCTCAACTTGTTATATTCAGAATTAGCTTCAAAAAACACAAGTTGATAATGTTTTGGCATAATTAATCAAAACTAAAATATCCCAACAATTTCCCCCTTTTTGATAATGACGCCAAAACATTAAAATATATGCACTTTTACAGAGATCGGGTTTTTGATTTAAAAGATCAGTTCAGGTGGTCACTTTGAAAAGTTGTGAACGTTTGAACTCCTCCTTTGATACCAATTGATGGTATCGTTCGAGTAAATCCATATTGAAGCGGTGACCTTTTGAACAACCCGCTCGATACCAATTGATGGTCCCGCTTTTGAAAACCCATTTTGACGTCTGCGAAGCAAAACGTTTTGATTCGGTGAGGGGTGAGGCAGAGTGATTCAATTGTTTTTTTTTCTTTTAAGAACGATGTGTGTTATGCTTATAAACGAATGCATAAGGCAAGTAATAACATAAAGCAGAAAAGAACACACAATTTTATAGTGGTTCGGACAACTCGTCCTACATCCACTCTTCCCTTCATGGGGCACCAACTAAACCAACTTAACCAACGGGACTTATCACCCTCACGGGATTGCCGATAGACGAGTTCACACTCAAACGGGACTTATCACCCTCACGGGATTGCCTACCCTCCCTTTCGGGATTGCTTAGATGTTTATCGAGTTCCCACTCACCTACAAACTTATCCTATCAAACCGATTTGGGTAAGGTTTGTTTTGTTTCAACTAGGGTGAGATTTTCCCTTACATTTGTTTAGCCTCAATGCTAAGGATGGGAAAATCTCTCTAAGCTTAGGATATGGCATTTTGCTTAGATACAATGAAGAACACTCTTGGGTAAATTTGGATATGTAATGCTCTGTGTTCTTGAATGGAGTTGCTTGAATATTTGGCTTTTAATTTCACTTTGAGATCCTCCATTATCTTCTTTTTGAAGATAGTGCAATGTATTTATAGTGTGGATTTGAATATTACCGTTGGAGAGTAATATTCAAATCCATACTAATAATCTTCCACTTTTCTTTGTCCTTTTTTAATTGTTGTTTGCGACTTTATGTCACATCCATATATGTTGTTATCTTCTTATTGATCAATTTTTTTGTGTCTAACGGATCCGATCATGGGACTTCGTTCATTGCTTCGATTACCGTCGCGCGATCCGTCCATTGAAATGACCGTAGATTTCGGTGTCAAATCTTCGCTCATCATCGAAATCTTTGAAATCTTTTTCATCGATTATGAAATCAATTGTTCATCGTTTGCGGCTGTTATAAATTATTTCATCGATTTTCTTGTTTCATCGGTCCGATTTAATTAACCGATTTTATTGTTTCATCGGTTCGATTAGTCGCCGATTCGACGGTCGGCTCACGATCAGATCAGTGACTCAAAGCATGAGCAAATCCATTTAAATCAACTCTGATGTCGGTTTTGATGATCACCGCTAAGAATTAGATGCTGATTCGGTTACAAGATCTTTATAAAGAAAATCGCTTAAACCGCTGCGATTCGATTTGACGCGTCGATTAACCGGAACTCATCCTTCTCATCGATCTTGATCGGCCTCGTCTGCGACCTCGCTCGATCTCGATCATCTTAAATCGATTTCATGAGTTCCCCTCAACTTGTTCTTATTTTCCCCCTCAACTTGTTATCTCGTAAATTAGCTTCAAAAAAACAAGTTGATAATGTTTTGGCATAATTAATCAAAACTAAAATATCCCAACAATTTTTTTTTGATAATGACGCCAAAAACATTAAAATATATGCACTTTTTTGAGAGATCGGGTTTTTGATTTAAAAGATCGATTCAGTGGTCACTTTGAAAAGTTGTGAACGTTTGAACTCCCCGCTTTGATACCAATTGATGGTATCGGTTAAAATGACCTTTTGAACAACCCGCTCGATACCAATTGATGGTCCGTTTTGAAAACCCATTTGCACGTCAAGGAAGCAAAAACGTTTTGATTGGTGCATATAAAAAAACAGGGGTGAGGGCAGAGTGATTCAATTGTTTTTTTTTTTTTAAGAACGATGTGTTATGCTTATAAACGAATGCATAAGGCAAGTAATAACATAAATAAAGAACACACAATTTTATAGTGGTTCGGACAACTCGCCCTACATCCACTCTTCCCTTCATGGGGCACCAACTAAACCAACTTAACCAACGGGACTTATCACCCCTCACGGGATTGCCGATAGATGTTTACCGAGTTCACACTCAAACGGGACTTATCACCCACGGGATTGCCTACCCTCCCTTTCGGGATTGCTTAGATGTTTATCGAAGTTCCCACTCACCTACAAACTTATCCTATCAAAGATTTGGGTAAGGTTTGTTTTGTTTCAACTAGGGTGAGATTTTCCCTTACATTTGTTTAGCCTCAATGCTAAGGATGGGAAAATCTCTCTAAGCTTAGGATATGGCATTTTTGCTTAGATACAATGAAGAACACTCTTGGGTAAATTTGGATATGTAATGCTCGTGTTCTTGAATGGAGTTGCTTGAATATTTGGCTTTTAATTTCACTTTGCAGATCCTCCATTATCTTCTTTTGAAGATAGTGCAATGTATTTATAGTGTGGATTTGAATATTGTTGGAGAGTAATATTCAAATCCATACTAATAATCTTCAAACTTTTCTTTGTCCTTTTTCCTTTGTTGTTTGCGGCTTTATGTCACATCCATATATGTTGTTATCTTCTTATTGATCATTTGCTTTTTTGTGTGTCTAACGGATCCGATCACCGGATTCTCGGACGATTCGCTCATTGCTTGGATGTGGAGTTGGCTCACGATTCATTATTGTTCATGAGGAACTCGATTTCATGATCGGTTCTTTATGTTCTTACTTCTTGTCCATATGCATTTGGTTATAAATCATCGTTTAAAAAAATTGGTATCGGTATTCTCCCTTTTCAGTTTTTAACTTCGAACTCATCCTTCTCATCGATCTTGATCAGCTTGGCTGTTCGTGATCATCCGATTTCATGAGTTCCCCTCAAATCTCAACTTGTTATCGTAAATTAGCTTCAAAAAACACAAGTTGATAATGTTTTTGGCATAATTAATCAAAACTAAAATATCAACAATTTCCCCCTTTTGATAATGACCAAAACATTAAAATATATGCACTTTTAATAGATCGGGTTTTTGATTTAAAAATCGGTTGGTGGTCACTTTGAAAAGTTGTGAACGTTTTGCTTTGATACCAATTGATGGTATCGGTTGTAAATCCATATTGAAAAAAGTGACCTTTTGAACAACCCGCCTCGATACCAATTGATGGTCCCGCTTTTGAAAACCCATTTGCAATATTAGGGCAAGAGTGATTCAATTGTTTTTTTTTCTTTTAAGAACGATGTGTGTTATGCTTATAAACGAATGCATAAGGCAAGTAATAACATAAAGCAAAGAAAAGAACACACAATTTTATAGTGGTTGGACAACTCGTCCTACATCCACTCTTCCCTTCATGGGGCACCAACTAAACCAACTTATCGGGACTTATCACCCTCACGGGATTGCCGATAGATGTTTACCGAGTTCACACTCAAACGGGACTTATCACCCTCATGGGATTGCCTACCCTCCCTTTCGGGATTGCTTAGATGTTTATCGAAGTTCCCACTCACCTACAAACTTATCCTATCAAACCGATTTGGGTAAGGTTTGTTTTGTTTCAATTAGGGTGAGATTTTCCTTACATTTGTTTAGCCTCAATGCTAAGGATGGGAAAATCTCTCTAAGCTTAGGATATGGCATTTTTGCTTAGATACAATGAAGAACACTCTTGGGTAAATTTGGATATGTAATGCTCGTGTTCTTGAATGGAGTTGCTTGAATATTTGGCTTTTAATTTCACTTTGAGATCCTCCATTATCTTCTTTTGAAGATAGTGCAATGTATTTATAGTGTGGATTTGAATATTACCGTTGGAGAGTAATATTCAAATCCATACTAATAATCTTCCACTTTTTTTTGTCTTTTTGACTTTTATGTCACATCCATATATGTTGTTATCTTCTTATTGATCACCGCTTTTGTGTGTCTAACGGATCCGATCAACGGACATCGCTCATTGCCGATTTTGATCCGACTGAAAGCTGTAGATTTACGAATCACTCCTTTGACTCAAGGTCGAATCATGATCATGTGAACTGGATCGGTTGATGAATTTTTGACCTTTTGATCCAAACGTTGTCATTGGTAGATATGGCTTGGATTTCATTCGACATGTGGATGTGATGTTGAGATGTAAAATTGGAGTTTGATTCATTCACTTGAAAAGATTTGGATTTTCGATTTCATGAATACTTGTTCTTCCGTCCATTTACTTGTTATCGTAAATTAGCTTCAAAAAAACACAAGTTGATAATGTTTTGGCATAATTAATCAAAACTAAAATATCCCAACAATTTCCCCCTTTTTGATAATGACGCCAAAACATTAAAATATATGCACTTTTACAGAGATCGGGTTTTTGATTTAAAAGATCAGTTCAGGTGGTCACTTTGAAAAGTTGTGAACGTTTGAACTCCTGCTTTGATACCAATTGATGGTATCAGTTCAGAAATCCATATTGAAAAACAGTGACCTTTTGAACAACCCGCCTCGATACCAATTGATGGTCCTGCTTTTGAAAACCCATTTGCACGCACGGAAGGAAAAACGTTTCAGTTCGGTGCATATAAAAACAGGGGTGAGGGCAGAGTGATTCAATTGTTTTTTTTTCTTTTAAGAACGATGTGTGTTATGCTTATAAACGAATGCATAAGGCAAGTAATAACATAAAGCAGTAAAGAACACACAATTTTATAGTGGTTCGGACAACTCGTCCTACATCCACTCTTCCCTTCATGGGGCACCAACTAAACCAACTTAACCAACGGGACTTATCACCCTCACGGGATTGCCGATAGATGTTTACCGAAGTTCACACTCAAACGGGACTTATCACCCTCACGGGATTGCCTACCCTCCTTTTCGGGATTGCTTAGATGTTTATCGAAGTTCCCACTCACCTACAAACTTATCCTATCAAACCGATTTGGGTAAGGTTTGTTTTGTTTCAACTAGGGTGAGATTTTCCTTACATTTGTTTAGCCTCAATGCTAAGGATGGGAAAATCTCTCTAAGCTTAGGATATGGCATTTTTGCTTAGATACAATGAAGAACACTCTTGGGTAAATTTGGATATGTAATGCCTCGTGTTCTTGAATGGAGTTGCTTGAATATTTGGCTTTTAATTTCACTTTGCGGATCCTCCATTATCTTCTTTTTTGAAGATAGTGCAATGTATTTATAGTGTGGATTTGAATATTACCGTTGGAGAGTAATATTCAAATCCATACTAATAATCTTAAGAACAAGTTTTATAATTTATTCACATCCGTAATGTTGTTATCTTCTTATTGAGTCTAATCGGATCGATTTTAATAGATTTTCTCGATTTTAAGACCGTAAAGAAATCCTTTGTTTGAATTTTCGATGGAAGTTCATCGATTTGCGAAATTCAAGTAATTATAAGAAATTTAATCACCGACGGTTTGGATAAAAATAAATTAGATTCTTTATATTTGAAATATTAATTTTAATTTTTCATCCTTCCATCCGATCTTGATCTTGTCTTTTGGATCTTAAATTTTCATGAGTTCCCCGATTTCAACTTCAACTTTTTTCCCCCTCAACTTTGTTATCTCGTAAATTAGCTTCAAAAAAACACAAGTTGATAATGTTTTGGCATAATTAATCAAAACTAAAATATCCCAAAATTTCCCCCTTTTTGATAATGACGCCAAAAACATTAAAATATATGCACTTTTACGAGATCGGGTTTTTGATTTAAAATGAATTGGTCACTTTGAAAAGTTGTGAACGTTTGAACTCTCGCTTTTGATACCAATTGATGGTATCGGTTAAATCCATATTGAAAAAACAAAGGACCTTTTTGAACAACCCGCCCGATTAAATTGATGGTCCCGCTTTTGAAAACCCATTTGCACGCGCGGAAGCAAAACGTTTGATTCGGTGCATATAAAAAAGGGCAAGAGTGATTCAATTGTTTTTTTTTTTTTTTTTTTAAGAACGATGTGTGTTATGCTTATAAACGAATGCATAAGGCAAGTAATAACATAAAGCAAAGAAAGAACACACAATTTTATAGTGGTTGGGACAACTCGCCCTACATCCACTCTTCCCTTCATGGGGCACCAACTAAACCAACTTAACCAACGGGACTTATCACCCTCACGGGATTGCCGATAGATGTTTGGAGTTCACACTCAAACGGGACTTATCACCCTCACGGGATTGCCTACCCTCCCTTTCGGGATTGCTTAGATGTTTATCGAGTTCCCACTCACCTACAAACTTATCCTATCAAACCTGATTTGGGTAAGGTTTGTTTTGTTTCAACTAGGGTGAGATTTTCCCTTACATTTGTTTAGCCTCAATGCTAAGGATGGGAAAAAATCTCTAAGCTAGGATATGGCATTTTTGCTTAGATACAATGAAGAACACTCTTGGGTAAATTTGGATATGTAATGCTCGTGGTTCTTGAATGGAGTTGCTTGAATATTTGGCTTTTAATTTCACTTTGCGGATCCTCCATTATCTTCTTTTTGAAGATAGTGCAATGTATTTATAGTGTGGATTTGAATATTACCGTTGGAAGTAATATTCAAATCCATTCAATTTTTTTTTTGTCCTTTTAATCGTTGTTGTTCTTTATGTCAATCCTTAAACGGATCCGATTCAGAGGCATGTTTAATGTTTGTCAAATCACGTTTCATCTAAATTCAAAAGTAATATCAAAGCTCCTTTTTCATGATTTATTTAATTGCATATTTAATGTTTTATATTAAAAGTAATTTTTTGGCGTGACAAGAAATCAAGTTGAGTTTATTAGGCGTGGGGTTTCATCTGATTTGAACTCGTTTTCGCCTCTCGATCGATTTCATGAGTTCCCCCTCAACTTGTTCTTTCCCCCTCAACTTGTTATCCGTAAATTAGCTTCAAAAAAACACAAGTTGATAATGTTTTCGCATAATTAATCAAAACTAAAATATCCCAACAATTTCCCTTTTTTTTTTGATAATGACGCCAAAACATTAAAATATAACTTTTACGAGATCGGGTTTTTGATTTAAAAGAATTCGGTGGTCACTTTGAAAAGTTGTGAACGTTTGAACTCCCGCTTTGATACCAATTGATGGTATCGGTTAAATCCATATTGAAAAAAAAGTGACCTTTTGAACAACCCGCTCGATACCAATTGATGGTCCCGCTTTTGAAAACCCATTTGCACGCAAGGAAGCAAAAACGTTTCGATTCGGTGCATATAAAAACAGGGGGTAGGGCAAGTGATTCAATTTTTTTTTTTTTAAGAACGATGTGTGTTATGCTTATAAACGAATGCATAAGGCAAGTAATAACATAAAGCGAAAGAAGAACACACAATTTTATAGTGGTTCGGACAACTCGCCCTACATCCACTCTTCCCTTCATGGGGCACCAACTAAACCAACTTAACCAACGGGATTTATCACCCTCACGGGATTGCCGATAGATGTTTACCGAGTTCACACTCAAACGGGACTTATCACCCTCACACGGGATTGCCTACCCTCCCTTTCGGGATTGCTTAGATGTTTATCGAGTTCCCACTCACCTACAAACTTATCCTATCAAACCGATTTGGGTAAGGTTTGTTTTGTTTCAACTAGGGTGAGATTTTTCCTTACATTTGTTTAGCCTCAATGCTAAGGATGGGAAAATCTCTCTAAGCTTAGGATATGGCATTTTTGCTTAGATACAATGAAGAACACTCTTGGGTAAATTTGGATATGTAATGCTTGTGTTCTTGAATGGAGTTGCTCGAATATTTGGCTTTTAATTTCACTTTTGCAGATCCTCCATTATCTTCTTTTGAAGATAGTGCAATGTATTTATAGTGTGGATTTGAATATTACTGGTTGGAGAGTAATATTCAAATCCATACTAATAAATTTTTCTTTGTCCTTTTGAATCGTTGTTTTGTTTTTTTATGTCACATCCATATATGTTGTTATCTTCTTATTGGCTTTTTGTGTGTCTAACACGGATCGTTCATTGCTTCGATTCGTTACCGATGCGGTAACTTTGAAATCTTTGCTCATCGATCTTCAAATGTTCATATGGATTTAATCATTTGTTCATCGATTCGCGAAATTAATTTTTCGTTTCATCGGCCGATTTCGATTTAAACTGTTCATTAAAGAAGTTCGATGTCGGTTAAGAAGTTTTCATAAATTGTGTTCCGGAACTCATCCATCGCCGATCTTGACAAGCCTCGTTTCCTCGTCGAACGATTTCATGAGTTCCCCCTCAACTTGTTCTTCCGTTCCAACTTGTTATCCTAGAAATTCTTCAAAAACACAAGTTGATAATGTTTTGGCATAATTAATCAAAACTAAAATATCCCAACACGCCAGACTTCGCCGCAAATCTTCGATTGACACAATTTCGGTTAAGGCGTTTTTTGTCGTCGTCGTCTTTGGCGTGTCGTGTCACTCCCTGATTAAGTCGGTGGAGGCATTTGTTCTTCGATTAAAATCGCTTGGAGCTATTCATCGATTGCGCGAAGCCGAGCGGCGGCGGCGATGCACCTGCTCGCCTAGGGCGGCGCGATGAGATAGTCCGCGCTCAAGGCCCGGCATCGATGGGCCGTTGGTTCTGGTTATTGCTATCATTGCGAAACTTAGTCGATCCATTGGCGTCGCCTATGGCGGAGTTCGCTTTGGTCTAGACTCGTTTCGTTCCGGATGTTTGTAGCTTGCTGATTCGATTGATTGTCTATGACCCTATTTGATTGTTTCCTGCTTGATTGCTCTTAAACGATGAATCTGGAAATTTTGTTTTGGGGTATGGAAATTTTGGGCTTTCGAATTGTTCGGGATTGGATGCTTTTTGGAAGGGTGATGATGTGGGGAAATTTTGTTTTGCAAATTTTATTTGAGACAGGCCCTCCCGTGCAAATTTAGAAATTGCACCTGAGCCCCTAACAATAAAACAATTAAAATCTAATTTTGTAAATTAATTTGAATTAATTTAAAAATTGGATATTGGTTGGACCAGAATAATTAATTGGATTAATTATTTAAAGTCGAATTAAAATTGGATTTTGAAATTCGGTTTAAAAGAAATTATTAAATCCCACTATTTAACTAATTTTAATTAATTCGTTAACACCTTTATAGTCCGCATTATAAATGTTTGGGTAGGCGGCACCAAATAATTGTCGGACCGTATTAATTGTTTGGGTAGACGGTGTCCATATAAGTGTTAGTCCGTATAAAATCATGTTTGGGTAGGTGCCGCCAAATAATTGCTCAAATTTGATGTAGATTAACATGTTGGATCTCGATTAAGCAATTAATACCCCACCTTTAAAATGTTCCTCACTAAAATATGGTTTTCTCATTGATTTGATAAGATGTCTTCCATCAAAATTAAAAGAAAACCGGAGATTTCGTTCCAATGAGTATTTAAGGCCCTCGTCTTTTGCTCGGATCTACATCTAACGAAAATTTTATAGGGACATATAATGTCGCCGTTGATGGTTGTAAACCAACTTAACTTTGATTAACTTGCCCTCGTAGGGGTAAAGGATATCAGTCGAACTAGGTTCGACAAACTAGGAGTTGCAGTTTGCAATTGGTTTGGAGACCTACCAGTTAGCTATTGTGATATTCAGCCCTCGCTGGGATTATGATAGTAGGAATGTGGATCCTAGTCCATTATGATTTATATTAGATATAAATTCGTATTCTTCCGATGAAGTCGTTGAATATGTCAAAATAATGGAGACAAAATAAATTTGAAAGGCCATGTTTATTTTGATTGCTGAATATTGATCATAGGAATTATGTGTTTTAATTCCCGACTTATTTTATTTCTCTAGGATTATTGAAATGAATAACTTGTCACTGAGAAGCATTTTGGAAACGAACAAATTGGTTGGGCCAAATTTTCTCGACTGGCACCGAAACGTGCGTTTGGTTCTTAGGCAAGAAAGATTGAGTACATGTTGGACACGCAATCCCTGCTACCCCAGAGGCTGGTACTAAAGAAGCCGAGGCGTTTGATGCCGAGGCTCAGAAGAAGCATCAAGAGGATGCTTCCCAGGCTCAGTGTGTTATGCTACTCGGGATTACTCCCGAGTTGCAAAGGCAGCATGAGAAGATGCTCCCCTTCAAGATGATTAAGAATTTAAAGGATCTCTTTGATTCTGAATCTCATTCCGAGATTTATGAAGTGATGAGAGATCTGTTTATATGCCGATTGTCTGAGGGAGGGAAGGTTTCTCCTCATGTGTTGAAGATGATTGGGCTAATCGAGAAACTTGATCGTCTGGGCATTGAGCTCAAGACCAACGTTGCTTTATGCCATTCTTCAGTCGCTTCCCGATTCATATTCGAGTTTCGTAGTAAACTTTAATATGAATAAGACGGAATCAACTATGCCCAAGCTGCATAACATGCTAAAGACTTTTGAGTCTTCCACTGCTAAGGAAAAGCCCGTGCTCATGGTGAGTGCCTCTACTTCTTCTGCTCCGAAAGGAAAGAATAAGCGAAGGGGCAAGGAAAAGAAAGGCTCCAATCCAAGCTTCCTTAAGCCCAAAGGTGGAATTCAAAAGAAGGAGAGGGTGGACAAGGATGTATGCCTCCACTGTAAGAAGAAGGGGCATTGGAAGAAGGACTGTAAGGTTCTAGCAGCTGAAACGAAGACACAAGGTGTCTCAACCACTGGAACATGTATGTTTGTTATTGAGATAAACATGTCCACAAATGATACTAACTGCTGGGTATTAGATACCGGTTGTGGCTCACACATTTGTACAAATGTGCAGGGTCTCAAGGATAGCAGGGTAGTTAGGCCGGGTGAAGTCGCCCTACACGTTGGAAATGGAGCAAGAGTTGCTGCTGAACGTGTTGGCATTTACGTTTTAGATTTACCCTCTGGTTTTAGACTTGAACTGCATAATTTTTATTTTGTTCCTTCTATTACGCGCAACATTATTTCTATTCCGATGTTGGATATTGAAGGTTTTTCCTTCCATTTTGCAAACAATAATTGTTATTTTTCGCCTAATGGTGATGCTTATGGAAATGCTCCTTTATCGAATGGTTTATACTTGTTGCACTGTGGACATAATATTCTTAATATACAAAACAAACGACTCAAACTTAGTAATCATTAAAACCCAACTTACTTGTGGCATTGTAGGCTTGGTCATGCAAATGAGAATAGGATTGCAAGGTTAAGAAAGTTAGACTACTTAACCCCATTCGACTTTGAGTCTTATGGAAATTGTGAATCCTGTCTCAAGGGCAAGATGACCAACAAAGCCTTCTCTGGGAAAGGGGTTCGTGCCAAAGAAGTTCTAGAATTGATCCACAGTGATTTCTGTGGACCATTGCCCACTCTAGCTAGGGGTCACTTTGCCTACTTCATCACTTTTACTGACAATTTCTCAAGATATGGGTATGTGTATCTTATGAAACACAAATCCGAGTCTTTTGAGAAATTCAAGGAGTTCAAAGCTGAAGTAGAAAAGCAACTTGGTAAGAGTATCAAGACTCTTCGATCGGATCAAGGAGGTGAATACCTTAGCCATGAATTCACTGATTACTTGAAGTTACATGGAATCCAATCACAATGGACTCCTCCCGGCACACCCCAAATGAATGGGGTATCCGAAAGGAGAAACCGAACCTTGTTAGACATGCTAAGGTCCATGATGAGCTTTTCCTCTCTTCTAACATTCTTATGGGGATACGCGCTCCAAACCTCAATATACATTCTGAATATGATTATATCCAAATCAGTTGAGCATACGACCGTATGAACTATGGTATGGCAAGAAGCCAATTTTTTCACATATCAAAACGTGGGTTACCCCGCAATTGTGAAAAAGATGCTCACTGATAAGCTGGAATCCAAAGGTGAAAAGGGTTACCTTGTGGGATACCCTAAGGAAACGAGAGGATATTATTTCTATCTACCTGAGAAATAAACAATAACTGTTTCTAGGCAGGCCAGGTTCATCGAAGAAGACTATGTCTTTAAGGAACAAGGCCGTAAGATATAGAACTTGAAGAAGTTCAAGAACCACAGGATAACCAAAAGACTGATATCTTGTCAAAGAAACATGACAAGGAATCAGTGGGAGCAATCAGCAGCTCTCACGGTGGAAGTTTATCACTTAATGATCCTCTTTCAGCCAGTGGGAGCGTAATTGGAGTTGCATTGCCTTCGCAACAAACTCCAAGTGGGCTGAATGAGAACAACATAGTTCAAACTCCCGCTCAAGAGGCATCTGAAAGTGTTGCTCTTGAGGACTCTTCGAACATTGATGAAATCGATGCACCACAAAATTTTCACGATCAAAATGTACAGCCTGCACAACCATAGCTCCGTAAGTCCACTAGGATTCGTAATCCGCCCACTAGATATTATGGGTTCCTCGTAGAGGAACATGATGACGTGGAGATTCCGGATAAAGACGATCCTAGAACTTACTCTGAGGCAACATTAGATGTTGACTTAGAGAAGTGGAATGAAGGTCCCGATATTAATGGAAGAAAAACCCATGTGTGCGCGGAAGACTTCGTGTAATGCATATAAAACAGGGGTGAGGAAATGGTGATTCCTAATTTTTTTTTTGCTTTTAAGAACATGTGTGTTGTGTTTTGCTTATAATTGAATGCATATGGCAAGTAAGAACATAAAGCAGTAAAGAACACACGATTTTATAGTGGTTCGGACGAAACCCGCCCTACATCCACTCTTCCCTTTCGGCGCACCAACTTAACTGACTTAACCGACTTAACCAACGGGACTTATCTCCCTCACGGGATCGCCTATAGATGTTTACCGAGTTCACACTCAAACGGGACTTATCACCCTCACGGGATTGCCTACCCTCCCTTTCGGGATTGCTAGATGTTTACCGAGTTCACACTCAATCGAGCCCAGAAATCAGAAACTAGAAACCTTAGTCTGAAATCTTGCGGTAATACAAACTTAACCTAACTTTTGGGTTTGGGTAAAGATTTGTTTGGTTTCCAACTAGGTTGAGATTTTCCCTTACATTTGTTTAGCCTCAATGCTAAGGATGGGAAAATCTCTCTAAGCTTAGGATATTACATTTGTGCTTAGTTCTAGGGTAGAACACTCTTGAATATATGCGTGTATTTCTAGCTCTGTGTTCTATGGTGGAGATGCTAGATGATTTGGCTCTGTACGTATTTCTCACATCTTTTCCACGCTTGATAATGAAGGAAGAACTTGTATTTATAGTGTGGATTTGAATGTTACCGTTGGAGAGAATCTCATTCAAATCCATACTACTCAGTAGTTTTTTGCAGCTTTTTCAGTCTTGTCGTCTTCCTCTCATTGGTCCACGTCAGCTGAATCTAACGGCTATATTCTCCAGTTTCTTCTGAGTCTCAGGATCTTCAGTTCTATCTGAGCCTTCAGGTTATCTGAGCTATCCGAGCCTTCAGTTTATCTGAGCTATCTGAGCCTTCAGGTTCTCTGATCCTTCAGGTTCTCTGAGTCTCAGGTTTCTTGATTCAGCAAACTTCTCTTCAGCGGACCTTGTCTGATCAGGCATACTGACACTCAGGCTTACTGAGTTCAGCTCTTCTGAATTCAGACATCCTGACCCTCAGGTCATATTGACTCAGGCTATCTGATTTCTTCTTTGCCTGATCTGATCAGCTCGACTGATCAGATCAACACTTCTTCAGTTCAGCATCTCAGGATAGCATCAGGTCATCTACATCAGGTTAGCATATCAGATTATCATATCTGATCTCGATCACGTCTGATCTCGATCAGTCTCATCTGCTCTTCTTTATATCTGATCTCGATCACGTCTGATCTTGATCAGTCTCATTTGCTCATCTTCTGATCTGCAACCTTCTCTTCTGATTTGCTGGCTTTAGCATTTCTTCTCATCTGATTTGCACAGCTCATCAGTTAAATCCGGAACTCATCTGATCTCGATCATTCTCGTCTGCAGCCTCGTCTGATCTCGATCTTCTTCTTCTGATTTCGTGAGTTTCCCCTCAATTTGTTCTTTCGTTCCCCCTTAACTTGTTATCTGTAAAATAGCTTGAATAACACAAGTTAATAATGTTTTGGCATAATTCATCAAAACTAAAATATTCCAACATGGAATGAAGCCATGAAATCCAAGATGGACTCGATGTACACCAATCAAGTCTGGGACTTGGTTGAGTTGCCGAAAGGGGTCAAACCCATAGGTTGCAAATGGGTCTACAAACGTAAGACTGATGTAAACGACAAGGTACAAACCTACAAGGCTAGGTTGGTGGCAAAAGGTTATAGTCAACGCGAAGACATTGACTATGATGAGACTTTCTCACCTGTTGCCAAAATTAAGTCCATTCGAATTTTACTTGTGATAGCTGCACATCTCGATTATGAGATTTGACAGATGGATGTCAAAACAACTTTCCTCAATGGAAACATTGATAAGGAGGTGTTTATGACTCAACCGGAAGGTTTTGTATCTAAGCCAAAGTTTAATCTTGTGTGCAAGCTTAAAAGGTCCATTTATGGATTAAAGCAAGCTTCTAGGAGTTGGAATATCTGATTTGATGAAGCTGTCAAATCGTTTGACTTCATCAGAAATTCGGAAGATCCATGCGTTTATCGTAAACACAGTGGGAGAAATATTGTTTTCATAGTTGTGTATGTCGATGACATACTGATTATGGAAAACAACATTCCTCTTATGTAGTCGGTTAAGGATTGGCTATCAATGACCTTCATGATGAAGGATCTTGGTGAAGCCTGCTACATCTTAGGGATCAAGATCCATATGGATAGATCCAAGAGGGTGTTGGGGCTGTCACAGTCAACCTACGTAGATAAGGTGTTAAAGCGGTTTGCAATGGAGAACTCTAAGAGAGGTTCTCTACCGGCATGTTATGGGATAAAGCTGTCTAAGAAGGATTGTCCTTCTACGGAAGCTGATATCCGGCGCATGAAGGATATACCATATGCATATGCAATTGGCTCCATCATGTAAGCCATGACTTGCACAAGGCCAGATGTGGCCTTCGTTGTTAGCACCACTGGTAGATACCAGCAGAATCCGGGTGAACCTCACTGGATTGCTGTCAAGAATATTCTTAAGTATCTTAGACGTACCAAAGATTGCTTCTTGGTCTACGGAGGACAGTCAGAGCTAGTTGCAACTGGCTATGCTGATGCAAGTTTCCAATCCAACTGTGATGATTACAAGTCACAGTCGGGATATGTTTACGTTCTCAATGGTGAGGCGGTTAGTTGGAATAGTTCCAAACAAGAGACTACCGCAGACTCAACAACTGAAACTGAGTACATTTTTGCGGCAGAAGCTGCCAAAGAAGTTGTCTGGATAAAATAGTTCTTAAGTGAACTAGGGGTAGTTCCGAGTGCCAGTAGTCCAATAAAGTTGTATTGTGACAACACTGGTGCGGTTGTGCAAGCTAAGGAACCGAGATCCAATAACAGAAACAAGCATGTACCGAGGCGTTATCACTTGATAAGAGAGATAATTGCTAGAGGAGAAATAGAGTTAGAACGTGTCCCCACGGAGAATAACCAGACTGATCCTTTCACCAAGGCTTTGAGTGTTCATGTACACACTAGACATTTTGATGGTCTAGGGGTTAGACATGTAGGTGATTGGCACTAGTTTAAGTGGGAGATTGTTAGTGTTAGTGTCCTAGAGACAACCCATTGTAAGGACATAATACTCAGATAATATTCAGTATTGGTTTAATATTATTGTTTGTTTAATATTAAAAATGTATGGCGTTACACTCATTAGAATATTATGTTTGATTTTTTGCATTTATTCTTATATGTGTTCCCTTGAGTCACTGTTGTCATTGAGTGAGTGAGAACTCAGATGACTTAAGCATGATTCTTAAATAGCCCCAATCGAGGATCATCAAGAATGTGATATTGATGATGCAATTGAGATTGGTGTGCGATCTGCATCATACTCTTAGAGAGTGTAGTAAGATCTCACTTACTACGAGATACTAGGTATCTCATGATGGATGCACAAATACCTTAGAGGTTATTGGTATACCCATCCGAGAAACAGTTTGATGTAGTTCCACTATATATGTCTACGGGTGTCTCGGTTAGTGGGAGCGGTGCGATACTCCTTTGACTTGAGGCAATACGCACGACATGTGTGGAGTGATGAACTTTGACCATGACCGACGCTTGCACCCGTCTATGGGTAGATATGGCTTGGATTGGGTTCATCACGAAGTGCATGTGCGTGGTAGTTGAACCAAGAAAAGGATTCATTCCTCAAAGTGGATTTAGAGAGAATACTCATCTTCTCATCATAATTGGATCTAAGTCATTGGCCAATGCACGTCAACTTAGACTTTGTGACTAAGTATGACACTAATGATCAATTAGTGATTTGAGATAAATTGATTAAGTTATTTGAATAGACACTTCATCATGTTCAAGACTAATCGAGTATTCGTGAATGAAAGGAGGAAATCACAATTGCCCACGTTTCAGTTACAGGTAGTTGCATGTTTCTCGCAACGTACCTCATATATTTAGAATGTCTGATTTATTGACTAGGGTTCAATTAAGACCGTTAGTTTGACTAATCGCTCGGTATATGAGGGCCTATGGGTCACACAACAAGTAGTTCCCTTTTATGGATTATAGTTGGTTGATTAAATATTAAATTTGATTTAATATTTAATTTATGGAGAAGTAATTAATAATATATTAATTTGGAATTAATTATTATTAATATTTAATTAAATTGGATTTAATTAAATAAGAATTCCCAATAATTATATTTGGAATATAATTGTAGGATTTAATGCATATGGAAATAAATCTTAGAGATTTTCATATAAGGCATTTAAATCCGTAGAGATTTATATTTAGGGAATTAAATTAAAAGGAATTAATTTAATTCAAGATTAGGGATTTTATTTTCCTAATTGGGCTAGCTTAGGGTTTAAGCTGGACCTCCCTATATATACAAGCTCCAGGGAATTCACAAAAAAACATTACTTCATATTTTCTCCATAAGATCTAGATTTTGAATTTTCCTAGCAAGTCTGTCTCGGGATTCAACGCTGGAAAATCCGTGCAAGTCTATAATCAGGGATTACGTGGATACCGTAGTAGAGAAATCTGCGCTCAACCTACTGTAAGAATTCTCGATATGATTATTGTTATCTGTATGCAATTAACTGTTCGTTGTTGGTGAACTTAATTTCCATTGCGCATGTGATTACGTGTTTTACGTGCATCTAAATTCCAACATGTTTTATATGCATTACATGGTTTTTCATGGTTTTTCACGGGACCAACAGTAATTTTAAAGCGAAAGGGATAACGAGTGTTGTGTCGGAGGGAGACCTGTTCGCCTATCGGGGTCAGTTGAAAGTTCCAAACGATGTCCATTTCTGGGTCCCCGACAAGGACGCTCGAGTCGACAAGCCTCCGGAGGGTTGCATTGCGATCAATTACGACACTATGGTTGCGGGACTCCATTTTCCGCTACATCCTGTGATTAGCGAGTATCTCAACTATTGGGGTTTGGCGCCGACCCAAATTACTCCTAACGGGTGGAGTATTATCTTTGGATCCTCTCTCTTTTTGGTCGGGTACAACCGCGAGCCTTCCCATAGGCCTTTGAGCTTAATTTTCTGATCTCGCTGGCGAACTCGGCTCCTGACCCGGGTTACTTCTATGTGAAATCTCGACCTTTTATGAAGATCATAGAGGATGTTCCGAACAAGGTTTCGGATTGGAAGAAGAGGTTTTGGTATGTCAGCGGTGCCTGGAGGAGTCCGGTTTTCAACCTCGGTGCCTTGGGATATCAACTTATCCCCTGCGACTACTCTATTTTTACTCGTAAGTTATTTGTTGTTCTTTGAAAACCTAATGTACTGATTTAACTTCTTCTTTGTTCTTTTAGGTCCTAAAACTCCAAGGATTTCTCAGCTTTCAACCTCCTTTCTGATTCGGGTGGTTCAGATTTGTTTGCTTGATCCCGAGGAGAGATCGCTGCCTTTGTTACAAAATCTAAAGTGTTGGGAAAGGGCTGGCCTCATAGTTCCTCCGTTCCAGATGCTCGACCTGGCTGCTCCTGGTAAACTTTTTGCTCGGTCAGTTATCTTATTCTATTCGTTTACATGGTTTCATTTGGTCGCTAAAATTTTGTCTTCTTTTCTTGCAGTTTCTCTTGTTGAAGCTATTCGATTTGCTTCCCCTCGTGTTAACAATGACATGAAGAACGCCGAGGCCATGGCCGAGAAGGTGGCCTGAGCCATGGTGCTGTTCAGGAAGAGGGTCGAGAAAAAACAGGCTAAAGAAACAGAGAAGAAAGAGTCGACTGGCCGGCCAAACCAGAGGAGGAAAGAGAAAGCCCCGGTTCGAGCTAGGGGATCTAAATGAGGATCTGAGGCTCCAGGTCAGCCGTCGGGATCGCCGAAGAAATTCTAACACCTCATCGACGAAGACGAGCTTAGGGTTTCTTCATCTGGGATGTTGTTGGTTCCCAGCTCGAGCAGTGATCCCAACCAGGTTTATGAGATTACCCAACGTCGTGATCAGGATGTTGTGCCCGGATATTGGTTCTGGTCAACAAGTAATAGTGATTTATGAATGAGTATGCAATGAACGGTAAACGTAAGGAAAAATGCTAGAATTGGTTACCCAGATCGTCTATGAATAAGACTACGTCTGGGGGCGTCTAAGCTAGGATATTCTACTATACTTTCTGCCTAAGATTGCTAAAATTTTCGATCCTTTACAATGTGTTACATAGTTAGTATTTATTGATTACAGATTAGGTCAACGAACCTCGTGGGCTTTTTCGAGTGGCCCTCGGGGGCCAACCGCTGGAAGAGCTATTTGGGGAAGGAATCCCCGTGACTTGGGGCGAGATCTTCGCCAATCGATACACTTTCCATGGTTATCTCCTCAAAACCCTTTTTCTTCGCTATCACGAATCCATTCCATATTTGTGGCCTGCGACACCAGGGGGAGGTCGCGGATAGATGGTCGTCTGGCTCGCTGATTGACGATCTGAAGTCCTCATGCTACTTCGGAGGTCGCACTTTAGCACATACAATGCGGCGACCTGGTGGTACGCCTCCACCCCACACTAGTTGAACGTAGTGGGTCGGTCCGTCGGCTCCGCGGCCTACCCACTGCCCGGGACTATCCGTATTACAATAATTTCCCCTCAAGCCATGGTTTCGAGCTTTGCTTCTGGGCCATGGCTTGAATATCGTTGGGTCCGACCAGCGACCAGTCGACCTGAAGGCCCACCCTGCTCGCGTCATCCTCCTCGGGCAGCCCAACAGTCATCTTGATCACACGAATTGATTTGATAGGCTATCATCGATCTCGCGGATTCGAAATGATGACTTGTCAGGATTCATGACGTTAGACTCCGCGAGTCGCCCCAATGGTCTTGATGATGATGTTGGTGTTGATGTTGAGTTTAGGGGGCTGGTAACCTTTTGAAGGGGCTGGAAAGTCGAGCATTAGCCGCTAATTGATAGTGTCAACTCGTAGGCCCTCAAATCATCGCCTTGAAGTCGGGGCCCGTCTGGAAGTCGCAGGAAAGTCGAGCATTAGCAATTTGTTGGGAGCTTATAATTTTTTGCTTTATGTTGGCCTCGGGCTGTTTGATGTAATTGGCCTTTGGGCCTTTTTGTCGTTTAATGAACTTATTTATTTTTTCTTTCCTTTATGTTGCCGATTTGATTTCCTTATGCGACTTTAAGATATCATTTGTTCTTTATCGTCTTATTGTCGTTTGGAATTGTATTGGGGATGAAAAATTCATCCCCTATTTATAATATAAGGGATGACCGATTTTTTGGTGTAGAAAAATAAGGAGAATTTTTTTTTCTTGATTTCCAAGAAATCTTGAATATATCCCATATATTCTTTTCTCCATAATTAAAATTTTCACAAAAATTCCACTTCCTTTTATTACAAGATTTTCGAAAAATACAAGGAAACAAGAATCAAGATTTGATTTCTTGAATTTATGGGATAATCTTGTATTCCAAGAATACTTATCTATTTCCATAAAATCTTTTAAAGAAAATCAAGAAAATCTTTCCTTTTTTTTTCCTACAATTTTCGAAAATTTCTAGGAAAAATTAGGTAATAATATTTTCTCCTCCTTTTCATTAATTGGACTTTAATTTGAGCTATTTGATGAGTCTTTAGGAGAATTAAGATTGGACCTCCAATGGGCTATGAATTTATAATATTAAGTCAAAATATTATCCAAGCCCATTAATATTAATTTACTCCACTATAAAATTAATATTAAACTATCCATCTTAATCCATATTACGATGCTTCAATAATATGGCTCCCGGTTATTATTTCCCGTGTTTAAGATTATCTAGTCCA
Source organism: Stenogyne calaminthoides (assembly GCA_037126765.1). Taxonomy (NCBI): domain Eukaryota; kingdom Viridiplantae; phylum Streptophyta; class Magnoliopsida; order Lamiales; family Lamiaceae; genus Stenogyne; species Stenogyne calaminthoides. Next base: position 2,487,369 of record JBBCBC010000035.1, read on the forward strand.
CTAATTAATTAAGCCACTGAAAAAGCTTTATATTAATTAATATCTTTATCCTTGGAGTAAAGACAACTCAATGTTATTATCCATACCGGAAATAAATTTCCACTTGCAAGATTTGATATGATAAAGCTTCTGAGCCCACCAAGGGGACAAATCAAGCAAGACGTGCTTGCACACGATTCTCCGTATTAAATCTTAGCAATCGACGTATAACTAATAATATTGCCCAAGATATAAGGTATTGAATCACGTTGACTCTCTTCCCATCATAAGTTAAAACAATAGTTATTAATTTCACACGATCCTATTTAAGGAACGGAGATTAAGAAATATCGAACCACTGAGGTCTAATTCTTCCATATTCTGTGCTGAAGAATTTATCCTCCTGTAGGTCCTATTCAGCGCATCTTAATGCACTAGTGTAATCTCTTAATCAAGACAAGTCAATCTGAGCTTTTACAGTACTTCAACCTTTCACGATGGATTGTTCATTTTAATCTAGGTTGTGAATTTGTACTTAGTTACGAGAAACTGTTAATTTGATCTTCCGTGATCTGGTATTACCAAATTAACTAAAATGTAACACGTACTATTTATTGAACATGTATTCAGTAAATATATATAATATTCAATCATATTTAATGTAACAGTGATAAATAATTTATTTCAGTAAATAAATAAGAAATTCAGTTTGGTTATACAGAGTAAAAAAACATATTTTCCAATATAACCTCAGCACAGGTCGCCCAAGGTTCGCCGCCGCCAACCCAGTGCTCCGCCGCCGTCGCACGACACCAAGGCCGCCGCGTCCTCCGAAGTCAGAAACATCCGAACACCACGTCTGTTGTGGCTTAACCAGGACGACGACGCGAAATTCTTCTCCAAACGCGGATTTGCGGCGCAAAATTGGGGAGGAGGCAAATCCGGAATGATCGTGCGGTGTAGAGTGGACGGAGAGATTTGCGGTGTGAATTTCTCGGCCATGAACGGAGCTGCAGCTGCGTGAATTGGGGGAGATAGAAACGGACTCCAAAGCGTGAATTGGGAAAGAAAGACCCAGATCCCACGTTCGAATAAATCTGGTCTGACTTTTTTTTTTAAATTTGGGCCTTTTCGTTTTGGGCTTTTGGGGTGACTTTGAGCTTTATTTCTTTAGGCTGTTTAAATCAGGCCAAATAACTAATTTTAAGTAATGAACTATTGGGCCAAATTTATTATTCATAAATAATATTTTCGGCCTAGCCCGGTAATAAATAAAAATAAAAATTATTTATATATACATCCATGTACTTATTACTTTTTGTGTATATATATATAATTCGATATTTAATAACATCTCCAGGTTTCGTGTAGAATAACTTGATATCTAAAGGGTTATTTATTTTTTGCGAGGAAAAAATACTCGTCACTCTCGTAAAGGAAAATTGCACGGGCGAAGCCTCGTGGGCAACTCAAAGAATCTACGGGCAGTCCTTTAGCCCACTCACATCAGGTTCTATTTCATTTAATTCCTTTTAATATATATCACAGTATTCATACTTTCATATATATTAAAAGATTGATATATATTAAAAGACGGGGGTATATGTGCTCATATCTCGAGCTATTCGAGTTAATTTCAGAACACTAGCTGACGTTAGAAACTCAAACTAGCATGTCTAAATTTGGAGGGTTATTTAAAACGAACTCCAAATCCTTACTAATAACATAAACCCTAGGAAGGGACTCACAAAATTCATCTACGAGCACTCGAAAGTCTCACACAGATGAAAACAGACTTATAATCCAACTTCAAACTTACATCGCATCAAACGATTAAGAAAATACTCAAATTCATAAAGTTGTTGTCTCAAACCAGAAGACCCGACAACGTCAAAATCACGAAGTCGCGGTCTTAAACAAACAAGACCCGATGACCTCAAATTAACAAGGTCACACTTCCAAAAAATGGCCCTGTCGACCCCGACAGGCGCAATGGTCAAACCAGAAGGCAATCAAGTCGCAATTTAAGTAAGACGACAAATAAGCCCTTCAAATCACAAGTCAAAGTGAGTTGTAACCTCAATAAAACGACCTCGAAAGATGACCTTTTCGTATCAAACGAATATCTCAATCCAAGCTGACACCGAGTTAAAACACTTGTTTAAAGTCACATTTTGGAATATCCTCCAACTCACATCGTAGCCATGACTTTTGAATCTCAAGGTCGATGAGGTCGCGGCCTAAACGGCTCGAGTCCTGTAACGACTTCATAAGACGACAAATAACAAGTTCATTTAAATCGTAATGTCAATAAGACGATAAGAACATAACTCGATTCATAGTCGCATAAGTTATTCAAGTCACTAGCAAACAGTCCGAAACAACTATAAACCTACACAATCCGTAATGACTATAAACCTATGTGTCAACCCTCTTTCACATTCTTGAAACAACAAATCGCTTTGGTACAGACGATCTAGACAAACGAGAATCAAATCTCGATCCTGGGCAAGACCCTAAGGATCCCAAACCTTTGCACATCCATGAAAGATGTTTTTAAACAGATATCAAAATCCGATCTTGGGGGCAAAACCCCAGAAATCTCCACGGTTATTTTATACCACAAAAACAGAAAAAGATCTTGTTAATAATCTCGAATTTCAAGTCTCCCTTTCAACACTGATAAAAATTAGTTTTACCAAAAAATATCAGAAACATTTTCTGACCTCCTAATAACATCTTTAAATTTTTTTTTCAAGAGACTCTAAACCTAAATCTCTCTCTCTCCCAAAGAATTTCCTCAAATGGTCAAACAAACCATGACACTCCCGCCTCATACGGCGATGACTTTGTCCGCCTATACGGCGTCGACTTACCCGCCTCCTCAGCGCTGGCATTCTACCTCCTACGGCGATGACTTTGTCCGCCTATACGGCGTCGACCTGCCCGCCTCCTCAGCGCTGGCATTCTGCCTCCTACGGCAATGACTTTGTCCGTCCATACGACGTCGACCTACCCGCCTCCTCGGTGCTGGCACTCCGCCTCCTACGACGATGACTTTATCCGCCTTCATTGGCGTCGACTTGCCCGCCTCTTCGGCATCGGCTTTCCGTCTATTCGGCGAAATTCACTGGTTTTATCTATAATAAGCCAATACAGGTCAAATAAAATATTATCTTTCTTTTCAAAATTCCTATGTGTTTAAACCGAAGGAGGTCTCATGCGACATCCAAATCCCGAGGTACGACTATCGACATACTGGCGCCGAGATCGCCACCCTAGCGGTGCGGTCCTCCCTCGACTTTATAAGATGACTAAGCAAAGTTCATAAATAAGCCGCATCCAAATAAGACGGCAAGAACATATGCAATTCTAAAGTCTCATAAGAAAATCAAGTCGGCGCAATAAAGGAAGGAAAAAGAAATGATTTTCATTAATGACAGAAGGCCCAAAGGCTAATTACATAAAGTCGCAAACTGCTCAGTCAGAAATGGTCGTCGACTCGCACAAACAAGACTCTCACAAAGAGATTCAACTTAAAGTGCAAGCACAGAAAAGACTCGCACAAAGAGATTCAACTCAAAGTGCGAGCACCGAAAATACTCGCACAAAGAGATTCAACTCAAAGTGCGAGCACAGAAAATACTCGCACAAAGAGATTCAACTCAAAGTACAAGCACAGAAAAGACTCACACAGAGAGATTCAACTCAAAGTGCGAGCACAGATAAGACTCGCACAGAGAGGTTCAACTCAATGTGCGAGCACAGAAAAGACTCGCACAGAGAGATTCACCTCAAAGTGCGAGCACCGACTAAGACTCTCGACGAGCCCAGCCTCTCGACGAGCTCAATCTCGACAGATAACCATCTCAGATAAATAACTCCCCGACTCGGGGGCATGAGGGAGAACCGAGCCCGCTAAAACACGACCAAGTCTAAAGTTAAAGATCCAAACTTAATACCAGAAGTATTATCATCAAAGTATGAACAATCAAAACCTCATGAAGGAATTCAGAGCATGCACAGGGGCAGAGAATGCAACCACAAGGGCAAAAATCAGATAACTCTTATGTGAACAAAGATCAAGACCGACCTCCGAACAAAGTCGAAGTCCGCTCTTGGGGGCAATTGTTGTAGCCATAATAATCGACCAGCAACCACGTGGCAAATGACGATGATGTGGCAAATGGTGTCGACTTGCCCGCCTCTTCGACGTCGGCTTTCCGTCTATTCGGCAAAATTCACTAGTTTTATCTATCATAAGCCAATACAAGTCAAATATAATGTTATCTTTCTTTTCAAAGCCGAAGATATCAAAACCCGATCTTGGGGGCAAAACCCCAAAAATCTCCGCGGTTATTTTATACCACAAAAACAGAAAAAGATCTTGTTAATAATCTCGAATTTCAAGTCTCCCTTTCAACACTGATAAAAATCAGTTTTACCAAAAAATATCAGAAACATTTTCTGACCTCCTAATAACATCTTTAAACAAATTTCAAGAGTCTCTAAACCTAAATCTCTCTCTCCCAAAGAATTTCCTCAAATGGTCAAACAAACCATGGCACTTCCGCCTCATACGGCGATGACTTTGTCCGCCTATACGGCGTCGACTTGCCCACCTCCTCGGCGCTGGCATTCTGCCTCCTATGGCGATGACTTTGTCCGCCTATACGGCGTCGACCTGCCCGCCTCCTCAGCGCTGGCATTCCGCCTCCTATGGCAATGACTTTATCCGCCTATACGACGTCGACCTGCCCTCCTCCTCAGCACTGGCACTCCGCCTCCTACGACAATGACTTTATCCGCCTTCATTGGCATCGACCTGCCTGCCTCTTCGGCGTCGGCTTTCCGTCTATTCGGCAAAATTCACTGGTTTTATCTATCATAAGCCAATACAAGTCAAATAAAATATTATCTTTCTTTTCAAAATTCCTATGTGTTTAAACCGAAGGAGGTCTCATGCGACATCCAACTCCCGAGGTACGACTTTCGACATACTGGCGCCGAGATCGCCACCCTAGCGGTGCGGTCCTCCCTTGACTTTATAAGATGACTAAGCAAAGTTCATAAATAAGCCGCATCCAAATAAGACGGTAAGAACATATGAAATTCTAAAGTCGCATAAGAAAATCAAGTCGGCGCAATGAAGGAAGGAAAAATAAATGATTTTCATTAATGACAGAAGGCCCAAAGGCTAATTACATAAAGTCGCAAACTGCTCAGCCAGAAATGGTCGTCGACGAGGACAAACAAGACTCGCACAAAGAGATTCAACTTAAAGTGCGAGCACAGAAAAGACTCGCACAAAGAGATTCAACTCAAAGTGAAAGCACAGAAAATACTCGCACAAAGAGATTCAACTCAAAGTGCGAGCACAGAAAATACTCGAACAAAGAGATTCAACTCAAAGTACAAACACATAAAAGACTCACACAGAGAGATTCAACTCAAAGTCGAGCACATATAAGACTCGCACAGAGAGGTTCAACTCAAAGTGCGAGCACAGAAAAGACTCGCACAGAGAGATTCAACTCAAAGTGCGAACACAGATAAGACTCGCACAGAGAGGTTCAACTCAAAGTGCTAGCATAGACGAGGCTCGCACAGAGAGATTCACCTCAAAGTACGAGCACCGACTAAGACTCTCGACGAGCCCAGCCTCTCGACGAGCTCAATCTCGATAGATAACCATCTCAGATGAATAACTCCCCGACTAGGGGCACGAGGGAGAACCGAGCCCGCTAAAACACGACCAAGTCTAAAGTTGAAGATCCAAACTTAATACCAGAAGTATTATCATCAAAGTATGAACAATCAAAACCTCATGAAGGAATTCAAAGCATGCACGGGGGCAGAGAATGCAACCTCAAGGGCAAAAATCAGATAACTCTTATGTGAACAAAGATCAAGACCGACCTCTGAACAAAGTCGAAGTCCGCTCTTGGGGGCAATTGTTGTAGCCATAATAATCGACCAGCAGCCACGTGGCAAATGACGATGATGTGGCAAATGGTGATGACGTGACGATTAGAACCGAGTTCAGATGCAGAGTACGAGATGCCGAGATCGGCCTTCAAAGGGCAACTTGGTGACGAGCAAAGAAGATCAAGCTCGCCTTAAAGAGCAACCCCCCTCGAGGACGATCCATATGTGAGGTCGGAAAAAGAAGAATAGAGACCGCCCGAGCCCATGTTCTACTTTCATGTTTTACTTCCGACTTTACTTTCATGTTTTTTAGACTAGACTGGCTCCACGAGCCCATGTTTAAAGGCCCATTTTATGGCCCGTTAGGGAAGTCTTGTATACTTTGTAATCTCTATAAATAGGGGAGAACTCCCATTGAAAAAGGAGAGACGAAATACACACGAAAAACACACAAAAGTGATAGTAAAATAACCCTGGCTTGGTATGCCCCCAGACGTAGTCCTTCCGGACGAACTGGGTCAACAAATTCTTGCATTCTTTACGTTTTTCATTCATTGTTCATTCATGATTCATATATTATTTGTTTGTAGCCCTAGATGTAAAATCTAGATTACAACATCAATCAACTTGTTATCGAGCAATTTCCTTACCTATTCGGCTAAAGCAACATATTTGTCGGGGCCGAATTTTCTTCTTTTTTGAGAGACTGGCTTTTTTGAAGGATCGATGTTCAGTTTGTGACAGGCGACCGGGGTCGATGCCTATCATGTCTTCGTACGACCAAGCAAAGACGTCCAAATTTTATTTGAGGAAATCTAACACTTGAAGTCGCATTTTCCCTGGGATTTGTGTTCCGATAGTCACGTATAGATCTGGTCGCATAGGGTCGACTGGTATTATTTCAAGTTCTTCTATGGGAGTTGCTCGTTGATCACTTCTTTCGATGGGCTCTCATCGAGCGAGGTCTTCTTCCATAGGGTTTAAACCTAGACGAGGTTCCAAATCAGGTAGGTTTCGCGAGGAACCTCCAGTATTGATTTGAACTTTTCGAGCGAGGTCTTCTTCCACTTGATCGACTTCCATAGGTGTTGCTTCTAGATCTAATACATTGTCTATTTCCATCTCTCTATTTTTTTTATTTTTCTGGGGTGAGGTTTGACTCGTACAATCTTGCCTCACCTCGAATTTTCTACCAAAATAGAATGCGGAATTTAAATTGACACATGTGTAAGTCAAACATTTCCTTGCAATAGTCTGGTCACCCTTAATGGTGCCGATATTCCCGTCAGATTTGGGGAACTTAATACAATAAAAGTAAGCAGAGGACGCAACCCCAAATTCATGCTCAAAAGGCCTGCCGAAGAAGGCATTGAAGTTTGATGAAATATCGATGATTACGAAGTCGAGCTGCTTGGTTGTCTTGACCTCCTTGTCCAATGATGATGTGATTTCAACTGCTAGGCGGATCATTCCATAGGCTTCAACGTGTTGATTTCCAAATCCTTAGATCCCGACCTCGCATGGTTCGACATAGCTGTGAAAATCCCCGAGCTGGTCTAGTATTTTCTTGAAAAGGATGTTGTAGAAGGCTCCATTATCGATCATGATTCGGTGAACCAATGCTTCCATTATCTTTGTTGATATCACGAGTGGGTCTTAGTTTTGGAAAATCACTCCATCCATATCCTCCTCGGTAAAAGTGAGGAGCTTTGAATTAGGGGCAATGGTGTTGACTGGGAGGTAACTTAACACGGTGTTGTTGAGCGCGCTCATCTCCGCTTTCTATCGTCACTCGAGAGGGAGATCGCTGAGAGGAATCCACCGAGAGTGCCTCCAGATGGGCAGATCATGTGAATTACTCGGTTCTTAGCGCCTCTCGGATCTGTGGACCTCCCCGCCCTGGTCAGGTTGGTTTGCAGGGGGCCGAGCATTTTGGTGGTTAGGCTATTCGTTCCTTGGCTTAACAAATCCGGCAAACTTTCCTTCCTCGTATAACTTCCATAACTATTTCTGCAGGTCGCGGCATTGCTCGGTGGTGTGCCCAATGGTGTTATGATAATTGCAGAATCTTTTAGGGTTAAGCTTGGTGGTATCTTGAATCAGCTGCCTGGCCGGGGGAATCTGTTGTCTTCCCTTGATCGCCTGAAAGATTTGAGCTGGGTTCGTGGTAAACATCCCAAGGAGCTTTACCTTGAAAGCATTATCGAAAGGCTTGAATGACCCCGGAGCTCGGTAGTTCGTGCTGGGTTTTTCGAACCTCGGATCTGGTTTCTTGACTTCGCTTTTGACCTCGCTAGGCCCCTGCTCACCCAGCCTTTGGGCGAGTATCTTGGCATTGTTAATCTTAATGCCCGCCCGATATCTAAAACCAACGTAGCTCCATGGGTATTCCTTGTTCATCATCTTCCACAACTTACTCCCCTTTTTCAAACGGTGGACTACCCATAGGACCTTGGCTTCTTCTCCAAGGGGTTCAACCTCCTTGATGAGTTTATCCAGGTAATCAATGTGTACGCCCGTCTGATTCATTGTCAAGTTGGTAGATATCCGCCAAACATTGCTCAGTCCCTTTGTGGGGAGTCAGCAAGGCGAAGTAAGTGAGAAACAGTTGGGCCATTTGGTGGAAAGATTCCACCAAGGTTGGTGGGAGAGTGTTGAACCAGCGGTATGCCTGATCCCCGAGAGTGAGCAGGAAAAGACGGCATTGGGTGGCATCAGTTGCCCCCATCGAGTTCATGTACAATGTGTATATGCTTACATGGTTGATCGGATCAGAATCACCATTGTACTGTGTGATGGAGTTGGCATTGATTTTTACTTGCACTGGGCAAGCATGACTGTGGGAGGGAGTAGTGAAATGGGAATCTTAGTGGAAGGGGTCCCCCCCTTGTTCGCCAATTGATCCTGAAGTTCCTTGATGTTCTGCAGAATAGTTACCATTTGCGGGGAGTTTACTTGCCCGGCATCTTTGTCGCGATGCTGGCGAGGTGGGGTGTTTCTCCCTTGGCGATAAGGTGAGGGAGTTCGATCCAGGCAGTGAGGAGATGGTGTTCTTTCCTGTCTGCGAGGTGACGGACTTCACCCAAGTCGATCTTTCGCCGATACCCTCTGCCTAGGCCTACCTTGGGCCACTGATCCCATATGAGACCTTTCGGGCTCGATGTTACCACGGTTCATCTGCTCGCGTTCGTTACGATGTGGTCAGCGACCTTGATTTGGATGGCCGCAACTGAAGCTTCATGAGAAAAGGCATCGGTGGATCAGATTTAGCCCCTCGTTCGGATTGCGATGATATTCCTGGGAATGTTGAGACTGGTGGGAGTTAGCCTCCTGACTTTTCTTACGGTGGGGCCCCTCTTCAATTTTGCCCTTTCCTTTGTTCTGAGCTTTCCTGTCTAGGCTCTGGCATAGGTCGCCCTGGGCTCTTTCTAGCTCGGCCTTCTTTCGGCATAGTACCTCCATGGCCTCGTTGATTTCACTCGGAGTTCGGATCTGCTCGAGTTTTTGGGGGATGCCAAGTGCGGGTCCTCCGGCCTTATGATTGCTAACGGCTGGGCCGCCAGCCCCTGCTCCGCCGAAATGATGAGTGCCCGATTTGGCTCCACCCTTCGAGATGAACATTGCTTGAGACATGTTCAAGGTTTGAGGGTGATTTCGAAGGTATGAATGGATTTTTGATCGAAGATTCGTGAGGAATACTCCAATGAGAAAACACTAAAAAATTTAGCACTATATTTCTTAAAGAGTACCCTTCTTCTAGCGGCAATTCTTGTGTACTAAAATATCGGATTAGAGAGTTTGATTGTGGCTTAAAACTTTAGTAACACAAACAAGTAATTAAGAGTTGAGTGTTGCATTTATTGCATGTGATTGAGATAGAATAAGTGTTCTTCAAGAATGTGAGAAGTAAATTTGCAAGAGGTTTGATTTGGTATGAATTCTCTAGTGGTTTGGGTCATAAATGAGCCCTATTTATAATGTGGGGGAGAGTGGAGCTCACTCTCCCGATTTACAAGTACAATAGGCCGAAAGTTAGCCTGCAAAATATTACATGTTAAAGGTTTGATTTGATCTGTCCTAGGAGGTCGCGGGAGGTCGACCGAGGTTTGACAACCTCGTAGACCTTGCTTACACGTCGATCAAGGTAATTCTTGGATTTGCAGAGAATTAGCCGTTTAAGTACTCTGAGCGGTCAATCACGACCATCCTTTGCTGATTTTTCTCTGACTTAGGCATGGTTTAGGAAAGATCTTCTGCTCTTAATCCTTGACACACGTCTTGTCATAGTTAATGCTTCGTCCTTTATGACCTCTCGAGGTTGCCGAGCTCATGGTGTTCAAGGTCGGCTGAAGGCACCTCGCTACGCAAGGTGCGAGGTACCAATATGCTTAGGAAATTCGCAAATTTTCTTATATCTTGTCGCCTTGTTGGTACTTGGGCTCAAGCCCACCTCGCGCAATATGCACACAACAATCAAGAACAATGTTTTCTTCTCTCTGAACTGCTCTAATTCTGATTCCAAGAATTTTCACTCTGCTTCTAGGCTCAAGATTAATGGGTTTGGGTTTATAGAAGGAAAGCTTGAGTCTTTTTGTTGGGTTTTGAGGAGAAAGAAAGATGGGATTACTAAAAGAGGTTGAAAAAGTTGTCATACTAAAAATTGGTTTCTTGAAACTGAACAAATTCAAACACCCATTGTTCTGATAAGTGATCCTTTGCGAACCAGATTGTGAATGAGAGCAGAGGGCAGAAAATTGAGGGGGGGGGGGGGGGGGAAAGGAAGTGGTGGAGGAGAATCAAGAATGGAAGTTGGTTTTGTTTTGTTATATCTTTGCTTCTTGTAATTTTTGGGAATCTCATCCCCGCAGCGTACATGTAATTTGGGAGGGGTAATTTGGACATGAAATTGTACTGTAGAAGCTTTACTTTCCAAAGAACTGGAGGGGGTGTGGAAGGCTACAGTGGTTTCGCTAATTTTTCCGAGTCAATACTAATTTTTATGGGCTTAATATGGGCTACCAAGTAGTCGACTATATTAGTACAGACCACTATTTTGGCCATAGTAAGACCTACCAATGTTGGGATACTTTATGTCAAGATCTATCGGGATGACCTCATAAACACAAATTTAAATTACCGATTATTACTAGCATGAATTAACCTACTTGAATTCATATAATAATCAATCCAACAACAACATGCAAATAATATTTCACGTAAAAGACCCTAACATGCGGAATTTCTAGAAGTTTACGTATACATACCCGCTGGAGAGACAATTGTTGAGACAGATAGGATTAAGTAACTGGCTACCAACCAAAAGTCCTTCTCAAGTATTCCCAAGTCCTCGTTCAATAACCCGGTGGAAGGTTCTCCAATGAACAATTTATAAAACAAAGGAAAAATAAATAATTGTTGCACCACCTTTGTGGATTTCTAATTTTTCCAACTCATGGAATTGTGTTGGGGATGAAAAATTCATCCCCTATTTATATTAGAGGGGGTGGACGAAAATTTGGCTCAAATTAGGGTTAGGAAAGATTTTTTCTTGATCTCCAAGAAATCTTGAATATATCCCATATATTCTTCTTTCCATGTGTATTTTTTCACAAAAATCTCATACCCTTATTTAGGCCCAATTTTCGAAAATAATAGGGAGAAATTCAAGATTGGATCTTTCTTGAATTTTATGAGATATTCTTGTATTCTAAGAATACATATCTTTTTTCATAAAATCTTTTCAAGAAAATCAAGAAAATATTTCTTTCCTTCTATTCTCTAATAATTTCGAAAATTACCCATTAAAGAGAACAAGTGGGAAATTTTTTGAATTTATGGGATAATCTTGTATTGCAAGAATACTTATCTCCTTTCCATAAAATCTTTCAAGAAAATTCTTCTCCCTCTTTTCTTTAATTAATTTTGAAAAATAAGAAAAAAAAATTCAACAAATATTTAATTTATTTTAAGCACCTTTTATTAATGGATTTTAATTAGGCTACTTGAGGGGCCTTTAGAAGAATTAAGATGGACCTCCCAATGGGCTTCTGAATTCCAATATTGAGCCACAATATAATTCAGCCCATTAATATTAATTAATTCCACTATATAATTAATATTGCACTATCCATCTCAACCCATATTACGGTAATATGGATCCCGGTTATTATTTCCCGTGTTTAAGATTATTTAGTCCATTAATTAATTAAGCCACGAAAAGCTTTATATTAATTAATATCTTTATCCTTAAAGTAAGGACAACTCAACATTATTAACCAAACCGGAAAATTAATTCCATTTGCAAGATATGGTATGATAAAGGTTTTGAGCCCACCAAGGGGACAAATCATGCAAGACATTGCAAAAACACGATTGTCTGTATTAATTTAGCAACTGTCATGTAATTAATATTATTGCCCAAGATATAGGGCATCGAAGTCGCAATGATTCTCTTCACATTTATAAGTCAAAGCAATAATTACTAATCGCACACAGTCCTTATTAAGTGACAGAGATTAAGAAATCAACAACCACTGAGGTCTAACTCTTCATCTCTTAAATCAGTGCGAATGAGTTTATCCTCTCTGTAGGTCCGCTTCAGCGCATCAAATGCACTAGTGTAATCTCTTGGTCAAGACAAGTCAATCTGAGCCTTACACATCAACTTCTACCAATAGATTGTTCAGATCTATCTAAGTTGTGAAACACACACTTGTTTACAAGGGACTGTTAACGTGATCTTCTGTGATCTGGTATCACCACGTTAACTACAGTGTAACACGTGCTATGAACGGTTTGCAATAAATATATATAACATTCAATCATATTTAAAGCAACAGTGGTAAATAATTTATTTCAGTAAATAAGTGTTTAATATATAGGTTATACAAAGTAAAAGCATACTTTTACGTATAACCCCAACAACTAAATGGAGTCTTATTATAAACATGCCACATTACCATGCTAAATATAAATCAACATTTGACACATAAGCATAATCAACCACAAAAAGACGTATGAACTCTCAATTAGTAATATATGGAATATCATAATATATATAGGATAATTACACTACCAGTTATGATGAGTGTATATGCACAAATGAATATCTATGTGTTGATTGCTAGTAAAATCAGATTAATTATGTGGAATATGGTTTTTTTGGTAACTAGCTAATCAAACAATGAAAGTTCAAATGATTGAACACTGAAGAATTTAATGATTGAAAGCAGTAAATAAAGTGCACGAGACTATGGCAAAATGTTTGCCTTTTGTATTGATTTTTCGGATCTTTTTTGGGTCTTAAGTGCCCATATTTATACTACATGGGAGAGTGCATTTCACTTTCTGTTTTTTTTGTCAGGACATCAAATGGTCAAACTTCCATTTAATGTCTGGTCCTTCATTTCACATTAATTTCCGATATCTCCTGAGAGCTCTTGAGAGCTCGCGTTAGTTAGCGTCGTGACATCTGACAAGTCCTTCAATCCTTTGCCATAGTTTTGTCATCTTTTCCCAAACTGCATAACCAATGTTGTCGTCTTGTAGCTCAAGCCCATGACTTAGCCGCATTTGGAGGGTTTTCCTGACTTAATACCGCACTGCAACATTAACTCCCTTATGTACAAGTGAGCTCCTAGCGGACATTGTACCTGTTGTACCTTCCGGACGAGCTTGGATAAGAGACCTCCTGCAGAGAGCTTACTGAGAGAGCTCATTGAACGAGCTCATATTGAGCTAGCTGGTGAGCTCTATGAGCAAACTTAACGAGATCTCTATGAGGAGCTCGTAATGAGCTATTTGGTGAGCCCTATGAGCGAGCTTAACGAGAGCTCTATGAGGAGCTCATAATGAGCTAGTCTGGGCTCATTGAGCGAGCTCATAACGAGCTCTTGACCATTGTTGTTTTCATAAAACTGTCTAAGAGCTCTATAAACGAGCTACTTGGGGGTGGCGACCTCGGCCCTTTCTTGGTGAACTAGAATTCATCTCAAGTGGGCGAGCTCGGCCTAGTTATCTGATTGGTCTCCTTCATATAGACGGATGAGATATTAATGGGTTTGGGCCAAATTAATATAACAATCGCCCCTTGGTTCGCTTCTCGTAACATATTGGAATGAGCAACGAGCCGATCTTCCTTGGACTTTAGTAATGAGGTGTGGCACGAACTGTGAGGTGGACGGAGACTGAGCCTTCAAAATTTTCCAACACAGCAAAGATCGCGAAGTGGATCAATAATATCACAAATGGAATAAATGACTTGTTAGGGAGGTGGGCCAAGCTCACAACTCTTTGGAAATAATTTCTTCATACATATATATATACATCTCTTTTTTTTGGGGGGGTTGGGCCAAAAACATTATAAAATATAACTATGGCCCAAACTGCGTGCGCGAGCTCAGTTGCGTGGGAAGCGAGATGTGGCGAGCTCCTGGTGATGTAGGTTTGTGTGAGCTCGCGCAACACTTGGGATTTGTGCGAGCTGCTCGACCTCGGACCTATGAATTTCCGAGCTACTCGAACAGGGCGAGCACCACACGAGCTCAAGCGAGCTCTTGGCGAGTAGGTCGAGGTCAAGCTGGGCTGAGCTCCATTTGAGATGAGGCGAATTGGGCAAAGTTCATGAGATATGAGATGGATGATGGGGGCTGAGTTGCTATGGTTAGTTGCTGCTGATTTTTGGGATTGGTTGAGTTCTTCAACTTTAACTTCCCTAAATTGAGTGCTTATTTTCCTTATACCATAAAGTGTTCATTTTTTCGGATGGCAGCTTGGGCGAGCTGCAAGGGTTGGGCGAGCTGCAAGGTTGAGCGAGATGGCAGCGAGCTCCGTCAAGCTTCCAAGGTGAGTGAACTCGGAGTGGGGCCCCGTGAGGTGGGCCGAGCTGCATGAAGTGGCATCAAGCGATCGAGCTCGTGGCCTTGTTCACACCGAGGTCTCCGTCAAACTCCCACTTTACTGTCAGGCTAAATAAACGAACCCAAGTTTCGAGGCTTGGACCCGCTCGAAATCAAATGAGATCCGGTGATAGAGACGGGCCTGAATTTTGAGATTGACTGACCGTGTCTTCCAAATTTCACTTTCCTAAAATGAACCCCTGATTTTCCTCCAACCATAAAGCTATAGATCTACTTTACTTGTTTCCTCTTGAAATAGCTGTAAGCATGAGGCTTTACTTATCTCCATTGCGAATCTCAAAAACCAAAGACTCTATTATTTTACCAAATCTGTCGCCCCTTTCCACACTCTCTTCCAAAAACTAAAATTTTTGTTGACCCTGTTTGGTGATCGAGCTGGTGGACTACGCCACGCGAGCAGAGCTCACAAGTTCCGCCATGACATGGGGCAAGCCGCGACATGGGGCGAGCTGGGCGATATTTCCTTGGACAAAAAATGAGCGACCTTTATCGTTGCTTATGGCGAGATGGTGAGTGATGTCACAGAGCTCGCTTGCGAGATGGGGTTGGGCCTGTGTCGACTTTGGTAAGATGGGCGAACTGAGGTGAGGTGTGGCGAGCTACTCCATGTTGGTGTAAGAAAAAGTTACACCGGAGATGACTGAAAATAAATAAAATAACAAACAAAAAATAACTTGAGGCTCGTGAGAATCACGATTTCCTTAAAATGAAATACGTCTCTCATTCTCGGTGCTAGTGACTCTTGGAACGTCCGCTTCCCAGGATACAACAAGCACAACAGAATATTTAGCACTAATAATCTACTCTAGCGAACTGGAAAATCGTCTAAACTTATACCACCTGAGGGCCAACAAAAGAACAAAAAATATGTATGTAGCAAAATGCTGGAATAGTGTTCGTATGATCTCTCAAAATTAGTGTCTTTCATCCATTCTGAACTGCTCTATATATAGGGCCTCAAAAAACGAAACTGAAGGATCATGAGCTTTGATGAGCCATCAACATCGCTGACCAAAACTGCCACAAATTCAAATTCGGATTTGAATTCTATTGTAACTTCTTCTTGCAGCACTGAATTCACCTTGTGAAACTGCCATGCAAATTAAATTTTGAGAAACTGCTCATTTCATTTGAATTTGAACAGCCACATGTTGGAAAAAGGAAATTAAATTTGAGGCAAAAAATATTTGCCCGTCCGCCACCAAATCAGTGCGACATTCATGTACGCAGGTCGCACTCGCACACAAGTTCACGCCCCGAAGACAATTTCGTCCATGATTTGCACCACCCCCACGCGCCCGCATGGAGGTTGGAGCATAATCAAGACAAGTATTTACAACCCTCACATGGGTTGTTAGTTTTATACCCTTTCATTTCCTTTCCATTTTCCAATGTGGGAACCTTCTCCCTTTTCCCCTTTCCCTACACAATTTTCAAGTTACAATTACACCATTTTCCATACAAATTTCTAACAGTCCCCCACATGAATGGGAAATCATACAGACACCAAAAAGGAAAAAAAGCTTTGGTGATATAAGTCAACGTTAGAACCTTTCACAGGATAAGTATGTGTTACCCCTTTGAACCTTCCCTTGTGGATGTACACTTAGTTTACTAGTTAGATAGTAGACGCAATGTCTTTGAACTATACAATGTTTTGTGTAAACGTTAATGTACCCCACTCAAGGTCTTTCTAACGACATCCAGTTCTCGGTTATGTTCGTTTTAGCCATGAACATTCACCTGGTTCATGTGGGATTAGTGTCGAAACTTACCCGCCATCAGGCCAATCATGATGATGATGATTCGTAGAAGATAAAAACCCTAGCTGGTACATTTGCTGCCCTAAAGCATGAATTTTTTTCCTAAAGACTTTCTCGAATCAATGGAGATGCAGAATTTGTTGGGTTATGAAGCCTGATCGACTGCTTTGTCCTAGCTTCTCGGTGATCCAACTTTCGGGGCTTTTTTTTGGCAGACTCGACTAGAATGGGTCTTTAGGGTTTTGGCACAATTTCGCCTATATGATTCGTTGTATTTGTTATCATCAAAATTTTAGTAAATCTCTTGGCTTGGTAGTGCCCTCAAACGTAGTCATTCCTGACGAACAGGTTAACCGAATTTATGTTATTTAATTTTATTTTATCTCAATTTCTCTATAATTGTAGTTTAAATCCTAACAAAATCAAGTAATGGACATAAAAGGATCCAGTACGTAGTGACAGTAACAAATCCAGAAACATATTGAATTTCCACCATTTTGATGTACTCATCTTAATTATGTCCTGGATATCCTCAAATTGAATATATATTTCAAAATTATAATTTTTGATATAATGTAATATGAGATAGTGCAGACCTAAGTTCAACTCACATCTTACTAAAAAGTTATAAAAAAGATGGCCCAAGGGCCTAAAAAGGAATCGAGCCCACAACTAGCTTAACATCACAAGAAAATAAAGAATGGTCTATGAAGCTTTTCTACATGACTACATAATTTTCAACAAAAATATTATATCTTTGAATAGTGAGGATTGTCTACGACTTGTCTGTCTATCCCCAATCAGCCGTTAAATAATTATTTTGCAAAATAATTTACTGTTTAAAGACGAAATTATTTTTGTTTGATCAGTAGGCATGTTAAAAAAATTTGTAGTCAATTGTTTTTGGGAAAATTACTCTAAGGTACCAAATTTATGGGAAAATTACTCTTAGGTACATGAATATGCAAAAATTACGTTGCACTGTAGTATCTAGTTTGAACTAAAGTGCAATTTTTTTTTACACATTGTACCTTAGAGTAATTATCCCATGTTTTTTGCACCTTAGAGTGAGGACCCATTTTTTTTTAATGTTTATTATTTATTTTTGGCTAATTACACTTGATAGAGAGAAATTAGATCGTATTTTATTATATTTTGTAGAAAAATTGAGGATTTTTATGCAAAGTACAAATCTAAATTTTAATGAAACCTTACGAACGAAGGAACCAAAAACAAGAAGTCATTTTTATTAGTTAAACTAGTATATCATTCGTGTGATGCACGGTTTGTAAATATAAATTAATGAATTTAATGTGAAATATATTTATTTTCATATTAAATGGAATAGAAAAAATATTTTATATGTATTATAATAATTTTTTTTATAATCTTAATTTCCTTTTATATATTACACGATCAATTTTTTTTTTCATCGATGCAATGCACGATTTTTGTGAGCATTTTTTGCTTTTAAAATTTAGCGTGATAATGAGTTGCGCTCAAAATATTGAAAAAGTTTACATTATTAAATAATGCAAGTTTGAAGGATATTATATTTTGAATTATTTCTTTATAAACCATGTTGATTGTCACCTATTGTCGTCATTCCTGTAGCATATCAAAATTTCCAAACAGGTTATGACATATATAGCTGTCTATGATTGAAAATTATTCTCTTGAAAAAACCTCAATGTTTTTAAGAGATTGTCCTAATTCTTGTTAATAGTCATAACATATAATATCATTATTAAAAAATATGTTTTCTCTAAAAATTGAAAGCGGGTCTACTATCTGATGGGGTCAACATTATTCCCAAAGTCAACACCATTTATTCTATGTTGGTCCCAAATAGTATTTTTGTTCAAAATTATGGGTACAGAGCTTTATCACAACCAACCTATTTTCGTTCTACAATTAACTAATAATATTAATGAATAATTTAATTTAAAATGACTCCACTAATAATTTAGGTCTAATATCGAAAGTATACGCAACTAATTTATAATAATCGGACTAATCAATTTAAATCACATATCATGAAAAATAATAATAATAATAAATATATAAATAATACATTTATATACATATAGTATTCCCTTTGTCATTATTTAGATTAATTGCTCAAAATTCAAAAAGGACCTTTTTTTTTTTACATTTTCAAAATAACAATAAACTAATTCTACCGTTTCAAACTATCTCACTACAAACATCACTAAATTACATCTAATGTAACTAATAATTGCACACCAAAAACAACTTCTTTTTGTCTCATTCATTTAAATTGACTAAATCACCTTTATAAAAAAAAAAACTCATTTATTCCCTTCAAATGTCAATGAACAACTCCCTTATTAAAAATTGTGTCAAAGTCAAGTGAGATATATGAAAAAACATCAAAAAAAAAAAAAACTCATTTATTCCTTTCAAATGTCAATGAACAACTCCCTTATTAAAAATCGTGTCAAAGTCAAGTGAGATATATGAAAAAAGACGTAGATAGTAGTTGATTGCAAGAAAAAAAAAGTATCTATATTAAATACAAAATTTATTCGTTAATATGCAACTTTTAAAATATCATGACGAATTCATAATAATTATTTTTGTTGAAAACTTTTATCGCTACGTTTGATCTCATATTATGTTATTGGATATGTATAAATTATATTACTTTAAAAATAGTAATAATTTAGAAAATACTTAAAAGAAAATTAATATATATGTGTTGTAGATATGAGGAATTGAACCTTGTACCTCTCATGCATAGAAGACAAAACAAAAATTGTTCTCCCATTTAAGCTACATCATCTTTTGTTAATGTTTTTAAAATTTTATAACAAAATTAGAAATATTTTTTTGGCACAACATTTTGTTATTAGATAAGTATAGATTTCAGCACTTGAAGCCCAAGAGCAAGCGGGCCATATTCTACTAATTTTGCAGCGGCCCAGGTTATTGGCACCCCTATTGTTAGGAAATACACCACTTAGATTAGTTCATCCCTCACCAAATTAGTACACTACTAATTAGTTTACTAAATTGTCCTTCTCTCTCAAACCTCTTCATTCATTTGCAATTCGAAAAAACAAAAACACACAAATCGCTTCATTCATTTTGGGTTCTTCATTAAAAAAAATGAACCCACTTTACAAAATTACCAACTATACGAATTTTTCGTGTTTTAAGAATTCAGGACTAGTTTACTGATTGTTTGATTGATTTTCGTCAAAAAATCGAAAATTTCATGATTTCTCAATAAAAATATTCTGAAATTATCAAAAAAATTCGAGAAAAACGGTGAAAAAAATATTTTGAAATAGTTTGAGAATTTTCTGAACAAATTTTTGAAAAAAACACCAATTTCCGGAAAAAATATTTCGAACTCTACTAAATATTTCGAATTTTTTCCCGAATTTTCAGTTGGGAATTTTCAACTGGAGATTTTATTCAAATTCTATTGAGATAAGGGGCTGCATGTGGTTACAAGAGAGAGAAAAAAAAGGGTAATTATGATATATTTTTTTGTTACTTTGAAATTTAAAAATTAAATGAGTGGTGTATTTCCTAATATTGGGGTGCTAATAACCTGCACCTTTTGCAGCAATTAAAGCCCAATTTGGCGGTCCATTTCATTCATGAAGAGCATAACATTTCAATGCATTAATTGAGGGGGTCCGGTTATATACACACCAAAGAATTAATAAATACGTCCACCCATCCACATAGATAACCAATTATACCATTGTTTTTAAAAAAATTCTAATTCCTGTCTCATCTCATCTCAGCCCATAGAAAAATTTGGCCGCCACCACCACTGTTTTTTTTTTTCTACAATATCCGCCGCCGCCACAACCGTCGCCTTAGGCCGCGCCATACTCCCGCCCGCCTGCATCCAGCCCGTTACCCCTGTGCTAATTGAACATAAAAAATTGCAAGAATAGAAACTTGTAAGTAATAGTTAGGTTGATATTTACAACAGTTAGGTCGCAGCTTCTCTAATAGGATTAAATTCTACGATTTTCAACCAATTTCAGACTGAAAAGTTGTGTAAAAATTGAGGAGAGAAAAAATGGTGTGGGCGGCAATGACGGCGTCAAACAGTGGTGGTTCAATTTAGGATTAGGGTCTAAATTAAGGACAGAACTGGAATATAATAAACAAAATATGAGTCGGGGGCGTATCCCCCAATTCCGGTGGTGCAGATAACCGTACCCTTGAGTCCACAATTGAAGCCATTTGGTCAGCCCATTTGAAGAAAGAAATTGAAGAAAGAAAAATGGTATGTGTTCCTGGCCGTGAGAATTAAAGGAGAAATTGAAAAGCACCACTATATTGAGTCCATTTTCGATAAAACTTGTTCACAGTATAAAATTGATGAGTGGGTCTCCTATGCACCATATACTCCATAGTGTTTTTTTTTTTAAATATATAATTTCTTGAACTGAAACATACAACCTGTTACACTAAAACATGCAACTTGTGTTTGTAAAATAAGTTGCATGTTTCAATGTAATAAGTTATGTAGGTCCCGAACGGGTTTAGTGAGGGCAGAAGTCTAGAGGGGAGGGGTGAATAGACTTTTGAAAAACTTTTTGTGCAGATCAGGTGTGAGGGCGATTAGCTTTGATCGAGGCGAAGTGAATCGGTTTGGGCACGATAACCAACTTCTTGATCGCTGAAAGGCGGATCGATTCAGAACTATCATTTTAACTGATGTGTGCGGAAGCTTAAGTTTTACCCGTGTGAAAAAAACCAGTTTTGATAAATCAGATTCCAAAGTTAAACTTTTAATCAGTTGACTGAAGTGTCAGGTATGATCAGATCAGAAGCTTGATGCTAACTGATCTCAACTTGGAATATGTATGCGCTTTAAGAGTTGTGTGCGATTGTGTGAACAGTTAATCAAAGCAGTAGAGGCACACAAGATTTATAGTGGTTCGGACAAACCAGTCCTACGTCCACTCTTCCCTATCACAAGGGGCACCGACTTAACCAACTGGACTTAGTTTTATGTGTTAGTCCAACACAGTACACCAACTAGATGTTTAAAGAGTTCACACTCAACCGATCCCAGAAATCAGAACTAGAAACCCTAGTCTGAAATCTTGCTAAACAACTTAACCTAACTTGGGGGTTTGGGTAGGATTGTTTGGTTCCAACTATGAAATCTTTTCTCACAGATAAGCGCCTACTTAACAAACTAGATGAAAAGATTTCTATGCTAAGAACTTATGGGATGAACACTTAAAAGATAATCTTCTTGATCGTGTTCTTGTGCGGAAATCTGAAATTAGCTTGAGCTTCTTGATTGTTCAGCGTTTTCGTTATTGTTTCCGTTATTCACTCTGAAGTGTAATCCCATATATATAGACCTTGAAATCAAAGAGCCGTTGGAGAGCAATTTGAATTTCAGGCTATATTTGGTAGACTTGCAGGCTTGATGTGACGAGCTTCAGGAACAGCATGGCCGAAAGCATGAATTTGTACTTTGTAGCCGTTACAGAGAGAGGAAGCGTCAAATCCCGCAATTGCCGGCTCCGATCATAGTTGTCTTGTTCTTATTGGATAACAGACTCACTTTTCAGTGATGTTCTTCCAACTAAGCTTGACATTCTTCTTGTTCAGATCATCGACGTATGATTAGGTGAGATATCAGATTTCACCTGATGAGCTGACTTGATCAGTCTGAACTGATCAGTCTACCTGATGGAGTCTTCTGGTGCTGGTTGACTTAGCTTCAACTAGCAGACTCGGCTGATGTAGGTCTTCTGGTCTGATCTTCTGGAAGTCATCTGATCTTCAAGTATTCTGACTTTGAGCTTCATGACTTCAGCTGAGATATCTGACTGGATCAGATCGATCTGATCTTCTGTTCTTTTCTAGCATCCTGGCCTATCGGATATTAGCTGTTCTTTGAGTCTTCAGATCTGACCTTTACATATTGAGTTCCCCCTCAATATGTGACCTATCTATTACATCAGTTGTTCTATACAGTAATTATCAACTGGTCTCCTATAGCGGGTAATATAAACATCATTACCTAATGTGTCCGGATTGGTCCTATTACATGTGTTTTCGGAACTTTCATCAAAACTATAAATTTCCCAACAATTTCCCCCTTTTTGATGAAACCAAAACACTTTGAGAAACCAAAACAGTTGATAAAAAATAGAACAGTTAAGAGCATATAATCAGAAGACAATGAGACTTTGTCTTAGGATCAGAAAGATAAACTTTTCTCATTAAAGATGATGATTACACGTTACATCAGAAAAGTTTGAAAGTAATAACAGTTGATCCTGAATAGTCTTCTGATTTTTCACTCTGTAGGCTTGTATCCTTCTGGCATCTCTCTTTGGTCTTGAGGTACGTTGAAAATCTGATAAAGTTTCCATTTGACATCATCAGTCTGCTGAGGATCAGTTATTTGCGTTCTGCGCAAGATGTCAAAGTAGAATCTTTGGAATGCCAGTCTGTCAAATGAGCCATCTGCCTTCTTCGAGTACTCCAGCTGATCATACTCTTGGCGAGTTATTTTTACATTGATCAGCTTGCCTTCATTTTCGGAATACCCGGAAAATCCGGGTATTTATTTTGTAACGGTTGAGAATTCTTCATCGGGAGATTCTTCTTGTGGAACAAGATTAAGAACAAAGGCATCGAAGCCATTCACTCGATCTTATTCCATTCCTCAAATTTCTTAGCATCTTGCTTGGCAGTTTTTGAGATGATCTCATCAACTCTTCTTTGGCGGACTTAGGTTACGCACGGATTTTCCAGCCCTTCCTTTCTTCACTCTCGATCTGAATTTCTTGTTCACATTTTCTGCCTCTGCCATTTTTTCTGCCCTTCTTTCTTCTTGGCTCTTTCGGGCTTCTTCTGTTAGCTGCTCTTTGGACATCTTTTCAGCCAGTATCTTATCTGTCTGTATCTGGCTGGCTGTTCTTCTTGTGACTCTCTCAGTCCGAGTTTGTGATGTCCCTGCATCTGTTGTGTCAGTTGGTTTCTCATTCTGCCCTTCCCCCTTTTTGGTTTGATTAAAAAGAGTAGTGAGATGGGAGGTCAGGGAACCAAAATTGACTGCGATCGCCTTGTTGAGATCTGCAACAGATATGCCTTGAGTTTGAGTAGTTAGATTTTGAATCGTTGATATCAGCTCCGTCTTGGCAGATTCCATGGCAGTAGAGAGTGTTTTAATCAGCTTGTCAAGTTTCTCTTCTGTCAATTCTAGCTTGTCAGTGAGCATTAGAAAAAAACTTGTTGTTTATCCACCATGTCGATTTGGCATCAACGGTCTTTATCGATTGGTATGACGATGAGACCTGATTTGGGAGAACTGATCTTTGATTGCCCCAATTTGGGAAATGGCTATTTCCCTTTCATCTTTTATTTCCTTGATGGCAATCCGCCTTTGATCAGCTATCAGTCCCTCAACTTCTTCTTTCAGGAGATCTTTGAGACAAGATTTGATCTCCTGAAGTTGATCAGTGGTGACATGTGATGTTGGAATGTTGAGTGTCACTTGATCGGTTCGATTGTTTGAGCCTCCGGTGGTTGGTCATGAACTGCTATGACACCGGCTCCACTATCATCAAGTAGCTCTCTGTATCCTTCATGATGGCATCTTTTTTGAGTCTTATCGCGATCTCGATTCGTCCTATTAAAGCAACCCTAGCTTCCGCGTGGATCGAGCTTTGTGATTTAGCGAGATATCATTTCATTTGGTGATCCCACTCTGATTTCCTCATGTCAAAATCGAAGTCGCAAACTCGTCCCGCGACCGCCCATCATTCAATAATTATTATAAAGTCCGAGAAGCTTTTTAATCGAAGATCTCTCGGTGAGGATCTCCATAACTTCTTCTCTTATGGCGGGATGGGCGACCCGGGTTCGGATACAACTCATCAATTTCTCTTTCGATTAGCATTACGATCAATTTCCGATTATGATCTTTGTTGATACGGACTCGGGGAATTATCTGTCGATTCAATTTGATGAGATGTGGAAGGTTACGGTTGTGCTTGAGTAGGCGGAAGTTGGGTGTCGGTTCAACTGCGAGAGGTTCTGGTTGTGGGAAGCGAGGTGCTTACAGTTCCACATCGAATAAGCTTTACGGTTTCGGCGATGCGATTTCGGGTTCGTGGGACGGTGAAGGAATAGGGAGACATGCTTTCGGCCGGCCGTTATTACAGTGGTGAATCAGCTGGAGCTTGAGGAGAAGGAGATCTATCGGCTTGTGCTTCTTCCTCAGAATGATCTGGCGAGCTCTCAGCTTGAGGAGCCTGCCTTTCTGTTGCTTCACCTGATTTTTGAGGTGCAGCAAACTGTTCTGGCGCTCCTTCTTCATCTGACTCATCTTCAAGCATCAGAGTCATGGGGGCTTGCTTCGCCTTCTTCGGCCTCTTCTCCTGGGCCTTCACCAGTTTTCTTTTCTTCTTCTTGGGGGCAGCTGGTGGGCCTTCTGGGGGTCCTTCACCAGCTTGGGCTGATTCGCCCTCATCTGGTGCAGAAGGAGTTGCCTTCTTGCCTTTTCCTTTCTTGGACTTTGGGGGGGTTGGCCGCATATCATCGTCTGGTGGCCCAAAAATGACTGAAGTGGCTGTGAGAAAGGACTTATAGGACTTCAGTCCATTTTGTTCCCATTTGGCCTTTGACATTTTATCTTGAAGGATAACTGCAACCTTGTTGAGATTGCTGATCTTCTTCTTCAGATATACTTGCCTCAACTCATCAACTCCAAATTTCTCATGTTCTTGGAGCAAGATGACCTTCAGGAACCCGTGCCAATTGATGTTCTTCGCTTCATCAATTATTGCAGCCATGCTGTACAGTTTGACTGATGTAATAGCATCTGGGCTGAATGCAATACCCATTATTGTTTTTGACAATATGTCAAACAACAACCGGTATTTTCTCTTGAGCATTGGCCTGACAAAACCTGAAGTATGATGTTTGTCAGCCTCTCTGAAGAGCTCTTTTCTGATCAGCTCGTCTTCGTTCTCCCTGTAATGAGCAGGCGAGATCCGTCCTTTGGGTAGGCTGAACAGACGGGTTATATCATCATTCGACAGTCTGATTTCTTCGCCGGTGACTGTCGAAAGTAGCTCGTCTCCTGGAGCATCCGTATCCACTCTTAAATTCCTTAGGAATTCTAGTGCTTCATACTGCATCACTGGATTGCAGTGAGCAGCGCAAAATTTCTCAAGGCCTGCTTTTCGAAGAATTTGCACGACCTCCATGGATTCCGGATCCCGAGTGATATTGAACTGTACGAACTTATCATCCACAATCCTTGTTGCCAGTTCCGCATAGTTGCACATAATTTTGCCCATTCCGTGAGTGATCATCTTTATCTGATAAGATAAATTCGGTTAAAGGGTTGTGCATTAATACAAATAATATCACACAAGCGGAAACTAAGAAACATAAATCATAACACAGTATAGAAACATTTAATATCAATGGATTTTATAAAGCTACATCAAATAAGCATAAATTACCAGATTCTGCTTTTCGGAAATATGATTTTGAAACTTAGGAAAACACTTTGAATTTGAGAGAAGTAATCTGGAGTTTTCAGAGAATAAATCGCAAGTTTTTGAAATGGAAAACTCTGATATGGTTTTTGATGAACTTTATAAAGACGAGGAGGGAAAGAGAAGACACGATTTGGAAGATCAACCGTTTGAAAAGATTAAACGCTCCAGATTAAGCGGTTTTGATCGTAGGGTCAGGAAAAGCACGTACGGGAAACTTTTGGATTTAAAAGCACGTTTAATGGCAGTTAATACATGTTCCCCCACGTCCGCATTAAATGATTTGCAGGGAATACGTCACAAGGATAATGGGTACAGTAAGGCAAATAATATCAGATAAGATCCGATAAATAAGCAAATAACAAGAGAAAGGAAAAGCGTATCTGGTTGACTGATATTGTAATCAGTCAATACCACTTGTCCATGTTGATTTCACTTGTTGATCTTAGTATTCTGCCTAAGCCTTAAAATTTCCCAACTGATCCTTTTAGCTGATCTTCTTCGCTTGCATCTGATCTGTTGAAGTTCCTGGCTCAACTGATCTTTCCTTGAATATGTCTGATTTCCCTTCTGATCCTCGTTGATCAGTTGAAGTTCCCCCTTCAACTGATATTTCTGTTTT
The DNA here is from genome assembly GCA_037126765.1 of Stenogyne calaminthoides. Lineage (NCBI taxonomy): Eukaryota > Viridiplantae > Streptophyta > Magnoliopsida > Lamiales > Lamiaceae > Stenogyne > Stenogyne calaminthoides. Next base: position 2,514,112 of record JBBCBC010000035.1, read on the forward strand.
ACTCATAGACTGATGTATCTGATTTGTTGGAGTTTCAAGCTCAGCTGATCTTCCTCATCTGATCAGCTTCGTATGTATCAGATTTTGGTTGACCTAATCTGATTCTTCTCAGATCAAGTCAATTCTTGGGATAAGTGTTACCGCCAAAACTTAGTCTAGAATAGTAGTCTCTATTCCCTAAGTTGGCGTGATTTGACATGCGTAATTATCGTCTGAATCTTTCGATATGTCAATCCGCCGTAAATTTATCCAATTATCAGTCGCGTGATTCCTACACGCTGTCCTTTTGGTGCAGATTTCTCTAAAAGGTTTTGAGAACTTGTATTTGCATTTGCACCCTTGCTTGGCCTCTATAAATTGGACCAATTTTTTTACACAACATAACCCATTCACCATACTTATCTTCTTTGTAGAATTATGTATTCTGGTGAACCCTTATTTCGGGTTAAACTTCCGGCAAACACCTTTACCCCTTTTTTAATGTCCCTTATTGCTGTTTTCATCATCGTCAAAGATTTCACATACGATTGTTGCAAAGCTTCTCTACCACCATGGCGGCGGGCCTGCTGTTGCAACTGAGAAGACACTTCTCCTAACCGTATGCACCTTGTGTGTCTATCGTTATGACGTGACTACCATCAACAGACTTAGTCTGAAAATGAACGTGAGTTTGATATACGGTCTTGATCAGACAACAGCTGATCTTCGTATATCACCTCACCATTTAACAGCTGGAGAGCCCACTGACTCTTTCTTAGGGCTCCCGGCTTAAAAATCCTATCAAGGCCGCTCTCGCTCCATTTTTCTTGATCTTCAGCCTCTGCGAGCGCCTTGAATTTTTCCTTTTTAAAGCCTCTCTCACCCTTGTTAAGTGGGGGAAAATGAGAGCGTCAGATTTAAAATCTCTCTCTCTCCCTGCTCCACTCGGGTTAGGATGAGGGTTTAGGGTTATAGGTTTAGGGTTTTTGGTTATCACTTATGTACTGACCTCCGGGTCCTTTGTACTTGTATCTTGTAATGTAACCTGACCTTCAGGTCTTTATCAATGAAAAGTTCTATTATTCCATTGTTGTGTAAAATTCCTGTATCTTTATGCGATTTTAAGCTTTAATCTTGTGAATACCACTTGTAAAACTTGCTTGTTTGAATATCAGCTTAATCGACTCACAAAGATGTAAAATAACCCAACTGATTTAATCATATATTCCTTTTAAATTGAGCGTTTCCTTTAATCTGATAGACCTTAAATCTGATCAGTTCCTTTAACTTGATAATCTTGTAAATCTGATCGATTCCTCACATCAGTTCCTTGACTGATCTTCTGATCAGTTGAGATACCAAACTCAACTGATTCCTTTCAATCTGGTTAGTCTCTTAACCAGCTGGTTCTGGCGATTATTCCGTCAAACATTTTAGGTGCACTTTCTCCAAGATCCAGAAGCCCTAGCTCATTGCATAATTCTCTGAATCTGATCTCAGCTAGTGGCTTGGTTAGAATATCATCTTTCTGTATATCAGTATGAATCTTTTCCAATCTGATATTCTTCTTTTCAACATGATCTCTTATAAAATGGTGTCTGACATCCACATGCTTGCATCTTGTATGTAGAAGCGGGATTACGAGTGATTGCAATAAGACTATTATCATCGCGAGAAAATAGGTACATTGTTAGCTTCAATGTTATAATCCTCATTTCCGACTAAGCCAGAGCGATTTGGGAACAATGACTTCTTCTGACCATATATATTCGCTTCAATAGTAGATGTCATGAATCGATGTCCGCTTCTTTGAAAAACCACGAGATGGGTTTACTTCCTAAGAATCGACAAGTTCGAGGTGGATTTTTCGTCGATCTTGCAACCTCCATAATCAGAATTAGAATACCCACTAAGCTCTAGATTATCATCGATGGGTAAAATAAACCAAGATTTACCGTCCTTCAGATACTTAAGAATCCGCTTAGTCGCTTCTAGGTGGCTTATCATTGGATTTGCTGAACGAATCTAAAGCACATACACCTCATGCGAAAGTTATATCGGTTCTGTTTGGCGGTCGGGTATAGTAGAGATCAATGAGAGCCCTATATTCTTCCGATTTATTTTTCGACCATCCTCATCCGGATCCATCTTGAATCCGGTCATCATAGGAATTTTGGCTTCCTTATAATTTTGAACTCCAAACTTAGCCAATAAATTCCTAGTGTACTTTGCTTGGCAGATGAATATCCCTTCTGTACTTTACTTTATTTGAAGACCCAGAAAGTAATTCATCTGACCCATCATGGACATCTCGAACTTCCCTTGCATCAGTTTGCTGAATCTTTCACATAGACTCTTGTTAGGAGATCCGAAGATGATGACGTCCACGTAGATCTGAACCATCGAATATCTTCTCCATCTTCTATTACGAATAAGGTTACATCCATTGTTCCTTTAGTGAACCCATTTGTCGATCAAGAACCGAGAGAGTGTATCATACCAAGCTCGAGGGGCTTGTTTCAGGCCATAAAGAGCTTTTCTTAAACGATACACTTGGTTGCCCTTTTCAAAGCCTGGAGGTTGTTCGACATAAACTTCCTCTGCTAGTACCCCGTTTAAGAAAGCACTTTTTACGTCCATCTAATACACAGTAAACCCTCTGTGGGAAGCATATTCCAGAAACGGCCGAATGGCTTCTAAGCTGGCGGCCCGGTGCAAAGGTCTCATCATAATCAATTCTTCCGATTGTGAATACCCCTTAAGAACGAAGTCTTGCCTTATTTCGGTGATGACGTTTTCTCATCTCTCTTGTTCTTGAATACCCACTTCGTGCCAATAACATCTTGATGACTTGGTCTGTCTACTAGTTCCCAAACTTGATTTCAGTCGAACTGTTCCAGCTCTTCCTGCATGGCTAGAATCCATCTTGCGTCTTGTAGAGCTTCCTCTATTGTTGTTGGTTCCTTCATAGACAGATAACAACAATACATGGCACTTTCACCAATCGATGTCTATTCTTAACTTTATCGGATGGGTCTCGATTATCGATCGGTTGGATGATTTGGTTATCCAGTCCTTACATTCAATTGCGTTGGTTTGGAGAACATCGTCCGTTTCTGATAAAATTTCATTACTAGCGATTGGGAGAGGTCTTTGAGTTATGATCCACTTGATAAGAACAAGTCTCGGTGATGTTGGACTCATCATGTCTTCGATGTACGTTAAATGGGAACTTCAGATGTTCCCCCGAACCGGATGGTTCGATTGATCTTTATCTCACCATGTCGAACTTCTTCATCGGCAGATTGATCGTACCTTAGGATCTGAATGATCTGGTGAATCAGCTAGATCTGGAATGTATACTGTTACAGTTTCTGATTCTTTTTCCTTGATCGTTAGCTGATCCATTTTCTGAACATCAGGTTCTTGTTGATCAGGTACATCTTGTTCTGCGGCAGGTTTCTCTTGTTCAGAAGATGCTTCATCAAAGACTACATGGGGTGTTTCTTCCACAAGTAGGGTTAAATCATTGTAAACCACGAAAGCCTTGCTAGATGAGGAATATCCTAGAAATATACCCTCATCTGACTTGGCCTCAAAAGTCTTCAACTGACTCTTCCCATTGTTGTGTATGAAACACTTACACCCAAAAACATGGAAGTAATATACACGAGGTTTTCTGTCCTTCCACAGTTTATAGGGTGTTTTGTAGTGAGCCTTAGTCAGAAGACATCGGTTCTGAGTATGGCATGCGGTGTTGATTGCTTCTGCCCAGAAATGGCTTGGTATTGCATGTTCAGCTAACATCGTGCGAGCAGCTTCTTTGAGAGTTCTGTTCCTCCGTTAAATTTACTCCATTTTGTTGTGGCGTCCTTGCGGTGATGTTTCATCTTTGTATACCAAACTTAGAGCAAAAATCGATAATAAAGGAGTTCGTAAATTGCATACTTTTTATCGTCGATTTTTACTGGTTGACACCCTTCTCATTTTGTAATCTTTTTAGCAGCTCGGGTATCTTCGTTGTCGTCTCATTCTTCTTATGTAAGAATATAACCCAGGTAAACTTGGAATAGTCATCCACGATTACCAGAGTATATTTGCGTCCGTTGAGACTGACTGGTGTAACTGGTCCAAACAGATCCATAGGAGCGATTCGAAGATCTATTTGGATCTTTGGTCCGGGAATTCCTTTGAATGAAGCTTTGACCTGTTTTCCCTGCTGACATGCAGTACATGTCTGATCCTTTGAAAATACTTCATTCGGAAGTCCTTCCACTAGAGACATCCTTGCAATCTTATTAAGAGTTTTAAAGTTCAGATGGCTCATTCTTTTGTGCCAGAGCCAACTACTACTTTTGGAACTCTTGACAATCAGGCATGTATTTCTTGGGCAACTGTTCCAATCAGCTGTGTAGATCGCCCCTTTCCTTGAACCAGTTAACAAAATCTGTTGAGTGGCTCGATTCTTGATAGTGCATTGATCAGTCGAGAACTCAACACTGAATCCGTTGTCGCAGAATTATGAAACCGATAATAGGTTGTGCTTCGGACCTTCGACATACGAGACTCCAGTTACTTGTACATCATCATTCTCTAAGGTTCCGAATCCTTTGGTATAACCAAAGTTATCATCACCGAAGAGTACACGCGGGCCTTTCTGTTCTATGTAAGAGCTGAGGAGGTATTGGCTTCCAGTCATGTGCCTTGAGCATCCACTATCGATGTACCAGATAGTTGCTTGCACACCTCCTTTGTTGGCGGACCACGCGAACTGCAATCGGATCGGGCTTTTTAGGTACCCCCTTTTGAATTGGGTCCTGAGGGGTTAGACTTAGTTTTGGGGATCCATACAAACAGAGCACTTCTATTGTGATAAGTTAGATCAGAAGGCCTGATTTGTCTCCCATACCTGTCAACATAATTATACGTCTCTTTATATGCTTTCTGTTTTGTATGATTATTAGTGTGAACCTTGGATGAATTAGAAGATTTGGGATTTTTCTTTTCCGTTTGTCTTCTTCCTATCCAGTGTGGTTCAGGTGCAGCAACCCTAGATTTCTGATTATAGGGGTAGGTACGACTGCTACCATCAAAAGATTCATATCTTTTCGGCATAGATGGTTTTTGCAGTTTACCTGAAGCATGCTTATTAGGCAGCTGACCTTGATTGGGTCTCAGATTGTACATCCCTTTTACGAGTTGTCTTTTTCGATTCTCGATCTGTTGATTAGGTTGAGGTTTCTTGAAGAACGGGTTTTTGTTGATTCCTCGGTGATGCTTTACCGATTGGGGTCCATTTCGTTTCCCCATACGGTTAGGCACCGCCTTTACCGCTCAACTAGTCCTTTTCCTTATTAGATACATGTTTGGCTTTTGGTGTATCTTTTGTTTTAAACTCGTCTCGATTACACCTTTTTGAGATGAATCGGTAGGGGCTTTTGAGGATGTGGAAGGGTTGTCATAGCCAAGTCCCTTCTTATTAATCGGTGTTGAAAATAGGCGTTCGTGTGTGAAGCGGTTTTAGATGATTTTGAAAAAACCTCTATTTTCTTACGCAGATTATCCTCAGATGATTTTAGACTTTTATGCTTTTGGAACAGCTCATCGAACTTTGCTTGCGAGGATTTTGAAGTCATCGACTTTCTTTGTTTGTTAATTGCCGGTGATCTTTGATCTGCTTCTCCGATCGAAGCTTTAACCCGAGAATTTTAAATTCCTCGGTTGCCTTTCGGCGGTTTCGGTGATCTAAGTTCGGAGGCTTTACATAGATCATTTTCTTTAGCAAGGCGATTATTTACGGTCCTCGACTTATCATTTTCGACTTCCACTATAGCATAAGTGTCTCTTTTGCATTGGAGAGATCCTCAAGCAATTGCTCGAGTAGAGCTGCAGTCAATCTCAAAGTGTGTGCTAATGATAGCAGGTGTAGAAGCGAGCGAAGCGAGTTTGGAGGTTACCTCAGATTGGTCTTCCACGGCCATCAAAGAGATCTCATCATCAATCAAGAGAATATCGGATCTTCATTTTCATAGAAGTCAACAAAGACCTTCTTGTCGGGAAGAAGTCTTCTCTGAGAGGAGTATCCAGAGTCCTCGGAGAGGCGGATAGGAGTCGTCAATTCTCGGCGTATCAAGAACCATGGCTCTTTCGTCCTATAGCGTTGCTCTCTTACATTTCCTCTTTTCTTCCCTTTCTCTTGGCGTGTCGAATGCAGGCGTCTGCGCTATAGTGACTGGCTTCTCCACCCGGTTGAAACACGCTCTTGATCCACCGAACCTTTCCTTCCGGGTGAATCACTCCGTCTGTATGACCTATCGGTGACTTCCCTTTTCGATTGTAGTCCGAGGCTTCTTATATGCGATTGGTTATCTCTTCTTTCCTCGGTCGATTATCTCTTTTCCTTTCATCTACGTGATCCTCGATCATCGGATCGGTTCTTTCGGAGATCATTGGGTGATCTCTATCTCTCCTCGGCTATGTTGATAGTCCTTATAAAATCTTCGATACTTACCAAGTTGGACGTTTGACTTCTCAAGCTTTCTGGTAAGTAGAGCGATCTGTTCTGCCTGACTCATTTATTCCCAAACAGGTTCGTTGGCCTTCGTTCGCTCTTTGGTTGCCATAAAAGCAACTGATTTTGAAGTTGAGACTTCAGCTGGCACCTCATCTTCATTAGCTTGTCCTCTCTCAATCAAATCGAACTCGTGAGCTTTAAGGCTCAAGAACAAGCTACTTGGCTTCATTTTTGAAATGTCTTGGCAATCCTTGATCACCGTGACCTTCATATCCCACTTCTTGGTGAGAGACCTTAGGATTTTGTAGTTGATATCCTTATCAGACATCTCTCTACCAAGTTCTCGAAGCTTGTTTATAGACATTGTAATTCTTCCATCGAGTTCGTTGATGGTTTTGTTTAGGCAAACATCTTCAATTTTTGAACTTTACCGGTTAAACTTGTGTATTTATCGTCCTTTATCATTCATTTCCTCGATATCTCGGCCGAGTAGTATCCACATTGCTTTCATGATTTGAGATACTTAATCTTTTCTTTGGTGACCTTATCCATTGTTTTCATGATAATATGCCTTGCGATAGTATCTAGAGTATGCGATTTCCTTTCCTCTTGCATCCATTAAAAATTTGGGCTTTTTTTCGCAAAGACTTCGGGGCAAAGTCCGGATCTCCTCCGATTGCGGAGGTTGTCATAATAAATGATGATGGGTCCTCTTCGATGACTTCCATCATTACGCCAATCGACGAGCCTAGATGGTTGGACATATATATGGGCCTAATTGCATACTCATCGATTGAGAACTTGGCAGATCATGATACATACCGAGGTGTTATCCATCCGAAAGTGATTTTGGAAAATGAATGAGTTTTAAAAACGGTTTCGAGATTAGTTGAGTTGACCACAAAGATTCTTCCTCAAGAATCGATGATACCGAGAGTCGATTGGTGCAGTAGAACCAACCGCTCTGATACCACTTGTAGGTCCCGAACGGGTTTAGTGAGGGCAGAAGTCTAGAGGGGAGGGGTGAATAGACTTTGAAAAAACTTTTTGTGCAGATCGGTGTGAGGGCGATTAGCCCGATCGAGTGCGAAAGTGAATCGGTTTGGGCTGATAACCAACTTACTGATCGCCTGAAGGCAGATCAGTTCGGTAACTATCAGTTTAACTGATGTGTGCGGAAGCTTAAGTTTTACCCGTGTGAAAAAAACCAGTTTTGATAAATCAGATTCCAAAGTTAAACTTTTAATCAGTTGACTGAAGTGTCAGGTATGATCAGATCAGAAGCTTGATGCTAACTGATCTCAACTTGGAATATGTATGCGCTTTAAGAGTTGTGTGCGATTGTGTGAACAGTTAATCAAAGCAGTAGAGGCACACAAGATTTATAGTGGTTCGGACAAACCAGTCCTACGTCCACTCTTCCCTATCACAAGGGGCACCGACTTAACAATCGAACTTAGTTTTATGTGTTAGTCCAACAAGAAGACACCAACTAGATGTTTAAAGAGTTCACACTCAACCGATCCCAGAAATCAGAACAAGAAACCCTAGTCTGAAATCTTGCTAAAAAACTTAACCTAACTTGGGGGTTTGGGTAGGATTGTTTGGTTCCAACTATGAAATCTTTTCTTGCGTATAAGCAGCCTAACAGCTAGATGAAAAGATTTCTATGCTAAGAACTTATGGGATGAACACTTAAAAGATAATCTTCTTGATCGTGTTCTTGTGCGGAAATCTGAAATTAGCTTGAGCTTCTTGATTGTTCAGCATTTTCGTTATTGTTTTCGTTATTCACTCTGAAGTGTAATCCCATATATATAGACCTTGAAATCAAAGAGCCGTTGGAGAGCAATTTGAATTTCAGGCTATATTTGGTAGACTTGCAGGCTTGATGTGACGAGCTTCAGGAACAGCATGGCCGAAAGCATGAATTTGTACTTTGTAGCCGTTACAGAGAGAGGAAGCGTCAAATCCCGCAATTTCCGGCTCCGATCATACGTGTCTTGTTCTTATTGATAGCAGATTCACTTTTCAGTGATGTTCTTCCAACTAAGCTTGACATTCTTCTTGTTCAGATCATCGACGTATGATTAGGTGAGATATCAGATTTCACCTGATGAGCTGACCTGATCAGTCTGAACTGATTAGTCTACCTGATGGAGTCTTCTGGTGCTGGTTGACTTAGCTTCAACTAGCAGACTCGGCTGATGTAGGTCTTCTGGTCTGATCTTCTGGAAGTCATCTGATCTTCAAGTATTCTGATTTTGAGCTTCATGACTTCAGCTGAGATATCTGACTGGATCAGATCGATCTGATCTTCTGTTCTTTTCTAGCATCCTGGCCTGTCGGATATCAGCTGTTCTTTGAGTCTTCAGATCTGACCTTTACATATTGAGTTCCCCCTCAATATGTGACCTATCTATTACATCAGTTGTTCTATATAGTAATTATCAACTGGTCTCCTATAGCGGGTAATATAAACATCAGTCAGCTAAAAGGTCTGACTGGTCCTATTACATGTGTTTTCGGAACTTTCATCAAAACTATAAATTTCCCAACAAGTTATATGATTCAGTCTAACAAACTATATGTTTCTAAAATATATTGTGGAGTGTACGATGCACCTGATGCATAAAAGACCTAGCCAAAGTATTGTTGTTCATTATTTTTGTAATTATTTTTATATTTTCCATTTGCTAGAGTTCATTCTCTTTTCTTCAATATAAAGATGAATAAGTTCATATTATAAAAGTTCAAAAGAAAAAGAAATGTGACAAAGATAGAGTTGGGCCAAAAGTAGCCCAAAAAATAAAAAAAGTGTCACAAACATGAAAGTGGACAAGCGACCAAATCAATCAAGACGACTATGTCTCAACTTGTTGGGGAACCTTTTGTCCGGATCTATTCGAGGTGTAATTTCAATAAATAATTTACTACTAGCATAAATTAATCTATTAATTCAAATGACAAATAACCAACAACATACAAGCGTACAAAATATTCACGTAAAATCCTACACATGCGAAATCTAGGATTTTACGCGAATCTTACCCTTGAAGAGACAACTGTTGAGACGATGGAACGGATCAACCCAAATGCCTTCTCAAGTATATCTCAAGTCCTTGCTCGTTATCCGGTGGAAGATACTCACGAACAATTATAACAAAGGAAAAAGAAAAAAAATATGTTGCACCACCTTTGTGAATTTCTAATTTTTTCAAGACTGAAATTGTGATGGGGATGAAAAAATCATCCCCTATTTATAAGATGAAGGTGACCGATTTTTTGGGCTAGAAAATAGATATGGGAAGATCTTTAATTCTTTTGCAAGAAGTAATCTTGAATATATCCAACATATTTTCTTTCCCATAAATAATTTTCCACAAAAATCTCATTCCTTATAATATCAATATTTTCAAAAATTAGGGAATAAAAATCAAAGTCAAAGATTCTTGAATTTATGAGATAATCTTGTATTCCAATAATACTTATCTTCCATAAAATGTTTCCAAAACAATATTTTCTTTCTTTTATTCATAATTTTCGAAAATAATTAGGAAAAATTATAGCAATAATTCTTTCCTTTATTTTAATTACTTTTTCATTAATGGACTTATATTTGGGCTACTTGAGGGGCCTTTAGGATAATTAAGATTGGACCTCCCAATGGCTCTGAATTACAACATTGAGCCACAATATTATTCAGTCCATTAATATTAATTTATTCCACTATAAAATTAATATTGCACTATCCATCTTAACCCATATTACGATAATATAACTCCCGATTATTATTTCCCGTGTTTAAGATTATTTTGTCCATTAATTAATTAAGCCACTGAAAAACTTTATATTAATTAATATCTTATTCCTTGGAGTAAAGACAACTCAACATTATTATCCATACCGAAACTTAATCCACATGCATGATTTGGTATGATAAAACTTCTGAACACACCAACGGGACAAATCAAACAAGACTTTCCTTGCACACGTTTCTTTGTATTAAATCGTAGCAATTGTCATGTAATTAATAATATTGCCCAAAATACAAAGTATAGAATCGCTCTCTGATTCTAAACTCAACATAGATCAAAGCAATAAATATTAATTACACACAATCCTATTTAAGTGATAGAGATTAAGAAATCAACAACCACTGAGGTCTAATTCTTCATCCCATAAGTTAGTACAGAAGAATTTATCCTCTCTGTAGGTCCTCTTTAGCGCATCACAATGCACTAGTGTAATATCTTGGTCAAGACAAACCAATCTAAGCGTTACCCATCAACCTCTACCAATGGAGTGTTCAATTCCATCTAGGTTGTGAAGATGTACTTATTTACAAGGAACTGTTAATGTGATCTTCTGTGATCGAGTATCACCACATTAACTACAATGCAATATGTACTAATATTGAATGGTTTGCAATAAATAAATAAAATTCATTCATATTTAAAGCAGCCGTGATAATAAGATTTATTCTCAGTAAATAAGTGATAAATTCAGTCTGTTATACAAAGTAAAAGCATACTTTCACGTATAACCCCAACAATCTTCCATTTATAGTCAAAGTCTGCTTTTAAGTATACTACAATACGTCACATGTCCTACACCTGTTTCTAATATTTCTCCCACTTATACTCTCAAAGAAGTTTTGCAATGTACTTGACAACCATTCCTTTCACATGTCTCTTGAATGTATTATGAGAGGCGGACACTTTGTGAAAAGACTAACTAGGTTATCCTCCGATGCGATCTTAGCCACCGCTTCATCTCCTCTCTTAACGATTTCTCGTATAAGATGGTATTTTCTTTCAATGTGTTTGTTGGCCTTGTGGGCACTTGATTCCTTTGAATTTGCAACTGCCTCCAGCAGATACTGCTGGACAAATTTGGAACTACATCCAAGTCCACTAAGAAGTTCTTGAGCCAAACCGCTCCCTTCACTGCTTCACAAGCAGCTACTTACTCGGCTTCCATGGTTAAGTCAGTGATGCATTTATTGTTGGGATACGTTATGCCAGGATCTATTCGGGAAGAACTTAAAACAAAAATTTAAATTACCGATTATTACTAACATGAATTAATCCTATATTAATTCACATAATAATCATACCAACAACATCATGCAAATAATAATCATGTAAAAGTCCTAGCATGCGGATTTCTAGGAGTTTACGTAAACTTACCCATTGGAGTGACAACTTCTGAGACAGACAGGATCAGGTATCTGGCTATCAACCGAAAGTCCTTCTCAAGTATTCCCAAGCCCTCATTCAATAAACTTGGTGGGAGGTTCTCCGATGAACAATTATAAACAAAGGAAAATAAATATTTTGTTGCACCACCTTTGTGGATTTCTAATTTTTCCAAGATTGGAATTGTGTTGGGGATGAAGATTCATCCCCTATGTATAAGAGAAAGGTTGCTCGAAATTTAGGGCTTAATTAGTGTATGGAAAGATCTTTTCTTGATCTCCAAGAAATCTTGAATATATCTCATATATTCTTCTTTCCATGTGAAATTTTCCACGAAAATCTCACACTCTATTTATCCCTTATTTTCGAAAATAATGAGGAAAATTTACAAGATTGGATCTTTCTTGAATTTATGAGGTAATCTTTGTATTCCAAGAATACATATCTTTCTCCATAAAATCTTTCCAAGAAAATCAAGAAAATCTTTTCTTCCTTCTTTATTCTCTAAATTTTCGAAAGTATCCCATAAAGAAACCAAGTAGGAGATTTCTTGAATCTATGAGATAATCTTGTATTCGAAGAATACTTATCTCCTTTCCATAAAATCTTTCCAAGAAAATCTTTCTCCTTCTTTTTCTTTAATAAAATCGAAAATTAGAAAAAATATGCAACAAAAATATTTAATTTATTTTAAACACCTTTTCATTAAATGGACTTTAATTGGGCTACTTGAGGGGCCTTTAGGAGAATTAAGATGGATCTCCCAATAGGCTCTGAATTCCAATATTGAGTCACAATATTATTCAGCCCATTAATATTAATTAACTCCACTATATAATTAATATTGCACTATCCATCTTAACCCATATTACAGTAATATGACTCCCGATTATTATTTTCCATGTTTAAGATTATTTAGTCCATTAATTAATTAAGCCACTGAAAAGCTTTATATTTATTAATATCTTTATCCTTGGAGTAAGGACAACTCAACATTATTAACCAAACCGGAAAAATAATTCCATTTGAAAGATATGGTATGATAAAGGTTCTGAGGCCACCAAGGGGACAAATCATACAAGACTCTCCAAGCACACGATTCTCTGTATTAATTTAGCAATCGTCATGTAATTAATATTATTGCCCAAGATATAAGGTATCGAAGTCGCAATGATTCTCTTCTCATCATAAGTCAAAACAATAATTATTAATCACACACAATCCTTATTAAGTGACAGAGATTAAGAAATCAACAACCACTGAGGTCTAACTCTTCATCCCATAAGTCAGTACGGAAGAGCTTATCCTCTTTGTAGGTCCGCTTCAGCGCAACAAATGCACTAGTGTAATCTCTCGGTCCTTACACATCAACCTTTACCAATAGATTGTTCAGATCTATATAAGTTGTGAAACATGCACTCGTTTACAAGGGACTGTTAATATGATCTTCCGTGATCTGGTATCACCACATTAACTACAATGTAACACGTGTAATTTTATGAACAGTTTGCAGTAAATATATATAACATTCATTCATATTTAATACAATAGTGATAAATAATTTATTTCAGTAAATAAGTGTTTAATACATAGGTTATACAAAGTAAAAACATACTTTCACTTATAACCCCAACATTTATGCTTCACACACCTCCATGTCATGGCTACACTTCCCAAACTAGACACATTACCTGAGGTAGATCTTTGGAAATCTATGTCTGATTGGAAATTTGAGTCTGTGTACCCCATGAGAATTAGACCGTCTAATTGATAAACCAACATTCTATCCCGAGTTCTCTTCAAATGCCTCATAATATTTTTATTTGCAGTCTAATGCTTATTCCCTAGTTTACTCTGATATTTTGTTACCATGCAAAAAGCAAAACAAATATCTGGCCTCGTGCATAGCATTGCATACATAAGGCTTCCTATTGCCGAAGAGTACGAAATGCCTTTCATGTCATTTATCTCTTTCTATGTCTTTGAGACACATTTCTTTCGATGGATGAATTCCATGCCTAGAATTTTTTTTTTTGGAATCCTGCTTGCTAAAATGCTTCAAAACATTATCGATATATGAAGCTTGCGATAAACCTATTATTCTTTTCTCACGAACTCGAGTAATCTTGATCCCAAGGATGTAACTGGCTTTTCCTAAGAATACCAAGGCAGTTTTGACATACTTTCTATACACACAACTCGTTTTGATAAAAACCGTGAGATTTTATAACCTGATCATAACATTAGTTCCAAGCACTGAATGCTTGCTTAAGTTCATAGATGGACTTCTTAAGCTTGCATATAAGACGTTCTTGGCCTTTTGCAATGAATACTTCTGGTTGACGCATATAGATTTCTTCTTCAAGACTTCCATTTAAGAAAGCTGTCTTGACATCCATTTGCCATATCTCAAAATCTAGATGTGCGGCTATCGACAAGAGAATATGGATAGACTTAAGCATAGCTACAGGCGAAAAAGATTTCCTCATAATCGATCCCTTTCTTTCTGAGTGTACCCTTTCGCCACAAGTTTAGCTTTGAAGGTCTCAACCTTCCCGTCCGATCCTCTTTTACTCTTGTAAACCCTCTTACATCCAATGAGTTTTACACCATTAAGTAGTTCTTGTTTGCCAAGAATATGCATCCTTGTCTTGGATTGTCTTATTGTAGGACCTGCAGGGGTCTGATTCATTTTTACCGGGGACCAAGTCTGATGACTCTCCCATCCCCATGAATCGCTCAGGTTGTCTATGTTGGGATAATTTTAGTTTTGATTATTATGCCAAAACACCTTGTAATAGGACAAGCTAAGTTGTATAGAAAGCTTGTGTTTCTAGACTTAGTTATTCTTACAGGTAACAAGTTGAGGGGGAACTCATCAAGAGAAGACGAGGCTAATCAGAACAAAACGAGACTGATGAGTTCCATGTAAACTGGTGAGCTGAACAAGAAGCATGCTGATTTGTGAAGAAGAAGTGTTGATGCAGTGCTTGTTAGTGTTAGTGTCCTAGAGACAATCCATTATAAGGACATAATACCCAGATAATATTCAGTGTTGGTTTAATATTGTTGTTTATTTAATATTAAATGTATGGCATTACACTTATTAGAATAATATGTTTGATTGTTTACATTTGTTCTTATCTATGTTCCCTTGAATCACTGCTGTCGTTGAGTATGTGAGAACTCAGATGACTTAAGCATGATTCTCAAATAGCCCCAATCAAGGATCATCGAGAATGGGATATTGATGATGCAATGGAGATTGGTGTACGATCTGCATCATACTCTTAGAGAGTATAGTAAGATCTCACTTACTACGAGATACTAGGTATCACATGATTGATGCACAAATACCTTAGAGGGTATTGGTATACCCATCCGAGAAACCGTTTGATATAGTTCCACTATATGTGTCTACGGGTGTCTCGGTTAGTGAGAGAGATGCGATACTCCTTTGACTTGAGATCAATACGCATGACATGTGTGGAGTGATGAACTTTGACCATGACCAACACTTTCACTCTTCCATGGGTAGATACAGTTTGGAATGGGTTCATCACGAAGTGCATGTGCGTGGTAGTTGAGCAAAGAAAAGGATTCATTCCTCAAAGTGGATTTAGAGAGAATACTCATCTTCTCATCATAATTGGATCAAAGTCATTGGCCAATGCACGTCAACTTGGACTTTGTGACCAAGTGTGACACAAGTGATCAATTATTGATTGGAGATAATATGATTAAGTTATTTGAATAGACACTTCATCATGTTCAAGACTGATCGAGTATTCGTGAATGAAAGGAGGAAATCGTAATAGCCCATATTACAGTTACAGGTAGTTGCACGTTTCTCGCAACGTACTTAATATATTGAGAATGTCTGATTTATTGTCTAGGGTTTAATTAAGACCTTTAGTTTGACTAATCGCTCGATATATGAGGGTCTATGGGTCACACAACAAGTAACTCCCGTGTACGGATTATAGTTGGTTGATTAAGTATTAAATTGAATTTAATATTTAATTTGTGGAGAATTAATAATATATTAATTTAGAATTAATTATTATTACTATTTAATTAAATTAGATTTAATTAAATAGGAATCCCAAAATAATATTATGGAATATTATTGTAGGAAAATATTCGTAGGGAAAAACATATCTTTGAGATTTGTTTTGCAAGATTTGGAATTATCTTCCTAATAAAGATGGCTTAGGATTTAAGCTAGTCTCTCCCTATATATATGACTTCCCGGGATTCATTATTTACTACAACAAGAAAACCTAGTTTCTCCATAAAATCTAGAATAAGAATTTTCCTAGCAAATTTTGTCTCAGATTCAATGCTGGCAAATCTGTGCAAATCTTTCCACGGGGATTACGTGGATACCGTAGTTGAGAAATCTGCTATCGAATTACTGTAAGATTTCTCGTTATGATTATTCGTTCTTGTTTTTGCAATTAACTGTTCGTTGTTGGTGAACTATTTAATTCCACTGCGCATGTATTACGTGTTTACGTGCCTATATATTCCAACAGTGCTGATACAGGTTGACCTGATCTGCTGTTCTGAACTGATCTGTTGTGCTGAACTGATCTGCTGTTCTGAACTAATCTGTTTTGCTGAACTGATCTGTTGTTCTGAATTGATCTGATGTGCTGAACTGATCTGTTGTGCTGAATTGATCTGCTGTGCTGAACTGATCCTTTAGACACACAAAAAGCTAGCCAATGAGAAGATAACAACACATATATGGATGTGACATAAAGCTGCAAGCAACAGTGCAAAAGGACAAAGAAAAACTGGAATATTATTAGTATGGATTTGAATTTACTCTCCAACGGTAATATTCAAATCCACACTATAAATACATTGCACTATCTTCAAAAGAAGATAATGGAGGATGCTGCAAAGTGAAGATTAAAGCCAAATATTTAAGCATCTCTATTCAAGAACACAGAGCATTAATTATCCAAATTTAACCAAGAGTGTTCTTCATTATATCTAAGCATAAATGCCATATCCTAAGCTTAGAGAGATTTTCTCAACCTTAGCTTAAATGCTAAAATAATGTAAGGAAAAATCTCACCTAGTTGGAAATAACACCAAACCCAAACCCTTTCTTGAGAGAGAATTAGTGGTTAAGTAAGGTAGTTAATAGGCGATCCAGTGAGGGAGATAAGTCCCGTAGGCAATCCCGTGAGGGAGATAAGTCCCGAGAGAGTGAGAACTCATTAGACATCTATAGGCGATCCCGTGAAGGAGATAAGTCCCGTAAAGTGAGAGCTCCATAAATATCTGTATGGTGGTGTGCCTAACACCGTAAACTAAGATTTTCTTTGGATTAAGGAGGTGCCCAATGAAGGGAAGAGTGGATGTAGGAGTTGGACTCCAAACCACTATAAAAATATGTGTGTTCTTATTTGCTTTCATATTAACTGTCATACATACTTTAGCAAATCTGCATAATACATTCGCAAAAATTTTAAAGTCCCCTCCCATTGAGATTTTACGAGTTCTAAATCGGGTTTTTCGGGACCAACAGTCTAACAATCCTCCCACTACGATAAGCTTCCGATTGTATTTGTGTGTCACTTGGTATATCAACTTGTACACTTGGTATTGGAGTTAGCATCTTTAATTCGTCTATGGTAATCTCACTCTTTGGCTTTCAACTGTTTATATAGTCTTCTTCCAAAAACTTAGAATGTGTACTGATTACAATTCTTTGGTCCTTGGGACTATAGAACATTCCCCTTTTTGTTACTTTGGGATATTCTACAAATAACCTTATTTTTTAACGAGGATTCAATTTTTCCAGCTTTCTTATCCAACACGTATGCGGGACACCCCCAGATTCTCATGTGTCCCAAACTGGGCTTTCGCCCTGTCTACAACTCTGATGGGATTTTAGGAACCGATTTGGATGGCACCAAGTTTAGAATATAATCCGCTATTTTCAAGACATAACCCCAAATGACTTGGGAGGATCTGAATAACTCATCATTGACCTGACTATTTCAAAAAGAGTTTTGTTTTTTTGTTCTGCAATCCTTGTCTTCTTGAGGGGTTCTGGGTGCAGTCAACTAGGATACAATCCCTTCATCTGACAAGTAATCCAAAAATCCATTGCTGAGGTATTCGCCTCTACGATCAGCTCGTAGAAACTTGATACTCTTTTCTCTATGCTTTACTGCTTAAACCCTTTTGAATTTATCAAAAGTTTCAGACTTATGCCGCATTAGAAATATGTATTCATATCTTGAGTAATCATCGATAAAAGTAGTGAAATACTCATAACCTCCTCTACCTTTGATTGACATTGGACCACATACATCAGTATGAATGATCTCTAACACTTCACTGGCTCCATTCCCCTTGGCTCCAAATGCCCTCTTGGTAATTTTACCCTCTAAATAAGATTCACAAGTTAGAAACGGTTCAACCTGGAGAGATTCCAATGATCCGTCTTTCACCAACCTTTGAATCATTTTTAGATTAATATGACCTAGTCTTAGATGCCACAGAAGTCTTCCGTTCATGTCTGAAGAACACTTTCTTTTACTCAAAATAGTCGATGTGTTATAAGATGCATTTTGTGTGTGATATGCACAATTAATAGTAGAGAGATTGTTCAACAATGTCCCATAGCAGATAAATCACAATTTCAAGAAATGATTACATTCTTATTAAAAGAAACTGAGTATCCATCAAAAAATATTTTAGAAACTGAAAGTGAATTCTTTCTAAATCTAGGAACATAAAGAACGTCTCTTAAAACTAAAATTTTTATCACGAAAAGATAGGTGCACTTCTCCCACTGCAATAACCGTTACTTTCGTAGCATTTCCCATGGTAAAAGTGATCTCACTCCCACTAAATTGCCAGATTATCTGGAATCCTTGAAATATTGAAACAAATATGATTAGTGATCCATCACCCACAAATGGGAAGCATGTGCCGCTAAACAAGTTTCAATAACTAGTGTGTGAGAATTACCTTACATATCAACCTTCTTAGGCTTCGTACAGGCTAACCTCCTATGTCCTTTCAAACAACAATTAAGCATTTTGTTTATCTTCCTCTTGACACTACTCAATGCCATTTTCTGTAAGAACATATCCCGCATGGCTATCTACATCGCTTTACGATTCTGGTGAGCGAAGGGTTCTTTAAGGTTTAACACAATAGCGGCAGTGGTTTCCATTACCTGGTGTTGGTGTTCTCAACTCATCTGATGTTTCAGTCAAAATGGTCCACCTAGTCATTTCATCGGATTTCAACCACTGCTTGTGATATTCCTCATCTTCCTCACTAGTCTCAATCGTAGGGTCAGCGGGCTTTGGTTCGTCAAGGATAAACTTATGCATTTGCGAGGTCAAGACAATAAATAAGTGTTTTTCAATCAATATACTTGTTGGTCCCGAAAACCCCGATTTAAAACTCGTAAAATCTCAATAGGAGGTGACTTTAAAATTTATTCGAATGTGTTATGCAGATTTTCTAAAGTATGTATGACAGTTAATATGAAAGCAAATAAGAACACACATATTTTTATAGTGGTTTAGAGAACTCCTCCTACATCCACTCTTCCCTTCATGGGGCACTTCTTTAATCCAAAGGAAACCTTAGTTTACGGTGTTAGGCACACCACCAACAAATATTTATGGAGCTCTCACTCAACGAGACTTATCTCCCTCAAGGGATCACATATATATGTTCAATGAGTTCTCACTCTTGGGACTTTTCTCCCTCACGAGATTGCCTACGGGACTTATCTCCCTCACAGGATCGCCTACTTAACTTCCTCTCTTAACCATTAATTCTCTCTCAAGAAAGGGTTTGAGTTTGGTGTTATTTCCAACTGGGTGAGATTTTCCCTTACATTGTTTTAGCCTTTAAGCTAAGGTTGAAAAAATCTCTCTAAGCTTAGGATATTACATTTATGCTTAGATCTAATGTAGAACACTTTTGGATAAATTTGGATATTTAATGATCTGTGTTCTTGAATGGAGATGCTTGAATAATTGGTTTTAATCTTCACTTTGCAGCATCCTCCATTATCTTCTTTTGAAGATAGTGCAATGTATTTATAGTGTGGATTTGAATATTATCGTTGGAGAGTAAATTCAAATCCATACTAATAATCTTCCAGCTTTTCTTTGTCCTTTTGCACTGTTACTTGCAGCTTTATGTCACATCCATATATGTGTTGTCATCTTCTCATTGGCAAGTGTTTTGTGTGTCTAACGAATCAGTTCAACACGATTCATTTTATTGTTCGACTCTTCTAATTTCGGGTCGTTTGATCACCGATCCGGGTCCGGTCTGTTGAAATCTAGTCTGGCGATTTACGGTCCACAAATCCGTCCTTGAAATCGATCTTTGAAATTTGGTCTTCGATATCCGATCAAAATTTGAAATCGTATCTAGATTTATGCTTTCACCGATCGTCGGCCTCGTCTTCTCTTGATGAGTTCCCCCTCAACTTGTTACCTGTAAAAATAAAACTAAGTCTAGAAACACAAGCTTTCTATACAACTTAGCTTGTCCTATTACAAGGTGTTTTGACATAATAATCAAAACTAAAATTATCCCACCAATTTCCCCCTTTTTGATCATGATGCCAAAACTAACTAACAACAAATAACATACGAGAAAAATGGTGTTAGTTAAACAAGTGAAATGATGAAGGGTATTGTATGCATTTAAAAAAAATGAGAAGATGATTGTCAACCTCCATGAATTTTATGAAAGACATGCATTTTAAAATAAATGGGTTTTAACAAAGAAGATCAGTTCAGGTGGTCACATTAAAAACTAGTGATCTTTTGAACTCCTGCTCTGATACCACTTGTTGGTCCCGAAAAACCCTATTTAAAACTCGTAAAATCTCAATGGGAGGTGACTTTAAAATTTTTGCGAATGTGTTATGCAAATTTGCTAAAGTATGTATGACAGTTAATATGAAAGCAAATAAGAACACACATATTTTTATAGTGGTTCGGAGAACTCCTCCTACATCCACTCTTCCCTTCATGGGGAATTTCCTTAATCCAAAATAAACCTTAGTTTACGGTGTTAGGCACACCACCAGCAGATATTTATGGAGCTCTCACTCAACGAGACTTATCTCCCTCACGGGATCGCCTATAGATGTTTAATGAGTTCTCACTCTCGGGACTTATCTCCCTCACGGGATTGCCTACGGGACTTATCTCGCTCACGAGATCGCCTACTTAACTACCTCACTTAACCACTAATTCTCTTTCAAGAAAGGGTTTGGGTTTGGTGTTATTTCCAACTAGGTGAAATTTTCCCTTACATTGTTTTAGCCTTTAAGCTAAAGTTGGGAAAATCTCTCTAAGCTTAGGATATTACATTTATGCTTAGATCTAATGTAGAACACTCTTGGGTAAATTTGGAAATTTATTGCTCTGTGTTCTTGAATGGAGATGCTTGAATATTTGGCTTTAATCTTCACTTTGCAGCATCCTCCATTATATTCTTTTGAAGATAGTGCAATGCATTTATAGTGTGGATTTGAATATTACCGTTGGAGAGTAAATTTAAATCCATACTAATAATATTCTAGCTTTTCTTTGTCCTTTTGCACTGTTGCTTTGCAGCTTTATGTCACATCCATATATGTGTTGTCATCTTCTCATTGGCCAGCATTTTGTGTGTCTAACGAATCGATTCAAAGACGCTTTGTTCGTTCAACTCTTCCGATTTCGGGTCACCGATCCGTCGCACCGATCACGGTCTTCGATTCTGAGTCTCTTGAAATCTAGTCTCACTAAACTGATCTCTTTGAAATCTGGTTTTCTGATATTTGATCTATTTGAAAACGGTATGCAGATTTACGGTGTGCAATTCGTCCGCAGATTTCTATTATGTAGATATATGCTCACCTGATCTAATCAGCCTCGTCTTCTCTTGATGAGTTCCCCCTCAACTTGTTACCTGTAAAAATAAAACTAAGTCTAGAAACACAAGCTTTCTATACAACTTAGCTTGTCCTATTACAAGGTGTTTTTGCATAATAATCAAAACTAAAATTATCCCAACAAGTTTCCTGCTTTCATTTTATTAACTTTAAGTACATTAAACAGTGGGTAAAAGGAAATGACATACTGAACTGAAAATAAAACATACATTTTGTGTTAATGTCCAGATTAATCACAAAAAATTATCACTAACATTCGATCACATGAAACAAATTAAAATCTCAAAAAAATATGAACATGCATCAGCCAACATCTCAAAACAGTTTTAAACATGCCAAGTTGAGTGTGGTCCATAGCTTAAAACACATTCAGGCAGGTTACAAACAAAGACAGTTAAAAACCTTTTATTCAAAATTATTAGTTGGCTCCCACTTGACCATATAAAATTTGACAGGGACTTCGTAGGGGAGTAAGTTAATATCAAATTTTATACCTAAGTAATAACCATGATTAAATATATAATTATTATTTCGTTTTGATCAAGCCACTCGTTGGGAGGGTCAATACCGCCACTAGTAATAATCCACAATCATCCTTTCGGAATTCATTCATGTGAAAGCTATCTTTTAACCGTTCCGTGGGGGAAATTTCTCCAAAAGAATTCACAAATAAATAAATCATGGAGGTCTAAATTAATCTGACTTTCAAAACAAATTAATTATTTAAAACATACTTAGTAATTTTGAAGTTGAGATTTTTAAGCAATTTCTTATGCAAACACATTTAAACAAATTAAATAAGAGCACAAAAAAATTGACATCCATCAAGAAAAAATTTAAAACACACACACACATATATATATATATATATATATATATATATATATATATATATATTTTCTTTTTTTTTTGATCGGGCAAAGTTAGATGTTAGTTGTTAGTTGTTAGTACACCAAGCACCCAAATACTGCACGAAATCGCCAATCCACCTTATAACTCCCATAGCTCCAAATTCGTTCCCAGAGGGAATCGAACCTGGGTCTCCCACTCAAATGAGGAGCCCAGTGGCCAAGTGGGCTAAGCCATCTGGTTGCAAAATTTAAAACATATTGGGCACGTATTTCCAACTGCCATTGTTTAGAGTTCTTCTTGTGTTGATCTTGAGAAATCTTTTGTCTTGAAGTTCTCCCACTCGTTCAACTCGAAAAAATACGCCACGCCATGCCCGGACGAGAACAGCCCTAGGCCACCCCGTCGCGACACACGATCTTTCGACCAAAGACGCTAACGCTCAACCAAGACGCCGCGGTGCTCAACTAAAGCACGACGCAGACGCGCACGACCAAAGATGCACGGTGCTCGACGCCCAGCGCCAGTTCAGCGTGCTCTTGGCGGCAGATTGGCCGTCGGCGCGTGCCACCATCGCACATCGCAAGACGTCGCCTGCCGCCCACGCCCACATGTGCCCAGTGGTGTCCGCATCGCGCGCGGGCCTATCATGGCACATTTCGTGTGATGCACACTACCCACGCCCGGTTTTGGATCCGGTCTTCAATTCCCCACCTCCGTCTTCTATCCGGTTACAATTTATTTAATGGAAAAATAAATAAACCTATGATCTAGACTAGTCTATTACATTGAACAAATCAAATATCCTAATCTACTCGTGGATTTTCTAACGAGAAAAATGAATTCGAACGAGTTGAATTAAAAACCAAAACATTCATACACATGAAATTAAATACATTAAATAGCCATGACAATTGGATACCTGCAAAAAGGATCTAGCAATTATATTATCCAATTTCAAATTTAATGAACAACAATTTAAATTACAATTTAAATCACTAAGCTCGAAACTGAGGTTCTGATACCACTTGTTGGGGAACCATTTTGCCCGGATCTATTCGAGGTGTAATTTAAATACAAATTTAAATAAACAATTTACTACTAGCATGAATTAACCTATTAATTCAAATAGCAAATAACCAACAACATACATGCGTACAAAATATTCACGTAAAATCCTACACATGCGGAATCCAGGAGTTTACGTGAATCTTACCCTGGAAGAGACAACCGTTGAGACGATGGAACAGATCAACCCAAATGCTTTCTCAAGTATGTCCCAAGTCCTTGCTCGTTATCCGATGGAAGATACTCACGAACAATTATAACAAAGGAATAAGAAAAAAATATGTTGCACCACCTTTGTGGATTTCTAATTTTTTCAAGACTGGAATTGTGTTGCGGATGAAAAACTCATCCCCTATTTATAAGATGAAGGTGACCGATTTTTTGGGCTAGAAAATAGATATGGGAAGATCTTTAATTCTTGTGCAAGAAGTAATCTTGAATATATCCAACATATTCTCTTTCCCATATATAATTTTCCACAAAAATCTCCTTCCTTATAATATCATTATTTTCGAAAAATTAGGGAATAAAAGTCAAAGCCAAAGATTTTTTAATTTATGAGATAATCTTGTATTCCAAGAATATTTATCTTCCATAAAATCTTTACAAGAAAATCTTTTCTTTCTTTTATTCGTAATTTTCGAAAATAATTAGAAAAATTAGAGCAATAATTATTTCTTTTATTTTAATCACCTTTTCATTAATGGACTTATATTTGGGCTACTTGAGGGGTCTTTAGGAGAATTAAGATTGGACCTCCCAATGGGCTCTGAATTACAATATTGAGCCACAATATTATTCAGTCCATTAATATTAATTTATTCCACTATAAAATTAATATTGCACTATCCATTAACCCATATTACGATAATATGGCTCCCGGTTATTATTTCTCGTGTTTAAGATTATTTTGTCCATTAATTAATTAAGCCACTGAAAAGATTTATATTAATTAATATCTTATTCATTGGAGTAAAGACATCTCAACATTATTATCCATATCGAAACTTAATCAACATGCATGATTTTGTATGATAAAACTTCTGAGCCCACCAAGGGGACAAATAAAATAAGACTTTCCTTGCACATGTTTCTCTGTATTAAATGTTAGCAATTGACATGTAATTAATAATATTGCCCAAAATACAAAGTATAGAATCGCTCTCTGATTCGAAACCCAACATAGATCAAAGCAATAAATATTAATTACACACAATCCTATTTAAGTGACAAAGATTAAGAAATCAACAACCACTGAGGTCTAATTCTTCATCCCATAAGTCAGTACGAAAGAATTTATCCTCTCTGTAGGTCCGCTTCAGTGCATCACAATGCACTAATGTAATCTCTTGGTCAAGACAAGTCATTCTGAGCTTTACACATCAACCTCTACCAATGGAGTGTTCAATTCAATCTAGGTATTGAAGATGTACTTATTTACAAGGAACTTGTTGGTCCCGGTGCTAACGAGTCTCACGTGTATGGGGGGGGGAGGGAATACACGTGTTCAGTGATTTTTCAAACTTTTCTTTCACTGAGGTCAGATGGGTCAGGTTGTCCTGATTATTTGGCCCTGAGAAGCACAGATGCCCTGAGTCAAAGTCTACTGAGACAATGATCCTGAGCTGCTTTCAGAAGCTTCATATTAGCCCAACAGAGCCTGAGTTTTATCAGAGATCCTGAGCTGCTTGGATCAGATAATTATCTTACTGAACCCTCAGTAGAGTTAGTTACGTTTGGTAACTATCTGTTCTAGCTACTCAAGTGTGCAGAATGGTTGGCCCTATGTTTATACTCGTTTTTAGCTTTGCTGAAGATCTTCCTTTTAATGAAACAGTGATTAAGGCTGTGATCAGTTTGATGCAAGTTCAGTGGATTGGTTCCAACTGAATATCAGTGAATTATGCTTTCAGTGAAAAACATGCAACAGATAATAATGCAGTACAGAAAGCAAAACAACACAGCAATTATAGTGGTTCAGAGACTCAAGCTCCTACATCCACTCACTCTGACCCTCAGAGAAATTCCTTAACCACTTCCTAAAGCTTTCTGGCTAACTCACTGTAGCTTACTCATTTTTCTACCTTGAGTTTTCTGGCTGACTCACTGCAGCTTACTAACTCAACACACACAAGTGTTCAGACTACCACAAGTAGCTTACTAACTTCTTCTCTAGAGTTTTCTGGCTAACTCACTGTAGCTTACTAACTCTTTCAACTCCAACTCACCACAAACACACTCAAACTACCTTACAAAGGGTTTGGGTTTCTGGTTGGTTTCCAACTAGGATGAGATATCCTTTACAATAAGTACAATGCAAAGGCTAGGATATCTCTACTAAGCTTTGGATATATCTTATCAATCTAGGCTTAGTGAATGAGCTCTCTTCAATGTGAAACAGTTGGGAAATTCTATGTTTTTCGAGTGCTTCAATTTGCAATAATACGAATGATCTCTTGAGTTGCTTTCAAATTTCCCGTAACCTCTCAATGTAAAGGGTCACTAGTATTTATAGGCAACTTCACCAAGGTCACTCTTGAAAAACTATCCGTTGGAGGAGATAACTTCATGAGTTTCCTCTTATGGTGTTTGATGAACGACTATTTTTAGGGTTTGAATACTCCCTTGCATGTTTTAGGAAATATGCATTCGTGTAGTCAATCATCACTTTTTGCAGTCTGGAACATAGTACTACTGACATGCTTCAGTGACCTGTCGCTTTCAGTGTCAGTAAAGTACAGTGTTGTCTTCCTCTGATTGGTTCTTGTCTTCAGTAAATGTAGACAAACATAACGGCTCTTTCTGGTCAGTCTCTCTGAATGAGATAACCTTAAACAACACTTAAACTTAGTTCATTTTGTCTGCATATGAATGTCTGGGGCAATATCTATTTTTCTGAATATTCGTGTTTTTCTCAGTTTTGTAGTCTTCAGATAGATATTATTCAGTGCCTCAGAACATTCAGGTTATACTGAGTCTTCAGTAACTACTGGGTCTTCAGTATCTTCCGTGTCATTAGTATCTTCTGAGACTTCAGTGTCTTCAGAGTCTTCAGTGTCTTCAGAGTCTTCAGTGTCTTTTGAGTTTTCATTGTCTTCTGAGTCTTCAGTGTCTTCAGTGACATACTGAGTCTTTAGTGACATACTGAGTCTTCAATGTCATACAGAGTCTTCAGTACATACTGAGTCTTCAGTTTCTTCAGTAACTTACTGAGTCTTCAGTTGCTTTACTGAGTCGTCAGTTTCTTCAGAAACTTACTGAGTCTTCAGTTTCTTCAGAAACTTATTGAGTCTTCAGTTTCTTCAGAAACTTACTGAGTCTTCAGAATCTTCAAAATCTATCCTGATCTATATCTGCTGACTATACATGATGCAGATATCTTCCTGAACACTCTATACTGAATCCTGACTCAGCCTATCAAGATTATCCTGAACATGTCATACTCAGGGGTTTTGGGATCTAATCAAAATCTCTTTATTAAATTCATCTCCCAACAATTTCCCCCTTTTTGATGATGCCAAAACCATCTTGTTAAAAAAACACCTAACCTATACTCAGGTTTCAGTTTTTCTATTACAATCCAAAATGACAATTTTCCCAACAGTTTCAAAACATAAGGCATTTCAAACATAAAAGACATGTAAAAAGATAATGAGATATTATCTTTGAGCGTAAATATAAATTTTCATTGATGTAAGATCAGAGATACAGATTACAATGAAAATCAAAAAACAAAAAACAGAAGTACAAAGAGTCTTCAGTCTTCATCATCTTCAGTCTTCATCAACTTCATCCTCAGGCACCTCCAGGTTGAACATCCCATAGTATCTTTTCTTCAATTCATCCCTTGCTTTGATGATATCAGGGTTGTTTCCGGTCAGGCCAAGTTGGATGGCATACTGAGCAATCTCCTGAGAAATGGCTGTCTCATTCACATAGCCATTCTCAAGTCTTGGAGCTGGGTAAGTATATGGACCAGGGGCAACAATCTGAGTATTTCCTTCATCTGCCAAGTTAATCCAACTTTGCAGGTACTTAGGATAGAATATCAATAAGTACTCAATGAAGACTTCATTCATATATGAGCTGCTCCCCCTCCATTCCCTCAGAATCTCATAATAGAACCAGAAGGTTCTCTTTAATTCCTCCCACACATCATTGAATTGAATAGGCATCCATTTGTCAATGTGCGGCCATTTCTGAGTTTTCTCTGTACCCCTCCTTTTGCTCAAGAACTTCTTGAAACCACTTCTTCTTTTCTACTCTTCTTCTTTCTTTTTCCTGATCACAGGAACTCCTGATACAGAAGCAGCAGTTTTCTTCTCCTTCTCAACTTGAAGGGTTTTCAGAGCTTTCTTGGTGTTGAAGACTTCTTTTTCAACTTCTTCCCCAAATTCTTCAAAATCAATAATCAATTTCCTCTGAGTAGATTTGGAAGCTTTAGCTTTTTTTTTTTTTCTCCTGCTCTACAAATGCCACAACTTTTCTTTTTCCAGGTTTGACTTGATCTTCACCGGCTTGGCTTGTTTCCACCATCCTTCTACCACTCAGTTTCTCAGAAATTGCTTCCTGAATAGTCTGCTCAGATACTTGAGTGTAGATAGGTTCTTCAGTTTCTTTGAATTTGAGCTTCTCAGTGGCTTCCACTTCTTTTAAGGCATCAGCTATGATTTTCTCTTCAGCTTCTTTCTCAGCCTTTCTCTTCAAGGCCTATGCTAACAACTCACTAAGTTTGCCACCAGGCCTTTCCCCCTTTTTGGTACCATGCCTTGGAAGAAGTTGAGAGAGTGCAGTATCCATATGATATTGTTCTTTGCTTATACTGCGCACTTCTCCTGCCAACTGATCGTGCTCATCTTCCAGCCTTCTCATGTGATTCTTAGCTACTGAGAACTCTTCAGAAAGAGGTGCAAACTGATTTGAGAAGACATTTTGCATCATCTCTGTCATCTTGGTCATGAGCATAGAGCCCATTTCCTCAACAACTGTCTTAATCATCAGATCATTCTTCTCAACCAGCTTTGCTTCTAGATATGCAGTTCTTTCCTGATACATCTGCTTCATCTCTGCATTGAGCTCAGTTCTGACTACATCAACCTTTCCCTCCAGAGTAGTCATTTTATCAGCAAGAGATGTTTGAAGCTGCATCATGTCTGAAGATGAACTCAAATTTTCTAGCTTCTGAGATTGGCTTGCCAAGGTTTCTTCAACTTGAGTCATTTTCTCCATCATTGGCACCACCTTCTCCAATTTGTCCAAGATAGGATTGCGGTCAATCTCTGGAGTGAGTACAACTCTTTCCACCTGAGCTGGGTGCTCCACCTGAGCCTCAGTCTGCATATCAGACATAACAGATTTAAAGATAGGAACTTTAGTAGCTTTGGCATAATGTTTAATAGTGCCAAAAGATACCTGAAGAGTGCTAACTTCAGTCTGAGGATGTGAGATATCAGTCTGACCAGCATCAGTTAACTTCTCCATCTGAGATTGCTTTTCAGGATCCTCTTGTTGGTCACCCTCTTTATCTTGATCCTTAGGACTAGAGGCACCACCAACAGCTTCCCTCCTCTCAGCCACCTTCTTCTTGACTAGCTCATCAAAATCAGCATTTTTCATCCTGAGCTTTGTCTTCCTGAATCCAGAGAACTCTGTCAGCACAGCAGTCTCAGCATTCCACCAGTCCTCTCCTCTGAAGGAGGCTATGTTCAGCATCTCTGGAAGAGTCTGATTCAGGATATAGACTGTGGTTCTGAGTCTGAAGAAGAGATCCTGAAGGTCAGGATATGAGCTCAGCTCAGGGTATCTGTCCAGAATAAACCGTTCCCCCTTGTTGCGCCATTCAGTTTCTTCTGCCTCTCCCTTCTTCATCTTTGGGCTCTCAGGTTCAGTCGGATCAGATTGAATGAGTTCAGGTGCTGAGGGATCGAGGAATGGTTCACTCATGAGCGCATCCAAATTCAGTAGCTCCTGAGGTTCAGATTGATCTGAGGTCTGAAAAGGTATCTCCTCAGTAGGAACCTGAGGTCCCTTGAATATTTCCTGAGATATTTTATCTGAGCTCAGAGATGTTCCGAGTACCTCAGAGAAAACCTGTTCCTCAGTTTGTTCCTGAGCTATTGTCACAACCTGAGCCAGAACTTGCAGTGGAGATTTTAGTCCTTGCTGGCCTTCAGGTTGGACTTCCTCAGTGTCACTGACGTCCTCCTCAGTAATAGTTTGAATTTTTCTGCGTTTCTGAGGGGCCAGTGTTTTCTTCTTCAGAGTTTCTCCCTTTTCTCTTTTCACCTCCATCAGGGCTTTCCCCCTGGCTTGTTGGGCTTCATCAGCTCCTTCTTCAGCGGTCTCCTCCTGAGACTTTGAGCTTTTCTCTTTCCTTCCTTTCAAAGTCTTCTTAGTTGTTGGTGGCTTGAACAGAATTTTTGACTTTGGAAAGGGTGAGGAGTTGGCGAAGATATCCTCTTCTTCTCTGCACATTTCCAAGATGAATGCCATCTTGGTTGCATGAAGGATCTTCCCTTGATGACAACCGATCCATTCACCTTCTATACTTGCTTAGCTTGATCACTCACCACTTTGATTAAATAATGTAACCAGTTGAAAGCAGTGGTGGGTGAATCTTCAATCGCCGCCATTAGTCTCAACTTCGGCGTACTTATTTGTTCAAAGCTGCCGGACCTACTCATTATGCATTTACTCACAATGTCCAGCAATACTCGATATTTAGACTTCAAATGCATTTTATTTAGAGTTGCTTCGAACTTAAATGGATGCTCTGCAATTCTATCCAGATATTCTTGCTCCCTACCCATCATAAAAACTGTAGGGTCTTCTACTCTATCGCTCAATTCGTATATGGCATTAAGATTCTTAGGAATAATGTACAATTCCCTAACAAAATCCACATACTTTGAACTATGCTCTAAATGCGATACAGTTATCTGCAATTCTATACAATCCTCATCATCTAATTTCAAATTCGAGATACCCTCTTTTGCGTATTCTGCCTCTGGTTGATTCACAACCAGGCAAGTGAGCTTTGCCAATCGAATCATATGCAACGCTTCTTCTTCGTGAGTTGCATTTGATGAGATTTCGAGAGAAACGACGTATTCATACCACGATTTGTTAGAGATGGCAAGCTTGTCGTATACAGAGAACATCATTTTTGAAGAATTTTTAGTGAAGGGTTTTGAGAAAGATGATAAATTTCCGGGCAATCGAAAGTTTTTTTGAAGCAAAGTGTTTTGAAGAAGATGAAGGCTTTTGAAATCGGGCTTTGAGGAAATTTCTTCAATAGATATATAGGATTTGATTCATTGAAAATCGCATAAGTGAAGAAATCAACGGTCGAGATTAAACACCGACTAAATTGGGTATATGAAAGGACAATTTCACAAATATTAAGCCGCCAATTTATCCTTATTGGTGATTAATGAACAGTGTATTTAATTACTGTTCCTGCAGACCATTGACTTTCTTCGTGTATTTCAAAGGTCCCGCCCAAATATTTCTTCAGGTGTTTTGTTATTTATTGCTAATGATTACTGAGATTCAGTTAGACAATAAATGTGTTGCATGAGTTAATACTTCTTCAGACTAATTTCCTCCATCAGTCTTACTGAGTTTTGACCTTGATAAAATGTCAGTATAATACTGAGTACTGAAAGGGGTCAGTATAGTACTGAGTACTGAAAGGGGTCAGTATAGTACTGAGTACTGAAAGGGTCAGTATAATACTGAGCACTGAAAAATGTCAGTATAGTACTGAGTACTGAAGGAGGTTCAGTATAATACTGAGTACTGATCTTCAGGATATCTGAGTTTTCCAAGACTCAGAGTTCAGTACTTTCAATTTTATCCTGAGTTTCTCAGTAAAATCTTGAGAAAACTTCATGCATCTGAAAACCTTCAATTTTTCAGATTTGCTTCATTCACCTGGATCCAACATACCTAACTCAACTGATAGTTCCTGAAATCTTGATTCAGCCAAAGGTTTAGTCAAAATATCAGCTCTCTGTTTATCAGTATGAATTTTCTCCATTCTGATGTCTTTCTTCTCAACATGATCTCTGATGAAGTGATGTCTGATATCAACATGCTTACATCTGGTGTGCAATACCGGATTTTGTGTAATAGCAATTGCACTATTATTATCACAAAATATAGTGTTGGGAAATCTGTAATTTAGTTTTGATTGAAGTTCCAAAATAGGTTGTAATAGGACCAGTCAGACCTGTTAGCTGACTGATGAGTTAGAATCAGATTTAGATGACCAGCTGAAATGTATAGATAGCTGATGTAAAAGATAGGTCACATATTGAGGGGGAACTCAATATGTATAGGTCAGGTCGAAGTATCAGATGACCCAGATAAGGTCAAATGATCAGAAGACTAAGCACAAATCAGAAGACAAGATGTCAGATGGTCAGGTGAAGACAGAAGACACTGAAGACACAGATGAACCTGAAGACTCAGATGAACCTGAAGACTAAGATAAACCTGAAGACTCAGATGAACCTGAAGACTCAGATAAACCTGAAGATTCAGTAACAAACCTGAAGACTCAGTATGACTGAATACGCTGAGGCTCAGAGACACCTGAAGATCAAAAGACCTGAAGACCTATATCAGAAGAGTCTGCATATTGAGCTAAGACAATGTGCATCTAAAGACTCAACAAGGTAGACTGATCAGTTACCTGATCAAGTCAGCTCACACCTGGTGACAATAAAAAATATTGGGACATGAATTTAATAAAGAATGATTTTGATTAGATCCCAAAACCCCTGAGTATGACATGTTCAGGATAATCTTGATAGATGAGTCAAGGTTAAGTTTTAGAGTGGTCAGGATGTTATCTGCATCGTGTATAGTCGGCAGATATAGAACAGGTTAGAAACTGAAGACTCAGTAAGTTTCTGAAGAAACTGAGAATCTGAAGACTCAGTATGAGACTGAGAAACCTGAAGGCTCAGAGAAACCTGAAGACTCAGAGAACCTGAAGACTCAGAGAATCTGAAGGCTCAGAGAAATCTGAAGGCTCAGAGAAACCTGAAGGCTCAGAGAATACTGAAGGCACAGTAACTACTGAAGACTCAGTAACGTACTGAATGCTAAGTATATCCTGAATGTTCCGAGGTACTGAAGCTAAGGAATATAGCCGTTGGAATCCAGCTGACGTGGACCAACGAGAGGAAGACAACCAGCCTGGAAAAGCTGCAGAACTTACAGAGAATAGTATGGATTTGAATGAGATTCTCTCCAACGGTAACATTCAAATCCACACTATAAATACAAGATCTTCCATCAAATTATGTGTGGAGATTATGCACAAGATGCTACAGAGCCAAGAGCGTTATAGTCAAAGCATTCCCACCCTAGAACACAAGTCAGTAGATATACAAATATATTCAAAGAGTGTTCTAGAACCCAACCTAAGCAAACCACGATGTATCTTAAGCTTAGAGAGATTTTCCCAACCTTAGCAATGAGGCTAAACCATTGTAAGGGAAAATCTCACCATAGTTGGAGACAACACCAAATCCAAACCCCATGGTGAAGTGAGGTAGTTGTTAGGCAATCCCGAGTGAGGGTGATAAGTCCCGTTGGAGTGTGAACTCGTTAAACATCTGTAGGCAATCCCGTGGAGGGTGATAAGTCCCGAGGCGAACTCTAGAGAGGGTTATAAGTCCAGTTCGAGTGTGAGCTCGTTAAATATCTATAGGCAATCCCGTGGAGGGTGATAAGTCCCGTTGAAGGAATTTCCCTAGAGAGGGAGAGTGGATGTAGGACTGGTTGTCCGAACCACTATACATTGTTGTGTTGTTTACTGCTTTATGTTTATACTTGTCATATACATTTGATTATAAGCAAAACAACACACATGAGCTCCAAAGTTTTTTGAAAAATTGGAAACACTCTACCCTCACCCCTGTTTTTATATGCATCGAACTTAATGTTTTCGCTTCCGCACGCGCAAAATGGGTTTTCCCACCAGGGACCATCAATTGGTATCAGAGCAGGAGTTCAAAAGGATCACTAATTTCAGAAGTGACCACCTGAACTGATCTTTTTAAAGAAAAACCCGATTCTTTAAAAATGCATATATTCTGATGTTTTGGCATCTTTATCAATTGAGAAATTTTTGGGATATTTTAGTTTTATGCCAAAACATTATCAACTTGTGTTATTCAAGAAAAATTACAGATAACAAGTTGAGGGGGAACGAAATTGAGGGGGAACTCACGGAATCAAAAGTAGATGATCGAGATCAGAAGCGACTGTAGACGAGACTGATCGAGATCAAATGAGTTAGATGAGTTCGGAGTCAACTGATGAGCTGTGCAAAATCTGAAGTGAAGAAAGAGAAGCAAAATCCAGCAAATCAGAAGAGAAGGTTGCAGATCAGAAGATGAGCGAAAGGGACTGATCAAGATCAGACGTGATCGAGATCAGATACGATAAACCTGATATGCTAACCTGATATGATGTACTTACCAGATGCTATTCTGATATATTGATCTGAAGATGTATCCGATCAGACAAAGAAGAAATCAGATAGCCTGTGTAAAAGTAATCTGAGACTCAGTAAGGAAAAACTGATCTGAGATTCAGTAAAGAAAACTGATCTGAGACTCAGTAAGTAAGAGAGACCTGAGGGTTAGGATGTCTGAAGTCAGAAGAAACTGAACTCAGTCAGCATGAGTGTCAGTATGCCTGATTAGACAAGGTCCGTAGAAGAAGAGGAATGAGGAGCCGAGCTGAAGATCAAGAAGACTGAAGACCAAGACTGAAGACTTGTAATTCTTTATGATTTTGTCTTTATCTTTTGATAAGTTCATTGTAAACTGTAATAGACTATCATACATCAATGAAACTTTATCTTTATGCTCAAAGATAATACCTCATTATCTTTTTACATGTCTTTATATTTGATATGCCTGATTATTGTTATTTGGTGATGAAATTGTTGGGTGATTCATTGCTGAATTGATTGTTAAGAAATTTACCATTCTTGTAATAAGAAAAACTGAAACCTGAGTATAGGTTAAGAATGTTGTAACAAGATGGTTTCGGCATCATCAAAAAGGGGGAAATTGTTGGGACATGAATTTAATAAAGAAGGATTTTGATTAGATCCCAAAAACCCCTGAGTATGACATGTTCAGGATAATCTTGATAGATGAGTCAAGGTTAAGTTTTAGAGTGGTCAGGATGTTATCTGCATCGTGTATAGTCGGCAGATATAGAACAGGTTAGAAACTGAAGACTCAGTAAGTTTCTGAAGAAACTGAGAATCTGAAGACTCAGTATGAGACTGAGAAACCTGAAGGCTCAGAGAAACCTGAAGACTCAGAGAACCTGAAGACTCAGAGAATCTGAAGGCTCAGAGAAATCTGAAGGCTCAGAGAAACCTGAAGGCTCAGAGAATACTGAAGGCACAGTAACTACTGAAGACTCAGTAACGTACTGAATGCTAAGTATATCCTGAATGTTCCGAGGTACTGAAGCTGAGGAATATAGCCGTTGGAATCCAGCTGACGTGGACCAACGAGAGGAAGACAACCAGCCTGGAAAAGCTGCAGAACTTACAGAGAATAGTATGGATTTGAATGAGATTCTCTCCAACGGTAACATTCAAATCCACACTATAAATACAAGATCTTCCATCAAATTATGTGTGGAGATTATGCACAAGATGCTACAGAGCCAAGAGCGTTATAGTCAAAGCATTCCCACCCTAGAACACAAGTCAGTAGATATACAAATATATTCAAAGAGTGTTCTAGAACCCAACCTAAGCAAACCACGATGTATCTTAAGCTTAGAGAGATTTTCCCAACCTTAGCATTGAGGCTAAACCATTGTAAGGGAAAATCTCACCATAGTTGGAGACAACACCAAATCCAAACCCCATGGTGAAGTGAGGTAGTTGTTAGGCAATCCCGAGTGAGGGTGATAAGTCCCGTTGGAGTGTGAACTCGTTAAACATCTGTAGGCAATCCCGTGGAGGGTGATAAGTCCCGAGGCGAACTCTAGAGAGGGTTATAAGTCCAGTTCGAGTGTGAGCTCGTTAAATATCTATAGGCAATCCCGTGGAGGGTGATAAGTCCCATTGAAGGAATTTTCCTAGAGGGGGAGAGTGGATGTAGGACTGGTTGTCCGAACCACTATACATTGTTGTGTTGTTTACTGCTTTATGTTTATACTTGTCATATACATTTGATTATAAGCAAAACAACACACATGAGCTCCAAAGTTTTTTGAAAAATTGGAAACACTCTACCCTCACCCCTGTTTTTATATGCATCGAACTTAATGTTTTCGCTTCCGCACGCGCAAAATGGGTTTTCCCACCCGGGACCATCAAAAAAGATACACCAGACAAGACGAATCTTCTACAAATTTCTGAAGTGCCGCCTCGCGAAGCCAAGGAGAAAGCGACACGTGCACAAAAAGAGCTGACAATGCGGGATACGACACTGCGGACAAAAACGGCGCTATTGATGCCTACGGCCACGCCGATAATCGGAGGACATCACAATCATATCCTACAACCTACCTAATATAGCCCAAAATTCAAATTGCTCTCCAACGGCTCTTTGATTTCGAGGTCTATAAAATGGGATTACTCGAAGAAAAAAAAAAGGACCAACAAGTGAGAAACCACATCACATGAACTATTGAGCAAGCGGAACAACAACATTCACGCACGAAAATTCAAGAAGAATTTCCGCTCGAAGAACACCATAGTTGAAGATTATTCATAGAGTGTTCATCCCATAGTTCTTAGCAAGAAATCCTATCCATTAGCATTTTGGCTACCTAAAACATCAGGATAGATTTCCAGTTGGAACCCTCAAACATTCTTTACCCAAACGCAAGTTAGGTTAAGTCTGTAGAGTGAGAACTCATTAAACATCTCGGCCATCCTTTTAAGGATATAAGTCTCGCAGGTTACGTTTGTAAGAGTGGGAACTCGGTAAACATCTCGGCCATCCTGAAAAGGATATAAGTCCCACGGGTTAAAGTCGGTTAAGGTTCCCCTGTGTTAAGGGAAGAGTGGACGTAGGACGGGTTTCGTCTGAACCACTATAAAAAGTCTTGTGTGCATTTACTTGCATTCTTATTGCTTTACACTTCACACAACTGAGTTTAAAAGTGCATACATATTCTAAGTTAAGCTCAGTCTGCACCAAGCAACTGATCTGATCAGGTTGACACTTTAGTCAGCTGGTTGAAAACTGACTTAAGAATCTGAATTGATAAAACTGGTTTTCACACGGGTAAAACAAGCTTCCACACCATTCAGTTAAACTGACAGATATCAAGCTGATCTGCCCTTAGGCACTCAGTAAGATTGAACATCAGTCTAAACTGATACACTAGCACTCTGATCGGGTAATCTGCAGTTCACACCTGATCCGCACAATAAGTTTTGGAAGAGTATTCACCCCTCCCCTCTAGACTTCCACCCTCACAAAACCCCGTTCGGGACCTACAAGTGGTATCAGAGCAGTGGTTCTACAGACCACTGGCTTTGAGTATCATCGATTCTTGAGGAAGAATCTTTGTGGTCATTTGAACAGATCTTGAAAAACCGTTTTTCAAAACTCATTCATGTTCAAAATCACTCAGCATGGATAATACCTCTGGCATGTACCATGATTTGCCTAAGTTTTCAATTGATGAGTATGCAGATTGGGCCATATATATGTGAAACCATCTAGGATTGATAAGCGGCAGAATGATGGAAGTCATTGAACGAGGACCCATCATTATATATTACGACAACCCAGCAGTTGGAGAAGATCCAGACTTTGCACCGGGAAGTCTAGTATGAAAAAGCCCAGCCCTGATGGATGCAGAAGAAAGAAAATTGTATACTCTAGATACAATCGCCAGACATATAATCATGAAGACGATGGATAAAGTCACAAAGGAGAAGATAAAGTATCTCAAAGCCGCGAAAGCAATGTGGGATACTCTTGCTGAGATATCCGAAGGAAATTATCAGATCAAAGACATCTGACTACAAGCTGAACTGGTGAAGTTCGAAAAGCTAAAGATGTTGCCCAACGAGACCATCAACGAGCTCGATGGGAGGATCACCATGTCAGTGAATAAACTACGAGAACTTGGAAGAGAGATGTCAGACAAAGATATCAACTACAAGATCTTAAGATCTCTCACCAAGAAGTGGGACATGAAAGTCATGGTAATCAAGGATTGCCAAGACATTTCAAAGATGAAGCCGGGTAGCTTGTTCCTAAGCTTTAAAACTCACGAGTTCGATTTAATCGAAAGAGGACAAGCAGATGAAGACGAGACACCTGCTGAAGCCTCAACGTCTAAATCAGTTGCATTTAAAGCAACCAAAGAAGCAGATCGAAGGCCATCGAACTCGTTGGAAACATAATGAGTCAGTTGAACAGATCGCTCTCGCTCGAAAAGAAAGAAAATACTCACTTGGTAAGTATCGGAGATTCTACGGTTGACTATTAAGACAAATGTAAGAAACAGGAGGCCAACCGACGGATCACAAGAAAGAACCGGATCGATGATCGAAGAGATCCAGAGAAGAAAAGAAAAGAGATGATCCGGCGGATGAGAGAAGAGATAATGATTTGATGAAGAAGTTTAGATTACCATCGAAGGGAAGTCACCGACGGATCCTCTGATGAGTGACACACTGGCAGAGGAAGTTCCCAGAGATCGAGGATCATGCTTCAATCTGCGAAACCAGTCACTACAAAGACCGACGCCTACGACCGACTTAGAAAAGAGAAAGAGAAGAGAAATGGAACAAAAGAGAGCAACGCTCGGAGATAGGAAAACACCGGTCGCCGACACATCCGGAATTGATGATTCCTATCCGCCCCTCGAGGACTCTGGCTACTCTTCCAGAGAAGACTTCATCGATAAAGTCTTTGTTAACTTCCCACGAACATGAAGATCCGATATTCTCTTCGGATGACGATGAAGTCCGCTCGATGGCCAAGGAGGACCAATCTGAGGTAACCTCCAAACCTCTCTTTTTTTTCAATTTCCACACTGCTTATCATTAGCACACTTTGGAGAGATTGACTTCGGCTCTACTCGAAAGCAATTGCTTGATGATCACTCGATGCACTAGACACTTATACAATAGTGGAAGTGAAAAAATGACAAGCTAAGGACCGTAAATAATCACTTTTGTTAAAGAAAACGCCTCAATAAAGCTCTTCAATCGAAATCATTAAACCGCTCGAGGAAGGTATGGCGAGGAACTTAAAGTTCGAAAGTTAAATCTTTCGATCGGGAGAAGCAGATCAAAGATCGACTAGCAATCAACAAAACAGCAAGCTGGTGATTTCAAAATCCTTCAAGCTAAATTTGATGAGCTATTCCGACTACATGAGAGTCTAAAATCTAATTGAGGATAGTTTGCGCAAGAAAATAGAGGTTTTCACGAAGTCATCAAAAACCGTTCAAGATATGAACACCTATTTCTAACGCCGACTAACAAGAAGGGAATTGGGTAGGAGAACCCTTCTACATCCTCAAAAGCCCCATTTGATTCACTTCAGAAGGGTGTAATCAAACGAGTCTCTGACAAAGATACACTAAAAGCTAAACTTGTATCTGATAAGGGAAAAAGACCGACGAGCAAGTAAGGCAGGTGCCCAATTAGAAAGGGAACATAAATGGACCCCAATCGATAAAAGCATCGGTAGAGGAATCAACGAAGAACCCGGTTCTTACGAAGAAACCTCAACTTCGATCGGCCAGATTATGTATCGAAGAGACAACTTGTAAGAAGAAAATCTGTCCCGAGACCCAATCAAGGTCACCGCCTAATAATAAGCAAGCTATAGGTAAACCGCAGAACGACCACCTATGCCAAAAAGATATGAATCTTTTGATGGTAGCAATCGTACCTACCCTTATAACCAGAGATCTAGGGGTTATCGACCTTTTGAGCCCTTTGGATTAAAAGAAGACAAAATATAAAAAAAAATCCCAAGTCTTCTAAGTCATCCAAGGCTCACACGAATAATCATACTAATCGAGAAAGCATATAAAGGCGTATGATTATGTTGATTTGTATGGGAGACAAATCAGACCTTCTAATCTATCTGATTACCATAGAAGTGCTCTGTTTGTGTGGATCCCTAAATCCACCACTAACCCCAGGACCCAATTCCAAAGGGGTACCTAAAGCCTGATTTGATTGCAGGTTCGCGTGGGACTGGCAACAAAGGAGGTGTACAAGCAACTATGTGGTACATCGATAGGGGATGCTCAAGGCACATGACTGGAAGCAAACATCTCCTTAGCTCTTACAATGAACAAGAAGGCCCACGTGTACTCTTCGGTGATGATAAATTTGGTTTTACCAAAGGATTCGGAACCTTAGAGAATGATGATGTACAAGTAACTGGAGTCTCGTATGTCGAAGGATTAAAGCACAATCTACTATCAGTATCACAATTCTGCGACAACGGATTCGGCGTTGAGTTCTCGAGCGACAAGTGTACGATTAGGAATCGAGTCACTCAACAAACTTTGCTAACTGGTTCAAGGAAAGGCACAATCTACACAACAGATTGGAATAGTTGCCCAAAGAATACATGCTTAATTGTTAAGAGCTCCAAAAGTAGTAGTTGGCTCCGGCACAAAAGAATGAGCCATATGAACTTCAAAACTCTTAACAAGATAGATAGGATGTCTTTGGTTGAGGAACTTCCGAATGAGATATTCTCCAAAGATCAGACATGTGCCGCATGTCAGAAGGGAAAACAAGTTAAAGCCTCATTCAAAGGAATACTTGGACCCAAGATCGAAGAGAAATCTTCAAGAATCGCTCCATATGGATCTATTCGGACCCGATTACACCAATCGGTCTCGGTGGGATTTTAAATATACTCTAGTAATCGTGGATGATTATTCCAAGTTTACTTGGGTTGTATTCTTATACAAGAAGAACGAGACAACAAACAAAGATACCCGAACTGCTCAAAAAGCTACAAAATGAGAAGGGTGTCAGCAAAGTAAAAATTAGATCGAGATAAAAGGCTGAGTTCACGAATTCCTTTTATTTTATGATTTTTTTTGCAATCGAGTTTGGTATACAACATGAAACGTCACCGCAAGAACGCCACAACAAAATGGAGTAGCGAAGCGGAGAAACAGAACTCTCAAGGAAGTCGTCGCAAGACTATGTTATCTGAACATGCCACACCAAACCGTTTCTGGGCGGAAGCTATCAACATTGCATGCCATACTCGGAACAGATGTTCTCTGACTAAGACTCACTTCAAAACACCTTATGAACTGTGGAAGGGCAGAAAACCTCGTGTTTCATACTTCCATGTTTTTGGGTGCAAGTGTTTCATACAAAACAATGGGAAAAGTCAGTTGAAGACTTTTGAGGCCAAGTCAGATGAGGGCATATTCTTAGGATATTCCTCATCCAGCAAGGCTTTCAGAGTTTACAACAAACGAACCTTAGTTGTGGAAGAAACACCCCATGTGGTCTTTGATGAGACATCTTCTGAACAAGAGAAAACTGCCTCAGAACAAGCCGTGCGGATCAACTGATTACGACACGCAGAAAATGGATCACTAAGCATCAAGGAGAAAGAAGTTGAACACGTAATAATTGTACATCCCGTAACTTGATCTTGGCTGATTCAACAGTCAATCGGACCCAAAAGTACGCATAACCGTCGATTGAAGAAGTTGTTGGTGAGCGGTATCAATCGAACCATCTGGTTCAGGGGGAACTCCTGAAGTTTCCATGAACAGACATCAGCACATGATGAGTCCAACATAAGCTGAGACATGTTCTTATCAAGTGGATCATAATTCTGCACCACTCCCAATCACTAGCAATGAACTACTATCAGATATGGATGATGTTCTCTAAAGCAGACGACATCGTAAGCGAAGGACTGGATTACGGTCATCCAGTCGATCGATTATCGGAGACCCATCAAATAGAGTTAAAACTAGACATCAGATTGGTGAAAGTGCCATGTACTGTTGTTATCTATCTTTGAAGGAACCAACTACAATAGAGGAAGCTCTACAAGACGCAAGCTGGATTCTAGCCATGCAGAGGAGCCGGAGCAGGTTTGAGAGGAATCAAGTTTGGAAATTGGTGGACGGACCAACTCATCAAGGCGTAATTGGCACGAAGTGGGTATTCAAGAACAAGAGAGATGAGAAAAATGTCATAACGGGAATAAGGCAAGACTTGTTGCTAAGGGGTATTCACAATCGAAGGAATTGATTATGATGAGACCTTTGCACCGATCGCTCGCTTTAAAGCCATTAATTTGTTTTACGGCATATCTTTGCCTGAGAGTGTTCCTTGTGTATCGGATGGATGTAAAGAGTGCATTCTTAAGCGGGGTACTTACAGAGGAAGTTTATGTCGAACAACCTCCAGGCTTTGAAAAAGGCAACCAAGTGTACCGTTTAAGGAAAGCTCTTTACGGCCTGAAACAAGCTCCTCGAGCTTGGTATGATACACTCTCAGTTCTTGATAGAAAGCGGGTTCACTAAAGGAATAGTGGACAGAACCTTATTTAGAATAGTAGATGGAGAAGATATTGTGATGGTTCAGATTTACGTGGACGACATCATCTTCGGATCTCCCAACAAGAAGCTATGTGAGAAGTTCAGCAAATTGATGCAAGGGAAGTTCGAGATGTCCATGATGGGTCAGATGAATTACTTTCTGGGTTTACAAGTCAAGCAGAGTACAGAAGGGATATTCATCTGCCAGGCGAAGTACACAAGGAATCTACTGGCAAAGTTTGGAGTTCAACATTGCAAGGAAGCAAGAATTCGAATGATGACCTGGTTCAAGATGGATCCAGATGTAGATGGTCAGAAAGTTAATCAGAAAGAATATAGAGCTCTGATTGGATCACTACTATACCTGACTGCCAGCAGACCAGACATCACTTTTGCAGTAGGTGTATGCGCCCGATTTCAAGCAAATCCAATGCAAAACCACCTAGAAGCAACTAAGCGGATTCTCAAGTATCTGAAGGGGGCTGTAAACCTTGGTTTATTTTACCCATCAGATGACAATCTAGAGCTTAGTGGGTATTCTGATTCAGATTACGGAGGTTGCAGAATCGACAGAAAGTCAACCTCAGGATCATGTCAGTTTCTGGGAAATAAACTAATCTCTTGGTTTTCGAAGAAGCAGACATCAGT
The DNA here is from genome assembly GCA_037126765.1 of Stenogyne calaminthoides. Classification (NCBI taxonomy): domain Eukaryota; kingdom Viridiplantae; phylum Streptophyta; class Magnoliopsida; order Lamiales; family Lamiaceae; genus Stenogyne; species Stenogyne calaminthoides. The sequence goes on from JBBCBC010000035.1 coordinate 2,556,887, forward strand.
TGCGACATCTCCTACTGAAGTAGAATATATGGCTGCAGGAAGCTGTTGTTCCCAATTGCTCTGGCTAAGTCAGCAGCTGAGGGATTACAACGTCGTAGCTAAGAACGTACCTATATTCTATGACAGTAATAGTGCAATTGCAATAACTCAGAATCCTGTTCTACACACAAGATGCAAGCATGTGGATGTCAGACACCATTTTATCAGAGATCACGTTGAAAAGAAGAATATCAGGATGGAAAAGATCCATACTGACAAGCAGAAAGCTGATATCTTAACTAAGCCGCTAGCTGAGATCAGATTCAGAGAGTTATGCAACGAGCTAGGGCTTCTGGATCTCGGAGAAAATGCACCAGATATGGTTGAAGGACTAATCTCCAGAACCAGTTGGTTAAAAGACTAATCAAGTTAAGTGGAATCAGTTGAGTTAGGAATCTCAACTGGTTAGTCGACTAGACTAGGAGCCGATCTGAAGTTCAGGTAAGGAGCAGATCAGAAAGTCAGATAAGTAGCCGATCTGAAGTTCAGACAAGGAGCAGATCAGTTCAAAACATATCAGATTAAGGGGGAACTGATCAGATTGGAAGATTACTTTATAAGTCGATTAAAGTTGTAGTCAACAAGCAAGTCAAGAGTAAAAGCTACAGATCGCATAAGTCAGAAGAAACAACACAGCAATGGAATAACAGAGTTTTTCATTGATAAGGACCCGGAGGTCAGATTTACAAATTACAAGTGATATCACAAGCTACAAATGCTACAAGCTATCTTCAAGTGGTATTACAAGTACAAGAAGACCCGGAGGTCATAAACCATAAGCCCTAAGCCAACCCTAGGCAGGAAACGCGAGAGAGAGTTCAAGGTATGATGCTCTCATTTTCCCTCAGTCCTAGAAGAGGAGTCAGAGAGATTTCGAGAATCCTGAGCCAATCTCAAAAGCTTCGGAGAGAGGAGCGAGAGAGGCTTTGAAGGATGTCCAAGCCAGAAGCCCTCAGACGTAAAATCATCGGGCTCTCCAGCTGTTAAATGGGGCACAGTGCCACAGGTTTGGTCACAAGGATCAAACGGATACTAGTGTCGCATGCAAAAATTGAGCTTGATATATGGAGATCAGCTGTTGACTGATGCTGACCATATACCAAACTCATGTTTTGTTTCAGACTAAGTCTATTGATGCTAATTCTGTCATCTCGATAGGCACACAAGGTGCATACGGTTAGGAGAAGTGTCTTCTCATTTGCCTTAGCAGATCCGCCTCCATGGTGGTAAAGAAGCTTAGCATTGATCGTATGTAAAATCTTAGATGACGACGAAAGCAGTGTGAAGGAACACACAGGGTTGATTTGAGAAGCTGAATTCATTGGAAAAGGGCTAAAGGTTCCCACCGGAAGTTTCACCGGAAATAAGGAACTCATCGGAAAAGCATGAAGGATATGCTAAAGAAGATGAAATGGTTTATGTTGTGTTGTTTGCTTAACACCCCAGGCTAATTTATAGAAGGAAATTAGGGGTATAAATGCAAATTTTATCTTCTCAAAAGATCTTAAGAGAAATTTGCATCGACAACGCGTCAGGAACACGCGGCTAATGGTTGGATGAGTTAACGGTGTGATTAAATCACAGCGTATCTATGCCATTATTACGGAATGTCAAATCGCTCCGATTTGGGAATCGAGGCGACTTTTGGACTCCCCGAAGTAAAAGTTTTGGCAGGAGTTGACTTCAGTAAATACGGGCTGATTAGAAGAAGACTGAAGGATGAAGTGTATCAGATAAGTGGATCAAATAAGTAGCGAAGTGTTTCAAGCAAGAATCTGATCAGATGAGTGAGATATTGTTGGGAAATACATGAGGCAACCATCAGATAAGTCAACAAAAGTACCAGATCAGATCACCGTGGTAACTGATTGATTACAATATCAATCAGTCAGATACACTCTCTTATTTATCTCTTTCTGAATACCTTACATGCGTTATTTAAATAATTGATTTATTTTACTCTGTTCATAACGCATGCTCTGCAAAGCTTTTAATGCGGACTTGGAAAAATGTTTTCAAAATGTTTTATTGCAATTTTTCGAGTCCGAAAAACGAGACGACTTCTTTTCTCAACCGTGCGATCAAAATACTTTTTGGCCGACTAATCTCAGCCACCGATTTCAAAACACGGATACTTGAGTAATTTGGAAAGTTGTGCAAAAAGGTTTTCCCTCGTATTCTATAAAATCTATATCCCTCCCAGAAAACCGCTGTCCACTACTTCGTCTTCTCAAAGTTCTTAAAAGATCAAATTTTTTCAAAAACTTCAGAAAATTACTTTCGAGATCAATTGATTCTACTCATCCGATTTCTAAAATCTTACGAATCAATTTCTGGTAATTTCTTGTTTTAATTAATTACATGATCTCAATTTCTCTCTGGTACCTAGGTTTACAAATCGTGGTGATATGTTTCTGTAATCTTTATTAGATCTAAACGCTTATTTGCTAAATTGATGCTAAAATTACTAGTTTGACTGAATCTATTGAAATATCTTACTCAAACTAAACATCAATTTGCATATCGTACAGAAATGGCATATCTTATTCCACGACCGGGCCAAGGGAAAAAGTTCTGCAATTTTTCATCTATGAAGAAAGACATCATTGATGAAAAGTACGTAGTCTTCCCCATCACCTCAGACTCTGAATCGCTGGAAATTCTAGAGTGCTTGCGAGCGTGTGGACTTGAACGCTATTACTCTACACATCAGAACATCGTCCACGCACATGAAGCTTTGGAGTTTCTCTACAATCTACAGAGGGATGAAGACATTGATGCTGACCTAATTTCTTCCGTTGGAGGACTGGAAGTTCTAGTGTCGAATGACGATCTCCAAAGGATATTCGGCCTAACTCGAGGAAGCATCAATCCAGAGACCTATACGACTGATGTAGGAGAAAAGGAATTTCTTGAAGCCGAGCTGTTGAGACCAGCAAATAAGGAGAACACGACGAACGTCAAAGCCTCCTATCTGAAAGAAAATATCGCCTTCTTCTTGAAATTGTTGAGAAGGTGATCATGTGCTCAACCTACAGTCTTGATGCAGTCACTTCATACAAGATAAGTGTCATGGCTGCAATAATCAAGAAGGCTTCAGATATCGATTGGTTGGGTATGGTCAAAGCAAGACTGAGAAAAGACTCCGGGAAGTTCGAACTGACCCAGAGCAATGAAGTGTGCTTATCTTCCAAGTGCTCATTCATACACAAAATCTCTATCATTCTGTTAGATAAGCTGCCACAGAATTATAAATGGATCGAGAATGGAGCAAAGATATACCAAGCAAAGCACAAGGCCATATTGGGCAAAGATGAGTCCCTACCTGGACAATCTGATGAGGATCCAACTCCTTATATGCCCAAACCCAAGGGAGAAAACAAAGGAAAAGATAAGGCAACTGCATCGTCTGAAGTGCAGGAAAATGCCGTTCCAGAGAAGAGGATGAAGAGGAAGGATCTGGCCAAGAAACCAGATGCTCTACGGAAACGTCAGAAGAGAGTCTCATCTCCTCTGAAAACTGCTCCAAGTTCTGCACAGCAAGTCAGCAGAACGAAGGATCTGATGCAAGTAAGATCAGAAGAAGAGATAGCAGTCCGCTCTGAGCCAACTATCAGAGAAGTAAGAGAATAGTAGATGATCGCAACAGAAGGAGAGAAATCTGTCAGAAGGACAGAAGTGGAGCAATCTGAGGAAGAATCACCATCTGATTCTCTGCCTCTCACCAAGATCTTCCAGAAAGCAAGATCGCCAACGCCCACTTCCAAATCACCATCACCCTCTCCTCAAACATCATCAACACCTCCCCACAAAATCTTCTCACCCTCACCCTCGCCTATCAGATCACAAACATCTCCCACACCACCAATCAATGAACCCGTTCAGGAAACTGAACACCCTCAACACGCTGAAAACGAACCTGAACTACAAACATCCCAATCCCCAATCAAGTCTCAAGAACCTGAGAGATCCGACAAGCGAGTATCCGTCTCTCATAATCCCTTCAATACCAGAACCGTGCTTGCTTCACCTGCTCCGGAAAGCCCCATCATAAGGATAATGAAGCAACAGATCAAGGAGTATCTGTTGGATCTATGCCCTGAATTGGATCAACATCCTGACATTCAGCAACAGATAGAAGAGATAGTGTTCTGGAGGGATATCAGACTGAAAAGCATTGAAGAATTTCTGATTCTCATGACAACTCTGGGATCAGATTTCTTTGTAGACTTGGAGTTGAAATGTCTAAACAATACTGGGATTGAAAGTGCTGTTGAATTGGCATCTGACGATGATATCAGATGGTTAATTCAAGAAAGGTTCGATATTGCTGATAACAGGGAGGAAACCGTTCAACCTCCTACAGATCACGAGGGACTTGCCGATGAACCAAGAATGGGTGCTGTAGATGAGACCCGACTTGGCAAGGCTTCAACATCTGAACAGACTGCTACGATGAGCTCTGATACCCTAGATCATCATACTCAGAAGATTCAGGATGGGATCAAGGCTGCATTTGAAGACAAATTCGCAGCGCTCACAGCAGATCTGATGAAGTGATTTGAAGATGAGCAAGCAAAACTAGTTGACAAGGAACGAAGTCACAAAGTTGGGATGCACAATGTCATCCTTGCTGAAGTAATGAAACTAGTATATCCTCTTGCTGAGAAGCTCAAACTCCAGTCTGACAAACTCTCAGTTCAGACAGAGATGCTCAATCAGACACAGGTACTTTTGGAAAGTGTCTGGGCATCCTTGGACAAAACCAACAACCACTTGGATATGGGTTGGAAACATTTTCTATCTTCTACAGAACGAGCAAGACAGGAAATCGAAACTGCTCTTAGACATTTCTACACTCCTGCACCTTCTGCCACCATTCAGATAACTCCTCTTGTTGTCGAGGAGATCTCACGGAAATTAACTGCTCTGAACCGCAAGATGTCCAACCTCTTTGATGAAACCAAAAGGGGGGAAGGAAAAGAGAATAAAGAGAAGGAAGAAAAACAGACTCAGACACAGTTGGTAACTTTTTCGTCTCTACCAAAAACCACTGTATCTGACTTCCCAGCCACTCCATTTGCTGATCTCGTTGCTGAAGTGAAAGAAACTGTGGAGCAACATAGCAAAGAGATCGCTGAACAGAAAAGTGCTCTTTCAGAGGTTACTGCCAGAGTCGACAAGATTGAAGACTTTTCCTCGTTCGTTCAGAAAATGATGGAAACTGATGATCAAGCCAAGAGCCTTGAACTCGCTAAGAAATTAGCTGAAGAAGACGAACAAGATGAACCTGAGCAGACTCTGAGGAGAAAGAAAGGCAAAGGCAAGATGATAAAAGCAACTGCGGAAGATCAGAGACAAGGCCAGCTATTCTCCACCAAAATCCAGATGACTCCTGAACAAGTTCAAGAGCAGACAAAACATAGAATAAGAGAGGCCGCAATCAAGAAGCAGAAGTTAGCAGAGGCCAAGGGACTGAACATCCCTTACATCCGAAGGAAGAGGAAGAACGAAGCTGCAGAAGAGGAGATTGCTTGGGAGAAGAATGCCCTTCCGGCACCTGTTAAAGGCATCCTCTGTGCACGCCAAGATCTGCTTCCAGAATGGGATCAGATCAGAGGAGAATGGTTATGTGACGTCTACATCCTGGAGAAGATTCTAATTCATCAAGATCAGACTGAAAATGATGATGAATTTCGGAACTGGTTAGAAACAAAGTATCCAGACTTCTACCAGACAGTGATGAAAGAAGGCAAGATCATGTCACTAATACCAGAAGCTCCACCTTTTGACATACTCCTTCCACCTTTGCGTCCAGACAACAAGCTAGATCCTGTTAAATTCAAGAATATCTACTATGGACTTGCTGAAAAATGAGGAATCCATAGAAAAGAAGAGCTAGACAAGCTAATGCAAAGGATGTACAGGATGTTTGGCATCCCCAAAGAACTACAAATGTTCAAGTACACCTGAAGAAGATAACTTGGAATCAGATGATAGGTACGCTTTTCATGTATTCTACAATGCACACACCTATCTGAATGAAACTTTCCATCTCACTGATTCTAAGACAACATCTCATTGTCTTCTGAGGTATGTACTGTTTACATTATCTACATTTCCATTCATGGTATCTGTTTTTCTGATTAAGTGTGATTAAGTGTTTTGGTTCCATCAAAAAGGGGGAAATTGTTGGGAAATCTGTAATTTAGTTTTGATAGAAGTTCCAAAATAGGTTGTAATAGGACTAGTCAGACATGTTAGCTGACTGATGACTTAGAATCAGATTAAGATGACCAGCTGAAATGTATAGATAGCTGATGTAAAAGATAGGTCACATATTGAGGGGGAACTCAATATGTATAGGTCAGGTCGAAGTATCAGATGACCCAGATAAGGTCAGATGATCAGAAGACTAAGCACAAATCAGAAGACAAGATGTCGAAGATCGGTGAAGGCGAAGACATCGAAGACTCGAGATGAACACGAAGACTTCGGATGAACACGAAGACTCAGATGAACCTGAAGACTCAGATAAACCTGAAGACTCAGATGAACCTGAAGACTCAGATGAAGTTGAAGGCTCAGATAAACCTGAAGACTCAAGAACAAACTCAAGACTCAAAGATGGTGAATCTGCCGACGCTTCGAGAGACACTGAAGATCAAAAGGCCTGAAGACCTATATCATCAGAGTCTGCATATTGAGCTAAGACAATGTGCATCTAAAGACTCAACAAGGTAGACTGATCAGTTACCTGATCAAGTCAGCTCACACCTGGTGACAATAAAAAAGATACACCAGACAAGACGAATCTTCTACAAAAGGAATATCAATCGTCTAACGGACAAATTTCTGAAGTGCCGCCTCGCGAAGCCAAGGAGAAAGCGACACGTGCACAAAAAGAGCTGACAATGCGGGATACGACGCTGCGGACAAAAATGGCGCTAATGATGCCTACGGCCAAGCCGATAATCGGAGCACGTCACAATCATATCCTACAACCTACCTAATATAGCCCGAAATTCAAATTGCTCTCCAACGACTCTTTGATTTCGAGGTCTATAAAATGGGATTACTCGAAGAAAAAAAAAAGGACCAACAAGTGAGAAACCACATCACATGAACTATTGAGCAAGCGGAAGAATTTCCCCTCGAAGAACACCATAGTTGAAGATTATTCTTAGAGTGTTCATCCCATAGTTCTTAGCAAGAAATCCTATCCACTAGCATTTTGGCTACCTAAAACATCTGTATAGATTTCCAGTTGAAACCCTCAAACATTATTTACCCAAACGCAAGTTAGGTTAAGTCTGTAAAGTGAGAACTCATTAAACATCTCGGCCATCCTTTTAAGGATATAAGTCTCGCAGGTTACGTTTGTAAGAGTGGGAACTCGGTAAACATCTCGGCCATCCTGAAAAGGATATAAGTCCCACAGGTTACGTTTGTAAGAGTGGGAACTCGGTAAACATCTCGGCCATCCTTTTAAGGATATAAGTCCCGCAGGTTACGTTTGTAAGAGTGGGAACTCGGTAAACATCTCGGCCATCATGAAAAGGATATAAGTCCCGCAGGTTACGTTTGTAAGAGTGGGAACTCGGTAAACATCTCGGCCATCCTGAAAAGGATATAAGTCCCGCAGGTTAAGTTTGTAAGAGTGAGAACTCAGTTAATTTACAGATATCGTCGACCGCCCTTAGGCACTCAAGAAGATTGAACATCGATCTAAACTTATACACTAGCACTGATCGGGTAATCTACGGTTCACTTTTTGATCCAAGACAAAAAATTTTGGAAGTCTATTCACCCCTCCCCTCTAGACTTCCACCCTCAGAAAACCCGTTCGGGACCTACATGTAGGTACTTCATTGGCTATAATCTTATAATCCCTCAATTGTTGTCTGAGCCAAAGAATCTGGCACAACTTCCTTGACCATGTATTATATGTATTAATCTTTTGGTAATCGTCTCACGAGGTTTGTTTTTTTGAAAACCATGATATCAGTTTACTTCCAAGAAATTGACAAGTTCCTGTGGTAGACTTCCTGTCAATTCTACATCCTCCATAATCAGCATCTGAATAACCAGTTAATTCAAGGTTATCATCAGCTGGATATCATAATCCTCTATTCACAGTGCCTTTAAGATATTTCAGAATCTCTTTTGCAGCCTCTATGTGACTAGCCTTAGGATTTGCTTGGTATCTTGCACATATCCCAACAGCAAATGTGATATCAGGCCTACTTGCAGTGAGATATAGCAGTGATCCAATGATCCCTCTATAATCAGTGTGATTTACTGATTTGACTTCAGGATCATGATCCATCTTGTAGTTAGTATTCATAGGAATTCTAACTGCATTGCAATTCTGTACACCATACTTTGCAATCAGATCTCTGGTGTATTTTGCTTGATTGATGAAGATTACTTCCTTAGTTTGTTTCACCTGAAGTCCAAGAAATAAATTCATCTCCCCCATCATTGACATCTCAAACTTTCCTTTCATCAGGGTAGAAAACTTTTCACACAACTGATGATTTGGAGATCCAAATATGATGTCATTTACATAAATCTGAACAAGTAAGATGTCTTTCTCATCTTCTATCCTGAACAAATTCCTATCAACAGTTCCTTTGATAAAACCATGGTCAGTAAGAAACTGAGAAAGGGTATCATACCATGCTCGGGGTGCTTGCTTAAGACCATACAAGGCTTTTCTGAGCCTGTAAACTTGGTCATTCTATCTGAAACCAAGAGGTTGTTCCACATAAACCTCTTCCTTAAGCACACCATTCAGAAATGCACTTTTCAAATCCATCTGATAGACTGTGAATTTCATGTGGGCAGCATATGCAAGAAACAATCTTGATGGCTTCTAGTCTTGCAACAAGTGCAAAGGTTTCATCATAATCCAAGCCTTCTTCTTGGGAATAACCTTGTGCAACTAGCCTTGCCTTGTTTCTCACAATGTTGTTGTTTTCATCTCTCTTATTCTTGAACACCCACTTAGTTCCAATCACATTGTGCCTCTTAGGTCTATCCACTAGCTCCCAAACTTCATTCCTTGAGAACTGATTCAGCTCTTCTTGCATAGCAGTAATCCAAAATGAATCTTGTAGAGCTTCTTCAATCTCAGTAGGTTCTTTTTCAGATAGGAAGCAACAGAACAAAGCACTTTCTCCATGGAACCTTCTTGTTTTGACACAATCTAATAGATCACCCATAATCTGACTTTTAGGATGACTATCCAACCATTTTCTCCTGGATGTTCCCCCTTCAGTAATATCCTCAACATCAAAAATGTTAGGTTCAGGTAGTTCATTAAATTCAGGGAACAACAGAAAAGGAGAAAGATAATCATCTTCCTCAGGGGAAATTCTATTCAGAACATTGTCAGAGACATTTGTTCCCCTTTGATTGATAGATTCAGAGTTTGCCTCAGCTGTGACCACATCTTCATCGGTATTACATACCTGAGTCTGAACTGGTGTATGTTCAAATTGGTCAGCTTCAGTGTGTTGGCTTTCCTTCAGTGGAGAATTTCCATCCTGAGTCTCACCATCCTGAGTTTTTCTATCCTGAACTTCTTTGTCTAAGTCTGATACACTCCATTCATAGAAAGTGACTGACTTCTTCTTTTCAGGTTCAGAGGATGTTTTATCATTCTTTTTCAGGCTAAGTCTGGTGATTCTCTTGGTCGAGTTCTCCGAAGTCATGTTCTGTTTCTTCCGAACACAAGTAGATTCATCAAAAACAACATGAGGTGTTTCTTCCACAATAAGAGTCCTACAATTGTAAACTCTGAAGGCTTTACTGACTTCAGAATATCCTAAGAATATCCCATCATCAGCTTTGCTATCAAAAGTTTTCAACTGATCTTTACCATTATTGTGTATGAAACACTTGCAACCAAACCACACGAAAAGAAAAAGAACCAAGAGGCTTCCTTCAATTCCACAAAGACATATGGAGTTTTTCCTTGGTTCTTGGTCAAGATGGATCCGTTTCGAGAGTAGCGTGCGGTGTTGATAACCCCCAAAATCTCTTAGGAATATAAACTTCATCAATCATTGTCCTTGCGGCTTCTTTTCGAGTCCTATTTCTTCTTTCAACAACACCATTCATTGTGGGGTCCTTGCGGTGATGTTTCATGAGCTATTCCATTTCTTTGCACAATAATCAGATATAATATGATTGATAAACTCGGTTCCTTTATCTGATCTTATTTTGACCACACTCAGATTCTTTTTCAATCTTGAGCCTTTTCAATTAGTTCATGCGGTTTTATGCGAGTCTCTTTCTTACTGAGTAAGAATATGACCCATGTGTATCTAGAGTAGTCATCAACTACCACAAGTGTGTATTTTACGCCATTAGTGCTCACGGTGTTCTTTGGACCAAAGAGTTCCATATGTAACAGTTGTAGTATTCTATCGAGAGAAACATCTACTTTGCTTTTTGAAAGATGCTCGATTTGTTTTCCTTTTCGACAAGCATCACATACATGTTCTTTCTTGAACACTTCATTGGGTAACCCCTCACAAGTGCTAATCTTGCAAGTTTGTTCGGGGTTTTGAAGTTTAAGTGATTCATTCTTTTTGTGCCACAACCAATTTGGTATCGATTGGAACTTTTTGCAACCAAACATGTATCTTTAGGAGTTAAACTCAATCGTGAAGATACACATTTCCTTTTCTAGTACCAGTCAGTAAAATTTTCTGTGAAGTATTGTCTTTCACATAACATAAGTTCTTTGAGAACTCAACATTGAATCCTTTGTCACAGAATTGATTGATAGAAAGCAAGTTAGGCTTTAGACCAGACACATATGAAACACCATGGATATGAACAGAGTTAACTTCAAGAGTTCCATATCCTTCAGTTTGTCCTTTGGAATTGCCTCCAAATGTGATCTGAGGGCCTTTTTGCTCAACATAGTCAGTGATTAGTTGCTTATATCCTGTCATATGTCTTGAACATCCACTATTCAGATACCATACAGCAGGAGCCAATTCATTTCCACTCATCAGTGCTATGTTGTCTTCATTCAGCTCAGTGCCCTTTTCTTTCACCTGAAAAACAGATCAGTTCTTAGGTACCCATTTATTGTAGGGTCCTACCAGGTTAGCTGTACCTTTTGGAACCCAAATCCGCCTAACAACTCTAATTACTTTAGAGTGGCTAATTTGTCTCCCATAAACATCTACATACACATTCACCACCCTAGGTGCCTTGACAGTATCCTGTGTATGAGTGTCAGCCTTAGCATGAACATGAGCCTTAGAGTTCTTCTTGGGTTCAGGCCTTTTGTTCAAGTGCCTTGGCTTTTGTGCAACTGGTCTCTGTCTCTGCTGACTTAGGTTCAGGGACCCTTTACCCTTAGGCAAGTGGGGTTTAGGTTGCCTGTACTGAAATTGGGGTCTTTCAGTGATCTGAGGACTTGGTCTTTTCAGTTGAGAATATCTCTGCTGAGTGTTTCTCTTCTGAAAATTCCTCTGATGGTTCAGTGCAGATCTCTTTAGGTTGGTATTCTTAGCCTGAGGTTTTTGAAATCTTTGGCTCGAAGATTTCCTCTTGAGTGGTCGATTTTCTAGCCTTTTCCCGAGGTGCAGGCTTTCTTCCCTGAACCTTCAGTTTTTCTGAAACCATAGGTCCTTTACCCTTGTCTAAAACTCTGGGCAGTTCTTCAGTAAAAAGATTAGGTGTCACTTGTTTAACAAAGACTGTCTTGGTGCTACTAGAAGCAGCATTCAGAAGACCTTGTGAGGTTCCCCCTGGAATGTATCCCAATCCAGCTTTTTATAGTTCTTGGTCTTTGATAACTCAATTTCATCTATCACTTTAGATGCGAGAATTCAATAGAGCTAACTTTCTCTGCAAGACTATCCTCACATTTCTTTAGAGTTTCATGCTTCTCAAAGAGGTCATTGAACTCAGTTCTGATAAGCTGAATCTCTTTAGTGGATTTCTCTAATTTTCCATTAAAGATCTCTATCACCTTCTCTTTTTCTGAGAGTTGTTCTTTCAGAACATCAAGTTCATCAGTAGTTCCCATCAATTGAGAAGTGATCTGAACTTTTTTAGAGTCTTTCCACTTGATTCTCGTGATCGGTTCCTTTGTTACGCTCTTGAGTTTTAGTGAGCGAGTTCTTGTAACACGAGAATAGTCCTTCATAAGATTCTCAAATGAATCCATCAGTCAAAATTACATTTCTGAGTTGAACTTGAGAACTCATGTGCTTGTGTAGGAGCAACAACAGAGAAGAATTTACCTCCTCTACAGCCATAAGTCAGATATCATCACTGTCACTATCTGAGAAAATCTCATCTGAGGAACTGGAACCTTCTTCAGAATGTTCTTCTTCCTCAGCAATCATAGCTTTCTTGCTGGAGAACTTCTTGTCACTCTTGGCTTGTCTTTCCTTTCTTTCTTTAGCTTTTCGGCTCAGATAGTCATATTGAAAGTAACCTTTCTTTTTGCCAGTTGTAGCATCTGTTGGCATCATCATCTCGATCACTTTCCTCCTTGGTCTTGGAGTCCTTCTTTTTTTGGATGAGGATCCTTGACTTTTCGGGTCCTTTCTTTTCAAAGATATCTGTCCTCGACTTTTGAGTCTCTCTTGTACACTGTGATTCTGTAATATTTCTTATATTTCCATATACCGCTATTGAGTCTTTGAAACCTCCTTGCCATCAAGATTTTAGCTTATCCTCCCCCGCTCATCCTGATTTTTGGCAAGTGAGTTCTCAGACTCTCTAGTCTTACAGGATTTCTCTTTGGCTTTGAAAGCCACATTCTTGCTAGATGAAGAATCATTGATTTCTTAGTTTTCTTGTCAATCACAAACTCATAAGCTTTCAGTTCCGAGAAAACTTGTTGATATGACATGGCATCAATATTTTTGGTGTTTTCAATCACCACAGCATGTATATCCCATTTCTTAGATAATCCTCAAAGAATTTTCAGTGCCACTTCTCTCTGTGGGTATCTTTTCCCAAGAGCATTCAGATCATTCATGATGCTATTGAATCTGACCTCAAGTTTGTCAATGGATTCACTATCTTCCATTTCAAAGCTATCAAACTTTCCAATAGCAACTGAAAGTTTATTTTCCTTAATATGATCTGTGCCTTGACACATAACAACAAGTGTGTCCCATATTTCTTTTGCAGTTTCACAGTGAGAAATCATCCCCATAACACCATCATCAATAGTGCTATATAAAGTATCTTTAGCAATGTAGTCAAGATTGACTAACTTTCTCTCATCAGGAGTAAGTTGATCATCAGACTTTGGAAATTCATCTCTGGGATCATTCCTCTCAAGATCGGTGATTCAGGATTCAATGATAAATTTGAATGGTCCTTCAGAAACCACTCTCCACATTCTTTCATGTTTTGAATACAGATGAGCCTGCATTCTTAATCTCCATAGATCATAGCTCTCAACAGAGAAGATAGGAAGTTTCTTAGAAGGCATGATGACCGAGTCTTGTAAGATTTCAGCAAACAGATCTATTCAGTAGACAACCAAAGTCTTTCAGCAAATATAGACTATGACTACCAAAGCAAGTGGTCAAATTGAACCACTACCCTGATACCACTTGTTGGTCCCGGTGCTAACTAGTCTCACACGTGTATGGGGGGGGAATACACGTGTTCAATGATTTTTCAAACTTCTCTTTCAATGAGGTCAGATGGGTCAGGTTGTCCTAATGATTTGGCCCTGAGAAGCACAGATTGCCTGAGTCAAAGTCTACTGAGACAATGATCGAGCCGCTTTTTTAAGGAAGATTATTAACCGAGCCTCGAGTTTTATCAGAGATCCTGAGCTGCTTGGATCAGATAATTATCTTACTGAACCCTCAGTAGAGTTAGTTCAGTTTGGTAACTATATGTTCTAGCTACTCAAGTGTGCGGAATGGTTGGCCCTATGTTTATACTCGTTTTTAGCTTTGCTGGAGATCTTCCTTTTAATGAAATAATGATTAAGGCTGTGATCAGTTTGATGCAAGTTCAGTGGATTGGTTCCAACTAAATATCAGTGAATTATGCTCTCAGTGAAAAACATGCAACAGATAATAATGCAGTACAGAAAGCAAAACAACACATCAATTATAGTGGTTCAGAGACTCAAGCTCCTACATCCACTCTCTCTGACCCTCAGAGAAGTTCCTTAACCACTTCCTAAAGCTTTCTGGCTAACTCACTTTAGCTTACTCACTTTTCTACCTTGAGTTTTCTGGCTGACTCACTGCAGCTTACTAACTCAACACACACAAGTGTTCAGACTACCACAAGTAGCTTACTAACTTCTTCTCTAGAGTTTTTTGGCTAACTCACTGTAGCTTACTAACTCTTTACAACTCCAACTCACCAACAAACACACTCAAACTACCTTACAAAGGGTTTGGGTTTCTGGTTGGTTTCCAACTAGGATGAGATATCCTTTACAATAAGTACAATGCAAAGGCTGGGATATCTCTACTAAGCTTTGGATATATCTTATCAATCTAGGCTTAGTGAATGAGCTCTCTTCAATGTGAAACACTTGGGAAATTCTAGATTTTTCGAGTGCTTCAATTTGCAATAATACGAATGAGCTCTTGAGTTGCTTTCAAATTTCCCGTAACCTCTCAATGTAAAGGGTCACTAGTATTTATAGGCAACTTCACCAAGGTCACTCTTGTAAAACTATCCGTTGGAGGAGATAACCTCATGAGTTTCATCTTATGGTGTTTGATGAACGACTATTTTTAGGGTTTGAATACCCCCTTGCATGTTTTAGGAAATATGCATTCATGTAGCCAATCATCACTTTTTTGCGATGCGGAACATAGTACTCTTGACATGCTTCAAATGACTGTCACTTTCGAAGTGTCGATAAAAATGCGATCTTTGTCTTCCTCTCGATTGGTTCTTGTCTTTAGTAAATGTAGACAAACATAACGGCTCTTTTTGGTGGAGTCTCTACGAATGAGATAACCTTAAACAACACTTAGGCTTAGTTCCTTTTTTATGCGCATATGAATATGCAATATCTAAGGGCAATATCTTTTTTTTTGAATATTCGCGTTTTTTCTCGGTTTTGTAGTCTTGAGATAGATATTATTGATTGCCTCGGAACATTCGGGTTATCTTGAGTATTGATATTTTTCGAAGTCTTGATAACTCTTTGGGTCTTGATATCTTCTGCGTCTTGATATCTTCGAGACTTGATGTCTTCGAGTCTTGATGTCTTACGAGTCTTGATGTGTTACGAGTTTTCGGTGTCTTCGAGTCTTGATGTCTTGGTGACATCTTGAGTCTTGATGACATCTTGAGTCTTGATGACATCTTGAGTCTTGATGTCATCTTGAGTCTTGATGACATCTTGAGTCTTGATTTCTTGATAACTTCTTGAGTCTTGATTTTTCTTGAGTCTTGATTTCTTGAAACTTATCGAGTCTTGATTTCTTGAAACTTTCTTGAGTCTTCGAATCTTCAAAATCTAACTTTGATCTATATCTGGCGACTATACATGGTGCGGATATCTTCTGAACACTCTATATTTGAATCGACTCGATCTATCAAGATTATCCTGAACATGTCATACTCAGGGGTTTTGGGATCTAATCAAAATCTCTTTATTAAATTCATCTCCCAACAGAACTGTTAATGTGATATTCTGTGATCGGGTATCATCACATTAACTACAATGCAATATGTACTAATATTGAACGGTTTGCAATAAATAAATAACATTCATTCATATTTAAAGCAGCAGTGATAATAAGATTTATTCTCAGTAAATAAGTGATAAATTCAGTCTGTTATACAAAGTAAAAGCATATTTTCACGTATAACCCCAACACAACTACCAAACAAGTCTATCTAAAGATTTACAAGAAACCAGCCTATCTATTATCTACAAGAGTCCAAACCCATCTCTGCAATATGAGATGTATCATCATCTAGAGTAAACTGACTTGGAGTAATCCCATCGATACATGCATAGATTTTATGTTTTGCTTCTTCTATCTTCTTGGCCTTAAACCTCGTGTTATAAGCCTTTCGTCTTTTTTACTCCTCTTTCCTAGCCTGCTTCTGCATGGCAATTATTAATTTGCTTATGGGATCCTTTGGAGATCTCTTTTTGCCCATGACTCGTAAGCTATGTAGCCGTGAAAATCCGTGTCCTCTGCGTGCAAGGGGTCATTAACGAAATCCTGCATATCATCATCTCTTTCCTCCACCATGTCCGCCCATCTAGATGGACTAGAGTTATTCGAGATTTCTTTGTTGGACTCATTCAGGGTGCATGTCACTAATTCCAAGCCTAGTTGTGCCTTGTAAACAAGTCCTTCGAAACCATCCTAGGGGGACTAGAAGCCGCCTTTTACCCCATAGCCTTTCTTCCCGAATCAATCTCCACATTCTCTGGTACATGTTACTCCCTTTTCTTTTCAACCCAAATCTTTTTCTTAGCAGGAGCCTCCTTCTCGTGCTGCATTTCCCTCATGCATGCTTCCGTCAAATGACCGACAATTCCACAAGACTTGCAGAACTTCAGTAGGCTTTCATATCGAACCACAACAAAGGAACAGTGTACCGATCTCTCCATAATAATTTGCTCCTCTCTATCCTGAGATAGATCAATCTCCACCAGCACTCGAGCAAAATAACCCATAGACACATTCAAAGTCCGCTCGTCAATCATGATTGGAGTCCCCAAAACTGAAGCCATGGCCCATAGAGCTTTAGGTAGCCGGTACTCAATTGGAAGCTCTCAAAACCGCACCCAAATCTGAATAATCGATGTCGTGAACATATTGGGATTAAAGCCTGGTATCCAACGCTGCAATTGAAGCATACTCGGATTCACAGTCCAAGAACGATGCTTCACGACCACATCACGGTCCTCTAACCTCCTGAATTTAATGTCAGAGTAGCCCTTCCCCAGTGAAATAATCTTGAAAGGACCCCTAATCTCCTAAACACTACCAAGTTTTTTCTCCAACGCAAATTAAGATAATGGAGTATCTCATGACTCCAAAACCGTAGAATTGTATAGATTTTCATCAATAGAGACCGAATGTTTTTTTACCTTTTTTGACCGGTTTAATTGAGTCCTCAACTTCGTCCTTCGCTCCGTGCAACTCATTCACAAATGACCTGGGCTGATTTCTAGTAACACGAGTGCCTTGCAGCCGTGCATCATTTAATGTCGGTGTTGCCGTACCATCTGACCTAACCCACTCGTGACCTGTTCCAATCAGATCTGATAACGACGGAAATTCAGTCTCCGCCGTCATCGATGACTTGCCTTTCACCGACTTCAAATTTTGAGCTTGAGCCGACGTCTCCCCATCCTCCGAAATATGATGTTGCGTTATGGTTGGCACCACAATAATTGGCGTGGTATCACCGACGTCCTTGCTGCCATCGCCAATCGTATGGATCATGACCACCGTCCAAGGGCGTAGTTGAAATCGCCGCAACACTAGGTGTGGTATCACTTACCTTAATTCCTTTCGTGCCATCACCAATCTTATTGATCAGCGCAGTCTGATGTTGTTGACCACGTCCAAAGGTGTAGTTGAATGGCTTGACGGGCGCGCTTGAGTTTAATACACTTTTGATCTCATTAGATACAAACACTCACGATTTTGGTCCCAATACTCGCCACTTTGGTCCTAAGTTCAAATTTTTTTACACTTTTGGTCCCACTGTCACATTTTCGATAAATCTTATAACACTTTTGGTCCCAAAAAATGCAGCTATGCGACCCAAAAGTGTAATAGGATTTAACGAAAAAAAAAAAAGACCTTGAGACCAAAATGGTGAGTAATGAGACCAAAATCGTGAGTGTCTGTGTCCCATGGGACTAAAATTGCATTAAACTCCGCTGCGTTTCTATGCGAGGCAATAAAAAAATCGTTTTCAGGGTTAAGCTGTTCGGCACCATGTTTATGTCGTAGGAACTCCAATAATTCTAGAAGACGAGACCTGCTTCGCCAAGGCTGCCGGATCGTCAGCCATAATCCGACGAAATTAGATAGCGACAGATAAGAAGGGAGGAGAGAGAACATAGTGTTTCATCTGGAATTCAAAGAATGCTCTCCTTTCCCTCACCACGTAAAGGTTAGCTAAAAATAACGTACATTTTTGGATTCGCTTTCCATGACTAGAACCGGCTCTTAAATAGTCACTATTTCTCTCTATTATAGTCTAGTACTCTAATGTATTTGGAGAAAATCTCGATTTTTATTTCTTTCAACTTGAAATTTCTTCAAGATAAAATTTAAAAGTACTCTCTCATTGTCACTTTTTTTTTTTAATAATTTTAGTGTTTAGGATATAAGGTGGTATGAGCTTTAAAATATGTTTATACAAGGTCTAATATGATGGTATAGACGATTTAAAAATATCATTCTACAGTCTTAAAATAAGGATACATACTTAAATAAAGTGCGGTACGGGCTAAACATATGGCGAGACGGGTTTAATAAATGTGATACAAGTTGAATTAATGGTGGTATGGACAAAATTTAATGGTGTTACAAACTTAAATATGAGTGAGTCTCCGGTGCACCAAGTGCATCATGCACTCTATAGTGTAATTTTGAAACATACAACTTGTCGCATTGAAATATATAACTTATTTACACTGAAACTTGCAGCCTTTGTTCATGAAACAAGTTGCACGTTTCAGTGTAAATAAACTATATGTTTCAAAAATACACTATGGAGTGCACGGTGCACATAGTGCATACAAGACCTAGCCCTTAAATAAAGAGTGATACGAGCTTAAATATAAAAATATACTATAAAGTGCACGGTGCACCTAGTGCATACAAGATCTAACCCTTAAATAAAAAGTAGTACTAGGTGAATTAATAGTGATACAAGCTTAAATAAAATAAACTCCATTAAATAGTGGTACATTTTAAATCTGCAGCACTAGCGTGTGGAAAGGATGAGAGAGAACTTTTTGTTATTTAAAAAAAGTATCACTATTTTTTTTTCCTTTTATTCAATTTTTCCAACTTACTCATTAAGAGTATAATAGTCTAAATCACTGTTTTCAACTCAAGATTTATTCTAAGTGTTCATCACATAGTTCTTAGCATTGAATTCTTATCCTTTAGCCTTAGGCTACTCAAATACTAGGATAGAATTCCAGTTGGAACACAACAAATCTTATACCCAAACCCACAAAGTTAGGTTAAGTTTGTTTTAACAAGATTTCAGACTAGGGTTTCTAGTTTCTGATTTCTGGGATCGGTTGAGTGAGAACTCTTGAAACATCTGATTGTACTGTGTTGGACTAACATATTAAACTAAGTCCAAGTTGGTTAAGTTGGTGCCCCTATTTTAAAACTCATCTGTTTTCAAAACCTACGTTCAGCATGGATAATACTTCGGGTATGTATCATGATCTGCCTAAGTTCTCGATTGATGAGTATGCTAACTGGACCATACTCATGAGCAACCATCTGGGTGCGATAAGCAGCAGAATGATGGATGTTCTTGAAAAAGGACCCATCATCATTTATTACAACAACCCAGCTGAAGGAGGTGATCCAGAATTTCCAACTGGAGCGAGAATCAGAAAGTGTCCTTCACTAATGGATGCCGAGGAAAGAAAACTGTCTAATCTGGATAGTGTGGCCAGACACATCATCATGAAGACGATGGACAAGATAACACAAGAAAAGATCAAGTATCTCAAGACTGTCAAATAGATGTGGGATACTCTTGTTGAAATGTTCGAAAGAAATGATTTGATTAAGGATAGCAGATTGCGAGCTGAACTGGTAAAGTTTGAAAAACTCAAGATGCTGCCCAATGAAACCATAAATTAGCTCGATGGACGAATCACCATGTCACTCAACAAACTTCGTGAACTGGGACGAGAAATGTCTGACAAAGACATCAACTATAAGATCTTGAGATCCCTGACCAAGAAATGGGATATGACAGTAACAGTTATAAAATATTATCAAGATATTGCGAAGATGAAGCCAAGCAACCTGTTTCTCAGTCTGAAGGCTCATGAATTTGACCTGATTGAAAGAGGCCAAGAAGAAGAAGACGAATCACCTGCTGAAACCACACTTGCCACATCAAAAGTAGTTGCATTCAAGGCAGCTAGCAGCAGTTCGAAGCCTAGAAGCTATTGGAAATATTGTGAGTCAAACTGAACAGATTGCTCTGCTGACCAGAAAGCTTGAAAGATCAAATATTCAACTGGGAAAGTATCGAAAATTTTATAGAGACTATCAGAACAGCAGAGGAAGAGATAGGAGATCTACTGACAGATCACAAGAGAGAAATCGTTCTGATGACAGAAGAAATGATTATAGAGATGACCGCAGAGAAGAAAAGAAGAGAGATGATCGTTCTGATGATAAAAGAGACAACAGATCAGAAAGAATGAATTCTGATTACAAGCAAACTGGGAAGTCACCTAACAGATCCTACAGAAGAAATGACTCGCCTGGCAGAAGAAATTCCGTGGAACCTGGAGCATGTTTCAACTGTCAGAAACCAGGTCACTACAGTGCAAACTGCCCTGATCTGACTCCAAAGGAAAGAGAATATAAGCGGAACAGAAGAGAGCAAAGATACAGAGACAGAAAAGTCATGGTTGCTGATACATCTGGAATAGATAACTCTTATCTGCCTTCAGATGATTCTGGTTACTCATCTGTAGAAGACTTCTGCCTGATGACCAATACTGATGATGTCTACGATTTTGACGATCTGATGTTCTCATCTGATGAAAACATCTACCTCATGGCCAAGGATGCTGATCAATCTGAGGTAACTTCTAAACCTTCTGTGTTTTTTGTTTCCACACCTGTTGTGCTAAGCACATCTGCTGGAGAGATTGACCTGCAGCTCTACAATGAGCAATTGCTTGATGATCTCTCTAATGCAGTAGACACTTATACAATAGTGGAAGCTGAGAACGATAAGCTGAGGGCAGAGAACATTCAGCTTGTCAAGGATAATGCTATGAGAAAAGCTGCTGAACTGAAATCAGCTGAGACTATTCAGAAGATGATTGTAGAACTGGAGTTTCTGAAAGTCAGTTCTTCTGATCAGGGTAAACTGATTAAAGAACAGCAAGCTATTAACAAGCAGCAAGCTGATGATCTCAAAATCCTCCAAGCTAAATTCGATGAACTCTTCCGACTGCATGAGAGTCTAAAACAAAGTGAGGACAGTTTGCGAAAGAAAGTAGAGATTTTTGGAAAAGCTTCTAAAAATGTTGATGAAATAACAAGCTACTTTCGGAAGCCAACTGATAAGAAGGGTATTGGGTTTGATAGCCCTTCTGGATCCTCATATGTCCAACCTGGTTCACAGTCCAAAAGTGAATTTAGGAAGATTTCTGGACAAGATACACGAAATGCCAAATCAGTATCAAAGAAGAGAAACAGACCTGCTGAACAGGTAAGGCGAGTGCCTGATTAGAAAGGGAACAGAAATGGATAAACTGATCAAGCATCAGCCGAGGAATCAACAAAAGAACCATGTTCTTCTGAAGAGACCTCAATTTGATCAGCGGATTAGGAATCAGAAAGGACAATCTCGCAAGGGAATGTCTGATATGAATCCTAATCAGGTCAAGCTGCCTAACCAGCATGCCAAGGGTAAACTGCAGAAACCATTTGTGCAAAAGAGATATGAATCTTTTGATGGTAGCAGTCGTACCTATCCCTTCAACCAGAAATCCAGGACATTTGCACCAGAATCACACTAGATTAAAAGAAGACACACTAATCAGAAAAATTCACAAGTCTTCTGATTCATCCAAGGCTCACACCCATAATCATACTGACCAGAATGCACATGAAGAGATGTATGATTATGTAGATGCTTATGGGAGACAAATCAGGCCTTCTGATCTTAATAATTACCATTGAAGTGCCTTGTTTGTTTGGATCACGAAAGTTAACTCTAACCCCTCAGGACCCAATCCTACAGGGGTACCTAAAGCCTAATTTGATTGCAGGATCACGTGAGTTTGGCCAATAAAGGAGGTGTACAAGCAACTATCTAGTACATCGATAGTGGATGCTCAAGGCACATGACTAAAAACAAACATCTCCCCAGTTCATACACAGAACAAGAAGGCCCACGTGTACTCTTTGGTGATGATAACTTTGGTTTTACCAGAGGATTCAGAACCTTAAAAAATGATGATGTACAAGTTACTGGAGTCTCGTATGTAGATGTAGGTCCCGAACGGGTTTTGTGAGGGTGGAACTCTAGAGGGGAGGGGTGAATAGACTTCCAAAACTTTTTGTGCGGATCAGGTGTGAACTGCTGATTACCCGATCAGAGTGATAGTGTATCAGTTTAGACTGATGTTCAATCTTACTGAGTGTCTAAGGGCAGATCAGCTTGATATCTGTCAGTTTAACTGAATGGTGCGGAAGCTTGTTTTTACCCGTGTGAAAAACCAGTTTTATCAATTCAGATTCTTAAGTCAGTTTTCAACCAGTTGACTAAGGTGTCAAACTGATCAGATCAGTTGCTTGGTGCAGACTGAGCTTAACTTAGAATATGTATGTTGTTTTAAACTCAGTTGTGTGAATAGTGTAAAGCAATAAGAAAGCAAGTAAATGCACACAAGGTTTTTTGTAGTGGTTCAGACGAAACCCGTCTTACGTCCACTCTTACCTTAACACAGGGGAACCTTAACCGAACTTAACCTGCGGGACTTATACCCCTCACGGGATGGCCGAGATGTTTACCGAGTTCTCACTCTACAAACTTAACCTGCGGGACTTATATCCTTCAAAGGATGGCCGAGATGTTTACCGAGTTCTCACTCTACAAACTTAACCTGCGGGACTTATATCCTTCAAAGGATGGCCGAGATGTTTACCGAGTTCTCACTCTACAATCTTAACCTGCGGGACTTATATCCTTCAAAGGATGGCCGAGATGTTTATTGAGTTCAAAATCTACAGATGTTTATCGAGTTCATACTCAACCGAACTAGAAATCAGAAAACTAGAATCCCTAGTTTGAAATCTTCCGGGAACAAACTTAACCTAACTTGCGTTTGGGTAAAGAATGTTTGAGGGTTCCAACTGGAAATCTATCCTGGGGTTTTAGGTAGCCAAAATCCTAGTGGATAGGATTTCTTGCTAAGAACTAATGGGATGAACACTCTAAGAATAATCTTCAAATATAGTGTTCTTTGAGCAGAGATTTTACTGTAGCTTTTGCTTCTTTTGCGGTATCTCCGTGTTTGTTCTTTGCTAATTGTCTCTTTTCCTTCCTTTAGAGCAATCCCATTTTATAGACCTCAAAATCAAAGAGCCGTTGGAGAGCAATTTGAATTTCGGGCTATATTAGGTAGGTTGTAGGATATGATTGTGATGTGCTCCGATTATCGGTGTGGCCGTAGGCATGATTAGCGTCGTTTTTGTCCGCAGCGTCGTATCCCGCATTGTCTGCTCTTTTTGTGCACGTGTCGCTTTCTCCTTGGCATCGCTAGGCGGCACTTCAATAATTTGTCTGTTAGATGATTGATATTCCTTTTGTAGAAGATTTGTCTTGTCTGGTGTATCTTTTAGATTGTTACAGTGTGGTGACTTGATCGAGTATGGCGATCGATCTACCTTGTTGAGTCTTCAGATGCACATTGTCTTAGCTCAATATGCAAACTCTGCTGAATGTAGGTCTTCAGGTCTTTTGATCTTCAGGTGTCTCTGAGCCTCAGTGTATTCAGTCATCTTGAGTCTTGAGTTTTTATTCTTGAGTCTTGAGGTTTATCCGGAGTCTTGAGTTCATCCGAGTCTTGATGTCTATCCGAGTCTTGAGTTCATCTGAGTCTTGATGTCTTCTTGTCTTCACGATCTTGACTTGTTGTGTCGATTTGTGCTTAGTCTTACGATCATCGACTTTATCCGGGTCATCGATACTTGACGACGACCTATACATATTGAGTTCCCCCTCAATATGTGACCTATCTTTTTACATCGACTATCTATACATTTAAATTTGGTCATCTTAATCGATTCTAAGTCATCGACCCAATGTGTCCGATTTGGTCCTATTACAACCTATTTTGGAACTTCCATCAAAACTAAAATCTGATTTCCCAACAATTTCCCTTTTTGATGGAACCAAAACACTTAATCACACTTAATCAGAAAAACAGATACCATGAATGGAAATGTAGATAATGTAAACAGTACATACCTCAGAAGACAATGAGATGTTGTCTTAGAATCAGTGAGATGGAAAGTTTCATTCAGATAGGTGTGCGCATGGTAGAATACATGAAAAGCGTACCTATCATCTGATTCCAAGTTGTCTTCCTCAGGTGTACTTGAACATTTGTAGTTCTTTGGGGATGCCAAACATCCTGTACATCCTTTGGTTTAGCTTGTCCAGCTCTTCTTTTCTATGGATCCCTCCTTTTTCAGCAAGTCCATAGTAGATATTCTTGAATTTAACAGGATCTAGCTTGTTGTCTGGACGCAAAGGTGGAAGGAGTCTTTCAAAAGGTGGAGCTTCTGGTATTAGTGACATGATCTTGCCTTCTTTCATCACTGTCTGGTAGAAGTCTGGATACTTTGTTTCTAACCAGTTCAGAAATTCATCATCATTTTCAGTCTGATCTTGATGAATTGGAATCTTCTCCAGGATGTAGACGTCACATAATGTTGGTCCCGGTGCAAACGAGTCGTACACATGTATGGGGGGGGAAAACACGTGTTCAGTGTTTTTAAAACTTTTCTTTTACTGAGGTCAGCTTGGGTCAGGTTGTCCTGAAGATTTGATCTTGAGAAGCACAAATCACTCTGAGTCAAAGTCTACTGAGACAGTGATCCTGAGCTACTTTCAGAAACCTCAGAAAATCCCAACTGAGTCCTGATTTTTCAGAGATCCTGAGTTGCTTGGATCAGATAACTAACTTACTGAACCCTCAGAAGAGTAAGTTCAATTTGGTAACTATCTGTTCTAGCTACTCAGATGTGCGGAATGGTTGGCCCTTTAGTTTATACTCGTTTTAAGCTTTCTGAAAACCTTCCTTTGAATTGAATAGTGATTAGGCTGTGATTCAATTATATGCAAATTCCAGTGGATTGATTCCAACTGAAATATCAGTGAAAATATGCTTTCAGATTAAAGTCAATGCAACAGTTAAGCACAGATAAAGAAAGCAATAAACAACACAACAATTTATAGTGGTTCAGAGACTCAAGCTCCTACGTCCACTCTCTCTGATCCTCAGAGAAATTCACTAATCACTTTCTGAGATTTCTGACTACCTCGCGTAGTTTACTTACTCAACTCGGCACTGAGCTTTCTGACTACTCCCCGTAGTTTACTT
This sequence comes from Stenogyne calaminthoides, assembly GCA_037126765.1. Taxonomy (NCBI): domain Eukaryota; kingdom Viridiplantae; phylum Streptophyta; class Magnoliopsida; order Lamiales; family Lamiaceae; genus Stenogyne; species Stenogyne calaminthoides. The sequence continues at coordinate 2,582,277 of JBBCBC010000035.1, forward strand.
ACTCAACCCGACCTTAAGCTTTCTGACTACCTCCGTATTTTACTTACTCAAACACAAACAAGCTTTCAGACTACCTCTGTAGCTTACTAACTTTACCTCTAGAGCTTTCTGACTACTCCGCGTAGTTTACTAACTCTTTACAACTCTTCTCACCAACAATCACACTCAAACTACCTTCTAAAGGCTTTGGGGTTTCTTGGTTGGTTTCCAACTAGGATGAGATATCCTTTACAATAAAGAACAATGCAAAGGCTAGGATATCTCGACTATGCTTTGGATATACCTTATCAAGCTAGGCTTAGTTTAATGAGCTCTCTTCAATATAAATCACTTGGGAAATTCTTGGGTTTTCAAGTGCTTCAACTTTGCGATAATAAGTTTGAGCTCTTGAGTTGCTTACAAATTTCCCGTAACCTTACAATGTAGAGGGTCACAAGTATTTATAGGCATACACCAAGGTTACTTTTGAAAACTATCCGTTGGAGGAGATAACTTCGTGAGTTTCCTCTTATGGTGTGTGAGGAACGGCTATATTTAGGGTTTGAAACTCCCTAACACGTTTTAGTCAATAGCCTTTCATGTAGCCGATCTTCACTTTTTGCAGTCTGGAACTATAGTACTTCTGACATCTTTTTTCGGCGACACATCCTTTGTCGATTGTCGATATGGTATAGTCTTTGTCTTCCTCTTTTTGACTTTTTTGTCTCGGTTAAAGGTAGACACCTTCAAGCGGCTCTTTTGGTTACAAACTACGAGTTGATATAACCTTAACAACACTCGACTTAGTTCCTTTTATACGCATTTGAATGTCTTGGCAAATATCTATTTTTCTAAGGAATCGCGATCTTCTCGATATTGCATCCTTGGATAGATATTCTCGGTGCCTCGAGAACATTGAGGTTTATCTTGAGCATTGATTACATTCTTTGAGTCTTGATAATTCGCGTGCCTTGATGTTCTTGATCTTTCTTGATCTTGATCTTGGCGTCTTGAGTCTTACGAGTCTTGGCGTCTTACGAGTCTTGAGTCTTACGAGATATATTGGACCGATATCTTGAGTCTTCATGTTGAGTCTTGGTTCCTCGATTTCATCTTGAGTCTTGATATCTTCGGTTTCAATCGAAGTCTTGATTCTCGATTTCTTCTTGAGTCTTGAAACTTTAGTTTCATATCGAAACTTCGGTTTCTTAAACATATCTTGAGTTCTTCAGAATCTTCAGATCCTAACCTGATCTATATCTGCTGACACTACATTTTGCAGATATCATCCTGAATACTCTAAAACTGAATCCTGACTCAACTATCAAGATCATCCTGAACATGTCATACTCAGGGGTTTTGGGATCTAATCAAAATCATATGTCTTTATTAAATTCATCTCCCAACAATTTCCCCCTTTTTGATGATGCCAAAACCTATCTTGTTACAACCATACAACCTAAACTCAGGTTTCAGTTTATCCTATTACAAGATTGGTTATGTCTCCAACAATTTCCTGAACAGAGAGTCTCCCAACAATTTCTTAAGTAGAGAATCTCCTAACAATTAATCATACAACAATTTCTTCAGTAACGAATCTCTCAAAGGATTCATCACCAAATACTTAATAAGCAATTTCCCCATAATCAATTAATTCAGAGACATCATTCAGCATATCAAAAGTAAAAGACATGTAAATAAGATAATGAGATATTATCTTTTGAGCATAAATGATAAATTTTCATTGATGATGAGTAGACTGTTACAGGTTATAATGAAACTTATCAGAACAAAAACAAAAAGACAAAAATATAAAAGATTACATAAATCTTCTGAGTCTTCATCTTCTGAGTCTTCATCTTCTGTTCTTCAGTTCAGCTCTTCAGTCTGGTTCTTCAGCTCTGCTCTTCCACCTCATCAGCAGAGACTTCTAGGTTGAACATTCCGTAGTATCTTCTCTTCAGCGCATCTCTTTCCTTGATGATATCCGGACTGTTCCCTGTCAGACCTAACTGTGCAGCATACTGAGATATTTCCTGAGAAATGGCTTTCTCATTCACACAGCCATTCTCGAGCATAGGAGGAGGGTACACATATGGACCAGGGGAGGTTATCTGCACCTTTGTTTCATCCGCAAGATTTATCCAACTCTGAAGGTACTTCGGATAGAAGGTTAGGAGATAATCAATGAAAGCCTCATTCGGATCTGAGCTCTCCCCTCTCCACTCTCTGAGCACATGATAGTAGAACCAGAAGGTTCTCTTGATCTCTTCCCACACATCGTTGAACTGGACAGGCATCCACTTGTCAACGTGCGGCCATTTCTGTGCTTTAGTGCTCCCTTTCCTCTTGCTTGCGAACCTTCTGAACCCACTCCTTCTTTTCTACTCTTCTTCAGCCTTCTTTCTGATCACTGGTACACCATAAACATAAGCAGCAGTTTTCTTTGCTTGTTCGATCTGGAGTGTTTTCAGAGCATTCCTTGTGTTGAAGACTTTCTTCTTAGGCTCAGACTCAGAATCTTCAATATCCAGAATCAACTTTCTCTGGATTGGCTTAGAAGCCTTAGCACGCTTGCTCTCAGGTTCAACAATGCCCAAGGCTTTCCTCTTCATAGGCAACTCAGCAGCAACTTGGCTTGTTCCAACCTTATCTCTATCACCTCAGTTTCTCTCTAGCAATTTCAAGCATGGTTTCCTCAGAAACCTGAGTGTAGATCGGCTTCTCCACCTTACTGAACTTCAGCTTCTCAGTAGCTTCAACATCCTTCAAGGCTTTAGATAGGTTATTCATTTCAGCTTCCTTTTGATCCTTTTTCTCCAAAGTACGTGCCAATAACTTCCTGAGGTCTTCACCTGGCTTTTCCCCCTTCTTGGCACCGTAATTTGGAAGGAGTCTGGAGAGTGCTGTGTCCATATGGTATTGCTCTTTGCTTACACAGCGCACCTCTCCTGCTAACTGATCCTGTTCATCTTCTAGCCTCCTGAGGTGGTTCTTTGCCACAGAGAATTCTTCCGAAAGATGGGCAAACTGGCCAGAGAGAGCATCTTTAAACATCTCTGTCATCTTGGTCATGAGCATTGAGCTCATTTCCTCAACAGCAGACTTGATCAGCACTTCGTTCTTCTCTGCCAATTTCACCTCTAGAAACTCAGTTCTCTCCTGGTGCTTCTGTTTAAGTTCAGCACTCAGCTCAGCCTTGACTCCCTCCAGCTTCTCATTCAGCTTGTCTTCCATGGAGGTCATCTTTGAGGTCAGAGTGTCTTGAAGTTGCACCAGTTCTGAAGATGAACTCAGATTCTCCATCTTCTGAGTTTGGCTGGCCAATGTCTCTTCCATCTGAGTGATTTTGTTCAGCATTGGCTCAACCTTCTCAAGCTTCTCCACTATGGGAGTGAGGTCGATCTCAGGAACATTTTGCACCTTCTGTGCTGATTGATCATCCTGGGGTTCAGACACAACCTGAGGGTCGGTCTGCACCTGAGCATCAGCTTCATCCTGAGCTCCAGTCTCTAACTGAGCCTCAGTCTGAAGAGTGCTAACTTCAGTCTGAGGTTGAATGATTTCAGGTTGATCAGCACAAGAAGTTTCCTTCTCCATCTGAGACTGGTCCTCAGCATCTCCCTATTGGTCCCCATCTTGAGATTTGTCTCTGCTGCTAGGGGCACCAACTTCAGTAGCTCTCCTCTCAGCGATCTTCTTCTGAACTAGCTCATCAAAATCGGAAATTTTCATCCTGAGCTTTGTCTTTCTGAATCCTGAGAATTCAGTGAGGAAAGCTGTCTCCTCGTTCCACCAGTCTTCCCCTCTGAATGCAGCAATGTTAAGCATCTCCGGAAGAGTCTGATTGAGGATGAAAACCGTCGACCTTAATCTGAAGAAGATATCTTGCAGATCAGGGTATGAGCTGAGCTCAGGGTAGCGGTCAAGGATGAACCGTTCCCCCTTGCTCCTCCACTCGGTTTCTTCAGCTTTGCCCTTCTTCAATCACGGGCTTTCTGGTTCAGTCGAAGCATCAGTTGAAGGATCAAGAAGTAGATCACTCGGGAGCTCATCAATAACAAGCTGCTCAATATCTGAATGTTGTGCAGTCAGGTCCTCAGTTTGCATCTGAGTAGGTTCTGGAGCCTGAGCTGGCACGTCCTCAGATTGACTCTGAGTTGGCTCTACTGTCTGAGCCGACACATCTTTGGTAGGAATTTCTGAGGTCTGAGCTCCTTTAAAAATTTCCAGAGAAATTTTATCTGAACTGAGCGATGTCTCAAGCACCTCAGAGAAGACCTGCTCCTCAGTCTGGTCCCGTGCCTTAGAGATAGCTGAGCCAAGACTTCCAATGGCGATTTTTGAGCGGTTTGGCTCTCAGGTTGAATCTCTTCAGAATCACTGCCATCTTCATCGGTGAGAACCACCATTCTTTTGCACTTGGGAGCGAGGGTTTTCTTCTAAAATTTCTCACCCTGCTCTTTCTTGGCCTCCAACAAAACCTTCCCCCTGGTTTGTTGGGTTTCTTCAGCAGCAACACTTGGTGATTCTGCTTTCTTTTCTTTCTTCCCCCTGATGGCCTGCTTCTTCACAGCAATGGGATTGAAGAGCACCTTAGACTTAGAGAATGGGGTCGAATTGGCGAAGATGTCCTCCTCCTCTCTGCACATCTCCAAAATAAATGCTATTTTGGTGGCATGGTGGATCTTGCGTTTGATCGAGATAGCCCCGTCAACCTTTTTTATGACCTTGGCTTGCTCACTCACCATCAGAATCAAGAATCTGAGCCAGTTGAAGTCGGTGGTGGGTGAAGCCTCGATTCGCCGCCATTAATCGGAGCTTCGGGGTACTAATCTGCTCAAAACTCCCCGAATGACTCATGATGCATTTGCTCACAATATCCAACAAAACTCTATATTGTGGCTTCAAATGCCTCTTATGCAGTGTAGCCTCAAATTTTACAGGATTCTCAGCAATCCTATCTAAATACTCCTGCTCTCTACCCAACATATACATAGAGGGATCATCTCCCCTATCGCACAACTCAAATACGTCGTTTAAATCCTTAGGGACTATACAAAACTCACGAACAAACTCAACAAACTTCATCGATTGTTCAAGATGAGAAACAGAAATTTTGGATTCTATATTATCCTCCTTATCTATTTCCATATTTGCAACAAACTCGATTACCTCACGAGCATACTCCTGCTCCGGTCGATTCGCGACGAGGTTCGTCAGTTTCGCCAGTCGGATTAAGTGGAGCGCCTCTTCCCGTGCTTGGCATTTGACGTGCTCTCCAGAGACACCACGTATTCGTACCATGGCTTATTTATCTCGGCTAATTTCTCAAAAATGGTTGGGGCCATTTGAGATTTGAAGATTTGAAGATTTAGGGTTTAGGTTTTCTGGGCAAAGTGGATTTTCTTGCAGAGGATTTTGGGAACGAAGGGTTTGATAAAATTTGGCTTGAATGGCTTCTTGAGGAATAAATAGTTTCGAGATCGTGGGGATTCGCGTCGGTTAGGTGAAAAGCAACAGTTGAGATTAATCGCCGATTAATCGGGTATGCGAACAGTCGATTCCCGAAAAGTAAGCCGCCATTTTATCCTCATTGGTCATTAATGTAACAGAGCATTAAATGACTGTTGTCCTTCTTTGGAATTTCAAAAGATCCCGCCCAAAAACATTCCTTAGGTGTTTTTGTATTTATTGCAAATGATTACTGAGTTTCACTTAAGCAATAAATGAGTCGCATGAGTCATTACTTCTTCAGACTAATTTCTCTCTATCAGTCTTACTGAGTATTGACCTTGATAAAATGTCAGTATAATATTGAGTACTGAATGGGTTCAAGATGCTCGAAATCTTGACCTTCAAAATCTGAGTTTTTTCGAGACTCGGTTCAATATTTCCATTTTATCCTGAGCTTCTCAGTAGAATTCTGAGAAAACTTCATGCATATGAAAACCTTCAATTTTTCAGATTTTACTCTATACACCTGGATCTAACATCCCTAATTCAACCGAAAGTTCACGAAATCTTGATTCAACCCAAAGGTTTAGTCAAGATATCGACTCTCGCTTATCGGTATGAATTTTCTCCATCCTTATGTCCTTTTTCTCGACATGATCTCGATGAAGTGATGTGTCGATATCCACATGCTTGCATCCGGTGTGCAATCTGGGATTTTGTGAAATAACAATGGCACTATTATTGTCACAAAATATTGGTACTTCATTGGCTACAACTTTATAATCCCTTAATTGTTGTCCGAGCAAAGAATGAAAGCACGCAATGACTTCCTGCAGACCATGTATTAAACTTCTTGAGTAATCTTTGGTTGCTCGAGGTCATTTCTTTGAAAACCAAGATATTAGCTTACTTCCTAGAAATTGACAAGTTCTGTAGTGGACTTCTGTCAATCCGCGCAACCTCCATAATCAAAGATCTCGAGTAACCGGTTAATTCAAGGTTATCATCACCGATACCATAATCCTCTATTCATCGTGCCCTTAAGATACTTCAAGATCTTTTTGGCAAACCTCCATGTGACTAGCCTTAGGATTAGCTTGGTATCTTGCACATATCCCAACAAAGAAATGTTATATCCCGCTTTACTTGGCGTGAGATAGAGCAATGATACAATGATTCCTCTATAATCAGTATGACTCACTGATTTACCTTCAGAATCAGGATCCATCTTGTAGTTAGTATTCATAGGAATTCTAAATGCATTGCAATTACATACACCATATTTTCGCAATCGGATCTCGGTGTACTTTGCACAGTTGATGAAGATTCCTTCCTTTGATTGTTTCACTTGAAGACCTAGAAAGAAATTCATCTCTCCCATCATGGACATCTCAAACTTGCCTTTCATCAGTGTTGAAAACTTTTCACACAGCTGATGGTTTAGAGATCCAAAAATGATGTCATCAACATATATCTCGAACAAGAAGATATCTTCCCCATCTTCTATTCTCGAGCGAGTTCTATCAACGATCCCTTTGACAAAACCATGGTCAGTAAGAAACTGAGAAAGGGTATCATACCATGCTCTGGGTGCTTGCTTAAGACCATACAAAGCTTTTCTGAGCCTATAAACTTGGTCATTCTGTTTTGAAAACGGAGGTTGTTCCACATAAACCTCTTCTTTAAGCACACCGTTCGGAAATGCACTTTTCACATCCATTTGATGGTGTGAACTTCATGTGGATAAAGCATATGCAAGAAACAATCGATGGCTTCTAGTCTTGCAACAGGTGCAAAGGTTTCATCATAATCCAAGCCTTCTTCTTGGGAATAACCTTGTGCAACTAGCCTTGCCTTGTTTCTTACAATGTTGTTATTTTCATCTCTTTTATTCTTGAAAACCCACTTGGTTCCAATGACATTGTGCCTTTCAGGTCTATCTACTAGCTCCCATACTTCATTTCTTGAGAATTGATTCAGCTCATCTTGCATAACAGTAATCCAATGAGAATCTTGTAGAGATTCACCAATCTCAGTAGGCTCTTTCTCTGATAGGAAGCAACAGAATAATGCACTCTCACCATGGAACCTTCTTGTTTTAACACCTTCAGTTAGATCACCCACAATCTGACTTGTAGGATGACTCTCTAACCATTTCCTTCTAGATGTTCCCCCTTCAACTGTATCCTCAACATTTGAAATGTTAGGTTCAATTAATTCAGTAAACTCAGGGAACAACAGAAAAGGAGAAAGGGAATCATCTTCCTCAGGGAAAATTCTATTCATAACATTGTCAGAGACATTTGTTCCCCTTTGGTTGATAGATTCAGAATTTGCCTCAGCTGTGACCACATCTTCATTGGCATCATATACCTGAGTCTAAACTGGTGTTTGTTCAGATTGGTCACCTTTGGTGTGTTGGCTTTCCTGAGTCTCACCATCCTGAGTTCCATCCTGAACTTCTTTATCTGAGTCTGAGTCACTCCAATCATAGATAGTGGTGACTTCTTCTTTTCGTGTTCGATGGATGATTTGTCATTCTTTTTTCGGGCTTAATCTGGTGATCCTCTTGGTGGGTTCATCTGCATCATGTTCCTATTTCTTACGAACACAAGTAGATTCATCAAAAAACAACATGAGGTGTTTCCTCCACAATAAGAGTCCCTGATTTGTAAACTCGAAAGTTTTCTTGACTTGAGAATATCCTAAGAATATTCCTTCATCGACTTTTACTATCAAATGTTTTCAACCTGATCTTTACCATTATTGTGTATGAAACACTTGCAACCAAACACACGAAAGAAAGAAACAAGAGGATTCCTTTCATTCCAAAGCTCATAAGGTGTTTTGTCTTGACTCTTGGTCAGCATGGATCTGTTCTGAGAATAGCATGCAGTGTTGACAGCTTCAAATTTCAAAACCTTTTAGGAATATAAACCCGACTATCATTGTCCTGAACTTCTTTTCGAGTCATGTTCCTTCTTTCAGCAACACCATTTTGTTGAGGGGTCCTTGCAGCTGATGTTTCATGAGTAATTCCATTTGCTACACAATAATCAGATATGATATGATTTATAAATTCAGTTCCTTTGTCAGATCTGATTTTGACCACACTCAGATTTTTCTTATTACTGAGCCTTTTCAGTAATTCTGGCAGCTTTATCTGAGTCTCTTTCTTACTGAGTAAGAATATGACCCAAGTGTATCTTGAGTAAGAATATGACCCAAGTGTATCTTGAGTAGTCATCAACTACTACCAATGTGTATTTCCTGCCATTAGTGCTCACTGGTGTTATAGGACCAAAAAGATCCATATGCAATAACTGAAGTATTCTTTCAGTAGAAACATCTACTTTGCTTTTAAATGATGCTCTAACTTGTTTTCCTTTCTGGTACGCATCACAAATATGTTCCTTACTGAACACTTCATTAGGCAACCCTCTCACAAGAGCTAATCTTGCAAGCTTATTCAATGTTTTAAAATTCAGGTGATTCATTCTTTTATGCCATAACCAACTGGTATCTATGGAACTTTTAGCAACCAAACATGTATCTTTAGGAGTTGAACTCCAATCAGCAAGATACACATTTCCTTTTCTAGTACCAGTCAGTAATATTTTATGTGTTGTATCATCTTTCACATAACATAAGTTCTTAGAGAACTCAACATTAAAACCTTTATCACAGAATTGGCTTATTGAAAGCAAGTTATGCTTCAATCCAGATACATATGAAACACCATGGATATGAACTGAGTCGATTTCCAAAGTTCCATATCCTTGATCGTCATCCTTGGAGTTATCTCCAAAAGTGATATGTGGGCCTCTTTGTTCCTTGCGATCAACGAGTATCTTCTTGAATCCTGTCATATGTCTTGAACATCCACTGTCAAGATACCATACATCAGGGGCTTTTTCATCTCTGCTCATCAGTGCTATGTGATCTTTAATCAGCTTAGTGCCCTTGTTTTCCTCCTGAAAAATAGATCAATTTTTAGGTACCCAATTTGTGTAGGGTCCTACAAGGTTAGCTGTACCTTTCGGAATCCAAATCTGCCTGACAACTCTAATCACTTTAGAGTGGCTAATTTATCTTCCATAAACATCAACATACACATTTACTACTCTAGGTGCCTTAGCAATTTTTTTTTGTGTATGAGTGCTAATTTTTAGCATGAACATGGGCTTTTGAATTTTTCTTTGGTTCAGGCCTTTTGTTCATTTGCTTTGGCTTCTGTGCAGCCGGTCTAAATCTTTGTTGACTCGGGTTCAGATAACCTTTACCCTTAGGCAAGTGGTGTACTGAAATTTGGGTCTTTCAGTATACTGAGGACTTGGTCTCTTCAGTTGAGAATGTCTCTGCTGAGTGTTTCTCATCTGAGGATTCCTCTGATGGTTCAGTCTGAGATCCTTTCGGGGTTTGCATTCTTAGCCCGAGGCTTCAAGTACTTGCTCGAAATTTTCCAATCGAGTGCTCAGTTTTCTAGCCTTCACCGAGGTTTAGGCTTTCTACACCGATCATTCGGGGCTTTTTGAAACCATGGGTCCTTTTCCCTTGTCTACAACCTTGGGCATTACTTCAGTTTGAAGTGTAGGTGCCACTGGTTTTACAAAGATTGTCTTCTTGCTACTTGATGCAGCATTCAGATGACCTTGTGAGGTTCCCCCTAGAATGTATCCCAATCCAGATTTTATAGTGGCAGATCTCTGGTAACTCTGAATTTCATCTATTACTTTACATGAAGTATTCAATAGAGTTAACTTCTTCTGTGCACTATCCTTACAGTTCTGTAGAGTTTCATGCTTCTCAGAGAGGTCATTGAACTTAGTTCTGATCAGCTGAATCTCTTAAGTGGATTTCTCTAGCTTTTCAGTTAGGGTCACTATAATCTTACATTCTCTGAGAGTTGTACTTTCAGAACATCCAGTTCATCAGTAGCTCCAATTAATTGAGAAGTGATTTCAGTATTGCTAGAGTCTTTCCATTTTAGATTTTCAACTTTTCGGTTCTTTATTCGCTCTTGAGTTTCATTTAGCGATTCTTGTAAAAAAAAGATAGTCCTTCATTAGACTCTCAAAAGAATCCATCGGTAAAAATGATTGTTTCTGAGTTGAACTTGATAACTCTTTTGCTAGTGTAGGAGCAACATGAGAGAAAGAAGAGTTTACCTCCTCAATGGCCATCGGGACGAGATGTCATCACTTTCCTTTGTCGAGAATATTTCATCCGAAGAGCTAGATCCCTCCTCGAGAATGTTCTTCTTACGCAACCATGGCCTTTTTGCTAGAGAACTTCTTGTCTCTTTTTTAGCTTGCCTTTCTCTTCACTCCTTAGCTTTTCGGATCGGACAATCATTTGGAAGTGACCTTTCTTTTTTTGGTAATTGTAGCATCTTTTGGCATCATCATCTTGATCACTTTCTTCTTTGGACTTGGAGTCCTTCTTTTGCGGATGAAGATCCTTGGGTTTTTCGGGTCCTTTCTCTTCTCGGTTGGTTTGTCCTCGGGTTTCTTACGGTACTGTGATTCTGTAATAGCTTTTGTATTTTCCATATCGACTATTAAGTCTTTCAAACCTCCTTGCCATCGGTCGGTGCTAGCTTATCCTCAAGCTCATCTCGATTCTTAGCAAGGAGTTCTCGAACTCTCTAGTTTTTCTGGGTTTTATCTTTGGCCTTAAAAGCCACATTTTTACTAGATGATGAATCATCTTTCTTTGTCGACTTTTTTGGATTTCTTATCAATTACAAACTCATAGGCCTTCAAATTTCGGAGAAGACTTGTTTATAGGGCATTGAATTAATGTTTTTGGTGTTTTCAATCACCACTGCATGGATATCCCATTTCTTAGAAAGACCTCTAAGAATTTTCAATGCAACTTCTCTCTGTGGATATTTCTTTCCAAGTGCATTTAGATCATTCATAATGCTAGTGAAGCTGACTTCCAATTTGTCTATAGATTCACCTTCATCCATTTTCAAAAACTGGTCAAACTTTCCAATTGCAATTGAAAGTTTGTTTTCCTTGATATGATATGTGCCTTGGCACATTCGCCTAGTGTATCCCAAATTTCTTTTTTAAAGATTGCGTTGAGAGATCATTCCCATCACACCATCATCAATTGTACTGTATAGTGTGTGTTTAGCAATATAGTCTAGATTGACTAACTTTCTCTCCTCAGGAGTCAGTTGGTCATCAGACTTAGGAAATTCTGCCCTAGGATCGTTTCTCTCATTTTCTGTTCCTCTGGGATTCACCACAGTAAATTGGAATGGTCCTTCAGAGACCACTCTCCACATACGCTCATGTTTAGAATACAGGTGAGCCTGCATTCTCAGTCTCCACAAATCATAGTTCTCCACTGAGAACATGGGAAGTTTCTTAGAAGACATTTTTATATGAGTCTTTTAAGAATTCAGCAAATAAGATCAGTTCAGATAGACCACAAGTATTTTTAGCAAATAAAACTTTGGTCAACAAAGCAGGTGGTCAAGTTGAACACCTGCTCTGATACCACTTGTTGGTCCCGGTGCAAATGAGTCTTACACGTGTATGGGGGGGGAATACACGTGTTCAGTGTTTTTAAAACTTTTCTTTTACTGAGGTCAGCTTGGGTCAGGTTGTCCTGGAGATTTGGTCCTGAGAAGCACAAATCACTCTGAGTCAAAGTCTACTGAGACAGTGATCCTGAGTTGCTTTCAGAAACCTCAGAAAATCTCAACTGAGTCCTGAGTTTTCAGAGATCCTGAGTTGCTTGGATCAGATAACTAACTTACTAAACCCTCAGAAGAGTAAGTTCAGTTTGGTAACTATCTGTTCTAGCTACTCAGATGTGCGGAATGGTTGGCCCTTTAGTTTATACTCGTTTTAAGCTTTGATAAAAACCTTCCTTAGAATGGAATAGTGATTAGGCTGTGATTCAATTATATGCAACTTCCAGTGGATTGATTCCAACTGAAATATCAGTGAAAATATGCTTTCAGATTAAAGTCAATGCAACAGTTAAGCACAGATAAAGAAAGCAATAAACAACACAGCAATTTATAGTGGTTCAGAGACTCAAGCTCCTACGTCCACTCTCTCTGATCCTCAGAGAAATTCACTAATCACTTCCTGAGCTTTCTGACTACCTCGCGTAGTTTACTTACTCAACTCGGCCCTGAGCTTTCTGACTACTCCACGTAGTTTACTTACTCAACCCGACCTTGAGCTTTCTGACTACCTCCGTAGTTTACTTACTCAAACACAAACAAGCTTTCAGACTACCTCTGTAGCTTACTAACTTCACCTCTAGAGCTTTCTGACTACTCCGTGTAGTTTACTAACTCTTTACAACTCTTCTCACCAACAATCACACTCAAACTACCTTCTAAAGGGTTTGGGGTTTCTTGGTTGGTTTCCAACTAGGATGAGAAATCCTTTACAATAAAGAACAATGCAAAGGCTAGGATATCTCGACTCAGCTTTGGATATATCTTATCAAGCTAGGCTTAGTTTAATGAGCTCTCTTCAATATAAAGCACTTGGGAAATTCTTGGGTTTTCGAGTGCTTCAACTTTGCGATAATATGTTTGAGCTCTTGAGTTGCTTACAAATTTCCCGTAACCTTACAATGTAGAGGGTCACAAGTATTTATAGGCATACACCAAGGTTACTTTTGAAAACTATCCGTTGGAGGAGATAGCTTCGTGAGTTTCCTCTTATGGTGTGTGAGGAACGGCTATATTTAGGGTTTGAAACTCCCTAACACGTTTTAGGCAATAGCCTTTCATGTAGCCGATCTTCACTTTTTGCAGTCTGGAACTACAGTACTTCTGACATCTTTTTCAGCAACCTGTCACTGTCAGTGTCAGTATGGTACAGTGTTGTCTTCCTCTTTTTGACTTTTGTCTCCAGTTAAAGGTAGCACCTTCAACGGCTCCTTTGGTTACAAACTCTGAGTTGATATAACCTTAACAACACTCTGACTTAGTTCCTTTTGTCTGCATTTGAATGTCTTGGCAAATATCTATTTTTCTAAGGAATCGCGATCTTCTCAGTATTGCATCCTTCAGATAGATATTCTCAGTGCCTCGGAACATTCAGGTTTATACTGAGCATTCAGTACATTACTGAGTCTTCAGTAATTAATGTGCCTTCAGTGTTCTTGATCTTCAGTCTTCAGTCTTCACCGTCTTCAGAGTCTTCAGGGTCTTCTGAGTCTTCAGCGTCTTCTGAGTCTTCTGAGATATACTGACTGATATACTGAGTCTTCATGCTGAGTCTTCAGTTCCTCAGTTTCATACTGAGTCTTCAGTATCTCAGTTTCACACTGAGTCTTCAGATTCTCAGTTTCTTACTGAGTCTTCAGAAACTTTAGTTTCATATTGAAACTTCAGTTTCTTCAGAAACATACTGAGTTCTTCAGAATCTTCAGATCCTAACCTGATCTATATCTGCTGACTATACATTTTGCAGATATCATCCTGAATACTCTAAAACTGAATCCTGACTCAACTATCAAGATCATCCTGAACATGTCATACTCAGGGGTTTTGGGATCTAATCAAAATCATATGTCTTTATTAAATTCATCTCCCAACACATAACCATTCTCCTCTGATCTGATCCCATTCTGGAAGCAGATCTTGCCGTGCACAGAGGATACCTTTAACAGGTGTCGGAAGGGCATTCTTCTCCCAAGCAATCTCCTCTGCTGCAGCTTCGTTCTTCCTCTTCCTTCGGATGTAAGCGATGTTTAGTCCCTTAGCCTCTGCTAACTTCTGCTTCTTGATGGCGGCTTCTCTTATTCTCTGTCTTGTTTGCTCTTGAACTTGTTGAGGAGTCATCTGGCTTTTGGTAGAGAATAGCTGGCCTTGTCTCTGATCTTCCGCAGTTGCTTTCATCATCTTGCCTTTGCCTTTCTTCCTCCTCAGAGTCTGCTCAGGTTCATCTTCTTTAGCTAATTTCTTAGCGAGTTCAAGGATCTTGTCCTGATCATCAGTTTCCATTCTTTTCTGAACAAACGAAGAAAATTCTTCAATCTTGTCGACTGGGCAAGAAATAAAAAAAGCGGTTTTACGCTCGGCGATCTCTTTGCTATGTTGCTCCACGGTTTCTTTCACTTCAAAGAACGAGATTAGTAGATGGAGTGGTGGCAAGTCGAATCTGATGGTTTTTGGTAGAGATGAAAAAGTTACCAACTGTGTCTGAGTCTGTTTTTCTTTCTTCTCTTTATTCTCTTTTCCTCTCTGTTTTTCTTTCTTCTCTTTATTCTCTTTTCCTTCCCCCTTTTTGGTTTCATCAAAGAGGTTGGACATCTTGAGGTTCAGAGCAGTTAACTGCCGTGAGATCTCCTCTCTGAGTTCCTCGACAACAAGAGGAGATCTGAGCAGTGGCGAAGAAAAGGTGCAGGAGTGTGTAGAAGCGTCGAGAGCGATTTCGATTTCTGTCTGTCTGCTCGTTCTGTAGAAGCTAGAAAATGTTTCCAACCCATATCCAAGTGGTTGTTGGTTTTGTCAAGGATGCCCGAGACACTTTCCAAAAGTACTGCGGTTCGATTGAGCATCTCTGTATCGAATCGAGAGTTTGTCGATGCGGTTTGAGCTTCTCAGCAAGAGGATATACTAGTTGCATTACTTCAGCAAGGATGGCATTGTGCATCCCAACTGTGTGACTTCCTTCCTTGTCAACTAGTTTTGCTTGCTCATCTTCAAATCGCTTCATCAGATCTGTTGTGAGTGCTGTGAATTTTTCTTCAAATGCAGTCTGTTCAGATGTTGAAGCCTTGCCAAGTCGGGTCTCATCTGCAGCACCCATTCTTGGTTCATCGGCAGCTCCCTCATGATCTGTAGGAGGTTGAACGGTTTCCTCCTTGTTATCAGCAATTCCGAACCTTTCGTGAATCAACCATCTGATATCATCGTCAGATGCCAATTCAACAGCACTTTCAATCCCAGCAATGTTTAAGCACTTCAACTCCAAGTCTACAAAGAAATCTGATCCCAGAGTTGTCATGAGAATCAGAAATTCTTCAATGCTTTTCAGTCTGATATCCCTCCAGAACACTATTTCCTCTATCTGTTGCTGGATGCCAGGATGTTGATCCAATTCAGGGCATAGATCCAGCAGATACTCCTTAATATGTTGCTTCATTATCCTTATGATGGTCTTTATGCGGAGCGAGTGAAGCAAGCACGGTTACGGTATTGAAGGGATTATGAGAGACGGACACTCGCTTGTCGGATCTCGGGCTCTGTGACTTGATTGGAGATTGGGATATTTGTGGTTGAGTTCGTTTTTCGGCGTGTTGAGGGTGTTCGGTTTCTGAGCGGGTTCATTGATTGGTGGTGTGGGAGATGTTGGTGATCGATGGCGGGTGAGGGTGAGAAGGTTTTGTGGGAGGTGATGATGATTTTTTGAGGAGAGGGTGATGGTGATTTGGAAGTGGGCGTTGGCGATCTTTCTCTTTGGAAGATCTTGGTGAGAAGCAGAGAATCGGATGGTGATTCTTCCTCGAGGTTGCTCCTTCCTCATCCCCTCGATCGATTTCTCTCCTTCTGCTGCGATCATCTGCTCTTTCCCTTACTTCTCTGATAGTTGGCACAGAGCGGACTGCTATCTCTTCGTCTGATCTCACTTGCATCAGAGCCTTCGTTCTGCTTACTTGATGGGCAGAACTTGGGAGCGATTCGAGGAGGAGATGAGACTCTCTCTCGACAGCGTTTCCGAGCATCTGGTTTCTTGGCCAGATCCTTCCTCTTCATCCTCTTCTCTGGAACGGCCTTTTCCTGCACTTCAGACGATGCAATTGCCTTATCTTTTCCCTTCTTTTCTCCCTTGGGTTTGGGCACATAAGGAGTTGGATCCTCATCAGATTGTCCAGGTAGGGACTCATCTTTGCCCAATATGGCCTTGTGCTTTGCTTGATATATCTTTGCTCCATTCTCGATCCATTTATAATTCTGTGGCAGCTTATTTGACAGAATGATAGAGATTTTGTGTATGAATGAGCACTTGGAAGATAAGCACACTTCATTGCTCTGGGTCGATTCGAACTTCCGAGAGTCTTTTCTCGATCTTTGCTTTGACCATACCCAACCAATCGATATCTGAAGCCTTCTTGATTATTGCATCCATGACACTTATCTTGTACGAAGTGATTGCATCAAGACTGTAGGTTGAGCACATGATCACCTTCTGAACAATTTCAAGAAGAAGGCGATATTTCCTCTTCAGATAGGAGGCTTTGACGTTCGTCGTGTTCTCCTTATTTGCTGGTCTCAACAGCTCGGCTTCAAGAAATCCCTTTTCTTCTACATCAGTCGTGTAGGTCTCTGGATTGATGCTTCCTCGAGTTAGGCCGAATATCCTCTGGAGATCGTCATTCGACACTCGAACTTCCAGTCCACCAACGAAAGAAATCATGTCAGCATCAATGTCTTCATCCCTCTGCAGATTGTATAAAAACTCCAGAGCTTCATGTGCGTGGATGATGTTCTGATGTGTAGAGCAATAGCTTTCAAGTCCACAAGCTCGCAAGCATTCTAGAATTTCTAGCGATTCAGGGTCTGAGGTGATGGTGAATACTACATACTTCTCATCAATGATGTCTTTCTTCATCGATGAAAAATTGCAGAACTTTTTCCCTTGGCCTAGTCGTGAAACAAGATGTGTCATTTCTGTACGATATGCAAATTGATGTTTAGTTTGAGTAAGATATTTCAATAAATACAGTCAAACTTTTAATTTTAGCATCAATTTAGCAAATAAGCGTTTAGATCTAATAAAAATTACATAAATATATCATCACGAATTGTAAACCTAGGTACCAGAGAGAAAAAAAAGATCATGCAATTAATTAAAACAAGAAATTACCAGAAATTGATTCGAAAGATTTAGAAACCGGAAGAGTAGAATCAATTGATCTCGATAGTAATTCTCTGAAGATTTTTGAAAAAGTGATCTTTTAAGAGCTTTGGGAAGACGAAGTTGTGGAAAGAAGTTTTCTGAGAAAGATTTGAATTTTATAGAATACGAGGGAAAACCTTTTTGCACAACTTTCCAAAGTACTCAAGTATCTGTGTTTTGAAATCAGTGGCTGAGATTAGTTGGCCAAAAAGTATTTTGATCGCACGGTTGAGAAAAGTAGTCTTCTTGTATTTTGGACTCAAAAATTCGCAATAACACGCATTAAAAACACATTTCTAAGTCCGCATTAAAAGCGTTGCAGAGCATGCGTCATGAACAGAGTAAAACGTTTTATTTAAATAACGCATGTAAGGTATTCAGAAAGAGATAAATAAGAGAGCGTATCTGACTGATTGATATTGTAATCAATCAGTTACCACGGTGATCTGATCTGGTACTTTGTTGACTTATTTGATGGTTGCCTCATGCATTTCCCAACAATATCTCACTTATCTGATCAGATTTTTGCTTGAAACACTTCGCTACTTATTTGATCCACTTATCTGATACACTTCATCCTTCAGTCTTCTTCTAATCAGCCCGTATTTACTGAAGTCAACTCCCGCCAAAACTTTTACTTCGGGGAGTCCAAAAGTCGCCTCGATTCCTAAATCGGCGCGATTTGACATTCCGTAATAATGGCATAGATACGCTGTGATTTAATCACACCGTTAACTCATCCAACTGTTAGCCGCGTGTTCCTTACGCGTTGTCGATGCAAATTTCTCTTAAGGTCTTCTGAGAAAATAAATTTGCATTTATACCCCTAATTTCCTTCTATAAATTAGCCTGGGGTGATTAAGCAAACAACACATCATAAACCATTCATCTTCTTTAGCATTTACTTCATACTTTTCCGATGAGTTCCTTATTTCCTGGTGAACTTTCCTGTGGGAACCTTTAACCCTTTTCCAATGAATTTAGCTTCTCAAATCAACCCTGTGTGTTCCTTCACACTGCTTTCGTCGTCATCTAAGATTTCACATACGATCAATGCTAAGATTCTTTACCACCATGGAGGCGGATCTGCTAAGGCAAATGAGAAGGCACTTCTCCTAACCATATGCACCTTGTGCGCTTATCGAGATAACGGAATTAGCATCAACAGACTCAGTCTGAAATAAAACATGAGTTTGGTATATGGTCTGCATCAGTCAACAGCTGATCTTCATATATCAAACTCAATTTTTGCATGCGACACAAGTGTCCGTTTGGTCCTTGTGACCAAACCTATGGCACTGTGCCCCATTTGACAGCTGGAGAGCCCGTTGATTTCCCGTCTGAGGGCTCCTGGCTTGGATATCCTTCAAAGCCTCTCTCGCTCCTTACTCCGAAGCTTTTGAGATTGGCTCAGGATTCTCGAGGCCTCTTCTTAGGATCGAGGGAAAATGAGAGCATCATACCTTTAACTCTCTCTCGCGTTCCCTGCCTAGGGTTGGCTTAGGGCTTATGGTTTATGACCTCCGGGTCTTCTTGTACTTGTAATACCACTTGAAGATAGCTTGTAGAATTTGTAGCTTGTGATATCACTTGTAACTTGTAAATCTGACCTTCGGGTCTTTATCAATGAAAAACTCTGTTATTTCATTACTGTGTTGTTTCTTCTGACTTATGCGATCTGTAGCTTTAAACTTGACTTGCTTGTTGACTGCAGCTTTAATCGACTTATAAAGTAATCTTCCAATCTGATCAGTTCCCCCTTAATCTGATAAGTCTTGAACTGATCTGCTCCTTGTCTGAACTTCAGATCGGCTACTTGTCTGACTTTCTGATCTGCTCCTTATCTGAACTTCAGAACGGCTCCTCGTCTGGTCGTCTGATCAGTTGAGATTCCTAACTCAACTGATCCCACTTAACTTGGTTAGTCTTTTAACCAACTGGTTCTGGAGATCAGTCCTTCAACCATATCTGGTGCATTTTCTCCAAGATCCAGAAGCCCTAGTTCGTTGCATAACTCTCTGAATCTGATCTCAGCTAGCGGCTTAGTTAAGATATCAGCTTTCTGCTTGTCAGTATGGATCTTTTCCATCCTGATATTCTTCTTTTCAACGTGATCTCTGATAAAATGGTGTCTGACATCCACATGCTTGCATCTTGTATGTAGAACAGGATTCTGAGTGATTGCAATAGCACTATTACTGTCACAAAATATAGGTACGTTCTTAGCTACGATGTTGTAATCCCTCAGCTGCTGACTTAGCCAGAGCAGTTGGGAACAACAGCTTCCTGCAGCCATATATTCTGCTTCAGTAGTAGATGTCGCAACTGATGTCTGCTTCTTCGAAAACCAAGAGATCAGTTTATTTCCCAGAAATTGACATGATCCTGAGGTTGACTTCCTGTCGATTCTGCAACCTCCGTAATCTGAATTAGAATACCCACTAAGCTCTAGATTATCATCTGATGGGTAAAATTAACCACGATTTACAGTCCCCCTCAGATACTTGAGAATCCGCTTAGCTGCTTCTAGGTGGCTTTGCATTGGATTTGCCTGAAATCTGGCACATACACCTACTGCAAAAGTAATGTCTGGTCTGCTGGCAGTCAGGTATAGTAGTGATCCAATCAGAGCTCTATATTCTTTCTGATTAACTTTCTGACCATCTTCATCTGGATCCATCTTGAACCCGATCATCATTGGAATTCTGGTTTCCTTACAATGTTGAACTCCAAATTTTGCCAGTAGATTCCTTGTGTACTTCACCTGGCAGATGAATATCCCTTCTGTACTCTGCTTGACTTGTAAACTAAGAAAGTAATTCATCTAACCCATCATGGACATCTCGAACTTCCCTTGCATCAATTTGATGAACTTCTCACATAGCTTCTTGTTGGGAGATCCGAAGATGATGTCGTCCACGTAAATCTGAACCATCAGAATATCTTCTCCATCTTCTATTCTGAATAAGGTTCTGTCCACTATTCCTTTAGTGAAGCCGCTGTCTATCAAGAGCTGAGAGAGTGTATCATACCAAGCTCGAGGAGCTTGTTTCAGGCCGTAAAGAGCTTTCCTTAAACGGTACACTTGGTTGCATTTTTCAAAGCCTGGAGGTTGTTCGACATAAACTTCCTCTGCTAGTACCCAGTTTAATAATGCACTCTTTACATCCATCTGATACACAGTGAACCCTCTGTGGGCAGCATATGCCAGAAACAGCCGAATGGCTTCTAGGCGAGTGACTGGTGCAAAGGTCTCATCATAATCAATTCCTTCTGATTGTGAATACCCCTTAGCAACAAGTCTTGCCTTATTCCTGGTTATGACATTTTTCTCATCTCTCTTGTTCTTGAATACCCACTTCGTGCCAATTACGTCTTGATGAGTTGGTTTATCCACCAATTTCCAAACTTGATTCCTCTCAAACTGTTCCAGCTCCTCCTGCATGGCTAGAATCCAGCTTGCGTCTTGTAGAGCTTCCTCTACTGTATTTGGTTCCTTCAAAGACAGATAACAGCAGTACATGGCACTTTCACCAATCTAATGTCTAGTTTTGACTCTATCAGATTGGTCTCCGATAATCAGATCAGTTGGATGACTGGTAATCCAGGTCCTTCTGTTCTAATGTGCGTCTGTTTGGAGAACATCATCCATATTTGATAGTAGTTCATTACTAGTGTTTGGGAGTGGTACGGAATTATGATCCACTTGATAAGAACATGTCTCAGCTGATGTTGGACTCATCATGTGCTGATGTCTGTCCATAGGAACTTCAGGAGTTCCCCCTGAACCAGATGGTTCGGTTGATAGTGTCTCAGATGTAACAGCTTCTTCACTGACAGTTGTACGTACCTTTGGGTCTGATTGACCTGTTGAATCAGCAAGATCAAGTTCTGGGATGTACACTGTTACGTGTTCAGCTTCTTTTTTCTTTATGCTTAGCTGATCCATTTTCTGCGTGTCAGGTAGCGGTTGATCTGGTACGGCTTGTTCTGAGGCAGCTTTCTCTTGTTCAGAAGATGTCTCATCAAAGACCACATGGGGTGTTTCTTCCACAACTAAGGTTTGTTTGTTGTAAACTCTGAAAGCCTTGCTGGATGAGGAATATCCTAAGAATATGCCTTCATCTGACTTGGCCTCAAAAGTCTTCAACTGACTTTTCCCATTTTTGTGTATGAAACACTTGCACCCAAAAATATCGAAGTATGAAACACGAGCTTTTCTGTCCTTCCACAGTTCATAAGGTGTTTTGAAGTGAGTCTTAGTCAGAGAACATCTGTTCTGAGTATGGCATGCAGTATTGATTGCTTCTGCCCAGAAACAGCTTGGTGTGGCATGTTCAGCTAACATAGTGCGAGCAGCTTCCTTGAGAGTTCTGTTTCTCCGTTCTACTACTCCATTTTGTTGTGGCGTTCTTGCAGCTGACGTTTCATGCTGTATACCAAACTCAGTGCAAAAATCAATAATAAAGGAATTCAGGAACTCTGTACCTTTATCTGATCTGATTTTTACTATGCTGACACCCTTCTCGTTTTGTAGCTTCTTGAGCAGCTCGGGTAACTTAGTCATTGTCTCGTTCTTCTTGTATAAGAATACAACCCAAGTAAACTTGGAATAATCATCCACGATTACTAGAGTATATTTGCGTCCACTGAGACTGACTGGTGTAACTGGTCCGAGTAGCTCCATATGGAGCAGTTGCAGTACTCTACTGGATGCTGGTCCAGGTATTCCCTTGAATGAGGCTTTAACTTGTTTTCCCTTCTGACATGCGGCACATGTCTGATCTTTGGAGAATATCTCATTCAGAAGTCCGTCAACCAAAGACATCCTAGCTATCTTGTTAAGAGTTTTGAAGTTCAGATGGCTCATTCTTTTGTGCCAGAGCCAACTGCCACTTTTGGAGCTCTTAACAATTAAGCATGTATTCTTTGGGCAACTGTTCCAATCTGCTGTGTAGATTGTGTCTTTCCTTGAACCAGTTAGCAAGGTTTGTTGAGTGACTCGATTCCTAATCGTACACTTGTCACTCGAGAACTCAACGCTGAATCCATTGTCGCAGAATTGTGATACTGATAGTAGATTGTGCTTTAATCCTTCGACATACGAGACTCTAGTTACTTGTACATCATCATTCTCTAAGGTTCAGAATCCTTTGGTAAAACTAAACTTATCATCACCGAAGAGTACACATGGGCCTTCTTGTTCTTTGTAAGAGCTAAGGAGATGTTTGCTTCCAGTCATGTGCCTTGAGCATCCACTATCGATGTACCAGATAGTTGCTTGTACACCACCTTTGTTGGCCAATCCCACGCGAACCTTCAATCAAATCAGGCTTTAGGTACCCCTTTGGAATTGGGTCCTGGGGGGTTAGTGGTGGATTTAGGGATCCACACAAACAGAGCACTTCTATGAAAATCAGATAGATTAGAATGTCTGATTTGTCTCTCATACATATCAACATAATCATATGTATCTTTATATGCTTTCTGATTAGTATGATTATTCGTGTGAGCCTTGGATGACTTAGAAGACTTGGGATTTTTCTTTATATTTTGTCTTCTTTTAATCCAGTGTGGCTCGGTCTGAGATCCCTATATCTCACGGTTATAAGGGTAGGTATGATTGCTACCATCAAAAGATTCATATCTCTTTGGCATAGATGGTCTTTGCAGTTTACCTATAGCTTGCTTATTAGGCAGCTGACCTTGATTGGGTGTCAGATTAGATTTCCTTCTTACAGGTTGTCTCTTCTGATACCTAATCTGCCGATCGAGTTGAGGGTTTCTTGAAGAACTAGGTTCTTCTGTTGATTCTCTACCGATGCTTTATCGATTGGGGTCCATTTCATTTCCCTTTCGATTAGGCACCGCCTTACTTGCTCAAGCAGGTCTTTTTTCCTTATCGATACAAGTTTAGCTTTTAGTGTATCTTTGTCGAGGAGACTCGTTTGATTACACCCTTCCGAAGTGAATCAAAGCGGGGCTTTTGAGGATGTAGAAGGGTTCTCATACCCAATTCCCTTCTTGTTAGTCGGCGTTGAAAATAGGTGTTCATATCTTGAAGCGGTTTATGATGACTTCGTGAAAACCTCTATTTTTCTTGCATAAGCTATCCTCGATGAGATTTTAGACTCTCATGTAGTCGGAATAGCTCATCAAATTTAGCTTGAAGGATTTTGAAATCATCGAACTTTGTTGTTTGTTGATTGCTAGTTGATCTTTGATCTACTTCTCCTGATCAGAAGATTTAACTTTCGAGCGTTAAGTTCCTCGGTTACCTTCGGAAAGCGGTTTTAATGATTTCGATTCAAGAGTTTTTCTTCGAGAGCGTTTTCTTTAATGTCGATTATTTATGATCCTTAGCTTGTCATTTTCAGCTTCCACTATTGTATAAGTGTCTACTGCATCAGAGAGATCATCAAGCAATTGCTCAGAGTAGAGCTGCAAGTCAATATATCCAGCAGGTGTGCTAATGATAGCAGGTGTGGAAATTGAAAAAGCAGAAGGTTTGGAGGTTACCTCAGATTGGTCTCCCTCCTTGGCCATCAGGCAGATTTCATCGTCATCTGAAGAGAATATCAGATCTTCATGCTCGTGGAAGTCAACAGCACTGCTTATCAGACTGAAGTCTTCTACAGATGAGTAGCCAGAGTCCTCAGAAGGCAGATAGGAATCATCAATTCCAGATGTGTCAGCGACCAAGGCTTTTCTATCTCTGAGGCGTTGCTCTCTTTTGTTCCGTTTCTCTTCCCTTTCTCTGGGAGTCAGGTCAGGGCAGTCGGTGCTGTAGTGACCTGGTTTCTCGCAGTTGAAGCATGATCCTCGATCTACGGAACTTCCTCTGCCAGGTGAGTCACTCCGTCTGTAGGATCTGTCAGGTGACTTCCCTTTCTGATGGTAATCTGAACTTCTTCTGTTAGATCTGTTATCTCTTCTCTCATCTGTCTATTCATCTCTTTTCTTTTCTTCTCTGTGATCTCTTCGATCATCAGATCTGGTTCTTCCTAGTGATCTGTCAGTTGGCCTCCTGTTTCTTCTGTTGTCTTGATAGTCACTGTAGAATCTCCGATACTTACCAAGCTGAGTATTTGTTCTTTCAAGTTTCCTGGTAAGCAGAGCGATCTGTTCTGCTTGACTCATTATGTTTCCAACAGGTTCAGTGGCCTTCGATCTGCTGCTGGTTGCTTTAAATGCAACTGATTTAGACGTTGAGGCTTCAGCAGGCGTCTCGTCTTCATCTGCTTGTCCTCTTTCGATTAAATCGAACTCATGAGCTTTAAGGCTTAGGAACAAGCTACTCGGCTTCATCTTTGAAATGTCTTGGCAATCCTTGATTACCGTGACTTTCATGTCCCATTTCTTGGTGAGAGATCTTAAGATCTTGTAGTTGATATCTTTGTCTGACATCTCTCTTCCAAGTTTTTGTAGCTTATTTACTGACATGGTGATCCTCCCATCGAGCTCGTTGATGGTCTCGTTGGGCAACATCTTTAGCTTTTCGAACTTCACCAGTTCAGCTTGTAGTCGGCTGTCTTTGATCTGATCATTTCCTTCGCATATCTCAGCAAGAGTATCCCACATTGCTTTAGCGGTTTTGAGATACTTTATCTTCTCCTTTGTGATTTTATCCATCGTCTTCATGATTATATGCCTGGCGATTGTATCTATAGTATACAGCTTTCTTTCTTCTACATCCATCAGGGCTGGTCTTTTTCGTACAAGACTTCCCGGTGTAAAGTCTAGATCTCCTCCAACTGCTGGGTTGTCGTGATATATAATGATGGTCCTCGTTCAATGACTTCCATCATTCTACCGCTTATCGATCCTAGATGGTTGCACATATATATGGCCCAATCTACATACTCATCAATAGAAAACTTAGGGAAACCATGATACATGCCAGAGGTATTATCCATGCTGAGTGATTTTGAAAACGAATGAGTTTTGAAAAATGGTTTTTCAAGATTTGTTCAAATGACCACAAAGATTCTTCCTCAAGAATCGATGATACTCAAAGCCAGTGGTCTGTAGAACCACTGCTCTGATACCACTTGTAGGTCCCAAACGGGTTTTGTGAGGGTGGAAGTCTAGAGGGGAGGGGTGAATAGACTTCCAAAACTTTTTGTGAGGATCAGATGTGAACTGCAGATTACCCGATCAGAGTGCTAGTGTATCAGTTTAGACTGATGTTCAATCTTACTGAGTGCCTAAGGGCAGATCAGCTTGATATCTGTCAGTTTAACTGAATGGTGTGGAAGCTTGATTTTACCCGTGTGAAAAACCAGTTTTATCAATTCAGATTCTTAAGTCAGTTTTCAACCAGTTGACTAAGGTGTCAAACTGATCAGATCAGTTGCTTGGTGCAGACTAAACTTAACTTAGAATATGTATGTTGTTTTAAACTCAGTTGTGTGAATAGTGTAAAGCAATAAGAAAGCAAGTAAAAGCACACGACTTTTTATAGTGGTTCAGACGAAACCCGTCTTACGTCCACTCTTCCCTTAACACAGGGGAACCTTAACCGAACTTAACCTGGGGACTTGTACCCCTCACGGGATGGCCGAGATGTTTACCGAGTTCTCACTCTACAAACTTAACCTGCGGGACTTATATCCTTCAAAGGATAGCCGAGATGTTTACCGAGTTCTCACTCTAAAAACTTAACCTGCGGGACTTATATCCTTCAAAGGTTGGCCGAGATGTTTACCGAGTTCTCACTCTACAAACTTAACCTGCGGTACTTATATCCTTCAAAGGATGGCCGAGATGTTTATTGATTTCACACTCTACAGATGTTTATATAGTTCACACTCAACCGAACTAGAAATCAGAAAACTAGAATCCCTAGTCTAAAATCTTCCGGGAACAAACTTAACCTAACTTGCATTTGGGTAAAGAATGTTTGAGGGTTCCAACTGGAAATCTATCCTGGGGTTTTAGGTAGCCAAAATGCTAGTGGATAGGATTTCTTGCTAAGGACTAATGGGATGAACACTCTAAGAATAATCTTCAAATATAGTGTTCTTTGAGCGGAGATTTTGCTGTAGCTTTTGCTTTTGCGGTGTCTCCGTGTTCGTTCTTTGCTAGTTGTCTCTTTTCCTTCCTTTAGAGCAATCCCATTTTATAGACCTCGAAATCAAAGAGCCGTTGGAGAGCAATTTGAATTTTGGGCTATATTAGGTAGGTTGTAGGTTATGATTGTGACGTGCTCCAATTATCGGTGTGGCCGTAGGCATGATTAGCGTCGTTTTTGTCCGCAGCGTCGTATCCCGCATTGTCAGCTCTTTTTGTGCACGTGTCGCTTTCTCGCCATGAGGCGGCGACTTCAAGAATTTGTCCGTTAGACAATTGATATTCCTTTTGTAGAAGATTCGTCTTATGCGGTGTGTCTTTTAGATTGTTACAGTGTGGTGACTTGATCGAATGGCCGATCGATCTACCTTGTTGAGTCTTCAGATGCACATTGTCTTAGCACAATATGCAGACTCTGCTGAATGTAGGTCTTCAGGTCTTTTGATCTTCAGGTGTCTCTGAGCCTCAGTGTATTTAGTCATACTGAGTCTTCAGGTTTGTTTCGAAGTCTTGAGTTTATCCGAATCTTGAGTTCATCCGAGTCTTGATGTCTATCCGAGTCTTGAGTTCATCCGAGTCTTCGAGGTTCATCCGAGTCTTGATGTCTTCTTGTCTTCCCCGATCTTTGACTTCTTGTCTTTCGATTTGTGCTTAGTCTTACGATCATCGACCTTTATCGGGTCATCCGATACTTCGACGACCTATACATATTGAGTTCCCCTCAATATGTGACCTATCTTTTACATCCACTATCTATACATTTCAGCTGGTCATCTTAATCTGATTCTAAGTCATCAGTCAGTTAATAGGTCTGATTGGTCCTATTACAACCTGTTTTGGAACTTCCATCAAAACTAAAATACAGATTTCCCAACAGTCGATGGTTTGAAGCACAACCTGTTATCGGTTTCACAATTCTGCGACAACAGATTCAGCATTGAATTCTTGACTAATCAATGCACTATTAAGAATCGAGCTACTCAACAGATTTTGTTAACTGGTTCTAGGTAAGGAACGATCTACATTGCAGATTGGAACAGTTGTCCAAGAAATGCTTGCATAATTGTTAAGAGTTCCAAAAGCAGCAGTTGGCTCTGGCACAAGAGAATGAGCCATCTGAACTTTAAGACTCTTAACAAGATAGCAAGGATGTCTTTGGTTGAGGGTTCCCAAATGAGGTATTCTCTAAGGATCAGACATGTGTTGCATGTCAGAAGGGAAAACAGGTTAAAGCCTCATTCAAGGGGATCCCAGGACCAGCATCCAGCAGAGTATTGCAACTGCTCCACATGGATTTATTTGGACCAGTTACTCCACTTAGTCTCAGCGGACGCAAATACACTCTGGTAATCGTGGATGATTATTCCAAGTTCATCTGGGTTGTATTCTTGTATAAGAAGAACGAGACTACAACAAAGATACTTGAGCTGCTCAAGAGATTACAGAATGAGAAGGGTGTCAATATTGTGAAAATCAGATCAGATAACGTTACAGAATTTCTAAACTCCTTTATTACTGACTTTTGCACTAAGTTTGGTATACAGTGTTGGGAGATGAATTTAAATAAGATTTTGATTAGATCTCAAAACCCCTGAGTATGACATGTTCAGGATAATCTTGATAGTCTGAGTCAGGTTTCAGTATAGAATAGTTCAGGAGACATCTGCACCATGTATAGTCAGCAGATATAGATCAGGGAATTTTAAAATACTGAAGACTCAGAAGATACTAAAGACTCAGGTATTACTGAATGCTAAGAAGGACTCTGAAGAATATCTACCTGAGGACATACAAAACTGAGGAAGACGCACATTTATAAGAAATAAATGTTGCCCAAATAGTTAAGTGCAAACAAATGGAATTAAAACTAAGTTTTGTTTAAGGTTGTCTCATTCAAAGAGATTGACCTAAAAGAGTCGTTTTGTTTGCCTACATTCACTCAAGACAAGAACCAATCAGAGAAAGGCAACAATGTACTTTACTGACACTGAAAGCGATAAGGCACTAAACAATGTCAGTAGTACTATGTTCGAGACTGCAAAAATTGGAGATTGGCTACATGGCTGCATATTTCCCAAAACATGCACGGGTGCGTTCAAACCCTAAAAATAGTCGTTCATCAATAACCATATAAGGAAACCCTTGATGCTATCTCTTCCAACGGATAGTTTTTCAAGAGTGACCTTGGAGAAGTTACCTATAAATATCAGTGACCTTCACCATTGAAAGGTTCCGGGAAATTAAAGCAACTCCAGAGCTCATTCGTATTATTGCAACCTGAAGCACTCAAAAAACCTAAGATTTCCCCAGTGTTTCACATTGAAGAGAGCTCATTCACTAAGCCTAGATTCGATATATATCCAAAGCTTAGTAGAGATATCCTAGCCTTTGAATTTGTTCTTATTGTCAAAGGATATCTCACCCTAGTTGGAAACCAACCCAACCCAAACCCTTTTATTAGGTAGTTTGAGTGTGTGTTTGATTGTTGGTGAGAAAGAGTTGTAAAGAGTGAGTAAGCTGGAGTTGAGTCAGCCAGAAAGCTCTAGAGGAGAAGTTAGTAAGCTACTTGTGGTAGTTTAAAAACTTGTGTGTGTTGAGTTAGTAAGCTGCAGTAGTCGGCCAGAAAACTCAAGGTAGAAAAGTTAGTGTTGGTCCCGGTGAAAACATATCTTGATCGTGCGGAAGCGAAACGTTTAATTTCGGTGCATATAAAACAGGGGTTGAGGGCAGAGTAATACCAATTTTTTTTTTTAAATTCTAAGCTCATGTGTTGTGGTTTGCTTATAACTAGATGCATATGACAAGTATAAACATAAAGCATTAAACAACACAGCAATATATAGTGGTTCGGACAACCAGTCCTACATCCACTCTCCCTCTCTAGGGAAATTCACTATAAACGGGACTTATCACCCTCCACGGGATTGCCAATAGATATTTACCGAGCTCACACTCGAACTGGACTTATAACCCTCTCTCGGGTTCGCCTCGGGACTTATCACCCTCCACGGGATTGCCTACAGATGTTTAACGAGTTCACACTCCAATCGGGACTTATCACCCTCACTCGGGATTGCCTAACAACTACCTCACTTCACCACTGGGTTTGGGTTTTGGTGTTGTCTCCAACTATGGTGAGATTTTCCCTTACAATGGTTTAGCCTCAATGCTAAGGTTGGGAAAATCTCTCTAAGTTTATGATACATCGTGGGTTGCTTAGGTTGGGTTCTAGAACACTCACTGAATATATCTGTATATCTATAGACTTGTGTTCTAGGGTGGGAAAGCTTAACTCTCTTTGGCTCTGTAGCATCGTTGCTATCTTCTTCGCATTTCCACACACTGATAATGAAGGAAGAACTTTGTATTTATAGTGTGGATTTGAATGTTACCGTTGGAGAGAATCACATTCAAATCCATACTATTCTCTGTAAGTTCTGCAGCTTTTCCAGGCTGGTTGTCTTCCTTTCGTTGGTCCACGTCAGCTGGATTCCAACGGCTATATTCCTCAGTTTCAGTACCTCGGAACATTCAGGATATCTTGAGCATTGATGCGTTCTCGAGTCTTGATGAATTCTTTGTGCCTTGATATTCACTTTGAGTCTTCAAGTTCTCTGAGTCTTCAGTTTCTCTGAGTCTTCAGTTTCTCTGAGTCTTCAGTTTCTCTGAGTCTTCAGTTTCTCTGAGTCTTCAGTTTCTCTGAGTCTTCAATTTCTCTGAGTCTTCAATTCTCAAAGATCTTCTTGAGTCTTGAAAACTATCTGTTCTATGTCTGCCGACTATACGGTGTGAGATATTATCTGGGCTACTCTAAAACTAAATCCTGACTTATCTATCAAGATTATCCTGAACATGTCATACTCAGGGGTTTTGGGATCTAATCAAAATCCTCTTTATTAAATTTATTTCCCAACAATTTCCCCCTTTTTGATGATGCCAAAACCATCTTGTTACAATACTCTTAACCTATACTCAGGTTTCAGTTTTTTTTCTCTATTACAAGAATGGTATATCTCTTAATAGTTAATTCAGCAATGAATTACCCAACAGTTTCATCACTAAATAACAATAATCAAGCATATCAAATATAAAGACATGTAAGAAGATAATGAGGTATTATCTTTGAGCATAAAGATAAAGTTTTCATTGATGTATGATAGACTATTACAGTTTACAATGAACTTTTCAAAAGACAAAAATATAGAGAATTACAAGAGTCTTCAGTCTTGGTCTTCAGTCTTCTGTCTTCTGCTCGACTCCTCATTCCTCTTCTTCTACGGACTTTGTCTGATCAGGCATACTGACACTCATGCTGACTGAGTTCAGTTTCTTCTGACTTCAGACATCCTGACCTTTAGGTCTTTCTTACTTACTGACCCTTAGGTCACTTGACCTATACTGAGTCTCAGTTCACTTTTCTTACTGAGCCTTCAGTAATTTTTACTCAGGCTATCTGATTTCTTCTTTGCTTGATCTGATCAGTTTGACTGATTAGATCAACATATCTTTAGATCAATATATCAGAATAGCATCAGGTCATCATATCAGGTTAGCATATCAGGTTTTATCATATCTGATCTTGATCACGTCTGATCTCGATCAGTTTCTTTCGTTCATCTTCTGATTTGCAACCTTTTCTTCTGATTTGCTGGCTTTAGCTTTTCTTCTCTTCTGATTCTGCACAGCTCATCAGTTCACTCTGGAACTCATCTAACTCATCTGATCTTGATCAGTCTTGTCTGCAGCCTCGTCTTATCTCAATCATCTACTTTTGATACCGTGAGTTCCCCCTCAAGTTGAAGTCCCCTTTCAACTGATATAGATCGATATATCTGATTTGGTGAGGTTTTCAAGTTCAGCTGATTTTCTTCATTAAGTCAGCTTTGACTGTAATCAGATTTTTGTTTGACCTAATCTGATTCTCCTCAGATTAAACCAATTCTTGGAAAGTGTTACTGCCATAACTTAGTCTAGAGTAGTAGACTCTATTTCCTAAGTTGGTGCGATTTGACATGCGTAGATTTCGTCTGACACTCCTTGATATGTCAATCCGCCGTAACTTTATCCAATTATCGGTCGCGTGATTTCTACACGCTGTCCTTGTGATGCAAATTTTTTTTTTTTTTTTTGGAAAGGCTTTGAGAACTCAAATTTGCATCTGCACCCTTGCTTGGCCTCTATAAATTGGACCAATATTTTACACAACATAACTCATTCACCATACTTATCTTCTTTGTAGAATCATGTATCCTGGTGAACCCTTGTTTCCGGTGAGACTTCCGGCAAACACCTTTACTCCCTTTTCCATGATTTCATCTTCTCAATTCAACCCTTTTCATCCCTTATTGCTGCTTTCGTCATCGTCAACGATTTCACATACGATCGTTGCAAAGCTTCTCTTCCACCACGGCGGCGGTTTTGCTGTTGCAACTGAGAAGACACTTCTCCTAATGTATGCACCTTGTGTGTCTATCGTTTTGACGTGACTACCATTAACAGACTTAGTCTGAAAATGAACGTGAGTTTGATATACGATCTTGATCTGACAACAGCAGATCTTCGTATATCACCTCACCATTTAACAGCTGGAGAGCCCACTTACTCCTTCTTGGGTCTCCCGGCTTAAAAATCCTATCAAGGCCTCTCTCGCTCCATTTTTCTTGATCTTCAGCTACTGCGAGCGCCTTGGGATTTTCTTCTTTAAAGCCTCTCTCACCCTTGTTAAGTGGGGGAAAATGAGAGCATCATATTTAAAATCTCTCTCTCTCCCTGCTCCACTTGGGTTAGGATGAGGGTGTAGGGTTATGGCTTAAAGGTTTAGGGTTTGAGTTATGTATTGACCTCTAGGTTTTCTTGCATTTGTAACTTGTAATGTAACCTGACCTTCGGGTCTTTATCAATGAAAAGTTCTATTATTCCATTGTTGTGTAAAATTTTCTGCTTCCTTGATACCATTGTTGATATCAGATCAGAGGCAGGTTTTAAAAATAGATCTGCTCAGGCGATTACATTGAAGAAGTAATCTTTTGAGCACCTGCTCTGATACCACTTGTTGGTCCCGGTGAAAACATATCTTGATCGTGCGGAAGCAAAACGTTTAATTTCGGTGCATATAAAACAGGGGTTGAGGGCAGAGTAATACCAAATTTTTTTTTTTAAATTCTAAGCTCATGTGTTGTGGTTTGCTTATAACTAGATGCATATGACAAGTATAAACATAAAGCATTAAACAACACAGCAATATATAGTGGTTCGGACAACCAGTCCTACATCCACTCTCCCTCTCTAGGGAAATTCACTATAAACGGGACTTATCACCCTCCACGGGATTGCCAATAGATATTTACCGAGCTCACACTCGAACTGGACTTATAACCCTCTCTCGGGTTCGCCTCGGGACTTATCACCCTCCACGGGATTGCCTACAGATGTTTAACGAGTTCACACTCCAATCGGGACTTATCACCCTCACTCGGGATTACCTAACAACTACCTCACTTCACCACTGGGTTTGGGTTTTGGTGTTGTCTCCAACTATGGTGAGATTTTCCCTTACAATGGTTTAGCCTCAATGCTAAGGTTGGGAAAATCTCTCTAAGCTTATGATACATCGTGGGTTGCTTAGGTTGGGTTCTAGAACACTCACTGAATATATCTGTATATCTATAGACTTGTGTTCTAGGGTGGGAAAGCTTAACTCTCTTTGGCTCTGTAGCATCGTTGTTATCTTCTTCGCATTTCCACACACTGATAATGAAGGAAGAACTTTGTATTTATAGTGTGGATTTGAATGTTACCGTTGGAGAGAATCACATTCAAATCCATACTATTCTCTGTAAGTTCTGCAGCTTTTCCAGGCTGGTTGTCTTCCTTTCGTTGGTCCACGTCAGCTGGATTCCAACGGCTATATTCCTCAGTTTCAGTACCTCGGAACATTCAGGATATCTTGAGCATTGATGCGTTCTTCGAGTCTTGATGAATTCTTGTGCCTTGATATTCACCGAGTCTTGAGTTCTCTGAGTCTTGGTTTCTCCGAGTCTTGGTTTCTCGAGTCTTGATTTCTCTGAGTCTTCAATTTCTCTGAGTCTTCAATTCTCAGTATCTTACTGAGTCTTCAGAAACTATCCTGTTCTATATCTGCCGACTATACACGGTGCAGATATTATCCTGAACACTCTAAAACTGAATCCTGACTTATCTATCAAGATTATCCTGAACATGTCATACTCAGGGGTTTTGGGATCTAATCAAAATCCTCTTTATTAAATTTATTTCCCAACAGTTAGTAAGCTGTTGTGGTCAGCCTGAAAGCTTTAGGTGATAGTGTGTTAAGGAATTTCTCTGAAAGATCAGAGAGAGTGGACGTAGGAGCTTTGCCTCTGAACCACTATAATTTGCTGTGTTGTTTGCTTTCTGTACTGCATTCTATCTGCTGCATATTTTCACTGAAAGCATACTGATTTTCTTGATATTCAGTTGGAAACAATCCACTGAACTTGCATCAAACTTGATCACTGCCTTAACCACTGTTTTGACTAAGGAAAAGATTTTCAGCAAGATAAAACGAGTATAAACTTAGGGCCAACACATTCCGCACTCTTGATTAGCTAGAACAGATAGTTACCAAACTGAATCAACTCTACTGAGTATTCAGTAAGATAATTATCTGATCCAAGCTTCTCAGGATCTCTAATATAACTCAGGATCAGTTGGGCTAATCTGAAGCTTCTGAAAGCTACTCAGGATCACTGTCTCAGTAGACTTTGAGTCAGTGCGATTTGTGCTTCTCAGGGAAAAATTCTCATGACATCCTGACCCTTCTGATTTCAGTGAAAGAAAAGTTTTAAAAAACACTTAACACATGTATTCCCCCCCATACACGTGTATTCCCCCCCATACACGTGTAAGACTCGTGTGCACCGGGACCAACAAGTGGTATCAGAGCAGTGGTTCATTTTCACCACTTGCTTTGGTAGCCATAGTCTATTTGCTGAAAGACTTTGGTGGTCTACTGAATAGATCTTACTGTTGATATCTTACAAGGTTCATTCATCATGCCTTCTAAGAACTTCCTATGTTTTCTGTTGAGAGCTATGACCTATGGAGATTGAGAGTGCAGGCACATCTGTATTCTAAGCATGAAAGAATGTGGAGAGTGGTTTCTGAAGGACCATTCAAATACACTGTTGTAAATCCCAGAATTACTGATACTGATAGGAATGATCCCAGAGATGAATTTCCAAAACCTGGTGATCAACTTACTCCTGATGAGAGAAAGTTAGTCAATTTGGACTACATTGCTAAAGATATTTTATATAGCACTATTGATGATGGTGTTATGGGGATGATTTCTCACTGTGAAACTGCCAAAGAAATATGGGACACACTTGCTATCATGTGTCAAGGGAGAGATCATATTAAAGAGAACAAACTTTCTATTTCTATTGGAAAGTTTGACAGCTTCGAAATGGAAGATGGTGAATCCATTGACAAACTGGAAGTCAGATTCACTAGTATTATGAATGATCTGAATGCTCTTGGGAAAAGATACCCACAGAGAGAAGTGACACTGGAAATTCTTAGAGGATTGTCTAAGAAATGGGATATACATGTTGTGGTGATTGAAAACACCAAGAATATTGATTCTATGTCATACCAACAAGTTTTCTCTGAACTGAAAGCTTATGAGTTTGTGATTGATAAGAAAACTAAGAAATCTGATAACAAAGATGAATCATCATCTAGCAAGAATGTGTCTTTCAAAGCCAAAGAGAAATCCTATAAAGCTAAAGAGTATGATAACCTACTTGCCAAAAATCGGGATGAGCAAGAGGATAAGCTAGTACTGTTGGCAAGGAGGTTTGAAAGACTCAATAGAAGATATGGAAAGTATAAGAAATACTATAAGAACAACAGGTACAGGAACAGGAATAACTCAGAAGCTGAGGACAGATCCACTGAGAAAATGAAGGACCACAAAGCTGAAGGAGCCTCATCCAGAAAGAAGGACTCCAAAACCAAGGAGGAAAGTGATCATGATGATGATGCCAACAGATGCTATAATTGTCAGAAGAAAGGTCACTTCCAGTATGATTGTCCTGAGTTGAGTGCCAAAGAAAGAAAGGAGAGACAAGCCAAGAGAGACAGAAAGATCTCCAACAAGAAGGCTATGATTGCTGAAGAAGAAGAACAATCTGAAGAAGGATCCAGTTCTTCAGAAGAGATATTCTCAGATAGTGACAGTGATGATGTCTGCCTTGTTGCTATGGAGGAGGTAAATTCTTATATCTCTATTGTTACTCCTACACAAGCACCTGAGTTATCAAGTTCATAACTTTGACCTGATGGATTCTTTTGAGAATCTTATGAAGGACTATTCTGTGTTACAAGAACTGCTCATAGAAACTCAAGAGCAGAATAAGGAACTGACTGCTGAAAATCTAAAGTGGAAAGACTCTAATACTGCTGAAATCACTTATCAATTAATGGGAACTACTGATGAACTGGATGTTCTGAAAGTACAACTCTCAGAAAAAGAGAAAGTGATAGAAATCCTGAAAGGAAAATTAGAGAAATCCACTGAGGAGAATCAGCTTATCAGGACTAAATTCAATGACCTCTCTGAGAAGCATGAAACTCTAAAGAAAAGTGAGGATAGTATGCAGAGAAAGTTAGCTCTATTGAATTCTGCTAAAGTAATAGATGAAATTCAGAGTTATCAAAGACCTGCAACTATAAAGACTGGATTGGGATATAATCCAGGGGGAACCTCACAAGGTCTTCAGAATGCTGCTTCTTCTAATAGCACTAAGAATATCTTTGTTAAACCGGTTGCATGTACTAATCTTCTTGCTGAAGAACAACCCCGTGTTTTAGACAATGGTAAAGGACCTATGGTCTCAGGAAAACTGAAGGTTCAGGAAAGAAAGCCCAAACCTCAGGAAAATGCTAGAAAACCTGAACACTCAGTAGGAAATTTTCAGGCCAGTACTTCTAAGCCTCAGGTTAAGAATACCAACCTGAAGAGATCTACACTGAACCATCAGAGGAATCTTCAGAAGAGAAACACTCAGCAGAGATATTCTCAACTGAAGAGACCAAGTCCTCAGAATACTGAAAGACCTCAATTTCAGTACAGGCAACCTAAACCCCACTTGCCTAAGGGTAAAGGTTTCCTGAACCCAAGTCAGTAAAGATAGAGACCAGCTGCACCAAGGCCAAAGAATTTGAACAAGAGGCCTGAACCCAAGAAGAACTCTAAGGCTCATGTTCATGCTAAGGCTGGCACTCATACACAGGGTGCTGCCAAGGCACCTAGAGTGGTGAATGTGTATGTAGATGTTTATGGGAGACAAATCAACCACTCTAAAGTAATTAGAGTTATCAGGCAGATTTGGTTCCAAAAGGTACAGCTTACCTGGTAGGACCCTACACCAAATGGGTACCTAAGGCCTGATCTGTTTTTCAGGTGAAGGAAAGGGGCACTGAGCAGAATGAAGACAAAATAGCCCTGATGAGTGGAAATGAATTGGCTCCTGCTGCATGGTATCTGGACAGTGGATGTTCAAGACATATGACAAGATATAAACAATTACTCACTGACAATGTTGAGCAAAAAGGCCCTCAGATTACTTTTGGAGATAACTCCAAAGGACAAACTGAAGGATATGGAACTCTTGAAGTTGATTATGTTCATATCCATGGTGTTTCATATGTGTCTAGTTTAAAGCATAATTTGTTTCCTATCAGTCAATTCTGTGACAAAGGATTCAGTGTTGAGTTCTCAAAGAACTTATGTTATGTGAAATACAATACTTCACAACAAATATTACTGACTGGTACTAGAAAAGGAAATGTGTATCTTTCTGATTGGAGGCTAACTCCTAAAGATACATGTTTGGTTGCAAAAAGTTCTACTGATACCAGTTGGTTGTGGCACAAAAGACTGAACCACTTAAACTTCAAAACCCTGAACAAACTTGCAAGATTGGCACTTGTGAGAGGGTTACCTAATGAAGTGTTCAGTAAAGATCATATATGTGATGCTTGTCAAAAAGGAAAACAAATCTGAGCATCATTCAAAAGCAAAGTAGAAGTGTCTACTGACAGAATACTACAACTGTTACATATGGATCTCTTTGGTCCAGTAACACCTGTGAGCACCAATGGTAGGAAATATACACTTGTGGTAGTTGATGACTACTCTATATATACTTGGGTCATATTCTTACTCAGTAAGAAAGAGACTCAGACAAAACTGCCAGAATTACTGAAAAGACTCAATACTAAAAAGAACCTGAGTGTGGTCAAAATCAGATCAGATAAAGGCACTGAATTTATCAACCATATTATATCTGATTATTGTGCAGCAAATGGAATAGCTCATGAAACATCAGCTGCAAGGACCTTACAACAGAATGGTGTTGCTGAAAGAAGAAATAAGAATCTGAAAGAAGCTGCAAGAACAATGATTGTTGAAGTTGATATTCCTAAGAGATTTTGGGCTGAAGCTATCAACACTGCATGCTACTCTCAGAATAGATCCATGCTGACCAACAATCAAGGAAAAACACCTTATGAGCTGTGGAATGAAAGGAATTCTCTTGTTTTTTCTTTCTTTCGTGTGTTTGGTTGCAAATGTTTCATACACAATAATGGTAAAGATCAGTTGAAAACTTTTGATAGCAAAGCTGATGAAGTGATATTCTTAGGATATTCCGAAGTCAGTAAAACTTTCAGAATTTACAACTGTATGACTCTTATTGTGGAAGAAACACCTCATGTTGTTTTTGATGAATCTACTTGTGTTCAGAAGAAACAGGAACATGACTCAGGAGATCTAGCCAAGAGAATCACCAGACTTAGCCTGAAAAAGAAGAACAAAACATCCTCTGAACCTGAAAAGAAGAAGTCAACCACTTTCTATGAATGGAGTGAATCTGACACAGACAAAGAAACTCAGGATGGAAATACTCAGGATGGTGAAACTCAGGATAGAAATTCTCCACTGAAGGAAAGCAAACACACTGAAGCTGACCAATCTGAACATACACCAGTTCAGACTCAGGTATGGAATGCCGATGAAGATGTGATCACAGCTGAGGCAAACTCTGAATCTATCAACCAAGGGGGAACAAATGTCTCTGAAAATGTTCTGAAGGAATTTCCCCGAGGAAGATGATTCACTCTCTCCTTTTCTGTTGTTCCCTAAGTTTGATGAATTACCTGAACCTAACATTTATGATGTTGAGGATACTACTGAAGGGGGAACATCAAGGAGAACATGGTTGGATAGTCATCCTACAAGTCATATTGTGGGTGATCTATCAGAAGGTGTTAAAACAAGAAGGTTCCATGGTGAAGTTGCTCTATTCTGCTGCTTCCTATCTGAAAAAGAACCTACTGAGATTGAAGAAGCCCTTCAAGATTCATTCTAGATTACTGCTATGCAAGAAGAACTGAATCAGTTCACAAGAAATGAAGTT
Source organism: Stenogyne calaminthoides (assembly GCA_037126765.1). NCBI lineage: Eukaryota > Viridiplantae > Streptophyta > Magnoliopsida > Lamiales > Lamiaceae > Stenogyne > Stenogyne calaminthoides. Next base: position 2,621,158 of record JBBCBC010000035.1, read on the forward strand.
TGGGAGCTAGTGGATAGACCTCAGAGGCACAATGTGATTGGAACCAAGTGGGTGTTCAAGAACAAGAGAGATGAAAACAACAACATTGTAAGAAACAAGGCAATGCTAGTTGCACAAGGTTATTCCCAAGAAGAAGGCTTGGATTATGATGAAACCTTTGCACCTGTTGAAAGACTGGAAGCCATCAGAATGTTTCTCTCATATGCTGCCCACATGAAATTCACAGTCTATCAAATGGATGTGAAAAGTGCATTTCTGAATGGTGTGCTTAAAGAAGAGGTTTATGTGGAACAACCTCCTGGTTTCAGATAGAATGACCAAGTCTACAGGCTCAGGAAAGTCTTGTATGGTCTAAAACAAGCACCCAGAGCATGGTATGATACACTTTCTCAATTTCTTACTGACCATGGTTTTATCAAAGGAACAGTTGATAGAACCTTGTTCAGGATAGAAGATGGGAAATATATCTTACTAGTTCAGATATATGTGGATGACATCATATTTGGATCTCCAAATCATCATATGTGTGAGAAGTTCTCAGCTCTGATGAAAGGAAAGTTTGAGATGTCTATGAAAGGGGAGATGAATTTCTTTCTTGGACTTCAGGTGAAACAGACTAAAGAAGGAATTTTTATCAATCAGGCAAAATACACCAGAGATCTAATTGCTAAGTATGGTGTACATAATTGCAATGTAGTTAGAATTCCTATGAATACTAACTACAAGATGGATCCTGATCCTGAAGGAAAATCAGTAAATCACACTGATTATAGAGGGATCATTGGATGATTGCTCTATCTCACAGCAAGTAGGCCTGATATTACATTTACTGTTGGGATATGTGCAAGATACCAAGCTAATCCTAAGGTTAGTCACATGGAGGCTGCTAAAAAGATTCTGAAATATCTTAAGGGCACTATGAATAGAGAATTATGGTATCCAGCTGATGATAACCTTGAATTAACTGGTTACTCAGATGCTGATTAAGGTGGATGTAGAATTGACAGGAAGTCTACTACAGGAACTTGTCAATTTCTTGGAAGTAAACGGATATCATGGTTTTCAAAGAAACAGACATCAGTATCAACCAGTACTACTGAAGCTGAATACATGGCTGCAGGAAGCTGTTGTGCACAGATTCTTTGGCTCAGACAACAATTGAGGGATTATAAGATTATAGCCAATGAAGTACCCATATTTTGTGACAATAATAGTGCAATTGCTATTACACAAAATCCGGTATTGGACACCAGATGTAAGCATGTTGATATCAGACATCACTTCATCAGAGATCATGTTGAGAAGAAGGATATTAGAATGGAGAAAATTCATACTGATAAACAGAGAGCTGACATCTTGACTAAACCTTTGGCTGAATCAAGATTTCAGGAACTATCAGTTGAATTAGGTATGTTGGATCCAGTTGAATAAGGTAATCAGGGTAAATTTGAAGGTGTTCAGATGCATGAAGTGTTTCAGAGATCACTGAAAAACTCAGGATAAAATAAGGTTTTTATCACTGAGTCTTGGGAAACTCAGTAACCTTAGTTCAGTTATCAAATATACAATGAATTTTTTTCAAGGTCAGAACTCAGTAAGACTGATAGTTAAAAATGGTCTGAAGTAGTTAATGACTCATGCACCTCATTTATTGTCTAACTGACTCTCAGAAATCAATGGCCATAAATGATAAAACACCTGAGGAAATAAATGGGCGGGACTTTTGAAATTCTCGAGAAAGGTCAACAGTCTGTAGAAACAGTGATTAAAAGAACTGTTCATTAATCACCAATAAGGATAAAAATTGGCGGCTTGTACCCGCCAGTTGTTCTTTCAACTACCCGTTTTTAGCATAAATTAATCCTAACCGTCAATTCTTTAAATCTACGCGGGTATCCTTGGATCAAAACTTTTCCAAAATATATACCCCTTTCAAACCTCCATTAAACTCTATTTCAAAAAACCTTCATCTTCACAGAACACTCTGCTTTCAAAACTTCCGATTACCCAGAGTTCTCTTCTATATCAAAACCCTTCACAAAATTCACCAAAATGACGTTCACTATCTTTGACAAACTTGTTGTTTCCAACAAACCCTGGTACGAGAATGTTGTCTCTCTGGAAGGTACATCAAATGCGGCACACGAGGAGGAGGCGTTGAATATGATCCGATTGGCCAAACTCACCTGTCTGGTCGCAAATTGCCCAGATGCCGAATACTCATGAGAGGTAATCGAATTCGTAGCTAATATGCAACTTGATGAAGATAACTGCATAGACTCTAGGATTACCGTCTCTCATTTGATTCATGGTGAAAAGTATGTGGATTTTGTTAGAGAGCTCTACATAATCCCTAAAAATTTGAATGTTGTTTATGAGTTGAATGATAGAGGGGAGGACCCTACGTTGTACATGATGGGTAGGGAGCAAGAGTTTTTAGATAAAATTGTGGAAACCCCTGTTAAGTTTGAGGCCACATTGAACAAGAAGCATTTGAAACCAAAATATCGGGTGCTTCTTGACATTGTAAGCAAATGCCTCATGAGTTGGTCTGGAAGCTTCGAGCAAGTCAGTAAGCCAAAGCTGAGGTTGATGGCAGCCATTGAAGACTCTCCTTCAAGGGCATTTAATTGGTTACAATACCTGATAAAGGTGGTCAGTGATCAAGTCAAACATGTTAAAAAGGAGAAAGACACTATAGTGATTAAAGGAAAGATCCAGCACGCCACCAAGATTGCTTTCATCTTAGAAACCTGCAGGGAAGAGGAAGATATTTTTGCTGATTCAAAAGCCTTTCCTGTATCCAAGATAATGTTTAGGTCAACCAAAAAGGCAATAAGGAGCGGGAAAGAAAAGCCTACTGAGTCTCAGGAGGAGACTGCAGATGAAGAAGCTGAGGAAGATGCTCCTGCAGTTGAGCCAGTCAGGGAAACCAGAAAAACAACTCAGCAATCCACTGAACCTAGTGTGGAAGAGGTTAAGAAAGCTAAGGGGAAAACCCTTCTGAAAATCAAAAGGGAGGCCGGAGAAAAACTGAAAACAAAAGCCTTGGCTCCTCAGAAAAGAAAAAGGCTTCAGACAATTGCTGAGAAGGAAGCCAGTGAAACTAAAGAGAGTCAGACTGAAGCTCAACAAAGACTGAAATCACCACTCCAGGTTTTGGCTCAGGTGGTAAAGAATATAGAGGAAAATGAGGTTGCTGAGGAGGAAAATGTGTTCTCTGAGGTAATGGAAACCTCCATTGCCCAAGATAAAATTTCTCAAGAAATCTTTACAGGTTCCCAACAACCTGCTAAAGATAGCCAAATACAGATCCCACCCTTACACCTCTCAGAGCCAAATGAACCACAAGAAATTCTGAATCTTGATGCCTTGCTTACTGAACCATTTCTTGATCCATCTGCCCTACAAATTATCCAAACAAAAAAAAAACAATTCCTCCACCACTACAGAAAGGAGAAGTTGAGGAAGATGAATGGAGGAGCAAGGGAGAAAGATTTGTTTTGGATAAGTATCCTGAGCTCACAGCATTTCCTGACCTTCAGGATCTGTTCATCCGACTGAGGACAACAGTATACATTCTGAATCAAACTCTGCCTGATATGCTAAACATTGATGCATTCAGAGGAGAGGAATGGTGGTCTGAGGAGACAACCATTCTCACTGAGTTTTCAGGATTTAGAAAATCAAAACTCAGGATGAAAGTCTCAGACTTTGATGAGCTGGTAAAGAGTAAGATTGCTGAAAGGAGGCCAAGTGGAACATGAGAAACTAGTGGGAATGATGAACAAAGAAAGGATAAAGATGGAGAAGATGGAGAAAAAGGGAATGAACCTGAGAAAGAGGACACTCAAGCTGAAAAGATCATTCCAGCTGCTGATACAGAAATTCCTCAGACTGAAGATAGAACCCTTCAGGTGCCTTTTGGCACTATTACTCATTATGCCAAAATTACTAAAGAACCTATCATTAAGTTTGCTGATTTTGGTATGCAGACTGAGGCTCAGTCAGGACATACTTCTCATGCTCAAATGATTGATCTGACTCCAATCTTGGATGAACTAAAGAAAGTTGAGCCATTGATAGCCAAAATGACACAGATGGAGATGATGGTGGCTGATCAATCAAAGAAGATGGAGGTTGCTCTGCATGAACAAACTCAGACCATGATTAATCTGAGCACCTCTACTGAAGTTAAAGCAGTTCAGGAGGAAGTGGCTGCGAAGATAAGTGACCTAGATACAAAGATGGGAGACATGTCCAAGAAAATGTCTGAAGAACTTGATGCAAAATACAATGAAAGGACAGCCTATCTAGAAAAGAAGCTAATGATCAAGCTAGTTGTTAAAGAAATGAGTTAATTGCTCATGTCCAAGATGACAGAACTGATGCATGGAGTTCTTGCCAATCAGTTTGCTCCACTTTCTTAAGAAGTCTCAGTTGGCAAGAATGTCCTTAGGCGTATGGAGGATGAACTAGATATTCTGGCTGGAGAAATAAGAGCCATTAACAAAGAACAGTTCCATATGGATTCTACTCTTTCCCAGATTCTTCCTATTTATGATGCCAAAAAGGGGGAAAGGACTTCTCACTCAACAAAGGGTAAATTAGATGATCATTTGAAGAAAACCATTGAGAAGAAAGCTCAGCAGGAACTAAAAGCTAAACATGTTCTGAAAACTCTACAAGAAATCGAAGCAACTGAAAAGTTGAAATTAGTTGAGCCAGAAGATACTGAGTTTATTCAGACAGACAGACAAAAAGCTCAGGAAGCAATGATCTTGAGAAGATCAGAAAGAAGAAAGGCTGAAACAAGTCTGGCGGCTGAAGCACATGCTGTTGTTGAGACAGCTGACCCAAAGAGAGCTGAGAAAAGAAAGTTTGTAGCTTTCATAGAATCTGAGAAAAAGAAGATGAAAGTATCTGCCAAACCAGTACAGAGAAAATTGATTGTTGATTTCTCTGAACCTGAAGAGTGTGAAACTCAGAATGAGCCAGAATCTGAATCTGAGAAATTGCTTCAAGAAGGTTTTGGAACCTATGACACAAGTACTCAGATCAAGGACTTTGACTGGAACAATAAGCTCATTGCTCTACGTGTTGAAAAAGAGAAGAGACAAGCCATGTCTGTATCAGGAGCAGAGCTGACCAGGAAAAAGAGGGAAGAAGAGCAGAACAGGAGGGGAAGCTTCAGAAACTTCATGGGCAAAAGATGGGGTAAGACCAGAGTACAGACCAAAGTGCATAAATGGCCACACATTGATAAATGGATGCCAATCCAAATCATTAATGCCTGGGAAGAAGTCAAGAGAACCTTCTGGTTCAATCCTGACGTTCTGGAAGAATGGAGAGGAGAATGCCCTGATCGCAATGAAGCCTTCCTAGAATATCTGCTGACATTCTATCATGAGTACTTATAGAAATGGATGAATCTGGCTGATGAACACAATGTGTCCCTAAAGGCACCAGGTCAGTATAAGTACCCCGCTCCTAGATTCAGCAATGGAATCATAAATGAAGCTGTTATATCCAAAGAAGTTGCCGAGTATGCTGCTCAATTAGGACTGACAGGGAGCCACCCAGAGGTCATCAAAAAAAGGGATGCGTTGAAGAAGAGATACTATGGGATGTTCAATCTTGAAGTCCCTGATGATGAAGTTGAAGAAGATTGAAGACTTTGAATCTGTGTGTATGTCTACTGTTTTTTTTTAAAAATTTTCATTGTAAAATGTAACTCCTATCTTACAATCAATGAAATATGTTTTTCTTTGCTCAAACAAGATAATATCTCATTATCTTTTAATATGTTTTATACTCATCTGATATGCCTTTTTAATATAATAGACAACTGAAACCTGAGTATAGGTTAGGTTTTCTTAAATGTAACAAGATGGTTTTGGCATCATCAAAAAGGGGGAAATTGTTGGGAGATGAATTTAAATAAAATTTTGATTAGATCCCAAAACCCCTGAGTATGACATGTTCAGGATAATCTTGATAGTCTGAGTCAGGTTTCAGTATAGAATAGTTCAAGAGACATCTGCACCATGTATAGTCAGCAGATATAGATCAGGATTTTTTTAAAATACTGAAGACTCAGAAGATACTGAAGACTCAGGTATCACTGAATGCTAAGAAGGACTCTGAAGAATATCTACCTGAGGACATACAAAACTGAGGAAGACGATCATTTATAAGAAATAAATGTTGCCCAAATAGTTAAGTGCAGACAAAAGGAACTAAAAATAAGTGTTGTTTAAGGTTGTCTCATTCAGAGAGATTGACTAAAAGAGCCGTTTTGTTTGTCTACATTCACTGAAGACAAGAACCAATCAGAGAAAGACAACACTGTACTTTACTGACACTGAAAGCGATAGGGCAATGAACATTGTCAGTAGTACTATGTTCCAGACTGCAAAAATTGGTGATTGGCTACATGGCTGCATATTTCCCAAAACATGCAAGGGTGCGTTCAAACCCTAAAAATAGTCGTTCATCAATAACCATATAAGGAAACTCTTGATGTTATCTCTTCCAACAGATAGATTTTCAAGAGTGACCTTAGAGAACTTGCCTATAAATATCAGTGACCTTCACCATTGAAAGGTTACGGGAAATCAAAGCAACTCCAGAGCTCATTCGTATTATTGCAACCTGAAGCACTCGAAAAACCTAAGATTTTCCAAGTGTTTCACATTGAAGAGAGCTCATTCACTAAGCCTAGATTCGATATATATCCAAAGCTTAGTAGAGATATCCTAGCCTTTGAATTTGTCCTTATTGTCAAAGGATATCTCACCCTAGTTGGAAACCAACCCAACCCAAACACTTTTATTAGGTAGTTTGAGTGTGTGTTTGATTGTTGGTGAGAAAGAGTTATAAAGAGTGAGTAAGCTGCAATTGAGTCAGCTAGAAAGCTCTAGAGGAGAAGTTAGTAAGCTACTTGTGGTAGTCTGAAAACTTATGTGTGTTGAGTTAGTAAGCTGCAGTAGTCAGCCAGAAAACTCAAGGTAAAAAAGTTAGTAAGCTGCTGTGGTCAGCCTGAAAGCTTTAGGTGATAGCGTGTTAAGGAATTTCTCTGAAAGATCAGAGAGAGTGGACGTAGGAGCTTTGCTTCTGAACCACTATAATTTGCTATGTTGTTTGCTTTCTGTACTGCATTCTATCTGCTGCATATTTTCACTGAAAGCGTACTGATTTTCTTGATATTTAGTTGGAAACAATCCACTGAACTTGCATCAAACTTGATCACTGCCTTAACCACTGTTTTGACTAAGGAAAAGATTTTCAGCAAGATAAAACGAGTATAAACTTAGGGCCAACACGTCTGCACTCTTGATTAGCTAGAACAGATACTTACCAAACTGAATCAACTCTACTGAGTATTCAGTAAGATAATTATCTGATCCAAGCTTCTCAGGATCTCTGATATAACTCAGGATCAGTTGGGCTAATCTGAAGCTTCTGAAAGCTGCTCAGGATCACTGTCTCAGTATACTTTGACTCAGGGCGATTTGTGCTTCTCAGGGCAAAATTCTCAGGACATCCTGACCCTTCTGATTTCAGTGAAAGAAAAGTTTTAAAAATCACTGAACACGTGTATTCCCCCCCCCCCATACACTTGTAAGACTCGTTTTCACCGGGACCAACATACAGAATGAGACATCAGCTGCCAGAACACCTCAACAAAATGAAGTAGCAGAATGGAGAAACAGAACACTCAAGGAAGATGCTCGCACTATGTTAGCTGAACATGCAACTCCAAACCGTTTCTGGGCAGAAGTTATCAACACAGCATGTCACACTCAGAACAGATTTCTCTGATTAAGATTCACTTCAAAACACCCTATGAACTATGGAAGGGCAGAAAACCTCGTGTTTCTTACTTCCATATTTTTGGGTGCAAGTGTTTTATTCACAACAATGGGAAGAGCCAGTTGAAAATCTTTGAAGCTAAATCAGATGAGGGTATATTCTTAGGGTATTCCTCAACCAGCAAAGCTTTCAAGGTGTTCAACAGACGAACCCTAGTTGTGGAAGAAACACCTCATGTGGACTTTGATGAGACATTTTCTGAAGAAGAGAAATCGCCGTAACAAAAAGCATCAGATCAACAAAGATTCGATGCTCGTAAAATGGATCAGTTAAGTATCAAAGAAAAGGGATCAGATCACGTAACAGTGTATGTCCCTAAACTTGATCTTAATGATTCACCAGTCAAAAGGACCTCACTCTCGTGCACGCATAACTGTCAATGAAGAAGTTCGGGACCGAGAGGCGAAGAATAACCGAACCATCTGGTTCAGGGGGAACACCTGATGTTCCTGCAGACAGATATCAGCATATGATGATTCCAACATCAGCTGAGACTTGTCCATGCCAAGTGGATCCTATTATTGTACCTCTCCAAATCTCTAGTGATGAATCACTATCAGAAAAGGATGATGATCTTCAATCAGATGAAAATCAGAAAAGAAGGACCTGGATAACCAGTCATCCAACTGATCTGATCATCGGAGACCCATCTGATAGAGTTAAAATTAGACATCAGATTGGTGAAAGTGCCATGTATTGTTGCTATCTGTCTTTGAAGGAACCAACCACGATAGAAGAAGCTCTACAAGATGCCAGCTGGATTTCGGCTATGCAAGAAGAATTAGAGCATTTCGAGAGAAATCAGGTTTGGGAACTGGTAGACAGACCAACTCATCAAGATGTGATAGGAACCAAGTGAGTATTCAAGAATAAGAGGGATGAAAATAATGTCATCATCGGAAATAAGGCAAGACTTGTTGCGAAGGGGTATTCACAATCAGAAGGAATTGATTATATGAGACCTTTGCACCAGTTGCTCGCCTGGAAGTTATTCGGTTGTTTCTGGTATATGCTGCCCATAGAGGCTTTATTGTGTATCTGATGGATGTAAAGAGTGCATTCTTAAATGGGGTACTAGCGGAGGAAGTTTATGTTGAACAACCTCCTGGCTTTGAAGTAGGCAACCAGGTGTACCGTTTAAGAAAAGCTCTCTATGGCCTGAAACAAGCTCCTAGAGCTTGGTATGATACACTATCTCAGTTCTTGATAGACAGCGGATTCACTAAAGGAACAGTGGATAGAACCTTATTCAGAATGGAAGACGGTGAAGACATTCTGATGGTTCAGATTTATGTGGACGATATTATTTTCGGATCTCCCAAAAAAAGTCTATGTGACAGATTCAGCAAACTGATGCAAGGGAAGTTCGAGATGTCCATGATGGGTCAGATGAATTACTTTCTGGGTCTTCAAGTCAAACAAAGTACAGAAGGGATATTCGTCTGTCAGGCAAAGTACACTAGGAATCTGTTGGCTAAGTTTGGAATTCTGAATAGTAAGGAAGCCAAAATTCCTATGATGACTGGATTCAAGATGGATCCAGATGACAATGGTCAGAAAACTAATCAGAAAGAATATAGGGCTCTCATTGGATCTTTACTATACCTGACTGCCAGCAGACCAGATATAACATTTGCAGTAGGTGTATGTGCCAGATTTCAGGCAAATCCGATGCAAAGCCACCTGGAAGCAGCTAAGTGGATTCTTAAGTATCTGAAGGGGACAGTAAACCTTAGTTTATTAACCCATCAGATGATAATCTAGAGCTTAGTGGGTATTCTGATTCTAATTATGGAGGTTGTAGAATAGACAGAAAGTCAACCTCAGGTACATATCAGTTCTTAGGAAGTAAGCTGATCTCTTGGTTCTCAAAGAAACAGACATTTGTTGCCACATCTACTACTGAAGCAGAATATATGGCCGTAGGAAACTGTTGCTCCCAACTGCTCTGGCTTTGTCAGCAGCTGAGGGATTATAACATTGTAGCTACAAATGTGCCAATATTCTGTGACAGTAATAGTGTTATTGTAATTACTCAGAATCCTGTTTTACACACAAGATGCAAGCATGTGGATGTCAAACATCATTTCATAAGAGATCATGTGGAAAAGAAGAATATCAGAATGGAAAAGATTCATACTGATAAACAGAGAGCTGACATCTTAAACAAGCCACTAGCTGAAGTCAGATTTAGAGAATTATGTAATGAGCTAGGACTTCTAGACTTAGGAGAAAGTGCACCAGAAATTTTTGGTGGACTAATCTCCAAGACCAGTTGGTTAAGAAACTGACAAAAGAAAAGGAATCAGTTGAGAAGTGGAATGTCAACTGACCAGGAAGGATCAGTCAAGGACTGATCAGAAAATGGATAACAGTTGAAGGGGGAACTTCAACTGATCAGATAGGATCAGACAAAACCTAATCAGACAAGTGGGACATTGTTGCGAAATACTAAGGATTAGGCTACAATTAGTAAGGTCAACAGTAATCAGGCAAGCCAGATCATAACATCGTGGTAACTGACTGATTACAATATCAGCCAGTCAGATAAGTTTTCCATTTTTTTTAGTCTTACTAAGTTATGCTAGTTATTACTGTGCCCATTACTTGATGACGTCATGTCTGCAAGCATTAAATGCGGACGTGGGATTTTTGTGTTAAATGCATTTATTACGAGTTTTTAAGTCCAAAAGTCTGCCGTTTTTAAATCCTTGACCGCATGATATTATTACTTTTCAACCACTTAATATTAACCGTCCGATTAAACCAAGGATACTCAAGTGCTTTCAAAATCTTCGTGCAAAACTTTCCCTCCCACCTATTTAGAACCCTATAATTCCTTTTTCTATAACCTTTCGCATTTCTAACACTCAAAAACGCAACCGATTCCAGAAAACTTCATACAACTCTCTTCATTCAGCGATTAATCCTCTTTTTCAAAATCTTACATCGCTTTTCTGGTAATTTGCGTATTTTATATTTGTTGTTTCATATCTATTATGTGATAGGGTTACAGTTTATATATGCATATGGTATTCTGTTCATCTGTTAAAATCGTGTCTATGTTTAATCTCTGCATTCTCTGAACAAAATGTTTAATTGGGGTTTTTACTTATGCACTTATTCAACATACTGCCTAATGCACCTTGCACATTTTTAACACTTGATAGGGTTTGGAAAACCTAACTTAGACTGTATATGTGTTTACATAAATGGCAACTTCAAAAGCTACCCCTGAAGTTTAAGATTATGCATTAATGATAAAGGAAATTGTTGACGAGAAATATGTTGATTTCACAACGACAACTGATCCAGAATCCCTGGAAATTCTTGACTGTCTTCGCCAAAGTGGACTAGAGCAATTTTGCTACAGACATCTGGACAGTGTTGCCATCATTGAATCTCTGGAGTTCTTGAGGAAATTAAGGGACACAGATAACAAAGAACTTTATTCGTCTATTGGAGGGACAAGAATAGACGTCTCAAATGATTACCTACAGAGGATCTTTGCCCTGCCAACAAGAAGGAATGCTCCCGATGAATTCAAGGTTGGAATGACGGACAAGGAATACCTTCAAAAGGTGCTTTTGCGACCTGCCAACATTGGTAATATTATAAATGTTAAGGCACCTTTTCTGAAGAGGAAGTATAGATTACTTTTTGAAATTGTTTTAAAAGTAATCTTGGGGATAACATTCAGTCCTGATGTCGTGACTCAGCAGAAACAAAATGTTATGGCCACTATTATTGAGAAGGCATAGGACATGAACTGGTTGGGCCTGTTCAAACACCGATTGTTGCAGGAGACAGATAAATTCATGATTGATGAGCACAATCATGTTGTGCTATCTAAGAGAGTCAGCAACATACACAAGGTGTCCCTGATTCTTGCCGACAAGATTCCTGACTACAGATGGTCAGATCAAGAAAGGAAGGCATGCGTGCCCAAATTCAAAGTCATTCTCTCAAGAGACGAAAAATTACCCGGCCAAAAGGATGATGACCTTACTCCTTATGTGCCCAAATCAAAGAAAATCATGGCACAAACCTCTTCGGTGCAATCTGAAGCACAGGGTCAGCCCAAGAAAAGGATTGTGAAACGGAAGTAGTTAGCAACAAAGCCAGCTAGGGAAGCTAAAGAGACAAGTGAGAAATGGCAGAGGAAGCTCACTACAATGCTTCCGAAGAAGACTGTATTGCCATCTGAGGGACTTAGAGACGAGGATTCTGATGTAGAAGTTTTGGGGGAAACTGTTGCTGAACAGATAGTTAGCTCTGAGAAAGATGGAACTGAACTGGAGGAAATTGCTGAGGCAGAAGAAGGACAGGAAGTTTCGGAGCCTTCTGATTCTGCCCACTTTAGTTCACTATTCAAAAAGCCAGCTCAAGAACCCATTTTCTTTCCCAGATCCCCCACCCCCACTTCAAAATCTCCATCACCCTCTTTCACAAAATCCAAAACTCCATCACTCAACAGCCAATCCACTCCTTCTCAACCGGAACTAGACCAAGCTTCACCTGAACCAATTCCTTCAGAAGTTACTATGCCAAAAGAACCTTACTCACCAGGCCAGTCAGATTGGCAGAAGGCTATGTTTGTTTCTGTGATCAACAATCCCTTCAACCGCAGAACTGTGATTGAACCTGACTCACCAGAACAGGTTCACCCTGCTGTCAAGTTCTTGAGACTACGTGTTGATAATTATTTGAACAAGACCTTCCCTTTTCTGGTGGAACACTGGGGGTCAGACAGCAGGTGGTGGATATTCTGTTTTGGAGAGATATCAGACTGCAGGAAATTGAGAATTTTCTGATAATCCTCGAGGTGTTGGGCCAACCTGCGTTTGTTTACATGGAATTAAAGATGTAGCAGTTAGCTAGAGTCAACAGTGTAGCAGAGTTAGCATCAGATGCTGATGTTAACTGGTTGATTAATAAGAAGATGGGTTATCCAGATGAGAAGGAAGATACGGTGTATGCTGATGATGAGATAGCTGCCGATGAACCAGTTGAGGGTGAAGCAGATGAGACCCTAACTGGCGAGGCATCAACATCTGAGAAGGCTATCATGATTACACCTGAGACCCTAGATCTTCTTTCGACGACTATTCAAGATGGGGTAAAGGTATCCGTTGAAGCTCAATTCAACGTTCCGGCAGTAAATCTGATGAGTCAGATGGAAGAAAAGACAAGGTTAATAGTTGAGTCAGAACGAAACCTTACAGCTACTAATCTCTCCGATATGCATGTTGATATTGCCGAAAGAGAGATGAAGCGAATTGAGCTGCTGACAGATAAACTTGGTGCTGAGGTGTGTACGTTGTCTGACATCAGAATCTTGCTCGAAGAAGTTTATAAATCTCTGATGAAGGCAGACACCAGTTTTGATGCATCTTGGCGAAGATTCAAAGTGTCTATGTCTAAGGCCAGAACTATGCTGGAAAAAGCAGTAAGTAAGATGTTGGGACCAGCTCAGTCAGACACGACCATTCGCATAACTCCTATGGAGATTGATGAGCTGAAGCAAGAAATGCTGAAACAGTTTGGGATACTTGAACAGAAGCTAGCAAGTCTTTCTTATGAAACCAAAAAGGGGGAAGGAAGTGAACCAGAAAAACAAGCTGGAACATCTGAAGGTCCACTCACCATAGTTGCTGCCCAAGACCCAAAACATGTTGCTGCTAAGGTTCCCGACACTGAACTTGCTGAAATGTTCTCTACTATTGAAGAACACAGCAGACAACTTGAAGATCAAGAAAAGACTCTATCTTAACAGAAAGTTTCAATGAAAGATCTGACTGCTCGTGTAGACAGAATTGAGGATTTTTCCTCAACTGTTCAGAAATTCTTTGTAACTGATGATCAAGCGAAGAGTCTTGAGCTGATAAAGAAGATGGAAGCAGAAGAAACGGTTGTAACTGAAGCTGAAAAGAAAAAACAACTGAAAGGAAAGAAGCCCATTCAGAAATCAGTTGTTACTAAATCAGAGATGTTACTGAGCAAAGAACAGATGAATGAAAAGAAGAATCAAGACATCAGAAGGAAAGTCATTGAGGAAGCCACTAGGAGTCATAAGTTAAAAGAAGCAACTGGACTTAACCGAGCATACTTCAGAAGACAGAGGAAGAAAGCTTCCATTACTAAAGATATTGACTGGGAAGAAAGAGCAATACCTGCTCCGATTCTGAACATTGTGGTATGTCATGAAGATCTGCACGAACGATGGAAGATGATCAAAGTAGACTGGCTCTGTGATGTCTATATTATCCAGCGCATACCAGAAGACCCAGATCAGGTGAAGTTCGATGAAGAATTCCTCAACTGGCTAGAAATTAAATACGAAGATTTCTACGGAGTGGTGATGCGCGAAGGCTAAATCATGACCTTAGTGCCCACGGCACCTAGGTATGAAACTATGATACCACCACTCAGGTCAGACAGGTCCTTTGATCCCGTTGCTTTCAAGAAATATACTATCAGACTCTGGAACGAGGAGATATCATTGAAGCTAACAGACGGAGAGATGTACTTATCAAATTATATGATATCTTTGAAATTCCTAGGGATCTGAGGACTGCTCTATAAGTTTTCCTTGTTAGGATCAGATGTTAGGTTTTCTGAGATTCTCTGTACCTGTATCTCCTTATACTTAATGAGAATCAATTATCTTTTCTGATCTTAAAACAACTTCTCATTGTCTTCTGATTTCTATTGACTGTCATTTACATTCTATATGGTTATCTGTTTTTCTGATTATATGTTTTGGTTCCATCAAAAAGGGGGAAATTGTTGGGAATTTTGTAGTTTTGATGGAAGTTTCAAAACAGATTGTAATAGGACCAGTCAGACCTGTTAGCTGACTGGTGATTTAAATAGCAGATAGGATGACCAGCTAATATGTATAGACAGCTGATGTAATGAATAGGTCACATATTGAGGGGGAACTTCAATATGTATAGGTTAAGTCTTGAAGAAGATCAGAAGACCAAACGAGTCAGAAGATCAGAAGATCAGACGAGTCAGATAGTCAGATGATCAGGTGAAGACATGAAGCTGAAGACCTGAAGATCAGATGACTACCAGAAAAACAAGACCAGAAGACTTACATCAGAAGAATGAAGAAGAGTCTGCTAGTTGTGCTAAGACAACTTGCATAAGAAGACTCAGTAAGGTAGATTGATCAATTATATCTGATCAGGTCAGCTCACATCAGGTGACAACTGATGGTTCACCAGATCATACGAGGTTAATTTGACAAGTAGAATACCAACCTTAGTTGGTAAAGCAAACACTGAACAAGTGTACTTGTTAACCAATAAGATCGAGACACGTATGTACGAAGCTGACAATGCGGGATTCGGTGCTGCACAGTCAAACGGCTAGAAAGGACAAACTTACATGCTTTCGGCCATGCCATCCCTGAAGCACGTCACATCAAGCCTGCAAATCTACCTAAAATAGCCTGAAATTCAAATTGCTCTCCAACGGCTCTTTGATTTCAAGGTCTATAAATATGGGATCAACCTTCAGAGTAAGGTTACGGAAATAATCATAAAGCTCAAGCAATCAAGATTTCCGCACAAAGAACACAACTCAAGATTTATTCTAAGTGTTCAACCCATAGTTCTTAGCATTGAATTTTTATCCTTTAGCCTTAGGCTACTCAAATACTAGGATAGAATTCCAGTTGGAACACAACAAATCTTATGTTGGTGTATACTGTAAAGCAAACTTTTAGTGAGCTTTTGTGGATGTATATTCAATTTCCTCATTATCTTAAATAAATGGTTTTTCACATTATTGCATTCTTATAAATTGCTTATGTGTTTGTTTATCTTATATTGTAGACTATGTGGTGGGTTTGTAGTCACACAGAAGATGTTGGTCCCGGGGTAAACGAGTCTTACACGTGTATGGGGGAAGTGGTATCAGAGCAGTGGTTCATTTTGACCACTTGCTTTGGTAGCCATAGTCTTGCTCACTGAGAGACTCTAGTGGTCTACTGAATAGATCTTACTACTGATATCTTACAAGGCTCATTCATCATGCCTTCTAAGAAACTACCTATGTTCTCTATTGAGAACTATGATCTATGGAGATTGAGAATGCAGGCACATCTGTACTCTAAACAAGAAAGATGTGGAGAGTTGTCTCTTAAGGTCCATTTGAGTACACTGTTGTGAATCCCATAAATACTGATGCTGAGAAAGATGATCCCTGAGATGAACTTCCTAAATCTGATTACCAACTTACTCCTAAGGAGAGAAAGTTAGTCAACTTAGACTATATTGCTAAAGATACTCTTTACAACATTATTGATAATGGTGTTATGGGAATAATTTCCCATTGTGAAACTGCCAAGAAATTTGGGACACACTTGCTATCATGTGTCAAGGCACAGATCATATCAAAGAGAACAAACTATTTGTTGCCATTGCAAAATTTGATAGTTTTGAAATGGAATATGGTGAATCTATTGAGAAACTGGAAGTTAGATTCACTAGTATCATGAATGATCTGAATGCTCTTGGGAAAAGATACCCAAAAAGAGAAGTGACACTGAAAATCTTGAGAGGTCTCACTAAGAAATGGGACATTCATGTTGTGGTGATTGAAAACACCAAAAATATTGACTCTATGTTATATCAACAAGTTTTCTCTGAACTGAAAGCTTATGAATTTGTAATTGATAAGAAAACTAAGAAACCTAATAGCGAAGATGATGCTTCATCTAGCAAAAATGTGGCTTTCAAAGCACAAGGAAAAATCTGCAATACTAAGGAACCTGAGATCTCATCAAGTAAAAATCGGGATGAAAAAGATGAGACAATTGCCTTGATGGAAAGAAGGTTTGAAAAACTAAACAGCAGATATGGAAAGTACAAAAAGTATTAAAAGAATACTAGGTACAGGAATAGGAACAACTCAGAAGCTGAGGACAAGTCCACTGAGAAGAAGAAGGACCACAAAACTGAAGGATCTTCATACAGAAAGAAGGACACAAAGCCCAAAGAAGAAAGTGATCAGGATGATGATACCAACAGATGCTACAACTGTAAAAAGAAAGGTCACTTCCAGTATGACTGTCCTGACTTGAGTTCCAAGGAAAGAAGAGAAAGACAAGCCAAAAAAGACAAGAAGTATTCAAGCAAGAAGGTTATGGTTGCTGAAGAAGAACATACTGAAGGAGAATCCAGCTCTTCAGAATAAATGTTCTCAGATAGTGATAGTGATGATGTTTGTCTTGTTGCTATTGAGGAGGTAAATTCTTCTATCTTTGTTGCTGCTCCTACACAAGCACCTAAGTTGTCAAGTTCTTCTATAACCAACAATTTTAACCTGATGGGTTCTTTTGAGAATCTGATGAAGGACTATTCTGTGTTACAAGAACTGTTCATTGAAACTCAAGAGCAGAATGAGGAAGTGACTACTGAAAATCTGAGGTGGAAAAACTCTAATGCTGCTGAGATCACTTCTCAATTAATGGGAGCTACTAATGAACCAGATGTTCTGAAAGTGCAGCTCTCAGAGAAAGAGAAGGTGATAGAGGCCCTGAAAGGAAAGCTAGAGAAATCCGCTGAGGAAAATCAGCTTATCAGGACTGAATTCAATGACCTCTTTGAGAACATGAAACTCTAAAGAAAAGTGAATATAGTTTGCAGAGAAAGTTAGCTCTATTGAATTATGCATCTAAAGCAAAAGATGAAATTCAGAGTTATCAAAGACCTGCAACTATAAAGGTTGGATTGGGATATAATCCAGGGGGAACTTCACATGGTCTTCTGAATGTTGCTTCTACTAGTGGCACTAAGACTGTCTTTGTTAAACCGGCGGTTCGTACTGATCTTCTTATTAAATAACAACCCCGTGTTTTGGACAAGGGTAAAGGACCTATGGTTTCAGAGAACCTGAAGGTTCAGGTAGGAAAGTCCAAACCTCAGGTAAAGGCTAGAAAACCTGAACACTCAGTAGGAAATCCTCATTTAGTACTTCAAGCCTCAGTTAAGAATATCAACCTGAAGAAATCTGCACTGAACCATCAGAGGAATCTTCAGAAGAGAAACACTCAGCCGAGAAACTTTCAACTGAGGAGACCAAGTCCTCAAATTACTGAAAGACCACAATTTCAGTACAGGCAACCTAAACCCCACTTGTCTAAGGGTAAAGGTTTCCTAAACCCAAGTCAGCAGAGACATAGACCAGCTGCACCAAGGCCAAAGCATGAACAAAAGGCCTGAACTATAGAAGAACTCTAAGGCTCATGTTCATGCTAAGGCTGACACTCATACACAAGATACTGCCAAGGCACCTAGGGTACTGAATGTGTATGTAGATGTTTATGGAAGACAAATCAGCCACTCTAAAGTAATTAGAGTTGTGAGGCAGATTTGGGTTCCAAAAGGTACAGCTAACCTGGTAGGACCCTACACCAAATGTGTACCTAAGGCCTGATTTTGTTTCAGGTGAAGGAGAAGGGCACTGAGCTGAATAAAGACAACATAGCCCTGATAAGTGGAAGTGAAATGACACTTGTTGCATGGTATCTGGACAGTGGATGTTCAAGGCACATGACAGGATACAAACAATTACTCACTGACTATGTTGAGCAGAAAGGCCCTCAGATAACTTTTGGAGATAATTCTAAAGGACAAACTAAAGGATATGGAACATTTGAAGTTGATATTGTTCATATCCATGGTGTATCATATGTGTCTGGTTTAAAGCATAACTTGCTTTCTATCAGTCAATTCTGTGACAAAGGATTCAGTGTTGAATTCTCAAAGAATTTGTGCTATGTGAAAGATAATATTTCACAAGTATTACTGACTGGTACTAGAAAGAGAAATGTGTATCTTGCTGATTGGAGACTGACTCCTTTGGATACATGCTTAGTTGCTAAGAAAGCTACTGAAACCAATTGGTTATGGCACAAAAGGCTGAATCACTTGAACTTTAAAACCCTAAATAAACTTGTAAGATTGGCACTTGTGAGGGGATTACCAAATGAAGTATTTAGTAAAGATCATGTATGTGATGCTTGTCAGAAAGGAAAACAGATCAGAGCATCATTTAAAAGCAAAGTAGAAGTTTCTACTGATAGAATACTTCAATTGTTACATATGGATCTATTTGGTCCAGTGACACCTGTAAGTACTAATGATAGAAAATATACACTTGTGGTAATTGAGGACTACTCTAGATACACATGGGTCATATTCTTACACTACTAGAAAAACTAGTTTTAGTGACGCGCAAAAGCGTCACTAAAATTAGTCTATAATGACGCGTTTGCTTTTAGTGATGCTTTGTTAAGCGTCACATGATTTGGCGTTTCAAAAACCTATTATCGTGAATCTGGAAGCGTCACTATGAATGTCTATTGTGACGCTTGTATGTGTCATATTAGTGCTCTTTAGTAACGCTATTTGGTGACGCTAATTAGCTTCACCATAATATGTTTTAGTGATGCTTTCTCGCGTCACATGAAAACTTATAACTACCTTAACAACAGTGTATAGTGACGCTTAATTGTGTCACGAACTCGTTGTCTTGTGACGCATCATGTGTCATGATAAGCTCTTTTTGTGGCGTTTTTTTGAGTCACTGGGTTATATATAACTTACTTAACTACCTCGTTTAGGGACGCTTAAATATGTCACGAATTCATTGTCTTATGACACCAATATGTGTCACGATAAATATTTTTTGTGATGCTTTTTTACGTCACTACAATACATATAACTAATTTAACTAACTCGTTTAGTGAAGCTTAAACGGGTCACAAACTCACTATCTTATGACACAATTATGTATGACGATAAACATTTTTTTGTGAAATTTTTTTGCGTCACTAGGTTATATAAAACTAACTTGACTACCTTATTTAGTGACTTTTCTTATGTCACGTAATATTAATTATAATATACGTATATGTGAAATTATACATATATGCATATCTCTATACCTGCTCAAACATATATAATAATATAATAATTCAAATCATTTGTACCCGTATACATAAACATCATAATAATAAAATATTATTAACTTGTAAACACGAAACAATTAAATATATATAAAAAAAAATATATCGTCATTCACATGTGACATTTAAAAAGTAACATCACGAAAATAATAGCTATCAATCAAGACCAATCCAAACAAATGTACCAAAACTTTTAGTTCAATAATAAATTGCACCTAAATTATGTGTGACAATCCATTTTGTTGCACTCTCCTTATCTTGCATCTTCCAGTTGAACCTAAAATAACGAATGAAAGTGAAATAATTAATACTTGAACAGTTGAACTTGAAAGGAACTAAATTGAAACAAATGAAAGATTATCATTAGAAACTTAACAGATGCTTTGGCCAAACGTGCTATGTCCTATAGCTTGTCCAATATTTTTTACACCTCCAACTTTTCGGATTAATAGTTCCTCATATTTAATTGCCACAATAACTTTCACCTCACACTATTCACGTCCTAATAATTCTCCATTTCCTAATAGCTTAGCTGGATTTAAACTATCAATGGTGCCTTTCGCAACATGGACTGGAGCAGAAATACCATTTAAGAGAATCTTTGCTCCCACCTGTTAAAACAAATATTATTATTCTAAACTCAGGTCCAAGATTCAAGAAAAGGGGAAAACATGGAATTTAATTGGAACTATAAACCATATTTTCCACAACAAGAAACAACATAACCCTTGCACATCTGGCCAACTGTGTGTAAACAAGAAACCAAAATCAAGAAACTATCAAACATAATCCAACATAGTTTAAACAGTAAATTTCTGCATTTTGGAAGATGGGTAGAATTAATTACACCTATATGTATCCATATTCAACAGAATCAGTATTAACTGATGAGAAAAAACCAAAATATATAAATTGTGCTTACTTTGATTAATGAGAAATTATAAGTATATATACAAAAGTTCTCAGCTAATCTCACCTAACTCAACTAGCTAGAACTGTCTACTAATTCTGTTATTTTTAATAGAACAATAATTTCAGCAACTAACAAAGTTTTCTAACTAATTGATTAACACAAAACTCTAGACTCACCCTCTTTATGTATAACTCTAACATGATGCATTTGGCTATAAGCCGTCCAATGAACAATCAAAGAACTTCAGACCCAAAAATCCAATCAAAATAACCAAAGAATATATAAACATACTGAAATTTACAAAATTATACGTTCCTGCAAGGGGCGAGAAAGTGCACTTGAGGGCCTAGCAGATTGGGCAGGTGCAGAGGGCCTAACATATTTGGTAGGTGCAGAGGGCCTGTGATTAGACGAGTGTAGAGGGGCCAGTTAGGCGAGGGCAAAAAAGTAATGAGGGAGGTTGACGGGGCATTTGTGATGTTTGAATGTCTTCTCTTTACGTTCCTTTTCCAATTTTTCTTTCTCCATAGCCATATGTGGAATATCATCCTGGCGAAATGAATTACTACCATATACATCCTTTACAGTTACTCCGTAACCATACATGCGCACTCGCCACCTTTATCTTCACCAAGTACTTGAGAATATATATTAGTGGAGCCTACGTCTAGTGCACCATGTGGCAATTGGTTTTTTAGTTGTTGCATTTTTTCCTATATACAAATTTTACACAATAAAAATTATCACAAGGGAATAACTAGATTTACACTGTTATAAGAAAACAAAATTAGAGAAATGAATAAGGAAGCTTCACCAATGCATTGGTAACTTCGGGGTTAAATGAATTGCCATCTCGCGAGTAGCACTTTGAAAATATGTCTGCTCTAGCACTTATTTCCCACTCCTCATTGTCCATATCATCCTCATCTATCTCAGCTTTACGTAAACGTTCTTCCTGCTACATTTACCTTGGCCTCTTCATAGACTTGAGCAAAACTCCTTTTTCCAATTGTATGCTGCATTTTCTTCAATGCTCTATTTTCTTTATTTTTTTCGCATGTTTTCTAGAATATGTAATAAAACCAAGGTTTAAAAGTAAAACATTATTATAACGTGAATGAAACAGAAAATACAAAAAGACCACCTTGGACTCTTCACTACACCATTACTCTACGAGAGACTTCCATTGGTTTCTTTCACCCTTTTCTTTCATTAATATTTCAACCCTTCTACTTCTTTTTCCCTTGGTAATTAAGATCTACAAGATTCTCTTAAATATGGTATTAACACACTTTAATAAGGCTAAACTTAATAGACTTATATTCCAGTGTTTCAAATTTGGTACAATTTCTATTATAAACAAATACACAGTTACATATTTCTTTCTCGTACTTATAAATGGGACCATCTGCCTTTTTTGTTGTAATAATATTTTTTCTTTTTACCAAATGTGCCAATGCCCAAAACCAATTCAGTCAACACATGCCAACTAACTTAGAAATCATACCTTGAGGATCAATATGTTGCTCATGAACTTCATCATCAGTGTTCTGACCTCTATGTTGGTTAGCTGATAAAGAGTCTTGTTCATTCCTTCGGACATGAATTGAACTTCTATGGCTTATAGGCATTGCTACAATGAGAAAATATGATAAATTTCAGCCAATATGTTGTTTTACACCTTGAGGATCAACAATTAAAGGTTAAAAGATATCTCATCCAATATAATAATTAAAGTAATAGCAAAAGCATGGAAGCACAACGTATACTATTATATACCTGGAATGTTGACATGTTGCTCAAGAACCGCAGTAACTCTTTGTCCCCGCATCATTGATACACCATAATCTTTAAAATGTAGAAAAAGTTGACAAAAGAGAATAAAAATTAAGATAATTCTGAAAACGATAAATGAGTACTATAAAAGATGATGCATGCTACCTCGACGATGATCATATTTTTGATTAATGACAGCCTCACGTAAAGACAATGGCATCCTTTGGCCACTATTTGCATGAGCACTTTTTAGTTCTCTAGCCCTTGCTTGAAGATCATTTACGGTAATAGCTTTCCCGGCCTTTACCATTTTCCTGCAATCACAATTTTTTTAAAAATAATTATAACATGCTAAAACATAAATATAAGCAACAATTCATTATGGAAAGATATCAAAACTCATTGAAATGTAAAAGTATGATTTAGAATAAATGTAAAATGTTTTATCTTAATATTATTTGGTATTTACTAGTTTTAAAGAATATTTTTAAATAAAATATAAATATATAATATTTCATAAAAGAAATCTAGATAGAGCACTTGTTATGCCTTGCCTCTACATAAATATGCTCCTGCCTATGAGTTATTTCACCCTCCAAATTCAGAAAAAAATTTATAACGAAGACTTGATTCATATCTATGCATACGATTGCTAAATCAACCTTTCACTTCCACATCATTACAAAGTTTAGGACCCACTATTAAAAGTTTGATGCAAATCAAATGCCAAATTAGAGAATAGCAGGTTCCACTTATCCACCAAATTAATGAGAAACAAAAAATCTATTTCTTATGCAAGAGATAAAATGAATTTAGGAGTGATATAGAATGCAGATTCTGATTTTAAAAAAAAAGACTAAGATGCAAGAAGACATCTTTTAGTATGTTTAGAGACAATACCTTAATTCCTAATCCAGTGATTATCAAGGGTCATTTGGCTAAGTGTGTATTTTGAAACACAATTAAAAGAGTAGAAGTGTTTTTTTTTTTAAAAGATGGATCACACCAGCTTTGAAGAAAAATACTTTTATACTCTTGAGTTGAGGTTGAAAACAACCCCTAAATCTCTTATTACTCATGTCACCGGCGTAAAGAGGTTGCTAAGATAGGTAATCTCATAACTCAACAATTTTAAGTGCAATAATATGATAATTAGCTTCCTAAACCAACCTATTATTTTGGTCATTCAAAGTTATCAACGATAAAAACACGAACAATGGGATAACCCGATATATTTTCTAATTCATTCAAAACTTTCACAAAGAAACTCATCCACTGTTTTGTTATTTTCCTTTGCTCTAAACAAAGTATCACTTATTACACAATTATGGAGGGAACTTTCATCTCAACAAAAATAAGTTTTCACTAGATAAAACTGTTATGAAGGCTTGGAATAAATCAACGAATCATATTCACATTAACTCCATTAATTAGCTTGTAAAAGAGCCTATATTAGAATCCTTAAACAACCAACCCTTCATGATTGCTAGCTTGTACAGTTATTCTAAAATCGAACTGAAATACTTATATTTCCTCCGTTTCATATTCAATTCAGAGAACTAGTTTTCCAATTAAACTACCACCTCAAAAAACATAGCCTAGCACCTTATGCTAGCATCTCTAATTTGTTCTGGTTCAATTAAAAAATTATGCGAACTTAAGCTATAGCATCCTCCACCCTACAGTAGCAATAATGAGTCTGACAACTACTCTATTGCTGAAAAATCTTGCCCTCTAAACAAACTGCGTGAAGCGACGACTACTCTGTTGCTAAAAAATCTTGAGCATTCTAGACAAAAATCAGAGGTGCTCCATCAGTTATTACGTACCTTATTCAGATGACGAAACAGGGCGTGCGGCGAGAGGAAACTTGATTTAATCAGATGGGAGGGAAGATTTGAGAGGGCGAGAGGACGAGAGGGCGCACGACGAATTTAGGGTTCCGTGTTGTAATCTGATGAGAAGAAAGTTTTGAGAGGGAAGATTAATTTGATGCACAACGAGATTGGAGAAGGATGATTTGAGAGTGAGCACGATCAAAATTAGGGTAGAAGGGATAAGTGGCGGCCAATGAATTTTTTGCGCGGTATTGGAGATTAATTAGAAATATTGGAGATCAATTAAAAAGTTTTAAGAGAGAAGTAAAAATTAATTAGGATTAGAGATATATTGACGTGTTATGGAAATTTTTCAAGAATGTAACATAATTAAAATTTTAAAGTGTCACTAAAGATAAATTAAATATATTTTTTCGCTCTCTGGGAGTCGAACTCGGGTTTTAAAGAACTGGAACTTATTATAAGGTGTCACAATATGTAATTAAACAATGGGAGCGTCACTATACTTATACAATGTGACACTTATTTATAAGCGTCACAAAAAAAACGTCACTACAGGGGGGTTTTTTAGTAGTGTTACTCAATAAGAAAGAGACTCAGACAAAATTGCCAGAATTACTGTAAAGACTCAGTATTGAAAAGAATCTGAGTGTGGTCAAAATTAGATCAGATAAAGGCACTGAGTTTATCAACCATATTATATTTGATTATTTTGCAGCAAATTGAATAGCTCATGAAACATCAGCTGCAAGGACCCCACAACAGAATGGTGTTGCTGAAAGAAGAAATAGGACACTAAAAGAAGCTGCAAGAACAATGATTGTTGAAGCTGACATTCCTAAGAGATTTTGGGCTGAGGCAGTCAACACTGCGTGCTACTCTTAGAACAGATCCATGCTGACAAAGAATCAAGGAAAAACACCTTATGAGCTATGGAGTGAAAGGAAGCCTCTTGTTTCTTTCTTTCGTGTGTTTGGTTGTAAGTGTTTCATACACAATAATGGTAAAGATCAGTTGAAAACCTTTGATAGTAAAGCTGATGAAGGGATATTCTTAGGATATTCTGAAGTCAGTAAAGCCTTCAGAGTTTACAATTGTAGGACTCTTATTGTGGAAGAAACACCTCATGTTGTTTTTGATGAATCTACTTCTGTTCAGAAGAAACAGGAACCTGACTCAGGAGAATTGACAAAAAGAATGACCAGACTTAGCCTGAAGAAAAGTGTCAAAACATCCTCTGAGCCTGAAAAGAAGAAGTCAATCATCTTCTATGAATGGAGTTAGTCAGACTCAGATAAAGAAGCTCAGGAGGAAGAAAATCAGGCTGGTGAAACTCAGGATAATAGTTCTCCACTGAAGGAAAGTCAACACACTGAAGCTGACCCATCTGAACAAACCTCAATTCAGACTCAGGTATGTAATGTCGATGAAGATGTGGTCACAGCTGAGGCAAACTCTGAATCTATCAACCAAAGGGGAACAAATGTCACTGACAATGTTCTGAATGGAATTTCCCTGAGGAAGATGATTCCCTTTCTCCTTTTCTCTTGTTCCCTGAGTTTAATGATATATCTGAACCTAACATGTCTGATGTTGAGGATACTACTGAAGGGGGTGTTGGGGAATTAATTGCACGGATCTATTCGGGATGAATATTTAAATACAAATTTAATTCTAGCAATTATTACTAGTATGAATTAATCCTATATTAATTCAAATAATAATTCAACAACAAATCATGCATATAAACAGTTCACATAAATCCTACGCATGAGGAATTGCTACGGGTTTACGTGAACTAACCTCTTGGAGTGGTAATGGTCTCGTCGATAAAAACACACCAAAAAGTCTTCCCAAGTATTCCCTAGTCCTTTCTTCTTCAATCTGGTGGAAGGAAGCTCGCGAACAATTAACAAAAGGGAGAATATAATTTGTTGCACCACCTTTGTGGATTTACTAATTTTTCAAGCACATGGAATTGTTCTTGGGAATGAAGAAATCATCCCCTATTTATAGATAGGTGGTGGCCGATTTTTTGTCATGGAATAGGGAGGAAAAAATATTTTCTTGATCTCCAAGAAATTTTGAATATATCTCCTATATTCTTTTCTCCATAATTAAAATATTCCATAAAATCCCACCTTCTCTTGTTATGGTTATTTTCGAAAAAATAAGGATAAAGATTCCAAGATTTGGATCTTCTTGAATTTATGAGATATACATGTATTGCAAGAATACATATCTTCCATAATATCTTTTCAAGAAAATCAAGAAAATCTTTCTTTCCCTTATTCTTTCAAAATTTTCGAAAATAACATATAGATAACCAAGTGGGAGATTTCTTGAATTTAATGAGATAATCTTGTATTTCAAGAATACATATCTTCATTCCATAACAAAATTCAAAGAAAATCTTTCTCCCCTTTTATTTATATTTTTCTAAATTAATGAGAAAAAATAGCAACAAAATTTATTTTATTTTTAAACACCTTTTTCAATTATTGGACTTTATGTTGGGCTACTTGAGGGGCCTTTAGGAGAATTAGGATTGGATCTTCCAATGGACCTTGAATTATCAATATTGAGCCACAATATTATTCAAGCCCATAAATATTAATTAATCCCACTACATAATTAAAATTGCACTATCCATCTTAACCCATATTACAGTCAATATGGCTCCCGGTTATTATTTCCCGTGTTTAACATTATCTAACCCATTAATTAATTCAAGCCACTGAAATAGCTTTTCATTAATTAATATCTTTTATCCTTGGTAAAGGAACGGTTCAACATTATTATCCATACCGGAAACTAGTTCCACTTGCAAGATTTGGTATGATAAAACTTATGAACCTCCCAAGGGGGCAAATCGAACAAGCGTACTTGCACACAATTCTCCGTATTAAATCTTAGCAATCGCATGTGACCAATAATATTGCCCAAGATATAAAGTATTGAATCTCGTTGATTCTCTACCCGTAATAAGTCAAAGAAATAATTACTAACCACACGCGATCCTATTTAAGGGACGAAGATTAAAAAATAACGAACCACTGAGGTCTAATTCTTCATAGTTCAGTTATGAAGAATTTGTCCTCCTGTAGGTCCTATTCAGTGCACTAAACATGCACTAGTGTAATCTCATGGTCAAGACAAGCCAATCTGAGCCTTACACTTCAACCTTTCACGATGGATTGTTCATTTCCATCTAGGTCGTGAATGGTGTACTTTTGGTTACAGGGGACTGTTAATTTAATCTTCTGTGATCTGGTATCACTAAATTAACTACAATGTAACATGTACTATTTATTGAACAGTTATGCAGTAAATATATGTAACATTCGATGATATTTAAAGCATCAGTGATAAACAATTTATTTAAGTAAATAAGACCGAAATTCAATTTGATTATACAAAGTAAAAGCATACTTTCCAGTATAATCCCAACAATCTCCCACTTATACTCAAAGTCTGCTTTTAAGTATACTACAACATGTCTCGTGTAGTTCCTAACACGTGACATATAATGTCACCTACACGAACCTAATAATGTCTCCCACTTATACTCAAAGCAGATTGGCAACGGTCTTGACACCCATTCCTTCCACATGTCTCTCGCATGTATTCTGAGGCAGACCCTTTGTGAATGGATCTGCTAGGTTGTCTTCTGAAGCGATCTTTGTCACCTCTATATCTCCTCTCTTAATGATTTCTCGTATAAGATGGTATTTCCTTTCAATGTGTTTGCTGGCCTTGTGGGCTCTTGGTTCCCTTGAATTTGCAACTGCCGAAGCATAAGGAATGTCTTTCATGTCATCTATCTCCTTTTGTGTCTTAGGGCACATTTCCTTGGATAGATGGATTCCATGCCTGAAAGGTACGAAGCCTTTCTTGGAATCTGGATGTTGAATCGTTTCAAGACAGTGTTTATGTATAAAGCTTGCGATAAGCCTATCATCCTTTTCTTGCGATCTCGAGTGATCTTGATCCCAAGGATATACCCGGCTTCCCCTAAGTCCTTCATATCAAACTGTTTTGAAAGCCATGCCCTTACGTCTGATAACACCTTTACATCATTCCCGATGAGCAGAATGTCGTCTACGTATAGTACTAAGAATACCAATGCAGTTCTGACACGCTTTTTGTACACACAACTTTCGAACTTGTTTTGATCAAACCCATAAGACTTTATAACGTGATCAAAACATTGGTTCCAAGCTCTGGATGCTTGTTTGAGTCCGTAAATGGACTTCATGAGCTTACAAACTAGGTGTTCTTGGCCCTTTTCAATGAAGCCTTGGGGTTGTTGCATATAGATTTTTTCATCAAGACTTCCGTTAAGGAAAGCTGTCTTGACATCCATTTGCCAGATTTCAAAATCGAGATGCGCAGCAATCGACAAGAGAATTTGGATGGACTTGAGCATTGCTACAGGTGAAAAAGTTTTCTCATAGTCGATCCCTTCTTTCTGAGTATAACCTTTCGCCACAAGCCTTGCCTTGAAGGTTTCCACCTTCCCGTCCGATCTTCTTTTTCTCTTGTATACCCACTTGCAACCAATGGGTTTGACCCCATTAAGTGGTTCGACTAGCTCCCACACTCTGTTATGATCCATAGAACCCATTTCGGCTTTCATTGCTTTTTGCCAAGAAATCGCATCCTTGTCTTGGATTGCCTCATCATATGTCCATGGGTCTGATTCGTCTTGTCCGGGAATCAAGTTTGAGGACTCTCCTATCCCCATGAATCTCTCGGGCTGTCTTATAACCCTCCCACTACGAACGAGGTTCCGGTTGTGAAAGTGTGTCGTTTGGTATGTCATCTTTCTGGGTTGGCAATGAGGTTAGCCCCTTAGCTCATTTAAGGTAATCTCTTACGGGTCTTCTTTCGTTCATATAGTCTTCTTCCAAAAATCTAAAGTGGGTGTTTATTACCACCTTTTGATCTTCGGGACCATAGAACATACACCCTTTTGTTCCCTCGGGGTATCCTATAAACAACCTTAATTCTGATCGAGGATCCAATTTTTTGGCTTCCTTGTCCAACACGTAGGCCGGACACCCCCAAATTCTCATGTGTCTCAAACCGGCTTGCTTGGGTCCACAATTCTTTGGGAGTTTTGGGAACCGATTTGGATGGCACCAAGTTCAGAATGTAAGCCGCTGTTTTCAAGGCATGACCCCAGAACGACTAGGGAAGATCCTCATAACTCATCATTGATCTAACCATTTCCAAAAGAGTTCTATTTCTTCGCTCTGCAACCCCATTTTGTTGAGGGGTTCCGGGTGCAGTTAGCTGGGATACAATCCCTTCATCTGACAAGTAGTTCAAAAACTCATCGCTGAGGTACTCGCCTCCACAATCGGATCGTAGAGATTTTGATATGTTTTTCCCTATGATTCTCTGCTTGAGCCTTAAATTCTTTGAATTTCTCAAAGGTCTCAGATTTATGCTTCATAAGGAAAATATAACTGTACCTTGAGTAGTCATCAATAAAAGTGACGAAATACTCATAACCTCCTCTTGCTTTGGTTGACATTGAACCACATACGTCTGTGTGAATGATTTCTAACACTTCTTTGGCTCTATTCCCCTTGGCTCCGAATGCCCTCTTGGTCATTTTACTCTCCAAACATGATTCGCAGGTTGGAATTGGTTCAACTTGGAGAGACTCCAGTGAACCGTCTTCTACCAACCTTTGGATCCTATTTGGATTAATATGTCCCAATCTTAGATGCCATAGAAGTGTCTCGTTCACGTCTGATGAACGTTTTCTTTTATCGAAAACAGTTGATGTGTTATAGGATGCATTTCGTGAGTGGTGTGCACAGTTAATTGTATAGAGACTATTCGACAACGTTCCATGACAGATAAATTTATCATAAAGAGAAATGGTAATAACTTTATCAAAAGTAACCGAATATCCATCAAGGTAAAGTTTAGGAACCGAAATTAAATTCTTTCTAAAATTCGGAACGTAAAGAACATCTCTTAAAATTAAAACTCTGTCTTCAAAAGACAGGTGCACTTCTCCCACTGCTTCAACTGCAACTCTCGTAGCATCGCCCAGTGTGATGAGGATCTCATTCCCACTAAGTTGCCAGGTCCGCTTGAACCCCTGTAAAGTGAAACAAACATGATCAGTGGATCACGTATCCACCACCCATAAATGGGAGGCATACACCGCTAAGCAAGTTTCAACAACTAGTGCGTGAGATTACCTTTATTTCCATTCCTTTTGGGTTTGGAACAAGCTGTCCTCCAATGTCCTTTTTCACCGCATTTGAAGCACCTCCCCTTAACTGGCTTGCTCACTCCTACACCTCCCTTCACCTTTTCTTTGCCTTTGGCAACACTTGAGTTCACTTGCTTGTGGCTTTTGTCATTTTTCTTGTTCTTACCACCCCTTGGCCTAGAAGAAGAAGAAGGTCCATTTGCCACCAAGGCTTGGCTCTTTTGCCCCAATATCGCCTCTGCTGAGACCAAAGCTTGCAATAGATCAGGCATCGAGAACTTCTGATTGTTCATCTGGTAGTTCTGCCTGAACTGTTCAAAACGTTTCGGCAGAGAGTGGAGCACGAAATCGATTTGGGTCTCGATGTCGTATTCAGCGCCAAGTACCTCAAGTTTGTTAAGGTGAGCCATCATCTGGAGAACGTGCTCCCTTACGGGCGTTCCCTCCACCATTTTCATAGAGAGCAAGTCCCTCATGGTGATCTGACGAGCCACACGGTTCTGATGTTGAAACATCGCTTTAAGACTAGTCATGATGTCTGCAGCGGTCTCAACGTTCTGGTGTTGGTGTTGCAACACATCTAACATTGAAGCGAAGATGGTACACTTTGCCATTTCGTTGGAACGCTCCCAGTCAGCATACTCTTTCTTAACCGATATAATTGACTCATCATTTGGCTTTTCTGGTTTAGGTGTAGTGAGAACCCAGTTATGGCTTTGTGCAGTGAGGACAATAGTAAGTTTACGACTCCAATCAACGAAGTTTTGATTAGTAAGCAAATTGTCTTTAAGTATATTGAACAGTGGATTAAAAGGTTGCGACATGATGAACTGAAATAAATAATAATATGCATAAGCACAAATATATCACAAAATTCGATCACATGTTTCATATTAAAATCTCAAAAATATGAACATGCATCAGCCAACATCTCAAAACAGTTTAAATAAGCCAAGAAATTTTTTCTTGATCTCCAAGAAATCTTGAATATATCTCTTATATTCTTTTCTCCATAATTAAAATATTCCATAAAAATCTCACCTTCTCTTGTTATGGTTATTTTCGAAAAAATAAGGATAAAGATTCCAAGATTTGGATCTTCTTGAATTTATGAGATATACCTGTATTGCAAGAATACATATCTTCCAAGACTCAAGACTCGTAAGGAAAAGTCAAGATATCAAGACAACAAAGAAAAATCGAAGACATAGTAGTTATTGAAGACTCAGTAATCTACTGAATGCTCAGTATAACCTGAATGTTCCAAGGCACTGAATAATATCTATCTGAAGGCTACAAAACTGAGAAAAACGCGAATACTCAGAAAAATAGATATTGCCCAAGAAATTCATATGCAGACAAAAGGAACTAAAACTAAGTGTTGTTAAGGTTATATCACTCAGAGATATTGACCAAAAAAGAGCCGTTATGTTTGTCTACATTTACTGAAGACAAGAGCCAATCAGAGGAAGACAAAGACATGCTTTACTAACACCGAAAGCGACAGTCCTCGAAGCATGTCAAGAGTACTTATGTTCCGCAAAAAAAAAAAGTGGTGGTGAGTGCATGATGAAAAGCATATTGCCTAAAACATGCAAGGGAGTATTCAAACCCTAAAAATAGTCGTTCATCAAACACCATAAGAGGAAACTCATGAAGCTATCTCTTCCAACGGATAGTTTTTCAAGAGTGACCTTGGTGATTGCCTATAAATACTAGTGACCCTCTACATTGAAGGTTGCGGGAAATTTGTAAGCAACTCAAGAGCTCAAACTTATTATTGCAAGTTGAAGCACTCGAAAACCCAAGAATTTCCCAAGTGCTTTACATTGAAGAGAGCTCATTCACTAAGCCTAATTTTGATAAGATATATCCAAAGCTTAGTAGAGATATCATAGCCTTTGCATTGTACTTATTGTAAAGGATATCTCATCCTAGTTGGAAACCAACCAAGAAACCCCAAACCCTTTGTAAGGTAGTTTGATTGTGATTGTTGGTGAGTTGGAGTTGTAAAGAGTTAGTAAACTACATTGAGGTAGTCAGAAAACTCTAGAGAAGAAGTGAGTAAACTATCTTGGATAGTCAGAAAGCTTGTGTGTGTTTGAGTAAGTAAACCACTGAGTGAGGTAGTCGAAAAGCTCAAAGTAGAAAGGTTAGTAAACTACATTGAGGTAGTCGAAAAACCTTAGGAAGTGGTTAAGGAATTTCTCCGAAGGTCGAGAGAGGAGTGGACGAGAAGCTTGAGTCTCGAACCACTATAACTTCTTTGTGTTGTTTTTGCGTTCATCTTTGCATTGATTATCTGTTGCATATCTTTAACTGAAAGCATATTTTCACTGATATTCAGTTGGAATCAATCCACTGAACTTGCATCTAACTGATCACAGCCTTAATCACTGTTTCATTAAAAGGAAGGTTTTCAGCAAAGCTAAAAATGAGTATAAACTTAGGGCCAACCATTCCGCACACTTGAGTAGCTAGAACAGATAGTTACCAAACTGAACTCACTCTACTGAGGGTTCACTAGCTCAGGATCTCTGAAAAACTCAGGCTCAGTTGGGATAATCTGAGGCTTCTGAAAGCAGCTCAGGATCATTGTCTCAGGTAGACTTTGACTCAGGGCGATCTGTGCTTCTCAGGGCCAAATCATCAGGACAACCTGACTCATCTGACTTCAGTGAAAGAAAAGTTTTAAAAATCACTGAACACGTGTATTCCCCCCCCCATATACGTGTGAGACTCGTTAGCACCGGGACCAACAGGACTGTTGATAGAACTTTGTTCAGAATAGAAGATGGGAAAGATATCTTACTAGTTCAGATTTATGTAGATGACATCATATTTGGATCTCCTAATCATCAGATGTGTGAGAAGTTTTCTGCCTTGATGAAAGGAAAGTTTGAGATGTCAATGATGGGAGAGATGAATTTCTTTCTAGGACTTCAGGTGAAACAATCCAAGGAAAGAATATTCACCAATCAGGCAAAATACACCAGATATTTGATTACAAAGTATGGTGTACAGAATTGCAATGCAGTTAGAATTCCTATGAATACTAACTACAAGATGGATCCTGACCCTAAAGGCAAATCAGTTAATCATACTGATTATAGAGGGATCATTGGATCAATACTCTATCTCACAACAAGTAGGCCTGATATCACTTTTGTTGTTGGGATATGTGCAAGATACCAAACTAATCCTAAGACTAGTCCCATGGAAGCTGCCAAAATGATCCTAAGATATCTTAAAGGCACAGTGAATAGAGAATTATGGTATCCAGCTGATGATAACCTTGAATTAACTGGTTATTCAGATGCTGATTATGGTGGTTGTAGAATTGACAGAAAGTCCACTACAGGAACTTGTCAATTTCTTGGAAGTAAATTGATATCATGGTTTTCAAAGAAACAGACCTCAGTAGCAACTAGTACTATTGAAGTTGAATACATGGCACAGAAAGTTGTTGTGCACGTATTCTTTGGCTAAGGCAACAATTTAGGGATTATAAGATTATAGCCAATGAAGTACCTATATTTTGTGATAATAATAGTGCAATTGCTATTTCACAAAATCCAGTACTGCACACCAGATGTAAACATGTGGACATCAGGCATCACTTCATCAGAGATCATGTAGAGAATCAAGACATCAGGATGGAGAAAATTCATACTGATAAACAGAGAGCAGATATTTTGACTAAACCTTTGGCTAAGTCAAGATTTCAAGAACTATCAGTTGAATTGTGAATGTTGGATCAAGGTGAATAAGTTATCTAAAAAATTTGAAGGTTTTCAGATGCATGAAGTTTTTCAGGTCTCACTGAAAAACTCAGGATAAAAAAATAAATAAGGTTTTCCTCACTGAGTCTTGGGAAACTCAGTAACCTTAGTTCAGTTATCAAAAGTACACTAAATTGTTTATCAAGGTCAGAACTCAGTAAGACTGATATTCTAAATTAGTCTGAAGTAATTAATGAGTCATGCACTACATTTATTGTCTAAACTGATTGATCAGAAATCATTTGGCATAAATGATAAAACACCTAAGGAAATAAATGGACGAGACTTTTGAAATTATCGGGAAAATCAACAGTCTGCAGAAACAGTGGTTGAACACTGTACATATTCACTATAATGGATAAAAAGGGTGGCTATTACCCGTTCTAAGTCCTTTCACTCACCTACTTATAAACCGATAAATCATCAAAAAATGTGTAACCGTTGATTAACCATCCTTTAATCTAATCCAAGGGATCAGATTGGTTTTAGGATTGATATATATATACCCTTTCCTCACTTATTTTGAAGACACTATCTTCAATCTTCAAACTTTCGTCTTCAAAAATTCTCTCCAGAAAAATCCCCTGCACTTCGAAACCTTAAAATCCTAAAATGGCTAACTCTATCTTTACCAAACTCGCCGAGTATAATAAACCCTACTATGAGCATGTGGTATCTTTTGATGGAATGACCAACACTCCTTACGAAGAAGAAGCTCTACACATGCTCCGTCTGGCAAAACTTACCTTGCTCGTCGAAAATCGTCCAGAGGGAGAATACCCCAGAGAGGTAATTGAATTCGTAGCATATATGCATTTAGATAAGGTCAAGCATATCAAATTGGATGGTGATGTGGTGAGTATCAAAGGGAAGATCCAGCATGCCACAAAGATTACTTTTATTCTGGAAGCATGTATAGAAGAGGATGACATTCTTGCAAAGAGCAATGAATTTCCCAGAAATCGGATTATGTTCAGGCAGAAGTCTCAAAAAGGGCAAAGAAAATTGAAGGAGAAATCAGTTGAATCTCAAGAAGAGACGACTCAGGAGGAAACTGCTGAAGAAGAGACTGAAGAAGATGTTCCGTCTCCTACTCATGTTCAAACAAGAAGGATAAGGCAAGAACGTTAGAAGGTCACTGAGTCCAGCTCAGTAGAAGAAACACAAGAAAGAGGAAAGACCCTTCTAAAGATGTAAAAGAGAAGCCGGAGAAAAGCTGAAAACTAAATGTTGGGAAATGAATTTAATAAAGAAGATTTTGATTAGATCCCAAAACCCCTGAGTATGACATGTTCAGAATAATCTTGATAGATGAGTCAGGATTCAGTTTTAGAGTGTTCAGGATGTTATCTGCACAATGTATAGTCAGCAGATATAGATCAGGATAGATTCTGAAGATTCTGAAGACTCAGTAAGTTTCAGAAGAAACTGAAGTTTGAGATGAAATCAAGTTTTCAAGACTCAAGATGAAATCGAGAATCAAGACTCAAGATGAGATCGAGAATCAAGACCAAGATGAGACGAGAATCAAGACTCAAGATGAAATCGAGAAATCAAGACTCAAAGATATCAATCAAGATATCTCTCAAGACTCGTAAGACATCAAGACTCGTAAGTCTCAAGACAAGATCGAAGACAAAGGATATCGAAGGCACAAAGAATTATCAAGACTCAAAAGAATGTCTTGAATGCTCAAGATAACCCGAATGTTCCGGCGAAGAGTTCGAGGAATATAGCTGCTGGAATCCAAAATTGACGTGGATCAATGAGAGGAAGAAACCACAAGAAAAAGTCGCAGAACTTACAAAGAATAGTATGGATTTGAATGTGATTCTCTCCAACGGTAACATTCAAATCCACACTATAAATACAAGTTCTTCCTTTATTATTACGTGTGGAAGTGTGGAGAATATGCAAAAGATGCTACAGAGCCAAGAGCCTTATACTCGAGCATTCCCACCATAGAACACAAGTCTGTAGATATACAAATATATTCAAAGAGTGTTCTAGAACCCAATCTAAGCAACCCACGATGTATCCTAAGCTTAGAGAGATTTTCCCAACCTTAGCATTGAGGCTAAACAAATGGAAGGGAAAATCTCACCATAGTTGGAGACAACACCAAACCCAAACCCTATTTTCGTAAGAGATAACTAGTGGTGAAAGTGAGGTAGTTGTTAGGCAATCCCGAGTGAGGGTGATAAGTCCCGTTGGAGTGTGAACTCGTTAAACATCTAAAGGCGAGCCCGAGAGGGTGATAAGTCCAGTTTGAGTTAGTAAACCTGAGAGGTAGTCTAAAGCTCAAAGTAGAAAGGTTAGTAAACTACAGAGGTAGTCAGAAAACCTTAGGAAGTGTTTGAAGGAATTTCCCTAGGAACGGGGAGAGTGGATGTAGGAGCTTGTGTCTCCGAACCACTATACATTGTTGTGTTGTTTACGGCTTTATGTTCTTATCCTGTCATATGCATTCGATCATAAGCAAAACACAACACATGAGCTTAAAAGAGAAAAATCTGGAATCACCATTCCTTCACCCCTGTTTTTATATGCATCGCTTGTCATGTTTGCTTCCGCACGCGCAAAATGGGTTTTTCCACCGGGACCAACAAGTGGTATCAGAGCGGGAGTTAAAAAGATCACTTATTTCAGAAGTGATCACCTGGACTGATCCATTTTTTTAACCCGTCTCTGATCTGATACCAACAAGTGGTATCAGAGCAGGAGTTCAAAAGGTTCACTAATTTCAGAGTGACCACCTGAACTGATCTTTTTAAAGGAAAACTCGTTTCTTTAAAAATGCATATATTCTGATGTTTTGGCGTCATTATCAATTGAGAAATTGTTGGGATATTTCAGTTCTATGCCAAAACATTATCAACTTGTGTTATTCAAGAAAGTAGAAAGATAACAAGTTGAGGGGGAACGAGAGAATAAATTGAGGGGGAACTCACGGAATCAGAAGTAGATGATCGAGATCAGACTAAGCTGCAGACGAGACTGATCAAGATCAGATGAGTTCCGGAGTCAACTGATGAGCTGTGCAAAATTCAGAAGTAAAGAAAAGCAAAAGCCAGCAAATCAGAAGAGAAGGTTGCAGATCAGAAGATGAGCAGATAAGACTGATCAAGATCAGACGTGATAGAGATTAGATATGAAGATGAGCAGATAAGACTGATTGAGATCAGACGTGATCAAGATCAGATATGATAACCTGATATGCTAAACTGATATGATTTACTTACCAGATGGTATCCTGATATGTTGATCTAAAGATGTGTTGATCTGATCAGTCGAGCTGATCAGATCAGGCAAAGAAGAAACCAGATAGCCTGAGTAAAAGTAATCTGAGACTCAATAAAGATCTGAGACTCAGTAAGAAAAACTGATCTGAGATTCAGTAAAGAAAACTGATCTGAGACTCAGTAAGTAAAAGAAACCTGAGGGTCAGGATGTCTGAAGTCAGAAGAAACTGAACTCGGTCGGCTGAAGTGTCATATGCCCGATCGACAAGGTCCGCTGAATCAAAGAACCTGAGACTCAGTATATCACTAAAGACACTGAGGCTCAGATAGACCTGAGGCCATGAGCCGAGCTGAAGATCAAAGAAGACTGAAGACCAAGACTGAAGACTTTTGTAATTCTTTATGTTTTTGTCTTTACTTTCTGATAAGTTCATTGTAATTTGTAACTTCTATCATTCATCAATGAAACTTTATCTTTTATGCTCAAAGATAATACCTCATTATCTTACTTTACATGTCTTTACTTTTGATATGCCTGAATATTGTTTGGTGATGAAATTGTTGGGAAATTCATTGCTGAAGAAATTGTTGGAGATTGTTGTTAGGAGATATACCATTCTTGTAATAGGAAAAACTGAAACCTGAGTATAGGTTAAGAGTGTTGTAACAAGATGATTTTTGGCATCATCAAAAAGGGGGAAATTGTTGGAAATGAATTTAATAAAGAAGATTTTGATTAGATCCCAAAACCCCTGAGTATGACATGTTCAGGATAATCTTGATAGATGAGTCAGGATTCAGTTTTAGAGTGTTCAGGATGTTATCTGCACAATGTATAGCCAGCAGATATAGATAAGGATAGATTCTGAAGATTCTGAAGACTCAGTAAGTTTCTGAAGAAACTGAAGTTTCAGTATGAAACTAAAGTTTTCAAGACTCAAGATGAAATCGAGAATCAAGACTCAAGATGAAATCGAGAATCAAGACTCAAGATGAGATCGAGAATCAAGAAACAAAGATGAAATCGAGAAATGAAGACTCAAAGATGAAGATCAAAGATATCAATCAGTATATCTCCGAAGACTCAGAAGACATCAAGACTCGTAAGATCAAGATATCAAGACAAAGGATATGAAGGCACAAGATTATCAAGATTCAAGAATGTCTTTGAATGCTCAGTATAACATGAATGTTCCGAAGCAAAGAAGCTGAGGAATATAGCCGTTGGAATCCAGCTGACGTAGACCAATGAGAGGAAGACAAACAACCTGAAAAAGCTGCAGAAATTACAAAGAATAGTATGGATTTGAATGTGATTCTCTCCAACGGTAACATTCAAATCCACACTATAAATACAAGTTCTTCCTACATTATTATGTGTGGAAGTGCGGAGAAGATAACAACGATGCTACAGAGCGAAGAGAACATATACTCAAGCTTTCCCACCATAGAACACAAGTCTGTAGATATACAAATATATTCAAAGAGTGTTCTAGAACCCAATCTAAGCAACCCACGATGTATCCTACGCTTAGAGAGATTTTCCCAACTTTAGCATTGAGGCTAAACAAATGTAAGGGAAAATCTCACCATAGTTGGAGACAACACCAAGCCAAACCCCATTCTCGTAAAAGATAACTAGTGGTGAAGTGAGGTAGTTGTTAGGCAATCCCGAGTGAGGGTGATAAGTCCCGTTGGAGTGTGAACTCGTTAAACATCTAGAGGCGAGCCCGAGAGGGTGATAAGTCCAAAGGCGAGCCCAAGAGGGTGATAAGTCCAGTTTGAGTTAGTAAACTACAGAGGTAGTCAGAAAGCTCAAAGTAGAAAGGTTAGTAAACTACAGAGGTAGTCAGAAAGCCTTAGGAAGTGTTTGAAGGAATTTCCCTAGGAACAGGGAGAGTGGATGTAGGAGCTTGAGTCTCCGAACCACTATACATTGTTGTGTTGTTTACTGCTTTACGATCTTATCTTGTCATATGCATTCGATTATAAGCAAAACACAACACATGAGCTTAAAAGAGAAAAATCTGGAATCACCATTCCTTCACCCCTGTTTTTATATGCATCGCTTGTCATGTTTGCTTCCGCACGCGCAAAATGGGTTTTTCCACCGGGACCAACACTAAAACTTTGGCACCTCAGAAGAGGAAAAGGCTTCAGAAAATTGCTGAAAAGGAGGCCGATGAAGCTGAGTCCGAGGAAACTCAGTCTGAGGCTCAGGTTGGAATGAAGTAACCTCTTCAGGTATTGGCTCAGGCAGTAAAAAACATTGGAGAACAAGAATCAGAAGAGGAGAATGTATTTTCAGAAGTAATGGAAACCTCTCTTGGAACAGATAAGATTTCTCAGGAAATCTTCAAAGGGGCTCAAAAAATTCCTGAAGAGAGCCAAACTCAGGTTCCACCAATTCAAGCCTCAGAACAGGTAGAAGCTCAGGAACTTCTGAATCTCGATGTTCTCCTGAATGAACCATTCCTTGACCCCTCAGATCTTCAAATCATTCAAACTAATCTGACTATTCCTGAAAGCCCTCCAACTTTGAAGAAGGGAGAAGCGGAAGAGATAGAGTGGCGAAGCAATGGGAACGGTTTGTGTTAACATATATCCTGAACTCACAGCATATCCTAATCTTCAGGATTTATTCTTCAGACTCAGAACGACTGTCTACATTCTAAACCAATCACTCCCAGAGATGCTGAACATTGCCTCCTTCAGAGGAGAAGAATGGTGGAGTGCTAAAACTGCTGCCTTGACAGAGTTCTCTGGTTTCAGAAAGACAAAACTCAGGATTAAAGTTACTGAGTTTGATGAACTGGTAAAAAAAAAGTTATCTGAAAGAAAGTTTGCTGAGGCTGGTGAGCCGAGTTCAAAGGATAAAGGAGGTGAAAGAGGTCAACAAAGTAGAGAAGAACAACATGAAGCTGAGAAAGAGCCTGAAAACGAGAAGGAAGTTGAATCAGAACGAGCTGCTGATACCCAGATCCCTCAGATTGAAGTTAGAACTCTTCAGGTACCTTTTGGCACTACTATTACTTATGCCAAAGTTGCTGAAGTACCTATCTTTAAGTTTGTTGATTGTGGTAT
Organism: Stenogyne calaminthoides; assembly: GCA_037126765.1. NCBI lineage: Eukaryota > Viridiplantae > Streptophyta > Magnoliopsida > Lamiales > Lamiaceae > Stenogyne > Stenogyne calaminthoides. Next base: position 2,661,892 of record JBBCBC010000035.1, read on the forward strand.
GCAAACTGAGGCTCATTTGGAGCAATCTGTACAAGCTCCAGAGATTGATTTAACTCCAATCCTGGATAAGCTAAAGAAAGTTGAGCCAATGATGGCTAAGATGACTCAGATGGAGATGGTATTGGCATCAATCTCAAAAGATGGAGAACCTGAGTTCATCTGATAATGTACTTCAAGTCCAGACTAGACTCTCTGAAAAGATTGTTGCTCTATATGTGAAACTTGATGGTGTTGGAAGAGAGCTAGCTGAGAATTTGGAGAAGAAATACCAGGATAGAACTGCTTATCTAGAGGCCAAGCTGACTGAGAAAAATGAACAGATGATCAAATCAGCTGTAGAGGAAATGAGTACTCTGCTCATAACCAAGATGATAGAAATGATGCATGAAGCATTCTCAGCACAGTTTGCCCCACTTTCTGATGAAGTCTCCATAGCCAAGAACTATCTAAGAAGATTAAAAGATGAACATGATCACTTGGCTGGTGAAGTAAGAAGCTTGGGGAAAGAGCAATTTCATATGGATGCTGCACTATCTCAGATTCTCCCAAGGTATGATGCCAAAAAGGGGAAAAGGACATCCCACTCTTAGAAGGGTGAGTTGGATAAATTGTTGGCACAAACCTTGGAGAAGAAAGCTCAAGAAGAAGCAGAAGCAAAGAAGATTCTGGTGGCATTGAGTGAGATTGAAGCTACTGAAAAGGTGAAATTCAATGAAACTGAAGAACCAGTGTTCACTCAGACCAATGAACAAATTACTCAGGAAGTTGTTGCTGAAAAGATGTTTCAGAGAAGAGCCACTGAATCAAGCAAAACTGGAGAAGCGCATCCTAGACCTGAGAAAAGAAAGGCAGTGGCCTTTGTTGAAACTGAGAGGAAGAAGAAGAAAGTTTCCAAGTCAATTCAGGGGAAATTGGTTGTTGATTTCTCTGAATCTGAATCTGAAGAATCTGAAACTGAGGCTAAGAAGGAACCAAGAGTTGAAGCTAGAACTCAGCCTGGAGAATTTGATGCTAAGAAGACTCTGAAGGCACTTACAGTTGAGAAAGAGAAAAGAATTGTTGCTTCAGTATCAGGTGCTGAACTGACCAAGAAGAAGCAAGAGGAAGAGCAAAATAGAATAGGAGTCTTCAGAAAGTTCATAAGCAGAAGGAGAGGAAATGCAAAGGTGCAGAAATGGTCACACATTGATAAATGGATGTCTATCCAAATCAATGATGTATGGGAGGAGATCAAGAGAACATTCTGGTTCTACCATGATATTATGAGGGAATGGAAGGGAAGCAGTCCTAACAGTAATGAAGCCTTCCTTGAATATCTACTGACCTTTTACCCCAAATATCTGCAAAAGTGGATTAATCTCGCAGATGAGCATGATGTCAATATTATTGCTCCTGGGCCATACACATTTCCTCCTCCAAGATTTGAAAATGGATTTGTGAATGAAGCCATCATATCTCAGGAAATTGCTTGATTTACTGCTCAGCTGGGATTAACTAGAAATCACCCTGAGATCATTAAATAAAGAGAAGATACTTTGGGATGTTTAATCTTGAAGTTCCTGAAGATGAAATTGAAGAAGACTAAAGACTATGCTCAGTTTTATTTTGTTGTTGATCTATTTTCATTGTAATCTGTAATTCACTATCCTACATCAATGAAATATCTCTTTTTGTGTGTTGATCAACAAAGATAATATCTCATTATCTTCTTTATGAACTGTGTTGTTATACTGACCTGATGGTGTGTCTATTAGCTAAGATAAACTGATACCTGCGATAGGTAAGTCTTTTCTTAAAAGTGTAATAGATGGTTTTGACATCATCAAAAAGGGGGAAATTGTTGGGAGATGAATTTAATATATAAAAAGATTTTGACTAGATCTCAAAACCCCCGAGTATAACATGTTCAGAATGATCTAAGGTAGAATAGAATACAGGTCTCAGTATAGGTTAGTTCAGGAAATATCTGCAAAATGAATAGTCTGCAGATATCTCTGAGTGTATAGGTTAGACACACTGAGGGGGAACTCAGTAAGAGAACCAATATACCTGAAGACTCAAAAGACTTCAGATGAAGCTGAATTCAGATCGTCCTGAAGACTCAGATCAACCTGAAGACTTAAAACACCTGAAGACTTGAAGACCTGACCTGAAGATTATCTACCTGAGGACAAAAAGACTGAGGAAGTCTTGCACACTTATGAGAAATAAATATTGTCCAAATATTTATTTCCAGACAAAAGGAACTATAACTGAGTTGTCAGGTGCTCTGAGTTCCAGACTGCAAAAACTTAGTTATTGGCTACATTGGTTACATATTACCCAAACCATGCAAGGGTGTGTTCAAACCACAAAATAGTCGTTTATCACTAACCAAATAAGGAAACCCTTGATGCTATCTCCTCCAACGGATAGTTGTTCAACAGTGACCTTGGTGAGTTGCCTATAAATACCAGTGACCTTCTCTATTGCAAGGTTATGGGAAATCAAGCAACTCCAGAGCTCACTTGTATTCTTGTAATCGTTGAAGCACTCGAAAAACCTAAGATTTCCCAAGTATTTCACTTTGAAGAGAGCTCATTTACTAAGCCTAGAATCTGTTAAGTATCAAAGCATAGTAAGAGATATCCTATTCTTTGCATCTGTTCTTATTTGTAAAAGGATATCTCACCTTAGTTGGAAACCAACCAAACTCAAACCCTACTGTTTAGGTAGTTTGAGTGTGTGATTGTTGGAAAGTGAGAGTTGTAAAGAGTTAGTAAGCTGCAGTTGGTTTCAGCCTGAAAACTCTAGAGAAGAAATTAGTAAGCTGCTTGTGACAGTCTGAACGCTTGTATGTGTTTGAGTTAGTAAGCTGCAGTGTAGTTCAGCCTGAAAACTCATAGAGAAAGTCAGTAAGCTGCTGAGTTCAGTCTGAAAGCTTGTAGTAGTAGTAGTAGTGAGTTAAGGAATTTCTCTGAGGATCAGAGAGAGTGGACGTAGGAGCTTGAGCCTCTAAACCACTATAATTTGCTGTGTTATTTGCTTTCTGCTTTGCATTATATCTTTTGCATATTTTCACTTAAAGTATACTGGTTTTTCTGATATTCAGTTGGAATCAATCCACTGAGTTTGCATTAAACTGATCACAACCTTAACCATTGTTTTACTAAGTGATAAAGATTTTCAGCAAGATAAAAACGAGTATAAACCTAGGGCCTACACATTCCACACACTAGATAAGCTAGTATAGATAGTTGTCAAACTGACCTAACTCATCTGAGTAGTCAATAAGATAGTTATCTACTCCAAGCTTATTTGGACTCTGTTTTCAAACCGCAGATCAGTTGGGCTAATCTAAAGCTACTGAAAGTCACTCAGTGTTATTGTCTCAGTAGACTTTTGACTTAGTGTAATTTGTGCTTCTCAGGGTTGTTTCTCAGGACAACCTGACCTACTGATTTCAGTTTTGTGAAAAGTTTGAAAAATCACTGAACACGTGTATTCCTCCCCCCGATACACGTGTAACTCGTTTACCCCGGGACCAATAACAGTTCATTTTGATTATGTGTCTTTTATGGTTAATTTGGATGATGTGTCATCTTGAGGTTAATTTGGATGAGTTATCACATTTTATTGAATTGATGTGTCATTTTTCAATTGGTTAGTAGTTAATATGTGGCATTTATATGACATTTTAATGTGTAGTTTAATTTTTTTAAAAAAATTGCAATATCTAAGGTTTGAACATTGCACCTCTTACATCATATTTATTTATAATTGCACTAAACCCACTAAACTATCACTGAAATTGTACCTAAACCACCTAACTATTTTTTGTTGCACTAAACTATACAAACTATTATTTTGTTACATTGAAACCACCAAACTAATTTTTTTAAGCAAAATTTTCTCTCAAATTTAAATTAGGGATTCGTGAATCAATTACAGAATATATATAATTTGATATAATAATAATTTTATTCAAATAGCAAGTACTATATACTAATATACACCCTAAATAATTATTAATTCATATTTAGTGCATTTATGCACATACTTATATTTTTTATTATTAAATATATTATATTTTATGAATATTATATTTTTTAATTAAAGAACCGCGTAATACACATACATTAAACTAGTTCTTTTATATATGTGTGTATATATACTATTGTATTTACTTTGCATGTTTTTGCTTCAACTATTTTATCATCCATCAAATTACATCCCTCTTCCATTTTTCACCAATTCACATATCCATGACATATATAATTAGAAACTTGAGTGAACTCGAGTTCATGGTGAACTCGATTTTTTTAGTATCACTGTTATGTGTAAAAACTGTCAATGTTATGCATAAAAACTATTACTGGTATGCACAAAATCTATGACTGTTTAAAAATTACTTTATATTTTTAAACAGTGAAATTTTTTATGCATAATAGGGATAGTTTTTACACATAAAAGTGATAAAGTTCATGTATAGTCCTGTTTCACTAGAGTGTTAGTCTTAATGATTGATCCATAACAATAAGTTTAAGAGGGAGTGACTCTCCACTACAAAGTCACTAACAAAAGAACTCTAAGGTACATAAAAAAAAAAAGTGACTCAAAGGTACAAAAAAGTGGTCAAAAAGTCTAAGTTGTCCTTCTGCCCAGTTTTCTGCACTTCTGACTCATTTTAACTTTTTGTATTTTAAAATTTTAAAAGTCCAAATTTTTTAATTTACTGAATTAATTAAATTATTAATTAATACAAAATTTTGAATTTCAACACCATAATAATTTTAGTGATTTAGTAATTTTAAATTTATGCACTTTTCGATCAATTTTATGGTGCATTTTTTTTTTAAATTTATTTTGGATCAATTTTAAAAAATTGTATTTTGAAGTCCAAAAAATATGCAATTTTCAGAAAATAATTTTTTTAATTTTGTGCACTTCTGGGCTAATTTGGAAGTGCATTTTTTTATATTTTATGTACTTCTAGGCAATTTTTAGAGTGCATTTTTTAAAATTTATGCACTTGTGAGCCAATTTTGGAGTGCATTTTTTTGTATTTTGTGTACTTCGAGGCAATTTTTGGAGTGCATTTTTTTCAATTTTTAGAGTGCATTTTTTAAAATTTATGCACTTGTGAGCCAATTTTGGAGTGCATTTTTTGTATTTTGTGCACTTGTGGGCCAATTTTGGAGTGCATTTTTAAAAAAAAGTTATATTCTGGACCCATTTTGGAGTGCATTTTTCAAACAAAAATGTATTTTGATCCAATTATGGAGTGCATTTTTCAAAAAAAATTGTATTTTGAGCCAATTGTATGGTGTATTTTTTTTTAAAAAAAATTATATTTTGGACTGATTTTTTAAAAATTATATTTTGAATTGTATTTTGAAGCCCAAAAAATATACAATTTTCAGAAAATGAATTTTTAAATTTATGCACTTCTGAGTTAATTTTGGAGTACATATTTTTGTATATTTTGTACTTCTGGGAGATTATTGGAGTGCATTTTTTTCTCACAACTGTACATATTACAAATAGAGGCATACAATAAATAATTACAGAAATACATATAAAATTTAATCTGCAAAAATAAATAAATTTAAGCAACACTACACAAAAATCTGAAACCCCTAATCTGCACAAAAATAAACAAAAACTCAACCAAAAGCCCTAATAAACAAAAAACACTAATCTGAAAACCCTAATCTGCACAAAAATAAATAAATTTAAAAAATAAACAAATTTAACACCTAATCTGCACAAAAATCCTAATATTTAACACCTAATATGCAAAAAATACACAAAAAATTGAGAACCCTAATCTGTGGAAATTACAAATTACACAATCTAAAAAATAATAATTACAAAAAATCAACAAAAATGCCCTAATCTGCAAAAGCCCTAATCGACACCGCCACCCTACCACCACCGTCGTCGCGCAACCCACACGCCACCCCAACATCGCCACCCATGCGCCCCCATCTGCAGAAAATCAACACAACCACCGACGATTCCCCACCACAACCACCATCCACACGCGGCGGATCTGTAAAAAATCTGCCGCCACGATCCACAAAAACCATCCCCCATCACCAAACCACCACAACCATCATGCAACCATCCACACAACCATCATGAAACCATCCACACAACCATCTTTCTTGTACCAAATTAAGCCGATTTCCCCCATTTAAAAAAAAGTAAAAAAAATTACCTAAACTCACCGATTTCCACACGCGTCCACGACGGGGACTTCCACGATGGGGAGAGCCGGTCTACTTCTGATCATGCCCGACTACTCGGTGGTGAAATTGGCGGAAGACCACCATCGCCCAAATTGAGTTCGATTTGGTTCGATTTCTCTACATTAATTTGATTTGGTTTGATTTTTCTAAAATTAAGTGGTGTGGAAGAGAGAGTGAGGGGGTGGGGAGCGAGAGGGATGGCGGCGAGTGAGAGGTGGGCAGCGAGCGAGAGGTGGGCGAGGGTTTTTTTCAGAGTGAAGAGAGAGAGAATGGAAATCTATAATGAAGAAAGAGAGAGGGGAAATCGGATTAATAGAGAGTGATGGCAAAAGTGTAATAAAAAATTGACTCTAGGGATAAAAATGTCTCATTTTGTACCTTAGAGTCACTACATTTTTCTTTTGTATCTTATAGTACTTTTCACTCAAAATATGTAGTGTAGAGTCTTTATTTCTATGTTTAAATAAGGAAGTTTGATATGAGTGATTATAATAAAATTTTAGTAAATTATGCACCACTCAAGATTTTCGCATTAGGAAATAAAATTTATCATATCAATATTAAATAGCATGGTGGTGTAGACAAGGGTGAGTACTAGTGATTTAAATTTTGTGTACTATATACGTAGAAAAATTTTATATTTATGCTTTAAAATCGTAAAATATTCTTATTTCGCCAGCATTGGAATTATAAAATTTTACCGCCTTTACTCAATAGAAAACTGCGCCCCCCTTGGAATGAAATTCTGGATTCATCCCTAGGTTTAGAAACTAAAGTATGTTGTTAAACTAAGCAATGAAAACACTGGCATAATGAGCTACGATGGCATTTTAAACAACTTTCAAAATATGAGAACTCGTAATATTTCTTTAGATAAAAAAACTTTTTGTTTGTAACTCTTAATATTATATATTTTTAAATTATAGATTGTCTTTATTTTGTTTATGTTACTTTTTTTAAGATCTTGCTTTGCATTTTGAATTGAATGATTTTGAATTTTTTAAATATTTTTTTTAATTGTGAATATCATGTTTAAAATTTCTGAATCCACCACTGACAACCCTCATTCTTGTTTAATCTACAACCTCTTGACTTAACACATTTGTAAGTCGCCAACCTTCATACAAGAACATTGTGGACAAATAAAATATTCGAAGTTAGTGTTAGGAGAAAAAACTAACTCTGATGTTGTCAGAAATGTTGAACAACGTTCTAGACAACATCATAGATCTCAACAGAAAAGCATGTAGACTAAGTAAATACTAAAAAGTCATATAAGTTTTCTGTAAACAATAAGACACCATAAGTGCAAAATATTTCATTATTGTACGTTCCACGTGGTAGTCTTCATGTATCCTATAAAATAGGATCCATTATCCATTATGTAACTTATTTCAAATATGGTCTGTAACTTCTCACATGCTTTTAATTGTTGGATATTTTATTTGGTGAGTGTAAACAAAGATGACTATGCAGACATTGACACTGTAAAGTCGAGGCAAGAGTTGGACTCTCTTTCCGTAAAACTATATTGCCCCGTACTCCAGTTGTTACGCCCCAATTTTTAATTAAGTTAGTTATTAATATTATTTATTCACGAGACGCTACTCACTTGAAATAATGCAACCACAAAAAAATTCAATAAGAAAGCGAAGTGTAAATTTTTTTTTATTTATATTTATTTTATTTTATTATTATTATCTATTTATTTATTTTTTTTTAGTAAATTAATTATCACGTAATTAATATTTAATAAAAATTAAGCAACAATATTATAAAGGTGCAGCAAAATTTATTTAAATATTTCATAATATCCATATGAAAATATGGTATGAATTCTTTTAGCATTACAATAAGCAAATAAAGTTAAATAATTCTATTCTTTTATTTCTTGGCCTTAGCATCATGGATCATCCTTCCTTGTCAAACTCCGGATCTGAAAATGGTAAAATAATTGGGGTGAGTGTGTGAAAAACACTCAGTGAGGTAATTTCATAATTGCACAAATTAAATAACAAAATGTAAATAATATAAGTAGTGTAGGTTGAGGCCTAAGTAATAGTGCTGGTTGAACCAGACTGAGTATAATGATTCCGCATTGGCAGAGCCAAACTATCAGAAATATAAATGGTGCTGGCTGGGCCAGTCTTAGTATAATGAATCTGTGTCGGCATAGCCAGACTATCGGAAATGTAACTGTAGTGATGATGGCTGGGCCAGACTTGAAATAATTATAATAGAGCTGGCTGGGCCAGACTTGACATAATATAATGGTGCTGGCTGGGCCAGACTTAACATAATATAATGGTGCTAGTTGTGCCATGCTTAGAGTAATGAATCCGTGTTGGCATAGCCAAACTGACAGAAATAATTATAATGATGCTGGCGAGGCCAGACTTAATTATATTAAAAACATAATGAAATATTAATAAGGCATTATAGCAATTGTATTGTTAAAACTCAATAAAGAGTTGGAGTAAAATCCCCACCTTAAGTGATGTGGCGTATTAATTACAAGTTCTCCGAACCTTCCAAACCTACAAAGTAGTTATTTAAATTATGTAAGTAATTATTAAAATTGTTTATTAAATTATTTGTATTTAAATGGATGTAAAATGAGGGTTTTAGGACTTAATTAAGGCAAGGGGCAAAACTGTAATTTTATAGAAATATTCACTGCTCATATTTAGTATCAACGTGTAGGATTTTAAATTTAGCATCATTTGCCGCTTGTTTGGGTTGAATCGGATGTAAAACGAAGATTTTACGAGCATTTAAAATGTAGGGGCTAAACAGTAAATTTTGGAAGGTTTGACTGACTAAATTTTAATTGACCAGGACTTAATTGAAGTTTTTCGAATTTTTCAATTTAAACCTTACTATTCATCTAATTCTCTCTAACACCCCCTATACTTCCAAGCAAATAACAAAATGACCTTTCCCGGAGTTTTACAACTCCGATTGACGAACGGAAAACACCGATGGAATCCTCACGACACCTAAAATTCGACCCAAAATAACACTTTAAATTTTCGAAAATTTTAGTTGCAGCCACTGTAATACTTTTTGACGTAAAATTTTTCAGTTTTTCCGGCGAGGCTCCATCCCTCTCCGTTCTTTGACTCAAGGACAAGATGTTAACCCCCATGAACACTACTATCCATTAACGACCTCAGTTACTCTAATCTTTCATATTTTTTAATAACACACCCATCTACACAACACGACGCGGACATCAGAGGTGCATATGTCTCCTTTCATGCCATTACTAACTAATGCGACGTAAAAGAATGCACCTCTGTTTTGAGATGAATTTAATAAGTAAGTTTTAATTAGATCCGAAAACCCCTGAGTATGACATGTTCAGGACAATCTTGATAGACTGAGTCAGGATTCAGTATAGATTGTTCAGGAAGTTATCTGCACCATGTATAGTCAGCAAATATAGATCAGGTTAGATTTTAAAGTTACTGAAGAACTCAGAAGATACTGAAGAACTGAAGACTCAGGAGATACTGAGTAACTAAAGAATCAGTAGAACTGAAGACTCAGAAGAGACAGAAGAACTGAAAGACTCAGTAAGTTACTGAAGACACTGAAGACTCAGAATATACTGAAGACTCAGTAAGTTACTGAAGACTTAGGAAGACCTGAATGTTCAGAGGCACTGAAGAAATATCTATCTGAATTCATACAAAACTGAGAAAAACACATATGTTCAGAAAAGTACATATTGCCCGAAACATTCAAGTGCAGACAAAAGGAACTAAGTCTAAGTGTTGTTTAAGGTTGTCTCATTCAGAGAGATTGACCTATAAAGAGCCGTTTTGTTTGTCTACGTTCACTGAAGACAAGAACCAATCAGAGGAAGACAACACTGTACTCCACTGACACTGAAAGCGACAGGACCATGAATTTTGTCAGTAGTACTATGTTCCAAACTGCAAAAATTGGTGATTGGCTACATGGCTGCATATTTCCTAAAACATGCAAGAGAGTGTTCAAACCCTAAAAATAGACGTTCATCAAACACCAGAAGAGGAAACTCATGAAGCTATCTCCTCCAACGGATAGTTTTTCAAGAGTGACCTTGGTGAAGATTGCCTATAAATACCAGTAACCTTCTACATTGAGAGGTTACGGGAAATTTCAAAGCAACTCAAGAGCTCATTCGTATTCTTGCAAATTGAAGCACTCGAAAAACCTAGAATTTCCCAAGTGTTTCACATTGGAGAGAGCTCACTATTCTAAGCCTAGATTTATAGAAATATCCAAAGTTTAGAAGAGATATCCAAGCCTTTGCATTTGTTCTTGTAAAGGATATCTCACCCTAGTTGGAAACCAACCCAAACCCAAACCCTTTTGAGAAGGTAGTTTGAGTGTGTGTATTGTTGGTGAGTTAGAGTTGTAAAGAGTGAGTAAGCTACAGTGAGTTAGCCAGAAAACTCTAGAGAAGAAGTTAGTAAGCTACTTGTGGTAGTCTGAACACTTGTGTGTGTTTGAGTTAGTAAGCTGCAGTGAGTCAGCCATAAAACTCAAGGTAGAAAAGTGAGTAAGCTACAGTGAGTTAGCCTGAAAGCTTTAGGAAGTGGTTAAGGAATTTCTCTGAAGATCAGAGAGAGTGGATGTAGGAGCTTGAGTCTCTGAACCACTATAATTGCTGTGTTGTTTGCTTTCTGTACTGCATTATTATTTGTTGCATGGTTTTCACTGAAAGCATATTTCACTGATATTCAGTTGGAATCAATCCACTGAACTTGCATCAAATTGATCACAACCTTAATCACTGTTTTATTAAAGGAAGAAAATTTTCAGCAAAGCTAAAACGAGTATAAACTTAGGGCCAACCATTCCGCACACTTGAGTAGCTAGAACAGATAGTTACCAAACTGAACTAACTCTACTGAGTGTTCAGTAAGTTAATTATCTGATCTAAGCTCCTCAGAATCTCTGATTAATTCAGGATCAGTTGGATTAATCTGAAGCTTCTGAAAGCAGCTCAGGATCATTGTCTCAGTAGACTTTGACTCAGGGCAATTTGTCCTTCTCAGGGCAAAAATATCAGGATAACCTGACCCATCTGACCTCAGTGAAGAATTTTTTTTAAAAATCACTGAACACGTGTATTCCCCACCCCATACACGTGTAAGACTCGTTAGCACCGGGACCAACAAGTGGTATCAGAGCAGTGGTTCATTGTTGACCACTTGCTTTGGTAGCCATAGTCTATTTGCTGAAAGACTTTGGTGGTCTACTGAATAGATCTTATTGCTTATATTTTACAAGGCTAAGTCATCATGCCTTCTAAGAAACTTTCTATGTTCTCTGTTGAGAGCTATGACCTATGGAGACTGAGAATGCAGGCTCATCTGTATTCAAAACATGAAAGAATGTGGAGAGTGGTTTCTGAAGGACCATTCAAATTTACTGTTGTGAATCCCAGAATCACTGATACTGAAAGAAATGATCCCAGGGATGAATTTCCTAAACCTGATGACCAACTTACTCCTGATGAGAGAAAGTTAGTCAATCTGGACTACATTGCTAAAGATACTTTGTATAGCACTATTGATGATGGTGTTATGGGGATGATCTCTCAATGTGAAACTGCAAAGGAAATATGAGACACACTTGCTGTTATGTGTCAAGGCACAGATCATATTAAGGAAAATAAACTTTCTGTTGCTATTGGAAAGTTTGATAGCTATGAGATGGATGATGGTGAATGCATTGACAAACTTGAGGTCAGATTCACTAGCATTATGAATGATCTGAATGCTCTTGGGAAGAGATACCCTCAGAGAGAAGTGGCACTGAAAATTCTTAGAGGATTATCTAAGAAATGGGATATACATGTTGTGGTGATTGAAAACACCAAAAATATTGATTCCATGCCATACCAACAAGTTTTCTCTGAACTGAAAGCTTATGAGTTTGTGATTGACAAGAAAACTAAGAAATCTGATAGCAAAGATGATTCTTCATCTAGCACGAATGTGACTTTCAAAGCCAAAGAGAAATCCTGTAAATCTAGAGAGTCTGAGAACTCACTTGCCAAAAATCAGGATGAGCAGGAGGATAAGCTAGTACTGATGGCAAGGAGGTTTGAAAGATTTAATAGCAGATATGTAAAATATAAGAAATACTATAGGAATCACAGATACAAGAGAAACTCAGAAGCTGAGGACAGATCCACTGAGAAAAGAAAGGACCACAAAGCTGAAGGATCCTCATCCAAAAAGAAGGACTCCAAGACCATGGAGGAAAGTGATCAGGATGATGATACCAACAGATGCTACAACTGTCAGAAGAAAGGTCACTTTCAATATGACTGTCCTGAGCTGAGTGCTAAAGAAAGAAAGGAGAGACAAGCCAAGAGAGACAGAAAGATCTCCAGCAAGAAAGCTATGATTGCAGAAGAGGAAGAACATTCTGAAGAAGGTTCCAGTTCCTCAGATGAGATTTTCTAAGATAGTGACAGTGATGATGTCTGTCTTATGGCTGTGGAGGAGGTAAATTCTTCTATCTCTGTTGTTGCTCCTACACAAGCACCTGAGTTATCAAGTTCATCTGTAACCAGTAACTTTGACCTGATGGATTCTTTTGAGAATCTTATGAAGGACTATTCTGTGTTACAAGAACTGCTCATAAAAACTCAAGAGCAGAACAAGGAACTGACTGCTGAGAATCTGAAGTGGAAATACTCTAATAATGCTGAGATCACTTCTCAATTAATGGGAAATACTGATGAACTAGATGTTCTGAAAGTACAACTCTCAGAAAAGGAGAAGGTGATAGAGATCCTGAATGGAAAATTAGAGAAATCCACTGAGGAGATTCAACTTATCAGAGCTGAGTTCAATGACCTCTTTGAGAAGCATGAAACTCTAAAGAAATGTGTCGATGGTGCACAGAGAAATTTAGCTCTACTGAATTCTGCATCTAAAGTAATAGATGAAATTCAGAGTTATCAAAGACCTGCAACTATAAAGGCTGGATTGGGTTATAATCTAGGGGGAACCTCACAAGGTCTTCTGAATACTGCTTCTAGTAGCACTAAGACTGTCTTTGTTAAACCAATGGCATGTACTAATCTTCTTACTGAAGAACTGCCCAAGGTTTTAGATAAGGGTAAAAGATCTATGGTTTCAGAAAAACTGAAGGTTCAGGGAAGAAAGCCCAAACCTCAGGAAAAGGCTAGAAAACCTGAACACTCAGTAGGACATTTTCAGGCCAGTATTTCAAAGCCTCAGGCTAAGAATACCAACCTGAAGAAATCTGCACTGAACCATCAGAGGAATTTTCAGAAGAGAAACACTCAGCAGAGATATTCTCAACTGAAAAGACCAAGTCCTCAGATTACTGAAAGACCGCAATTTCAGTACAGGCAACCTAAACCCCACTTGCTTAAGGGCAAATGTTTCCTGAACCCAAGTCAGTAGAGATAGAGACCAGCTGCACCAAAGCCAAAGCACTTGAACAAAAAGCCTGAACCCAAGAAGAACTCTAAGGCTCATGTTCATGCTAAGGCTAGCACTCATACACAGGGTACTGCCAAGGCACCTAGGGTGGTGAATGTGTATGTAGATATTTATGAGAGACAAATCAGCCACTCTAAGAGTTGTTAGGCAGATTTGGGTTCCAAAAGGTACAGCTAACCTGGTAGGACTCTACACCAAATGGGTACCTAAGAACTGATCTGTTTTTTAGGTGAAGGAAAAGGGCACTGAGCTGAATGAAGACAACATAGCCCTGATGAGTGGAAATGAATTGGCTCCTGCTATATGGTATCTGGACAGTGGATTTTCAAGACATTTGACAGGATATAAGCAACTACTTACTGACTATGTTGAGCAAAAGGCCCTCAGATTACATTTGGAGACAACTCAAAAGGACAGACTGAAGGATATGGAACTCTTGAAGTTGATTTTGTCCATATACATGGTGTTTCATATGTATCTGGTTTAAAGCATAACTTGTTTTCTATCAGTCAATTCTGTGACAAAGGATTCAGTGTTGAGTTCTCAAAGAACTTATGTTATGTGAAAGACAATGTTTCACAGAAAATTCTACTGACTGGTACTAGAAAAAGAAATGTGTATCTTGCTGATTGGAGTTCAACTCCTAAAGATACATGTTTGGTTGCTAAAAGTTCCACTGATACCAATTGGTTGTGGCACAAAAGACTGAATCACTTAAACTTCAAAACCCTGAACAAACTTGCAAGATTAGCACTTGTGAGGGGGTTACCAAATGAAGTGTTCAGTAAAGATCATGTTTGTGATGCCTGTCAGAAAGGAAAGCAAATCAGAGCATCTTTCAAAAGCAAAGTATATGTTTCTACTGACAGAATACTACAACTGTTACATATGGATCTCTTTGGTCCAGTGACACCTGTGAGCACTAATGGCAGGAAATATACACTTGTGGTAGTTGATGACTACTCTAGATACACATGGGTCATATTCTTACTCAGTAAGAAAGAGACTCAGACAAAACTGCCAGAACTACTGAAAAGGCTCAGTACTGAAAAGAATCTGAGTGTGGTCAAAATCAGAACAGATAAAGGAACTGAATTCATCAACCATATTATATCTGATTATTGGGCAGCAAATGGAATAGCTCATGAAACATCAGCTGCAAGGACCCCACAACAGAATGGTGTTGCTGAAAGAAGAAATAAGACTCTGAAATAAGCTGCAAGGACAATGATTGCTGAAGCTGATATTCCTAAGAGATTTTGGGCTGAAGCCATCAACACTGCATGCTACTCTCAGAACAGATCCATGCTGACCAAGAATCAAGGAAAAACTCCATATGAGCTGTGGAATGAAAGGAAGTCTCTTGTTTCTTTCTTTCGTGTGTTTGGTTGCAAGTGTTTCATACACAATAATGGCAAAGATCAGTTGAAAACCTTTGATAGCAAAGCTGATGAAGGGATATTCTTAGGATATTCTGAAGTCAGTAAAGCCTTCAGAGTTTACAACTGTAGGACCCTTATTGTGGAAGAAACACCTCATGTTGTTTTTTGATGAATCTATTTGTGTTCAGAAGAAATAGGAACATAACTCAGGAGAACTGACCAAGAGAATCACCAGACTTAGCCTAACAAAGAAAACCTCTGAACCTGAGAAGAAGAAGTCAATCACTCTCTATGAATGGAGTGAATCAGACTCAGACAAAGAAGTTCAGGATGAAAAAACTCAGGATGGTGAAACTCAGGATGGAAATTCTCCACTGAAGGAAAGCCAACACACTGAAGCTGACCAATCTGAACATACACCAGTTCAGACTCAGGTATGTAATGCGGATGAAGATGTGGTCACAATTGAGGCAAACTCTGAATCTATCAACCAAGGGGGAACAAATGTCTCTGACAATGTTCTGAATGGAATTTCCCCTGAGGAAGATGATACCCTTTCTCCTTTTCTGTTGTTCCCTGAATTTGATGAACTGCCTGAACCTAACATGTCTGATGTTGAGGATACTACTGAAGGGGGAACATCCAGGAGAAAATGGTTGGATAGTCATCCTACAAGTCATATTGTGGGTGATCTATCATAAGGTGTCAAAACAAGAAGGTTCCATGGAGAAAGTGCTTTGTTCTGCTGTTTCCTATCTGAAAAGGAACCTACTGAGATTGAAGAAGCTCTACAAGATTCATTCTGGATTGTTGCTATGCAAGAAGAATTGAATCAGTTCACAAGGAATGAAGTTTGGGAGCTAGTAAACAAACCTAAGAGACACAATGTGATTGGAACTAAGTGGGTGTTCAAGAACAAGAGAGATGAAAACAACAACATTGTGAGAAACAAGGAAAGGCTAGTAACACAAGGTTATTCCCAAGAAGAAGTCTTGGACTATGATAAAACGTTTGCACCTGTTGCAAGACTAGAAGCCATCAGATTGTTTCTTGCATATGTTACCCACATGAAATTCACAGTCTATCAGATGGATGTGAAAAGTGCATTTCTGAATGGTGTGCTTAAGGAAGAGGTTTATGTGGAACAACCTCCTGGTTTCAGACAGAATGACCAAGTTTACAGGCTCAGAAAAGCCTTGTATGGTCTTAAGCAAGCACCCAGAGCATGGTATGATACCCTTTCTCAGTTTCTTACTGACCATGGTTTTATCAAAGGAACTGTTGATAGGACCTTGTTCAGGATAGAAGATGGAAAGGATTTTTACTTGGTTCAGATTTATGTGGATGACATCATATTTGGATCTCCAAATCATCAGTTGTGTGAAAAGTTTTCTACTCTGATGAAAGGGAAGTTTGAGATGTCTATGATGGGGGAGATGAATTTCTTTCTTGGACTACAGGTGAAACAGACTAAGGAAGGAATTTCATCAATCAAGCAAAATACACCAAAGATCTGATTGCAAAGTATGGTGTACAGAATTGCAATGCAGTTAGAATTCCCATGAATACTAACTACAAGATGGATCCTGATCCTGAAGGCAAATCAGTAAATCACACTTATTATAGAGGGATCATTGGATCATTGTTATATCTCACTGCAAGTAGGCCTGATATAACATTTGCTGTTGGGATATGTGCAAGATACCAAGTTAATCCTAAGACTAGTCACATGGAGGCTGCCAAGAAGATTCTGAAATATCTAAAAGGCACTGTGAATAGAGGATTATGGTATCCAGCTGATGATAACCTTGAATTAACTGGTTATTCAGATGCTGATTATGGAGGATGTAGAATTGACAGGAAGTCTACTACAGGAACTTGTCAATTTCTTGGAAGTAAACTAATATCATGGTTTTCAAAGAAACAGACCTCAGTAGCAACCAGTACTACTAAAGATGAATACATGGCTGCAGGAAGTTGTTGTGCACAGATTCTTTGGCTCAGACAACAATTGAGGGATTACAGGATTATAGCCAATGAAGTACCTATATTTTGTGATAATAATAGTGCAATTTCTATTACACAAAATCCAGTATTGCACACCAGATGTAAGCATGTTGATATCAGACATCACTTCATCAGAGATCATGTTGAGAAGAAGGATATCAGAATGGAGAAAATTCATACTGATAAACAGAGAGCTGATATCTTGACTAAACCTTTGGCTGAATCAAGATTTCAGGAACTATCAGTTGAATTGGGAATGTTGGATCCAGGTGAATAAGGCAAATCTGAAAAATTGAAGGTTTTCAAATGCATGAAGTTTTTCAGGTTTTACTGAAAAACTCAGGATAAAATTGAGAGTCTTGAACACTGAGCCTTGGGAAACTCAGAAATTCTGAAGTTCAGTACTCAGTATTATACTGACATTTTATCAAGGTCAAAACTCAGTAAGACTGATGGAGAAAATTAGTCTGAAGAAATATTGACTCATGCACTTCATTTATTGTCCAAAACTGAATCTCAGTAATCATTGGCAATAAATGACAAAATACCTGAAGAAATATATGGGCGGGACGTTTGAAATTCTCGAGGAAAGTCAATGGTCTGCAGGAACAGTAATTAAATGCACTGTTCATTAATCACCAAAAAGGATAAATTGGAGGCTAAGTACTTGCGAAATCGTCCTTTCAAATACCCATTTTAGCCGGTGTTTAATCTCAACCGTTGATTTCTTCATCTACGCGATTTTCCATAAATCAAAATCCTATATCCATTACAAAGACTCCATTCAAGCCCTATTTCAAAAATATTCATCTTCGTAAACACTCTGCTTCAAAGCCTTCGATTGCCCAGAAATCTCATATCTCAAAAACCCTTCACTCAAAATTACCAAAATGACGCTCTCTGTCTACCACAAACTTGCCATTTCTAATAAACCTTGGTACGAGAATGTTGTTTCTCTGGAAAGCACATCCAATGCAACTCACGAGGAGGAGGCATTGCATATGATTCGTTTGGCAAAGCTTACATGTCTGGTCGCAAATCAACCAGAGGCTGAATATGCAAAAGAGATAATTGAGTTTGTTGCTAATATGCAGTTAGATGATGAGAATTGCATAGACTCTAGAATTACGGTCTCGCATTTGGAGCATGGTTCAAAATATGTGGATTTTGTTAGGGAATTGTATATTATTCCTAAGAATCTGAATGCCATATATGAGTTAAATGATAGAGGTGAAGACCCTACGGTATACATGATGGGTAGGGAACAAGAGTATTTGGATAAAATTACTGAGCATCTGGTAAAGTTTGAAGCTACATTGAATAAAAAGCATTTGAAGCCTAAATACCGGGTATTGTTAGATATTGTAAGCAAATGCATCATGAGTAGATCTGGCAGTTTCGAGCAGATAAGCACGCCGAAGTTAAGGCTAATGGCTGCGATTAAGATTCACCTACTACGGCATTTAATTGGTTGCACTATTTGATCAAGGTGGTGAGTGATCAAGCCAAACACATTCAGAAGGTGAATGGCTCTGTAGTTATCAAGGGAAACATTCTACATGCAACCAAGATTGCATTTATCTTGGAAACGTGCAGAGAAGAGGAGGACATTTTTGCCGATTCCACTTCCTTTCCGAAGTCAAAAATTATGTTCAAACCAATGAAGAAGACTTTGAGAAGAAAGAAAGAGAAAAATACTGAGTCTCAGGAGGAGACTGCCGAAGATGAAACTGAGGAGGATACAATAGTGGTGGAACAAGTCAAGGAAACAAGACAATCCGCTCAAAAATCCACTGAGGAAACTGATGAAGAGGCAAAATAAGCTAGGGGGAAAGCCCTGATGAAAATTAAAAGGGAGAAAGGTGAGAAACTGAAGAAGAAAGCACTGGCTCCTCAGAAGCGAAGAAGGCTGCAAACTATTGCTGAGAAGGAGGCCAGTGAAACTGGAGAAACTCAACCTGAAGGCCAGCAAGGGTTGAAATCTCCACTTCAGGTTCTTGCTCAGGTAGTGACAAATGTACAAGATCAATAAACTGAGGAGCAGGTTTTCTCGGAGGTACTTGAGACCTCTCTGAGCTCAGATAAAATCTCTAAGGAAATATTCAAAGGACATTAGATCACAACTGAAGAAAGGCCAGCTCAGACTTTAGATCAATCTGAACCTCAGGATTTACTGAATTTGGATGCACTCCTGAATGAACCATTTCTCGATCCATCAGCACTAGAACTTGTACAATCCGAGCCAACTGCTCCTGAAAGCCCAAGATTGAAGAAGGGAGAAGCTGAAGAGATTGATTGGAGGAGCAAGGGGGAACGGTTCATCCTGGACCGATACCCTGAACTGAATGCCTATCCTAACCTTCAGGATATGTTCTTCAGGCTCAGGACGACAGTGTACATTCTGAATCAGACACTCCCGGAAATGCTGAACATTGAATCATTCAGAGGAGAAGAGTGGTGGAATGCTGAGACAGCTGCCCTGACTGAATTCTCAGGCTTCAGGAAAACAAAGCTGAGAATGAAAGTGGGTGATTTTGATGAACTGGTGAACAAGAAGCTAGCTGAATGGAAAGCTACTGACAAAGATGCAACAAGTTCTCATGATCATGACAGAGATAAAGATCAGGGAGGTGATGCTGAAAAATAATCTGAGGGAGAGAAGGAACCTCAGACAGATACTGAGAAAGAAAAGGAAACTGAGAGTCAGATGGAGACAGATACTGATGCTGCACAGACTGATATCACAAAACCTCAGACTGAAGTTAGCCTTCTTCAGGTACCTTTTGGCACTGTCATACATTACGCCAAAGTTACTGAAGTTGCTATCTTTAAATCTGTTGTTTATGATATGCAGACTGAGGCTCAATTGGAGCAACCAGCTCAGTTGGAGACAGTTGTTTTGCCTCCAGATATTGATTTCAGTCCAATCCTGGATGAATTGAAAAAGGTGGTGACAATGGTGGAGAAAGTAAATCAAATGGAAGAAACCTTGGCAAGCCAATCTCAAAAGCTAGAAAATCTGAGTTCATCTTCTGACATGCTGCAACTACAAACATCTCTTACAGATAAGATGACTGCTTTGGAGGGAAAGATTGATGTGATCAAAACTGAGCTCATTGCAGAGATGGAGCAAAGGTATCAAACCCGAACTGCTTATCTTAAAACTAAACTGATTGAGAAGAATGATCAGATGATCAAGATAACTGTTGAGGAAATGAGCACTCTGCTCATGACCAAGATGACAGACATGATGCATAAAGTCTTCTCAACTCAGTTTGCTCCACTCTCTGATGAATTCTCAATAGCCAAGAACTATATGATGAGGCTTGAAGATGAGCATGACCAATTGGCTGGGACAGTGCGCAGTATGGGCAAAGAACAATATTATATGGATACTGCATTGACCCAACTTCTCCCAAGGTATGGTGTCAAAAAGGGGGAAAGGCCAGTTGCTGGCAAATTAGATGAGTTGTTGGCACAAACCTTGGAGAAGAAAGCCAGAGAAGAAGCTGAGGCCAAGAAGATATTAAATGCTCTAAGTGAGATTGAAGCCACTGAAAAACTGAAGTTCAAAGAAGCAGAAAAACCTATCTTCACTCAAACATCTGAGCAAACCATTCAGGAAGTAATTGGTGAAAAACAGAGTGATAGAAGGATGATTGAAACAAGCAAGACAGGAGAAGAACAAGTCAGAATAGAAAAGAGAAAAGTTGTAGCATTTGTTGAGCAAGAAAGGAAGAAAAGAGCTAAAGTTTCAAAGCCTACTTAGAGGAAGCTGATAAATGAATTTGAAGAATCTTAGGAAGAAGCTGAAAAAGAAGAAACTGAACCCCATAAAGAAGTCTTCGATACCAAAAAGACCCTGAGGGCCCTGCAGATTGAAAAAGAAAAGAGAACAGCTGCTTCAATCTCAGGTGCTCCACTAATAAAGAAGAATAAAGAAGAAGAGCTGAAAAGAAGGGGTGGGTTCAAAAAGTTTTTAGGCAAGAGAAGAGGTACAGAAAAGACTCATAAATCAATGATGCAAGGGAAGAGATCAAGAGAACCTTCTGGTTCTATTATGAAATTCTGAGAGAATTGAGGGGGAGCAGCTCGGGTAAAAATGAAGCATTCATTGAATACTTACTGACTTTTTATCCTGAGTATCTTCATAAATGGATCAACTTGACAGATGAAGCCAACACTCAGATAATGGCTCCAGGACCCTACATGTACCCAGCACCCAGATTTGAGAATGGCTATGTGAATGAAGCAGCCATTTCTCAGGAAATAGCCCAGTATGCTATTCAGCTAGGCTTAACAGGAAACAACCCAGAAATCATCAAGGCAAGAGATGAACTGAAGAAAAGATACTACGGGATGTTCAACCTGGAAGTGCCAGAGGATGAAGTGGAAGAAGACTGAAGACTTTGTACTTCTGAAGTGCTTTTTAATTTTCATTGTAATCTGTAACTCTTATCTTACATCAATGAAAGTTTATCTTTTATGCTCAAAGATAATATCTCATTATCTTTTTACATGTCTTTACTTTATATGCCATATTGAAATTGTTGAGAGAATTTTTTTTGGAGATAACTGAAACCTGAGTATAGGATAGGTTTTATCAAATGTAACAAGATGGTTTTGGCATCATCAAAAAGGGGGAAATTGTTGGGAGATGAATTTAATAAGTAAATTTTGATTAGATCCCAAAACCCCTGAGTATGACATGTTCGGGACAATCTTGATAGACTGAGTCAGGATTCAGTATAGATTGTTCAGGAAGTTATCTACACCATGTATGGTCAGCAGATATAGATCAGGTTAGATTTTGAAGTTACTGAAGAACTCAGAAGATACTGAAGAACTGAAGACTCAGGAGATACTGAGTAACTGAAGAATCAGTAGAACTGAAGAGTCAGAAGAGACAGAAGAACTGAAAGACTCAGTAAGTTACTGAAGACACTAAAGACTCAGAATATACTGAAGACTCAGTAAGTTACTTAAGACTCAGGAAGACCTGAATGTTCAGAGGCACTGAAGAAATATCTATCTGAATTCATACAAAACTGAGAAAAATACATATGTTCAGAAAAGTAGATATTGCCTAAAACATTCAAGTGCAGACAAAAGGAACTAAGTCTAAGTGTTGTTTAAGGTTGTCTCATTCACAGAGATTGACCTAAAAAGAGCCGTTTTGTTTGTCTACATTCACTGAAGACAAGAACCAATCAGAGGAAGACAACATTGTACACCACTGACACTGAAAGCGACAGGACCCTGAATTTTGTCAGTAGTACTATGTTCTAGACTGCAAAATTGGTGATTGGCTACATGACTGCATATTTCCTAAAACATGCAAGGGAGTGTTCAAACCCTAAAAATAGTCGTTCATCAAACACCAGAAGAGGAAACTCATGAAGCTATCTCCTCCAACAGATAGTTTTTCAAGAGTGACCTTGGTGAAGGTTGCCTATAAATACCAGTGACCTTCTACATTGAGAGGTTACGGGAAATTTCAAAGCAACTCAAGAGCTCATTCGTATTCTTGCAAATTGAAGCACTCAAAAAACCTAGAATTTCCCAAGTGTTTCACATTGGAGAGAGCTCACTATTCTAAGCCTAGATTGATAGAAATATCCAAAGCTTAGAAGAGATATCCTAGCCTTTGCATTTGTTCTTATTGTAAAAGATATCTCACCCTAGTTGGAAACCAACCCAAACCCAAACCCTTTTGAGAAGGTAGTTTGAGTGTGTGTATTGTTGGTGAGTTAGAGTTGTAAAGAGTGAGTAAGCTACAGTGAGTTAGCCAGAAAACTCTAGAGAAGAAGTTAGTAAGCTACTTGTGGTAGTCTGAACACTTGTGTGTGTTTGAGTTAGTAAGCTGCAGTGAGTCAGCCAGAAAACTCAAGGTAGAAAAGTGAGTAAGCTACAGTGAGTTAGCATGAAAGCTTTAGGAAGTGGTTAAGGAATTTCTCTGAAGATCAAAGAGAGTGGATGTTGGAGCTTGAGTCTCTGAACCACTATTATTGTTGTGTTGTTTGCTTTCTGTACTGCATTATTATTTGTTGCATGGTTTTCACTGAAAGCATATTTCACTGATATTCAGTTGGAATCAATCCACTGAACTTGCTTCAAATTGATCACAGCCTTAATCACTGTTTTATTAAAGGAAGAAAATTTTCCGCAAAGCTAAAACGAGTATAAACTTAGGGCCAACCATTCCGCACACTTGAGTAGCTAGAACAGATAGTTACCAAACTGAACTAACTCTACTGAGTGTTCAGTAAGTTAATTATCTGATCCAAGCTCCTCAGGATCTCTGATAAATTCAGGATCAGTTGGGCTAATCTGAAGCTTCTGAAAGCAGCTCAGGATCATTGTCTCAGTAGACTTTGACTCAGGGAAATTTGTGCTTCTTAGGGCAAAAATATCAGGATAACCTGACCCATCTGACCTCAGTGAGAAAAAGTTTTAAAAATCAATGAACACGTGTAAGACTCATTAGCACCGGGACCAACAACCTCTAACCTTAATATATGACTGAACAGTGCTTAAATAAAATTAAAGAAGAGTTTTGAAAATTTTTCAGTTTTCCGACGGATTAGAAAGCTAAATTTTAACGTAAATTACACGATGATTAGAGGGTCGGTTGTATGAATCGAAGGTATACCGATGATCTATGCTACGAGGGGATTACATGGATGGCAAAAGTTGGGTAGTCGGCTTATCGATAGGTGATGTTGGCGAGTGGTTAAACAGGGCGGATGAGTTTTTGAGTTTGAACAATGAAGGAGGGGTTTTGTTGGGATATTTTAGTTTTGATAATTTATGCCAAAACATTATTAACTTGTGTTATTTAAGCTAATTTACAGATAACAAGTTAAGGGGGAACGCAAGAACAAATTGAGGGGGAACTCAGGAAATCAGAAGAAGATGATCGAGATCAGACGAGGCTGCAGACGAGACTGATCGAGATCAGATGAGTTAGATGAGTTCCGGAGTTACCTGATGAGCTGTGCAAAATCAAAAGTGAAGAAAAGCTAAAGCCAGCAAATCAGAAGAGAAGGTTGCAGATCAGAAGATGAGCAAAAGGGACTGGTCAAGATCAGACGTGATCAGGATCAGATATGAAGATGAGCAGATGAGACTGATTGAGATCAGACGTGATCGAGATCAGATATGATAATCTGATATGCTAACCTGATGGAGATGACCTGATGCTATCCTGAGATGATACTGAAGATATGTTGATCTGATCAGTCGAACTGATCAGATCAGGCGAGAAGAAGAAATCAGAAAGCCTGAGTCAAGTGACCTGAGGGTCAGGATGTCTGAAGTCAGAAGAGCTGAACTCAGTAAGCCTGAGTGTCAGTATGCCTGATCAGACAAGGTCCGCTGAAGAAAAGTCTGCTGAATCAAGAACCCTGAGTAACCTGAGACTCAGATAACCTGAGGCTCAGATAACTAAGGCTCAGATAACCTGAAGGTTCAGATAGGCTCAGATAACCTGAAGGCTCAGAAAACCTGAAGGTTCAGATAGCTCAGATAACCTGAAGGCTCAGACAGAACTGAAGATCCTGAGACTCAGAAGATCCTGAGGAATATACCCGTTAGAGACTCAGAAGAAACTGAAGAATATAGCCGTTAGATTCAGCTGATGTGGACCAATGAGAGGAAGACGAAAAGCCTGAAAAGCTGCAAAAAGCTACAGAGTAGTATGGATTTGAATGTGATTCTCTCCAACGGTAACATTCAAATCCACACTATAAATACAAGTTCTTCCTTCATTATCAAGTGTGGATGCGTGAGGAAAGTGTGTGAAAAACACCATCGATGCTACAGAGCTAAGAAGATATGGGTTCCAGTAGTTCCCAGCCAAGGTCGTGTGCCAGATGATGCGAGTCCTGAAATATGACCTGATCGTAGCACGGCTAAGGCATTCAATACAACTATAGAGCCAAATCATCGAGCATCTCCACCATAGAACACAGAGCGAGAGATACACGCATATATTCAAGAGTGTTCTACCCTAGATCTAAGCGCAAATGCTATATCCTAAGCTTAGAGAGATTTTCCCATCCTTAGCATTGAGGCTAAACAAATGTAAGGGAAAATCTCAAACTAGTTGGAAACCAAACAAACCTTACCCAAATCAGTTTGATAGGATAAGTTTGTAGGTGAGTGTGAACTCGGTAAACATTTATCGGCAATCCCGTGAGGGTGATAAGTCCCGCTTGAGTGTGAACTCGATAAACATCTCGGCCATCCTGAAAAGGATATAAGTCCCGCAGGTTACGTTTATAAGAGTGAGAACTCGGTAAACATCTCGGCCATCCCGTGAGGGGTATAAGTCCCGCAGGTTAACATCGGTTAAGGTTCCCCTGTGTTAAGGGAAGAGTGGACGTAGGACGGGTTTCGTCCGAACCACTATAAAATATAGTGTGTTCTTTAACAGTTTTATGTTTTTACTTGTCATATGCATTCGATTACAAGCAAAACAACACACATCGTTCTTAAAAGCGAAAAATTTAGAATCACTCTGCCCTCTCCCCTGTTTTATATGCATCTAATGACATGTTTCACTAACACTCGCGCAAAATCGGTTTTAATCGGGACCTCACAGTGGTATCAGAGCGGGTTGTTCAACAGATCACTATTTTCAAAGTGATCGCCTGGACTGATCTAATTTTTTTAAAACAAAAACCCGATCTCTGTAAATGCATATATTTTCAAATGTTTTGGCGTCATTATCAAAAATGGGGGAATTGTTGGGATATTTTAGTTTTGATAATTTATGCCAAAACATTATTAACTTGTGTTATTTAAGCTAATTTACAAATAACAAGTTAAGGGGGAACGCAAGAACAAATTGAGGGGGAACTCAGGAAATCAGAAGAAGATGATCGAGATCAGACGAGGCTGCAGACGAGACTGATCGAGATCAGATGAGTTAGATGAGTTCCGGAGTTACCTGA
Source organism: Stenogyne calaminthoides (assembly GCA_037126765.1). Taxonomy (NCBI): domain Eukaryota; kingdom Viridiplantae; phylum Streptophyta; class Magnoliopsida; order Lamiales; family Lamiaceae; genus Stenogyne; species Stenogyne calaminthoides. The sequence goes on from JBBCBC010000035.1 coordinate 2,687,952, forward strand.
TGAGCTGTGCAAAATCAAAAGTGAAGAAAAGCTAAAGCCAGCAAATCAGAAGAGAAGGTTGCAGATCAGAAGATGAGCAAAAGGGACTGGTCAAGATTAGACGTGATCAGGATCAGATATGAAGATGAGCAGATGAGACTGATTGAGATCAGACGTGATCGAGATCAGATATGATAATCTGATATGCTAACCTGATGGAGATGACCTGATGCTATCCTGAGATGATACTGAAGATATGTTGATCTGATCAACGAATCGATCGGATCATCAAAGAAGAAGAAATCGTAAAGCTCGAGTCAAGTGACCGAGGGTCGGATGTCTAAAGTCGGAAGAGTTGAACTCGAAGCTCGAGTGTCATTATACTGATCGACGTACAAGGTCCGCCAAGAAAAGTCTGCTGAATCAAGAACCCTGAGTAACCTGAGACTCAGATAACCTGAGGCTCAGATAACTAAGGCTCAGATAACCTGAAGGTTCAGATAGGCTCAGATAACCTGAAGGCTCAGAAAACCTGAAGGTTCAGATAGCTCGAGATAACTCAAGGCTCGAGATGTAGGCCGAAGATCCCGAGACTCGAAGATCCCGAGGAACATAGCGATTAGAGACTCGGAAGAAATCAAGAATATAGCCGTTAGATTCAAATTGATGTGGACCAATGAGAGGAAGGCTAAAAGCCCGAAAAAGTCGCAAAAAGTTATTAAGAGTAGTATGGATTTGAATGTGATTCTCTCCAACGGTAACATTCAAATCCACACTATAAATACAAGTTCTTCCTTCATTATCAAGTGTGGATGCGTGAGGAAAGTGTGTGAAAAACACCATCGATGCTCTCTGAGCTAAGAAGATATGGGTTCCAAGAGTTCCCAGCCAAGGTCGTGTGCCAGATGATGCGAGTCCTGAAATATGACCTGATCGTAGCACGGCTAAGGCATTCAATACAACTATAGAGCCAAATCATCGAGCATCTCCACCATAGAACACAGAGCGAGAGATACACGCATATATTCAAGAGTGTTCTACCCTAGATCTAAGCGCAAATGCTATATCCTAAGCTTAGAGAGATTTTCCCATCCTTAGCATTGAGGCTAAACAAATGTAAGGGAAAATCTCAAACTAGTTGGAAACCAAACAAACCTTACCCAAATCAGTTTGATAGGATAAGTTTGTAGGTGAGTGTGAACTCGGTAAACATTTATCGGCAATCCCGTGAGGGTGATAAGTCCCGCTTGAGTGTGAACTCGATAAACATCTCGGCCATCCTGAAAAGGATATAAGTCCCGCAGGTTACGTTTATAAGAGTGAGAACTCGGTAAACATCTCGGCCATCCCGTGAGGGGTATAAGTCCCGCAGGTTAACATCGGTTAAGGTTCCCCTGTGTTAAGGGAAGAGTGGACGTAGGACGGGTTTCGTCCGAACCACTATAAAATATAGTGTGTTCTTTAACAGTTTTATGTTTTTACTTGTCATATGCATTCGATTACAAGCAAAACAACACACATCGTTCTTAAAAGCGAAAAATTTAGAATCACTCTGCCCTCTCCCCTGTTTTATATGCATCTAATGACATGTTTCACTAACACTCGCGCAAAATCGGTTTTAATCGGGACCTCACAGTGGTATCAGAGCGGGTTGTTCAACAGATCACTATTTTCAAAGTGATCGCCTGGACTGATCTAATTTTTTTAAAACAAAAACCCGATCTCTGTAAATGCATATATTTTCAAATGTTTTGGCGTCATTATCAAAAATGGGGGAATTGTTGGGATATTTTAGTTTTGATAATTTATGCCAAAACATTATTAACTTGTGTTATTTAAGCTAATTTACAAATAACAAGTTAAGGGGGAACGCAAGAACAAATTGAGGGGGAACTCAAGAAATCAGAAGAAGATGATCGAGATCAGACGAGGCTGCAGATGAGATTGATCGAGATCAGATGAGTTAGATGAGTTCCGGAGTTACCTGATGAGCGGTGCAAAATCAGAAGTGAAGAAAAGCTAAAGCCAGCAAATCAAAAGAGAAGGTTGCAGATCAGAAGATGAGCAAAAGGGACTGATCAAGATCAGACATGATCGGGATCAGATATGAAGATGAGCAGATGAGACTGATCGAGATCAGACGTGATCGAGATCAGATATGATAATCTGATATGCTAACCGGATGGAGATGACCTGATGCTATCCTGAGATGATACTGAAGATATGTTGATCTGATCACGAATCGATCGGATCGCAAGAAGAAGAAATCGATAGCTCGAAGTCAAGTGACTGAGGGTCGATGTTCAAGTCGAAGAGCCAACTCGAAGTTTCGAAAGTGTCAAGATGCCCGATCGATAAGGTCCGGCCAAGAAAAGTCTCGCCAATCAAGAACCCCGAGTAACTCGAGGCTCTCGATAACCTGAGGCTCAAGATAACTAAGGCTCGATAACTGAAGATTCCAGATAGGCTCAGATAACCTGAAGGCTCAGAAAACCTGAAGGTTCAGATAGCTCAGATAACTCAAGGCTCGACGAATCGAAGATCCGAGACTCGGAAGATCTGAGGAATATACCCGTTAGAGACTCGGAAGAAATCAAGAATATAGCCGTTAGATTCGGTGGCGTGGACCAATGAGAGGAAGACGACAAGCCTGAAAAGTTGCAAAAAGCTACAGGGTAGTATGGATTTGAATGTGATTCTCTCCAACAGTAACATTCAAATCCACACTATAAATACAAGTTCTTCCTTCATTATCAAGTGTGGATGCGTGAGGAAAGTGTGTGAAAAACACCATCGATGCTCTGAGCTAAGAAGATATGGGTTCAAAGAGTTTCGGCCAAGGTCGTGTGCGGATGATGCGAGTCCTGAAATATGGCACGATCAGAAAGTACCCGCTAAGGCATTCAACACAACTACAGAGCCAAATCATCGAGCATCTCCACCATAGAACACAGAGCGAGAGATACACGCATATATTCAAGAGTGTTCTACCCTAGATCTAAGCACAAATGCTATATCCTAAGCTTAGAGAGATTTTCCCATCCTTAGCATTGAGGCTAAACAAATGTAAGGGAAAATCTCAAACTAGTTGGAAACCAGACAAACCTTACCCAAATCAGTTTGATAGGATAAGTTTGTAGGTGAGTGTGAACTCGGTAAATATCTATCGACAATCCCGTGAGGGTGATAAGTCCCGCTTGAGTGTGAACTCGATAAACATCTCGGCCATCCTGAAAAGGATATAAGTCCCGCAGGTTACGTTTGTAAGAGTGAGAACTCGGTAAACATCTCGGCCATCCTTGAGGGGTATAAGTCCCGCAGGTTAAAGTCGATTAAGGTTCCCCTGTGTTAAGGGAAGAGTGGACGTAGGACGGGTTTCGTCCGAACCACTATAAAATATCGTGTGTTCTTTAACAGATTTATGTTTATAGTTGTCATATGCATTCGATTACAAGCAAAACAACACACATCGTTCTTAAAAGCGAAAAATTTAGAATCACTCTGCCTTCTCCCCTGTTTTATATGCATCTCGTGACATGTTTCGCTTCAGCTCGCGCAAAATCGATTTTAATCGAGACCTCACATGTTTGCATTGATTAAACTTACCTGCTTGCAGTAGGCTTAGTGTGTGATATATATTCTTGATAGAACTTTTATTTATAGCAGAACTACTACCACGATAATTATTACCCTATTAGCCTATTCTATGAGACATAATCCAATTTTTTATAAACTTGTGGTTAAAAATATTTGATACATGTATCTTGAATGTTCCTAATCTTGTCATTCAAGACTGCTACAGTCTCGTTTTATATTTTAATTTGTACAAGGAATATCTAGATAGATACAGAGGCACATATACACAATTGTACATATATATACTTAGCTATCACATACACAAATATTCCTAATTGTACTAATTTATCTATATATATATATATATATATATTAATCATTTAATATATATTTATGTTGGGGTGTTATAAATCAAATGAAGCAGAATGAATTAGATATAAGATACAAATTTTCTTTATATTTTAAGTAGGACGGATTTTAGCTTTTTAGTATTTTCTTTATTTAATGTATAAATTTTATATGTTTTATTTTGGGGTGTTATATCCTGTCCCACTACGAAAAATTTCGTCCTGAAAATTATCATTACCGTGATATTGAAGGTTTGGATATTTTGCTAAAATTTTGTCTTCTCGTTCCCACATCGCTTCCTCTTGACCATGCCTATTCCATTGCACCTTAATTAAGACAACGTCGCGATTTCGCAATTTCTTTACTTTCCTATCAAGTATAGCTATCGGGGTTTCTTCATACGTCAAGTTATTATCAATTTGTATCACTTCCTCATTAACGACGTGGCTTGGATCAGGTACGTATTTTCGGAGCATGGATATGTGAAACGCGTTGTGTACTCCATCGAGCTCTGGCGGTAGAGCTAATCGATAGGCTAGTTCACCTACTCGTTCCAATATCTCATACGGTCCTATAAACCTTGGTCTCAACATTCCCCGTGTTCCAAAACGGATGACACCCTTTGTTGGTGATACTTTTAAGAATACTTTATCTCCAACCTCGAATTCCAAATTCTTGCGCTGTTTGTCTGCGTATGACTTTTGTCTGTCTTAAGCCGCCCGTATTCTTTCTCTTATTTTCATGATCACTCCTGCAGTCTCTTCTACCAATTCGGGGCCCAAGACTTTCTTTTCTCCAACTTTATCCCAATATAGAGGTGATCTGCACTTTCTTCCATAGAGTGCTTCATAAGGAGCCATACCAATTGTTGCTTGGTAGCTATTGTTGTAAGCAAATTCAACCAAAGGTATGAATTTCTCCCAGTTTCCACCAAAATCAAGGGTACATGCTCTCAACATGTCTTCCAATGTTTGTATGGTTCTTTCTGACTGTCCGTCTGTTTGAGGATGAAATGCAGTGCTGAAATTTAACTTAGTTCCCATGGAAATCTGTAGGCTACGCCAGAATTTTGATGTAAAACGCGTATCTCTATCTGACACTATTGAGACGGGTACTCCGTGCAATCTGATAACCTCCTCCAAGTATATTTGAGCCAACTTATCTAACCCGAAAGTCATTTTAATTGGCAAAAAGTGGGCTTATTTTGTTAGTCGATCGATTACAACCCATACGGCTTCATTTCCTCGGTTTGACCTTGGTAAGCCTACCACAAAGTCCATAGCTATGTGCTCCCATTTCCATTCAGGAATTTTGAGTGGCTTGAGTAATCCTGAGGGTCGTTGGTGTTCGGCTTTCACCTGCTGACAGGTCATACATTTCTAAACGAAGGCTCCAATATTCCCTTTCATGTTTCTCCACCAGAATATTTTCTTTAGGTCTCGATACATCTTTGTTCCTCCTGGATGAGCAGTATAAGGAGTACAATGAGTTTCTTCCATAATTTCTCTTCTAAGTGTCTCAACTTTCGGTATACAGAGCCTTCCTTCATAGAGCAGTACGCCTTCGTTGTTAAGGGAAAACCCGTTGAGTTTTCCTTCTTTGACCTTCTTTATTTTCTCTAAAAACTTGTCTCCTTTCTGAGCCTCTACAATCCTCTCCTTCAGAGTAGGTTTAACTACCATGGTCATCATCCTTGCTTGGATAGTGTTTGGTGGCAACACAACTTCTATCCTCATCTTTGCAAAATCTTCTATCAGTTAAGATTGGCTTGTTATCAGGCATGTTCGCTTGGTTCTCTCTTTTCGGCTTAATGCATCAGCCACTAAGTTCGCCTTGCCTAGATGGTAGAGTATTGTGCAACCGTAGTCCTTCACCAATTCTAGACACCATCTCTGCCTCATGTTCAGCTCCTTTTGTTCGAAGAATACTTCAGACTTTTGTGGTCTGTGTAGATTTCACACTTTCCACCATATAAGTAATGTCGCCAAATCTTTAGTGCATAGACCACTAAAGTGAGTTCTATGTAATGAGTAGGGTAATTTTGCTCATGTGCCTTTAGTTGCCTAGAGGCGTAAGCAACTACTTTTCCCTTCTGCATCAACACACACCCCATACCTTGTTTTGAGGCATCACTATATATGACAAATCCTTCTGATCCGCAGGAATGATTAGGACAGGTGCTGTAGTCAATCTCCACTTTAGCTCTTGGAAGTTATTCTCACATTCCTCTGACCAGTGGAACTTTATCTCTTTTCTTGTAAGTCGTGTTAACGGACTAGCAATCTTTGAGAAACCTTCGATGAATCTTCGATAGTATCCTGCTAATCCTAGAAAGCTTTGTACCTCATTCACATTCGTTGGAGCTTTCCATTGGCTTACAGCTTCCACTTTGGTTGGATCAACTTCAATCCCACGAGCGGAGACAATGTGTCCAAGAAAGACAACTTGATTAAGCCAAAATTCACATTTCTTAAATTTGGCGTAAAGTCTTTCTTTTCGCAGTGCCTCTAGAGTTATCTTGAGATGCTCTTCGTATTGTTCTTGATCCTTTGAATAGACCAAGATATCATCAATGAACATGGTTACGAACCGGTCCAAGTATGGGTGGAAAACTCGATTCATAAAGTCCATAAAAATAGCTGGTTCATTGCTCAGTCCAAATGGCATTACCACGAACTCATAATGCCCATAACGTGTTCTGGAAGTTGTTTTTGGAATGTCACCTTCTTTGATCTTCACTTGGTGATATCCAGATCTTAGATCTATCTTTAAGAATACGCTGGCACCTTTTAACTGATCGAATAAGTCTTCGATCCTGGGCAATGGGTATTTATTTTTTATGGTAAGCTTGTTCAACTCTCGATTGTCGACGCACATTCTAAACGTACCATCTTTCTTCTTCACGAATAATAGCGGTGCTCCCCAGGGTGACACGCTGGGTCGTATGAACCCTTTATCCAATAGTTCTTGCAGTTGTACCTTCAGTTCTTGTAGTTCTCTTGGCGCCATTCTGTAAGGTGCCTTTGAGACTGGTGTTGCTCCGGGCACTTAAATCGATTGTAAATTCCACTTGTCGATCTAGGTAAACCTGGTAGGCCTTCTGGGAACACATCTTTGTACTCTCGTACGATGGGTACTTCTTGAATCGACCTATCATCTTGTTCAAATCGCTCTATGTTCACAAGAAACGCAGTACAATTCCCTTTCCTTAACATTTTCTTTATTTTCATTGTAGACACCACTTGTGGTAGTGACCCTGCTTTGGCCCCATAGAATGTGTAACCTCCGTTCTCTAAATATTTTTAAGAAATTTCTTTCTCACGACACATAATGATGGCATGGTTGGCCGTCAACCAATCCATTCCCAAAATTATATCGAAATCACTAATCTTGATGACATGTAAATCGGCTACTAGATTCTTATCCTCAAGACTAATTATTATCCCCTTGCATAATTGAGTGGTTTGTACAATCGTGCCTGATGGTATACTTCAAGAAAATCTTTGTCTACTCTTGTGTTACTTTTTCTTATTTTTTCAAACATCTTATCGGAAATAAATGAGTGAGTCGCCCCAGTATCAAATAATACTACAGCAGGTATACCAGAAATGGTCAACATACCTACCATCGTTCCTGGTTCATTGGCGGCTTCTTGTTGAGTCGTTGCAAACACGAGCGGGTCACTCTTTCTATTTTCCCTTTTCTTTGAGCAGTGGGCAGTTGTTTACTCCATGGCCTGGATCTCTGCAGTGATAGCATAATCCCGACACGTACAAGCACTCTCCAATGTGGTTTCTTCTGCATTTAGGACATGTCGGTATGGTTCTTTGTGAGACTTGATTTGTGTTCCCCTCCTTCCGGGCATTTTTATTGTGATTATTGCCTCTTCCTTGCTTTGGATTAACCCATTTTCTCTTATTTGGAAGTTCTAAGGTTCTCTTCTCCGTGTGTTCGAGCTTCAGTCGGGATGCAATTTCTTGAGCCTTGGAAAAGGCCTCGGCGTAGGTCAGAGTCCCTTGACCTGAAAGGATGCTGCTAATCTCTGGTCGTAGATTTTTTGCAAAATGTCGAGCCTTCTTTAGTTCAGTGTCCACCAAGTGCGGAGCAAATCTGCTGAGTTGACTGAACTTTCGCTCATAATCGATTACAGTCATGGTGCCTTGTTTGAGGTGAATGAATTTTGATTCCTTCTGATCATGAAAAGATTGGGGCATGTAATTTTGAATCACTGCTTCTTTGAATTCTTCCCAGGTTAGGGATGTCCTTTATGCATTTGTCTTAGTTCGACAATAGGCTTCCCACCAATAGTCAGCCTCGTCTGTCAATTGAAAGACAGCACATGAAACCCTTTACTCTTCAGTGCACTCAATATGAGTGAATATTTTCTCGAGTGCCCTCAACCAATTTTCTATTTCGGCTAGATTTTCTTTACCGTTGAAAGTAGGTGGGCGGTAACACCTAAATTGCTCCACTACGGTACTCATTTCGTTGTGTGGTGTTGGTCGAGGTGGTGCAGTTGAAGAAGGAACATTGGTAAAGTGTTGTGCTAGACCTCGAAGAATGGTTGCAAGATCATTCCCTAAGTTTTCATTTGCTAATTGGGGAGGTTCTTGAACTGGAATCTGTGTACGGCGTGGTCGTCCACGACTCATGATCTATTACACTAAGAACCATCAGTACAATTTTTTTTATTATTATGTATAGATAAATATTTTTAAGCAATTAAATAAATTGTTCGTGCTAAGTAGATAAATAATGATAACCACATAAGACATTCATACTAGTTAAGTAGATTGCTATGTTATAATAGCAGTCATTAACCCATAAGTACATAACATAAGTTCATAGTCATGCATACATTTTTTTTTAATACTAACGGGGACCTATCTAGAAGGGAAAACTAATAATACGCATTAGATACTTATATTCTATAGTTATGTCAAAAGGTTCCAGGTCTATCCTGGAGAAACGCTATCATCTAGTAGTTATATAAAATTCTATAGGTCCTGAGCTTGTCTACGAGCTTAGTATGATCCAACTGAGGAATGTTGATCGCTTTCCTCATACTGGGGAGGTACTACTGGTTCCTGATTGATCACCACAGACTCTTATTCTTCTTCTTCTTCTTCTGCAGCAACTGCGTGCGGGATGGCTTGTTCGGGCATCGGTGGGTGGCCCTCGAGAATCCAATCATAGTATAACCCTGCGGAGAAACATTGGTAGCACACCTCACCATAGTGACCAGCCATATTGTTATACATAACATATGCATGGAATCTCCAAGCTTCCGGCAATGAGTTAATCAGGATCCAACAGGCTTCGCGGTCATCTATGGGTTACTCCATGTGGTACGACATCCTCCACATAGCGGCCAATTCCCCAATATGTGCCCCCACATCTGCTATCTCGTCATGATTGAGTGCAACACATCGGTTGATTCGAGCGGTTATATATGGTTCATACCTGTCCATCTAAAGTGCCCAATTTTTTTACAAAACATAAGTCTAATTATTACTTAATGTGGTCTTACTAGCTACATGATGTAATTTTTTTAAAGTGTTTTTAAACTTAAATTTTTATGTATTACTTACCTGAGTTTGACGCAGATAGATGATCGCAGATGCGGCCTTAGTTATCTATTTTATTGTCATATTATTCATGTACACTAGGTTATGTGTGATACGTTTAATTATAATTTTTGAGAAATTAGTTCGATAATCTTTAATAAAATTAAGTATAAGTTTAATATATTGTATTACTGGTAATATGTGCATATTCTTAGAATTTTACCTTATATGCATGAGCCTAGGTTACACAAAATGTCCCTCTTTTATACACATGTATATAAGCAAGTCTGCAGAATCTCAGACCCGCTCTGATACCACTTTGTAACTCCCCTATTTTTAATTAAGTTAGTTATTAATATTATTTATACACGAGAAGCTACTCAATTGAAATAATGCAACCACAAAAAAAATCGATAAGAAAGCGATGTGTAAATTTTTTTTTTTTATATTTTATTTTATTATTATTATCTATTTTTTAGTAAATTAATTATCACGTAATTAATATTTAATAAAAATTAAGCAACAATATTATAAAGGTGCAGCAAAATTTATTTAAATATTTCATAATATCCATATGAAAATATGGTATGAATTCTTTTAGCATTACAATAAGCAAATTAACTTAAATAATTCTATTATTTTATTTCTTGGCCTTAACATCATGGATCATCCTTCCTTGTCAAACTCCTGATCTGAAAATGGTAAAATAATTGGGGTGAGTGTGTGAAAAACACTCAGTGAGGTAACTTCATAATTGCACAAATTAAATAACAAAATGTAAATAATATAAGAAGTGTAGATTGAGGCCTAAGTAATAGTCCTGGTTGAACCAGACTTAGTATAATGATTCCGCATTGGCAGAACCAAACTATCGGAAATGTAAATAGTGCTGGCTGAGCCAGTCTTAGTATAATGAATCTGTGTCGGCATAGTCAGACTATCGGAAATGTAACTGTAGTGATGCTAGCTGGGCCAGACTTGAAATAATTATAATAGCGCTGGCTGGGCCAGACTTGACATAATATAATGGTGATGGCTGTGCCAGGCTTAGAGTAATGAATCCGTGTTGGCATAGCCAAACTGACGAAAAAAATTGTAATGATGCTGATGAGGCCAGACTTAATTATATTATAAACATAACGAAATATTAATAAGGCAATTATTACAATTGTATTGTTAAAACTCAATAAAGAGTTGAAGTAAAATCCCCACCTTAAGTGATGTGGCGTATTAATTACGAGTTCTCCGAACCTTCCAAACCTACAAAGTAGTTATTTAAATTATGTAAGTAATTATTAAAATTATTTATTAAATTATTTGTATTTAAATGGATGTAAAATGAGGGTTTTATGACTTAATTAAGGCTAGGGGTAAAACTGTAATTTTACAGAAATATTCACTGCTCGTATTTAGTATCAACGTGTAGAGTTTTAAATTTAGGATCATTTGCCGCTTGTTTGGGTTGAATCGGATGTAAAACGAAGATTTTACAAGCATTTAAAATGTAGGGGCAAAACTATAAATTTTGGAAGGTTTGTGACTAAATTTTAATTGACCAGGACTTAATTAAAGTTTTTCGAATTTTTCAATTTAAATCTTACTATCCATCTAATTATGTCTAACACCCCCTATACTTCCAATCAAATAACAAAATGACCCTTCCCAGAGTTTTATAACTCCGATTGACGAACGGAAAACACCGTTGGAATCCTCACGACATAAGGAACAGTTTACACCTAAAATTCGATCCAAAATAACACTTTAAATTTTCGAAAATTTCAGTTGCAGCCACTGTAATACTTTTTGACGTGAAATTTTTCAGTTTTTCCGGCGAGCCTCCATCCCTCTCCGTTCTTTGACTCAAGGACAAGACGTTAACCCCCATAAACACTACTATCCATTAAAGATCTCAGTTACTCTAATCTTTCATATTTTTGAAATAACACACCCATCTACACAACACGACGCCGACATCAGCAGGGACGGAACGAGGAAGGGTACAGTGGGCATTGAGCCCCCTGGAATTTTGAAATTTTTTAGGGGTATTTTAATAATTTCAAATTTATTAATTTATATATAAAATAAAATATTATTTAATTACATATAAACATAAGTTGCAACAAATTATTAATATTCTAATGGGCCAATTAAATGTCCTATTATTATAATATGGGCTTACAAGCTTACAGCCTTAAAAAATTGAAATAAAGGAAAATATTGGCCCACTTTTGTCATAGTAAAGCGTGGAATAACAGAGCAAAGACACACATTCACTGTCTTCTCCTGTTTGTCTTCACTCTCTCCCAGCATTGACTCGCACACACTCAATTCCTCTCCTCGGCTCCTCCATTAGGTAATATTTGTCAATTTAATTTACTATCTTTATTACTTTGGCCCACCATAATTTTAATTTATTCTTATTATTTTGTTTTTTTATTGAATTTAGGTTTCATCAAATTCTAGGGTTTATCAAAGAAATAAATATTTGAGACTTTTGAGGTAAATTCTTTATATCTAAAGTTCAATTATTCATGTTTCTTTTGTTGATTAGTGTATTGATTCTTAATAGTTTAAGCCTTTTGGGTTAAATTTTGTTGCACTGTGTTGCAGAAGAAATAATTATTTAATTTATTTATGTATGTAATTTTTGTTTATTGTAAAATTATTTATTTTAGTTGAAATTATATTTCACTAATTGTTGGTCATATGTTATAAATTAAAGCTATTTTAATTTGTTAATTATATAAATATTTTCTTAGGTAATGGAGAGATATTACAAAAAGATTATGGATGTTGTAGAGGAGATATCATCTCCACCCATTGATGTGTCTACTCATAATGCTCCATTTCAAGAATTATCAAGTCAAAATGATATTGTGATTGATTTAGAAAATCTTCCTAGCGATCCGGGACTTCGGCCTAAGATAATCAGCTATCCACCGAACTTAATTGAACAGGTTTGTCGAGCTTATTTATTAAAAGGTCCATGTCAACCACATAATCATGATTTTCCTCAAAAGGAAGATGGGAGTCGAAAAAGTAAATTTGTTGCATCTTGGTTTGATGAATTTAAGGATTGGTTGGAGTATAGCATTAAAAAAGATGCAACGTTTTGTTTGTATTGTTATCTGTTTTCGACGGGGATGAGTGAAAAGGGACATGATGCTTTTATAACTGGAGGATTTAACACTTGGCGAAAGAAAGAAAGATTGAGGGATCATGTTGGAGATCATAATAGCGATCATAACAAATGTAGATTGGCTTGTCAAGATTTGTTGAATCGAGCTCAACATATTGAAGTGTCTTTTTCTAAAGTTTCGGAGCAGTCAAAGATTGAATATCGTTGTAGATTAAATGCATCTGTTATTTGTGTGTGTTATCTCATTATGCAAGGATTAGTTTTTCGAGGTAATGACGAGTCAGAAGAATCATTAAATCAAGGAAATTTCATTGAGCTCCTCAAACTTATTGCTTCGTGCAATGAAGAAATCCGTAGTGTTGTTTTGAAAAATGCTCCTGAAAATCTCAACCTTACATCACCTGAGATTCAAAAGGATATTATAAATGCAGCTGCAACTGAGACTAGTAATGCTATCATTAAGGATATTGGGAATGAGTTTTTCTCCATATTAGTTGATGAGTGCCGAGATGTCTCAGTCAAAGAGCAAATGGGGGTTGTTATACGTTATGTGAACAAGAGTGGTTGTGTTATTGAACGGTTTCTTGGTCTTGTACATGTCAGGGATACAACTGCAACATCACTTGAGAAAGGAATTGATTCTTTGTTCTCCACGTATGGCTTGAGTATATCTAGTTTGAGAGGTCAAGGGTATGATGGAGCAAGTAACATGAGGGGTGAATTCAATGGACTCAAAAGTTTGATATTGAGGAAGAATTCTAGCGCTTACTATATTCATTGTTTTGCTCATCAACTCCAACTCACACTTATTGTTGTTGCTAAAAAGCATACAAACGTTGCTTCTTTTTTTAACACGATCATACTTTTATGTAATGTTGTTGGAGGTTCTTGCAAGCGCCGAGATATACTGCGAGAGGCTCAAATGAAGAAGATTATCGAAGGGTTTGCGAAGGAAGAAATCAAGACTGGAAAAGGAAAGAATCAAGAAATGTCATTGAAGCGACCTGGAGATACTCGTTGGAGTTCTCATTATTATACTCTCATTAACATGGTGCATTTATATTCTTCTATTATTGATGTTCTTGAGTATGTTGGAGAGCATGGTCCTGATAATACACAAAGAGGTGAAGCAATTGATTTGCTAGATATTATTAATCGGTTTGAGTTTGTATTTGTGTTACATCTTACGAAGATATTTTGGGGATCACTCATGATTTGTTACAAGTTCTACAAAGAAAGGATCAAGATATTGTTAATGCAATGGATCTTGTGAAAGGAGCAAAAATTCATTTACGAGCACTAAGAGAAGAAGATTGCGATACTTTCTTAATTGAAGTTTCTAATTTTTCTAGCAAACATGGGATAGAAGTGATAAACATGGAAGATGAACAGGTAGGTTGTGGAAGATCAAGGCGTGGAGTTGAAAGAATCACTAATTTTCATCGTTACCGTGCTGAGCTATTTTGTTATGTGATTGACTTGCAAACTAAAGAGTTAGATTGTCGTTTCGATGAAGTGAACACAGAGTTGCTAATGTGTATGGCTTGTTTAGATCCGAGAGATTCATTTTCAGCATTTGATAAAAAGAAGCTACTTCGTCTTGCAGAATTTTATCCGTCGGAATTCTCAGAAACTGCTCTCATTGAACTCAAAGATCAACTAGGGAGTTTTATTGTGGACATGCGTTTGGATGAGAAATTTCAGAAGATGGTTGCTACAAGAAAACATACGGTATTCCCATTAGTATATTTGCTTGTTAAGTTATCATTGATCTTACCAGTTGCCACAGCTACAGTGGAAAGAGCTTTTTCAGCAATGAAACTCATCAAGAGTTCACTACGTAACTGAATGGGAGACAGATTTTTGAATGATTGTTTAGTTGTATACATTGAAAAGGATATTTTCCAAGAAGTTAGTAACGAAGCTATCATGCAACGCTTCCAAAATATGAAGAGTCGAAGAGGGATGTTATAATTTAGATGTTTTAAATTTTTATTTTTAAATGTGCATGTAATTATGTTAATATTTTGATTATATAAATATAGGTGTTGGTTTATGTTCCTATTTTAAATTTTTAATTTTGTATTTTTTTATTAGTATCAATTGGGCCCCCCTAGACCGAAATCCTGGCTCCGCCACTGGGCATCAGAGGTGCATATGTCTCCTTTCATGCCATTACTAACTAATGCGACATAAAAGAATGCACCTCTAACCTTTATATATGACTGAACAGTGCTTAAATAAAATTAAAGAAGAGTTTTTGAAATTTTTCGATTTTTCGACGGATTAAAAGCTAAATTTTAACGTAAATTGCACGATGATTAGAGGGTCGGTTGTACGATTCGAAGGTATATCGACGATCTATGCTATGAGGGGATTACATGGATGGCAAAATGTTGGTCCCGGTGCAAACGAGTCTTACACGTGTATGGGGGGAATACACGTGTTCAGTGATTTTAAAACTTTTTCTTTTACTGAGGTCAGCTTGGGTCAGGTTGTCCTGATGATTTGGTCCTGAGAAGCACAAATCGCTCTGAGTCAAAGTCTCATCGAGGCAGTGATCTGAAGCCGCTTTTCGGATACCTCGAGATAATCCCAACTGAGTCCTGAGTTTTCAGAGATCCTGAGTTGCTTGGATCAGATAACTAACTTACTGAACCCTCAGAAGAGTAAGTTCAGTTTGGTAACTATCTATTCTAGCTACTCAAATGTGCGGAATGGTTGGCCCTTAGTTTATACTCGTTTTAAGCTTTTGCTGAAAACCTTCCTTTAATGGAATAGTGATTAGGTTGTGATTCAATTATATGCAACTTTCAGTGGATTGATTCCAACCTGAAATATCGATGAAAATATGCTTTCAAAACACATGAATGCAAAGATAAATCAAGCAAAAACGAAAGCAAAGAACACAAACAAATTATAGTGGTTGAGACTCAAGCTCCTACGTCCACTCTCCCCCGATCTCTTGAGAGAAATTCACTAATCACTTCCTAAGGCTTTACGACTACCTCGTAGTTTACTAACCTTTCTAATTTTGAGCTTTCGACTACCTCGTAGTTTACTAACTCAAAACTCACACAAGCTTTCAATACATCCAAGATAGATTACTCACTTCTTCTCTAGAGCTTTCTGACTACCTCAATGTAGTTTACTAACTCTTTACAACTCCAATCTCACCAACAATCACACTCAAACTACCTTACAAAGGGTTTGGGGTTTCTTGGTTGGTTTCCAACTAGAATGAGATATCCTTTACAATAAAGACCAATGCAAAGGCTAGGATATCTCGACTAAGCTTTGGATATATCTTATCAAGCTAGGCTTAGTGGAATGAGCTCTCTTCGATTTAAAGCACTTGGGAAATTCTTGGGTTTTCGAGTGCTTCAACTTGCAATAATAAGTTTGAGCTCTTGAGTTGCTTACAAATTTCCCGTAACCTTACAATGTAGAGGGTCACAAGTATTTATAGGCATATACCAAGGTTACTCTTGAAAAACTATCCGTTGGAAGAGATAGCTTCGTGAGTTTCCTCTTATGGTGTGTGAAGAACGGCTATATTTAGGGTTTGAGACTCCCTAACACGTTTTAGGCAATAGCCTTTCATGTAGCCGGTCTTCACTTTTTGCAGTCTGGAACTTAGTACTTCTGACATCTTTTTCAGTGACCTGTCGCTGTCAGTGTCAGTATGGTACAGTGTTGTCTTCCTCTTTTTGACTTTTGTCTCCAGTTAAAGGTAGACAACTCAACGACTCTTTTTGGTTACAATCTCTGAGTGATATAACCTTAACAACACTTTGTCTTAGTTCCTTTTGTCTGCATTTGAATGTCTTGGGCAATATCTATTTTTCTAAGGAATCGCGATCTCAGTATTGCATCCTTCAGATAGATATTTTCAGTGCCTCGGAACATTCAGGTTTATCTTGAGCATTGATTACATTCTTCGAGTCTTGATAATTCTTGTGTCTTCGATATTCTTGATCTTCGATCTTGATCTTTGTCTTGAGTCTTACGAGTTTTCGAGTCTTGTGGTCTTACGAGTCTTCTGAGATATCTTGACCGATATCTTGAGTCTTCATCTTTGAGTCTTGATTTCCTCGATTTCATCTTGCGCCTTGATAGATTTCACCTTTGAGTCTTGATATCTCGATTTCTCCTTTGAGTCTTGATTTCTCGATTTCATCTTGAAACTTCGGTTTCATACTGAAACTTCGATTTCTTCAGAAACTTACTGAGTTCTTCAGAATCTTCAGATCCTAACCTTATCTATATCTGCTGACTATACATTTTGCAGATAACATCCTGAATACTCTAAAAATTGAATCCTGACTCAACTATCAAGATTATCCTGAACATGTCATACTCAGGGGTTTTGGGATCTAATCAAAATCATATCTTTATTAAATTCATCTCCCAACAATTTCCCCCTTTTTGATGATGCCAAAAACCATCTTGTTACAAATATACTTAACCTATACTCAGGTTTCAGTTTATCCTATTACAAGATTGGTTTTATCTCCCAACAATTTCCATACATAATGAGTCTCCCAACAATTAATCTCCCAACAATTTCTTCAGTAAAGAATCTCTCAAAGGATTCATCACCAAATACTTAATTTCCCAACAATTAATTCAGAGACAATCATTCAGGCATATCAAAATTAAAGACATGTAAATAAGATAATGAGATATTATCTTTTGAGCATAAATGATAAGGTTTCATTGATGATAGGTAGACTGTTACAAGTTTACAATGAATCTTATCTAACAAAATCAAAAAGACAAAAAAGATAAAGGATTACATGAATCTTCTGAGTCTTCATTCTTTAGTCTTCTTACATTTCTTATTTCGGCTCTTGATTCGATCTTCTTCCACCTCAACGGCCGAGGGACTTCAAGGTTGAACGATACGTAATATCTTCTTTTCAAATTTCATCTCTTTCTTTAATGATATCAGGATTGTTCCCTGTCAGACCCAACTGAATGGCGTACTGAGATATTTCTTGAGCAATGGCTTTCTCATTTACACAGCCATTCTCCAGCCTGGGAGGAGGGTACACGTATGGACCAAGGGCGGTTATCTGCACCTTTCCTTCATCCGCAAGATTTATCCAGCCTTGAAGATATTTAGGATAGAAGGTCAGGAGATAGTCGATGAAAGTCTCATTTGGATCTGAGCTCTCCCCTCTCCATTCTCTGAGCACATCATAATAGAACCAAAAAGTTCTCTTAATTTCTTCCCATGCATCGTTGAGCTGGACTGGCATCCATTTGTCAACATGCGGCCATTTCTGTGCTTTTGTGTTCACTCTCCTCTTGCTTGCGAACTTTTTGAACCCACTCATTCTTTTCTGCTCTTCTTCTACCTTCTTTCTGATCACTGGTACACCAGAAACAGAAGCAGTTGTTTTCTTTGCTTGTTCAATTTGGAGTGTTTTCAGAGCGCTTTTGGTATTGAAGACCTTCTTCTTTGGCTCAACCTCAGATTCTTCAATATCCAGCATCAATTTTCTCTGAACTGGCTTAGAAGCCTTTGCTCTTTTGCCCTCAGGCTCTTCCATCGCCATAGCCTTTCTCTTGATGGGCAATTCAGCACCAGCTAGGCTTGTACCAATTCTTCCTCTACCACTCAATTTCTCTATTGCAACTTCTTGCATTGTTTCCTCCGAAACCTGAGTGTAGATTGGCTTCTCCACCTTCTTGAACTTTAGCTTCTCAGTGGCTTCTATCTCCTTCATGGCTTCGGCAATTATCTTCTTTTCAGCATCCTTAACAACCTTGCCTTTCAGAGTATGTTCCAATAAATTTCTGAGATCAGCTCCAGGTCTTTCCCCCTTCTTGGAACCATACTCTGGCGAAGCTTTGGAGAGTGTTGTGTCCATATGGTATTGTTCTTCTTGACACTCCGCACCTCCCCATCCGATCTTGCCCTCCTCGAGCCTTCCGAGGTGGTTCTTCGCCCTGAGAGAATTCTTGAAGACAGATGAGCAAATTGGCTAGAGAGAGCTTCCTTGAACATATCTGTCATCTTGGCCATGAGCATTGAGCTCATTTCCTCAACAACATTCTTCACCAGCATCTCATTCTTCTCTACCAACTTTGCTTCTAGAATTTGAGTCTGCTCCTGATGCTTTTGCTTCAGCTCTGCATTAAGCTCAGCCTTGACCCCCTCCATCTTCTCTTCTAACTTTCCGTCCATGGAGGTCGACTTGCATTAGAGTATCTGAAAGTAGCACCGGTTCGAAGAAGAACTCAAATTCATCAATCTTCCGAGTTTGGTTGGCCAAAACCTCCTCCATCGAGTAATTTTGTTGGGATTGGCTCAACCTTCTCCAGCTTCTCCATCACAGGGGTGAGGTCAATCTCAGGAGCATACGATCTGCGTTGTGCCTCCTGAGTTGGCTGTTCATCCTGAGTCTCAGTCTGAACTTGAGCTTTAGTCTGAACTGGGGCTTCAGACTCAGTCTGAGTCTGGGATTCACCCTGAGCTTGGGTGTCCACCTGAGCCTCAGTCTGCATATCAGACATTACAGATTTAAAGGTAGGAACTTCAGTAATCCTGGCATAATTATTAATAGTGCCAAAAGTTACTGAAGGCTAACCCGATCCGAGGATGTTCGACAAATGACTGATCAAGATCGGTTGAGTCTTTCTCCTTTTGAGATTGACTCTCAAAGATCCCCTTGTTGGTCCCCATCCCGAGATTTGTCTTTGGAGCTCGGGGCACCAACTTCAAAGAACTTTTCCTCTCAAAGAACCTTCCTCTTCACAAGCTCATCAAAGTCCGAGATTTTCATCCCGAGCTTGGTTTTTTTCCGAACCCCGAGAATTCAAAGTGAGAAAAAATTTGTCTCCTCGTTCCACCGGGTCTTCGTCTCCGAATGAAGCAATGTTGAGCATCTCCGGAAGAGTCCGGTTGAGGATGTAGACCGTTGACCTCAATCCCCGAAGAAGATGTCTTGGAGGTCGGGGAATGAGCTAAGCTCGGGGGTGGCGGTCAAGGATGAACTGTTCCCCCCTTGCCGCCATTCGGTCTCTTGACTTCACCTTTCTTGAGCATCGGGCTCTCGTGTTCGGTTGGAAAGTCTCTGAAAAGATCGACTAACACTCATTCAGAGCTCATCAAAATTCATCGGCTCCCGAGGCTTAGCAAACTCGAGGTTTTGGGGGCATGACTCCTCCTCCTAAATCTGACTTGGTTTCGAGGTCCGTGGCGCCTTCTCAGTGGGAATTTCAGTTTGCTCTGAAACTTGAGTGGGCAATTCCTCAGAGGGAATCTGAACATTTTCTGAGGTCTGAGCAGGTGTTTCCTCAACATGAATCTGTACTTGCTCTGAGGTCTGAGGTCCTTGGAAGATTTCTTGAGAGAACTTATCAGAACTAAGCGACGTCTCAAGAACCTCAGAGAAGACTTGCTCCTCAGTTTGATCCTGTGCCTTTGAGATAGCCTGAGCCTATACAAGTAAAGGCGATTTCTAAGCAGTTTGGCTCTCAGGCTGAATCTCCTCAGTCTCACTTTCCTCATCTTCATCAGTGAGAACCACCATTCATTTGCGCTTTGGAGCAAAGGTCTTTTGCCTCTTCAATTTCTCACCCTGCTCCATCTTGGCATCCAACAAAACCTTCCCCCTGGTTTGTTGGCTTTCTTCAACAGCAGCCGCAACTGGTGATTCCACCTTTTTCTCTTTCTTCCCCTTGATAGTCCTCTTTGCAGCAATGGGCTTGAACATTACTTTGGACTTAGGGAATGGAGTAGAGTTGGAAAAGATATCCTCCTCCTCTCGGCACATTTCCAAAATAAAAGCTATTTTGGTGGCATGGAGGATCCTGCCTTTGATCGATATTACCCCCATCCTCCCTTTTTATGACCTTGGCTTGCTCACTCACCACCTTGATCAGATACTTCAACCAGTTGAACTCCTTGGTGGGTGAGTCCTCAATCTCCGCCATCAGTCGGAGTTTGGGAGTGCTGATCTGCTCAAAGCTTCCAGATCGACTCATGATGCACTTTCCCACAATATCCATCAACACTCTGTATTTCGGCTTTAGATGCCGCTTATGCAGAGTTGCTTCAAACTTAACAGGATTCTCAGTAATCCCATCAAGATACTCTTGCTCCCATCCCAACATATACAATGAGGGATCATCTCCCCTATCGCACAACTCAAAAACGTCGTTTAAATGCTTAGGGACAACATAAAGCTCTCGAACAAAATCCACATACTTCATTAATTGTTCAAGATGCGAAACAGAAATCTTGGACTCAATACAATCATCCTCATCTATTTCCAAATTAGCGACAAACTCTATTACCTCGCGAGTATACTCCACCTCCGGTCGGTTCGCGACGAGGTTCGTCAATTTTGCCAACCGAATCAAGTGGAACGCCTCTTCTTCGTGCTTGGCATTGGAAGTACTCTCCAGAGAAACCACGTACTCATACCATGGCTTATTTGTTTCGGCCAATCTTTCGAATATGGTAGGAGCCATTTTGAGGTTTGAAGATTTAGGGTTTGGAGCGATGAAGCTTTTCTGGGTAAAGGGATTTTGCAGAGGGTTTTGGGAGTGAAGGATTTAATAAAATTTGGCTTGAATGGCTTTCAAAGGAATATATATCGTAAGATCGTGGGGAATCGTACCGGTTTGGTGAAAAACAATGGTTAAGATTGATCCACGATAAATTAGGTATGCGAAAGGTCGATCCTCCGAAAAGTAAGCCGCCATTTTAACCTTATTGGTTATTAAAAAATGTGAGCATTTAATAATTGTTGACCTTCTTAGGAATTTCAATGATCCTAAAAACATTCTTGGTGTTTTGTATTTATTGCAAATGATTCTTTGAGTTTTACTTAAGCAATAAATGAGTCGCATGAGTCATTACTTCTTCGGACTAATTTCCCTCTATCAGTCTTACTGAGTATTGACCTTGATAAAATGTCAAGATGATGATCGAAAGTCTTGAATGGGTTCAGATATGCTCTCGAAATCTTGACCTTGAGAATCTGAGTTTCTAAGACTCGATTCATTATCTCAATTTTATCCCGAGTTTCTCGGTAGAATCTCGAGAAAACTTCATGCATCCGAAAACCTTCAATTTTTTCAGATTTTACTCTATACACCTGGATCCAACATCCCTAATTCAACTAATAGTTCCTAAAATCTTGATTCAGCCAAAGGTTTAGTCAAGATATCAGCTCTCTGCTTATCAGTATGAATTTTCTCCATCCTGATGTCTTTTTTTTCTCAACATGATCTCTCGATGAAGTGATGTCCGATATCCACATGCTTGCATCGGTGTGCAATAACGGATTTTGTGAAATAGCAATGGCACTATTATTGTCACAAAATATTGGTACTTCATTGGCTACAACTTTATAATCCCTTAATTGTTGTGCGAGCAAAGAATCGAAAGCACGCAGACTTCGGAGCCATGTATTAAACCGGTTATCTTTGGTTACTCTCGAGGTCATTTTTCTTCGAAAACCAAGATATCACTTACTTCCAAGAAATTGACAAGTTCTGTAGTGGACTTCTGTCAATTCTACAACCTCCATAATCGAGATCTCGAGTAACCCGGTTAATTCAAGGTTATCATCATTTGGATACCATAATCCTCTATCCATTTGTGCCTTAAGATACTTCAAATATCTTTTTGGCGACCTCCATGTGACTAGCCTTAGGATTAGCTTGGTATCTTGCACACATCCCAACAGCAAATATTATATCCGGCCTACTTGTTGTGAGATAGAGCAATGATCAATTATTCCTCTATAATCGTATGACTTCTTGATTTGCCTTGTAATCGAGGATCCATCTTGTAGTTAGTATTCATAGGAATTCTAAGCGCATTGCAATCATACACCATATTTTGCAATCAGATCTCTGGTGTACTTTGCCTGGTTGATGAAGATTCCTTCCTTTGATTGTTTCACTTGAAGACCTAGAAAGAAATTCATCTCTCCCATCATTGACATCTCAAACTTGCCTTTCATCAGTGTTGAAAACTTTTCACACAACTGATGGTTTGGAGATCCAAAAATGATGTCATCAACATATATCTGAACCAGTAAGATATCTTCCCCATCTTCTATCCTGAACAGAGTTCTATCAACAGTTCCTTTGACAAAACCATGGTCAGTAAGAAACTGAGAAAGAGTATCATACCATGCTCTGGGTGCTTGCTTAAGACCATACAAGGCTTTTCTGAGCCTGTAAACTTGGTCATTCATGCGAAACCGGGAGGTTGTTCTACATAAAACTCTTCTTTAAGCACACCGTTTCAGAAATGCACTTTTCACATCCATTTGATAGATGTGAACTTCATGTGGGTAGCATATGCAAGAAACAATCTGATGGTTTCTGGTCTTGCAACAGGTGCAAAGGTTTCATCATAATCCAAGCCTTCTTCTTGGGAATAACCTTGTGCAACTAGCCTTGCCTTGTTTCTTACAATGTTGTTGTTTTCATCTCTTTTATTCTTGAATACCCACTTGGTTCCAATAACATTGTGCCTTTCAGGTCTATCTACTAGCTCCCATACTTCATTCCTTGAGAATTGATTCAGCTCATCTTGCATAGCAGTAATCCAAAAAGAATCTTGTAGAGCTTCATCAATCTCAGTAGGCTCTTTTTCTGATAGGAAGCAGCAGAATAGTGCACTTTCACCATGGAACCTTCTTGTTTTGACACCTTCAGTTAGATCACCCACAATCTGACTTGTAGGATGACTATCTAACCATCTTCTTCTAGATGTTCCCCCTTCAATAGTATCCTCAACATTTGAAATGTTATGTTCAGTTAGTTCAATAAACTCAGGGAACAACACAAAAGGAGAAAGGGAATCATCTTCCTCAGGGGAAATTCTATTCAGAACATTGTCAGAGACATTTGTTCCCCTTTGGTTGATAGATTCAGAATTTGCCTCAGCTGTGACCACATCTTCATTGGCATCACATACCTGAGTCTGAACTGGTGTCTGTTCAGATTGGTCAGCTTCAGTGTGTTGGTTCTCCTTCAGTAAAGACTTTCCATCCTGAGTCTCACCATCCTGAGTTCCATCCTGAACTTCTTTATCTGAGTCTGAGTCACTCCAATCATAGATGGTGACTAACTTCTTCTTTTCAGGGTCAATGGATGTTTTGTCATTCTTTTTCAGGCTTAATCTGGTGATTCTCTTGGTCAGTTCTTCTGCATCATGTTCCTATTTCTTCTGAACACAAGTAGATTCATCAAAAACAACATGAGGTGTTTTCCTCCACAATAAGAGTCCTCTGATTTTGTAAACTCGTTTTTTTTCTCGACTTGAGAATATCCTAAGAATATTCCTTCATAAACTTTTACTATCAAATGTTTTTCAATCGATCTTTACCATTATTGTGTATGAAACACTTTCAACCAAACACACGAAAGAAAGAGACAAGAGGCTTCCTTTCATTCCAAAGCTCATAGGGTGTTTTGCCTTGACTCTTGGTCAGCATGGATCTGTTCTGTAAATAGCATGCAGTGTTGACAGCTTCAGCCCAAAATCTTTTAGGAATATCATCTTCAATTTATCATTGTCCTTGGCAGCTTCTTTTGAGTCATGTTTCTTCTTTCAAAGAACACCATTTTGTTGAGGGGTCCTTTGCGGTGATGTTTCATGAGTAATTCCATTTCTTTGCACAATAATCAGATATAATATGGTTTATAAATTCAGTTCCTTTGTCAGATCTGATTTTGACCACACTCAGATTTTTCTCAATACTGAGCCTTTTTAGTAATTCAGGCAGCTTTATCTGAGTCTCTTTCTTACTGAGTAAGAATATGACCCAAGTATATCTTGAGTAGTCATCAACTACTACGAGTGTATATTTCCTGCCATTAGTCATCAACTATCTACATTAGCGAAGACAATGATACCAATCGAAGAAGACAACATTGTACTTTTCTCGACCGAAAGCGGACAGTCCTTTGAATCATGTCGAGTAATGTCGTTCATCGCAAAAAGTGGTGGTGGTGCATGAAAATCACTTTGCCTAAAACATGCTAGGGAGTGTCAAACCCTAAATATAGCCGTTCATCACACACCATAAGAGGAAACTCATGAAGCTATCTCTTCCAACGGATAGTTTTTCAAGAGTGACCTTGGTGACTGCCTATAAATACTTGTGACCCTCTACATTGAAGGTTACGGGAAATTTGTAACCAACTCAAGTGCTCAAACTTATTATTGCAAGTTGAAGCACTCGAAAACCCAAGAATTTCCCAAGTGCTTTACATTGAAGAGAGCTCATTCACTAAGCCTAGTTTTGATAAGATATATCCAAAGCTTAGTAAAGATATCCTAGCCTTTGCATTGGTCTTAATTGTAAAGGATATCTCATCCTAGTTGGAAACCAACCAAGAAACCCCAAACCCTTTGTAAGGTAGTTTGAGTGTGATTGTTGGTGAGTTGGAGTTGTAAAGAGTTAGTAAACTACATTGAGGTAGTCAGAAAACTCTAGAGAAGAAGTGAGTAAACTATCTTGGATAGTCAGAAAGCTTGAGTGTGTTTTGAGTAAGTAAACTACAGGGGTAGTCAGAAAGCTCAAAATAGAAAGGTTAGTAAACTACAGAGGTAGTCAGGAAACCTTAGGAGGTGATTAAGGAATTTCTCTGAAGAGTCAGAGAGAGTGGACGTAGGAGCTTGAGTCTCTGAACCACTATAACTTGCTGTGTTATTTGCTTTCTGTACTGCATTGATTATCTGTTGCATATCTTTAACTGAAAGCATACTTTCACTGACATTCAGTTGGAATCAATCCACTGAAGTTGCATCTAACTGAATCACAGCCTAATCATTATTCCATTAAAAGGAAGGTTTTCAGCAAAGCATAAAACGAGTATAAACTTAGGGCCAACCATTCCGCACATCTGAGTAGCTTTTCAAGCAGGCTCAGTATCTCTGATAACTCAGGCTCAGTTGGGATTATCTGAGGTTTCTGAAAGCAGCTCAGGATCACTGTCTCAGGTAGACTTTGACTCAGGGCGATCTGTGCTTCTCAGGGCCAAATCATCAGGAAAACCTGACCCAAGCTGACCTCAGTAAAGAAAAGTTTTAAAATCACTGAACACGTGTATTCTCCCCCTTATACACGTGTAAGACTCGTTTGCCCCGGGACCAACAAGTGGTATCAGAGCAGTTGTTCAATTTGACCACCTGCTTTGTTGACCATAGTCTTATTTGCTAAAAGATTATTGTGGCCTATCTGAATAGATCTTATTTGCTGAAATCTTAAAAGGCTCAGACATAATGCCTTCTAAGAAACTTCCCATGTTCTCATTAGAGAGCTATGATTTGTGGAGATTGAGAATGCAGGCTCACCTGTATTCTAAGCATGAACGTATGTGGAGAGTGGTCTCTGAAGGACCATTCCAATTCACTGTGGTGAATCCCAGAGTTACAGAAAATGAGAGAAATGATCCCAGGACTGAATTTCCTAAGTCTGGTGATCAACTTACTCCTGAGGAGAGGAAGTTAGTCAATCTAGACTATATTGCCAAAGACACACTATATAGCACTATTGATGATGGTGTGATGGGAATGATTTCTCATTGTAATACTGCCAAAGAAATATGGGATACACTAGCTGTAATGTGCCAAGGCACAGATCATATCAAGGAAAACAAACTTTCAGTTGCCATTAGAAAGTTTGACAGTTTTGAAATGGAAGATGGTGAAACTATTGACAAATTGGAAGTCAGATTCACTAGTATAATGAATGATCTGAATGCACTTGGAAAGAGATATCCACAAATAGAAGTTGAATTGAAAGTTCTTAGAGGTCAATCTAAGAAATGGGATATTCATGCAGTGGTGATTGAAAACACCAAGAACATTGATTCAATGCCGTACCAACAAGTCTTCTCTGAGCTGAAAGCTTATGAGTTTGTTATTGATAAGAAATTAAAGAAAGCTGACAGCAAATATGATTCTTCATCTAGTAAAAATGTGGCTTTCAAAGCCAAGGATAAAACCTGTAAAACTAGAGAGTCTGAGAACTCCCTTGCAAAAAATCAGGATGAGCTAGAGGATAAGCTAGTACTGATGGCAAGGAGGTTTGAAAGTCTTAATAGTAGATATGGAAAATATAAAAACTATTATAGGAATCACAGGTACCAGAGAGATTCAAAGGCTGAGGACAGATCCACTGAGAAGAGAAAAGACCTGAAAGCTGAAGGATCTTCATCCAAAAAGAAGGAATCCAAGACAAAGGAGGAAAGTGATCAGGATGATGATGCCAACAGATGCTATAACTGCCAAAAGAAAGGCCACTTCCAGTATGACTGTCCAGACCTAAGTGCTAAGGAGAGAAGAGAAAGGCAAGCAAAGAGAGACAAGAAGTTCTCCAGCAAGAAAGCCATGGTTGCAGAGGAAGAACACTCTGAAGAAGGTTCCAGCTATTCAGATGAAATGTTCTCAGATAGTGACAGTGATGACATCTGTCTAATGGCTGTGGAGGAGGTAAATTCTTCTATCTCTGTTGTTGCTCCTACACTAGCACAAGAGTTGTCAAGTTCCACTGTAAACAGTCAATTTGACCTGATGGATTCTTTTGAGAGTCTTATGAAGGACTTTGCTGTTTTACATGAACTGCTGAATGAAACTCAAGAGCAGAACAAAGAACTGATGGCTGAAAATCTTAAGTGGAAAGACTCTAGTAATGCTGAGATCACTTCTCAATTAATGAACTAGTGATGAACTAGATGTTCTGAAAGTACAACTCTCAGAGAAAGAGAAGTTGATAGAGACCCTAAATGGAAAACTAGAGAAATTCACTGAGGAGATTCAGCTGATCAGAACTGAGTTCAATGACCTCTCTGAGAAGCATGAAACTCTACAAAAATGTGAGGATAGTGCGCAGAGAAAGCTAACTCTATTGAATTATGCATCTAAAGTAATAGATGAAATTCAGAGTTATCAGAGACCTGCCACTATAAAATCTGGATTGGGATACATTCCAGGGGGAAATCACAAGGTCATCTGAATGCTGCTTCTAGTAGCAAGAAGATTGTCTTTGTTAAACAAGTGGCACATATCCTTCGAACTGAAGAATTGCCCAAAGTTTTAGACAAGGGAAAAGGACATATGGTTCCAGAAAAACTGAATGTTCAGGTAAGAAAGCCCAAACCTCAGGTAAAGGCTAGAAAATCTGACCACTCAGTAGGAAATTTTTAGGCAAGTACTTCAAAGCCTCAGGCTAAGAATACAAACCTGAAGAGATCTGCACTGAACCAGCAGAGGAATTTTCAGAAGAGAAACACTCAGCAGAGACATTCTCAACTGAAAAGACCAAGTCCTTAGATTACTGAAAGACCCCAATTTCAGTACAGGCAACCCAAACCCCACTTGCCTAAGGGTAAAGGTTACCTGAACCCAAGTCAACAGAGACTCAGACCAGCTGCACAAAAGCCTAAGCAATGGAACAAAAGGCCTGTACCCAAGAAAAATTCTAAGGCTCATGTTCATGCCAAGGCTAGCACTCATACACAGGATACTGCTAAGGCACCTAGAATGGTGAATGTGTATGTAGATGTTTATGGAAGACAGATCAGCCACTCTAAAGTAATTAAAGTTGTTAGGCAGATTTGGATTCCAAAAGGTACAGCTATCCTGGTAGGATCCTACACCAAATGGGTACCACAGATCTAATCTGTTTTCTGGTAAACAGAAAAGGGCACTGAGCTGAATGAAGACACCATAGCCCTGATGAAAGAAGATCTAAGATGTCATTGTTGGAAGATGAATTTCCTTCTTGAACCTCAAGTGAAACAAGCTAAGGAAGGAATCTTCATCAGAGATCATATTGAAAAAGACATCAGGATGGAGAAGATTCATACTGATAAGCAGAGAGCTGATATCTTGACTAAACCTTTGGCTGAATCAAGATTTCAGGAACTATCAGTTGAATTAGGGATGTTGGATCCAAGTGTATAGAGTAAATCTAAAAAATTGAAGGTTTTAAAATGCATGAAGATTTCTCAGGATTCTACTGAGAAACTCAGGATAAAATTGGAAATACTGAACTGAGTCTCGGGAAACTCAGGTGTACTGAAGGTCAGTACTCAGTATCACACTGAACCCGTTCAGTACTCAGTATCATACTGACATTTTATCAAGATCAATACTCAGTAAGACTGATAGGAAAATTAGTCTGAAGAAGTAAAGAATCATACAACTCATTTATTGCTTAAGTGAAATTCAGTAATCATTAGCAATAAATAGCATAACACCTGAAGAGAATGTTTTGGGCGGGACCTTTGAAATGCCTAAGAAGGTCAACAGTCATTAATTGCTCTGATTCAATTAATCACCAATAAGGTTAAAATGGCGGCGTATTTTTCGTGAGATCGTCCTTTGGCATACCCGATTAATCCGTGATCAATCTCAACTGTTGATTTTCATCAATCGATACGATTTCCCACGAATCGATCTATATATTCATTTGAAATCCATTCAAGCCCCACTTCATAAAACCTTCGTCTCCAAAATTCTCTGCAAATTCAAAACCCCTTTTGCCCAGAAACCTTCGTCATTTTCAAACCCTACACTTCAAAAAAATCCTCAAAATGACTTTCTCAATATTTGATAAACTGGCTATTTCCAACAAGGCATGGTACGAGTATGTGGTGTCGCTTGAAAGTTCCTCAAATGCTACCCACGAAGAAGAGGCTCTGCATATGATCCAAATCGCGAAACTCACAAATCTCATCGCAAGCCAACCGGAAGCCGAATACTCTAAGGAGGTAATAGAGTTCATTTTAAATCTAAAATTAGATGACGAGGATGGTATCGAGTCCCAGATTACTGTTTCCCATTTAGAACATAGCTCGAAATACATAGATTTTGTACGGGAGGTGTATATAGTCCCTAAAAATTTAAATGATGTGTGATAGAGATGAGGATCCCACGACGTATATGTTGGGTCAGGAGTAGGAATACCTTGATAGGATAACAGAGCATCCTATTAAGTTTGGGGCGACTTTGAATAAACGGTATTTGAAGCCGAAGTACAGAGTCTTGCTAGATATTGTTAGCAAACGTATAATGAGTCGATCAGGGAGTTTTGAGCAGATAAGCACTCCCAAGCTTAGATTGATGGCTACAATAGAGGATTCACCCACCACAGATTTCAATTAGTTGAAGTATTTGATCAGAGTGGTGAGTGACCAGGCCAAGCAGATCAAGGAGGATGATTCTGTTACAATCAAAGGCAAAATTCTTCATGCAACCAAAATAGCATTCATTTTGGAAATGTGCAGAGAGGAAGAAGACATATTTGCCAACTCCTCACCCTTCCCAAAGTCTAAAGTCATGTTCAAGCCTACAACAGCAAGAAAGACTTTGAAAGGGAAGAAAGAGAAGAAAGTGGAATCACCTGTTGCTGCTGAAGAAGGCTATCAAGCCAGGGGGAAGGCTTTGATGGAGGTGAAGAGGGAGAAGGGAGAAGCAATGAAGAGGAAAACCCTTACTCCCAAGCGCAGAAGGATGTTGATTTCCACTGAGGAGGAGGTGAGTGAACCTGAGGAGGTGCAACCTGAAGGCCAGAAAGCTCAGAAATTGCCTTTAGAAGTGTTGGCACAGGTTGTATCCACGGCACAGGAGCAAACTGAGGAGCAAGTCTTCTCTGAGGTTCTTGAGACGTCCCTGAGTTCAGACAAATTCTCTCAAGAAATTTTCAAAGGACCTCAGACCTCAGAGGTAGCTCAGATTCCTACTGAAGAGTTGCCTGCTCAAACCTCAGAGCAAGCTCAGACTCAAACTGAGGAAGGACCAGCTCAATCGTCAGAGCCAGCTCAGATTCAAACTGAGGAGTTTCCTGTCCAATCCTAAGATCTAGCTGAGCCTCAGGAGCTGTTGAACCTTGATGAGCTCTTGAGTGATCCATTCCTTGATCCCTCAGAAGAACTTCCCACTGAACCTGAGAGCCCGAAGCTGAAGAAGGGCGAAGCAGAAGAGACTGAGTGGCGAAGCAAGGGGGAACGGTTCATACTAGACCGGTACTCTGAGCTAAGCACATATCCTGACCTTCAGGATCTCTTCTTCAGACTGAGGTCAACAGTCTATATTCTCAACCAGACTCTACCTAAGATGCTCAACATTGCTTCATTCAGAGGTGAAGACTGGTGGAATGAGGAGACAGCTGTTTTAACAGAGTTCTCCGGGTTCAGAAAAACCAAGCTCAGGATGAAAATGTCAGATTTTGATGAGCTGGTTAAGAGGAAGATTGCTGAGAGGACAGAAGCGGATGTTGGTGCCCCGAGCTCCAAAGATAAAAATCAAGATGGGGACCAACAAGGGAATGATGAGAGTCAATCTCATATGGAGAAAGATAGTACTGATGCTGGAGAGCCTGATGTCACACATCCTCAGACTGAAATTAGGTCTCTTCAGGTAACTTTTGGCACTACTAAAAATTATGCCAAGATTACTGAAGTTTCTATCTTTAATTCTGAAATGTCTGATATGCAGACTGAGACTCAGGTGGAAACCCAAGCTCAGGATGATACTGAAGCTCAGGTTGAGACCGAAGCTCAGTTAGAGACTGAGACTCAGGCTGAGGAACCAGCTCAGGAAAAGCAGTAAATTCTCTATGCTCCAGAGATTGATCTCACTCCCATTATGGAGAAGCTGGACAAGGTTGTGCCAATCATGGACTAAATGACTCAGATTGAAGAGGTATTGGCCAACCAGACCCAGAAGATGGAAAGTCTGAGTTCTACTTCAGACCTGATGCAGCTTCAGACTACTCTGACTGACAAGATGACTGCCATGGAAGGAAAGATGGATGGAGTCAAGGCTGAATTAAGTGCAAAGCTGAAGTAAAAGTATCAGGAGAGGACTGAATTTCTAAAAGCAAAGCTGGTGGAGAAGAATGATTTGCTGATCAAGAATACTATTGAGGAAATGGGCTCCATGCTCATGACCAAAATGACAGAGATGTTTAAAGAAGCTCCCTCCAACCAGTTTTCACAGATGTCTGAAGAGTTCTCAGTGGCGAAGAACCACCTGAGGAGGCTAGAAGAAGAGCAAGATCAGTTGGCGGGAGAAGTGCGAAGTGTCAGCAAGGAACAATATCATATGGACACTGCACTATCCAAACTTCTACCAAGGTATGGTGCCAAGATGGGGGAAAGACCCGGAGCTGATCTGAGAATATTATTGGCACACACCTTGGAAAGAAAGGCAGATAAAGAAGCTGAGAAAAAAAAGCACTGCTGAAGCCTTGAAAGAAGTTGAAGCCACTGAGAAGCTGAAATTCAAGAAGGTGGAGAAGCCCGTCTACACTCATGTTTCTGAGGAAACCATGCAAGATGTTATTGCCAAAAAACTGAGTGCTAGAAGAAAGGTTGGAACAAGCCAAGCCGGAGCTGAGCAACCTATCAAGAGGAAGGTTGTGGCATTTGTTGAACCTGAGAGGAAAAGGGCTAAGGCTTCTAAGCCAACTCAGAGAAAGCTGATATTGGATATTGAAGAGTCTAAAGAGGAGCCGCAGAAGGAAGTCTTCAATACCAAGAGAGCTCTGAGATCACTTCAGGTCAAGCAAGCCAAGAAAACTGCTGCTTCAGTCTCAGGAGTGCTTTTAATAAGGAAAAAGAAGGAAGAAGAGCAGAGGCGAAGAAGTGGTTTCAAGAAGTTCGTGAGCAAGAGGAGAGGGACAGCTAACACACAGAAGTGGCCGCACATTGATAAGTGGATGTCAATCCAGTTCAATGATGCTTGGGAAGAGATTAAAAGAACCTTCTGGTTTTACTACGAAGTGCTAAGAGAATGGAGTGGGGAGAGCTCAGATTCTAATGAAGCATTCATTGACTATCTGCTGACCTTCTATCTGAAGTACTTACAAAGCTGGATTAATCTTGCGGATGAAGGAAAAGTTCAGATCACTGCCTCTGGTCCATACTCATACCCTCCTCCTAGGCTGGAGAATGGCTTGGTAAATGAAACAGCCTTATCTCAGGAGATTGCTCAATATGCCATCCAGTTAGGCCTGACAGGTAACAACCCTGATATCATTAAGGAGAGAGATGTGCTGAAAAAGAGGTATATGGGATGTTTAACCTTGAAGTGCCTATGGATGAGGTAGATGAGAACTGAAGAGCTAGAGCTGAAGATCAAGAAGACTGAAGACCAAGACTGAAGACTCTTGTAACTCTTTATGTTTTTGTCTTTATTTCTGATAAGTTCATTGTAAGCTGTAACATTTTATCATACATCAATGGAACTTTATCTTTTATGCTCAAAGATAATATCTCATTATCTTTTTACATGTCTTTATTTTTTATATGCCTTATGATTGTTTTTTATGAAATTGTTGGGAGAATGATTGAGAAAATTGTTGGGAGATATACCATTCTTGTAATAGGAAAAACTAAAACTTGAGTATATGTTAAGTATTTTGTAACAAGATGGTTTTGGCATCATCAAAAAGGGGGAAATTGTTGGAGATGAATTTAATAAAGAAGATTTTGATTAGATCCCAAAACCCCTGAGTATGACATGTTCAGGATATCTTGATAGTTGAGTCAGGATTCAGTTTTAGAGTGTTCAGGATGTTATCTCGCCGTGTATACCAAGTGAGATATAGATCGGGATAGATTTCAAGATTCGAAGACTCGAAGAAGTTTCAAGAAACCAAGTTTCAAGATGAAACCGAAGTTTTCAAGTTTCAAAGATGAAACCGAGAATCAAGACTTCGGCAGAAATCGAGAAATCAAGACTCGGTGTGAAATCGAGAAATCAAGACTCAAGATGAAATCGAAGTTTCAAGTTTGAAGATGAAACTAAGAAATCAAGACTTCGAAACCGAGGACTCGGTGATGAAGACTCAAGATATCGGTCGTAATATCTCGGAAGACTCGTAAGAATCAAGACACAAAAGAGACGTAAGATCGAATCGAAGACAAAGGATACTGAAGGCACAGTAATTCATGAAGACTTCAAGAATGTCTTGAATGCTCAAGATAAACACGAATGTTCCGAGGCAATTGAAAAAAATATCTATATGAAGGATACAATACTGAGAAGAACGTGATTACTTAGAAAAATAGATATTGCCCAAGACATTCAGATGCAGACAAAAGGAACTAAACCAAAGTGTTGTTAAGGTTATATCACTTAGATATATTGACCAAAAAGAGCCGTTGTGTTTATCTACATTAAGCGAAGACAATGACCAATCGAAGAAGACAAAGATCAGATTTTACGACACCGACCTTTGACGACAGTCATCAAGCATGTCGAGTACTATGTTATGTTCGATCAAAAAAAAGTGGTGGTGGCTGCATGAAAAGCACTTTGCCTAAAACATGCTAGGGAGTGTCAAACCCTAAATATAGCCGTTCATCACACACCATAAGAGGAAACTCATGAAGCTATCTCTTCCAACGGATAGTTTTTCAAGAGTGACCTTGGTGACTGCCTATAAATACTTGTGACCCTCTACATTGAAGGTTACGGGAAATTTGTAAGCAACTCAAGAGCACAAACTTATTATTGCAAGTTGAAGCACTCGAAAACCCAAGAATTTCCCAAGTGCTTTACATTGAAGTGAGCTCATTCACTAAGCCTAGTTTTGATAAGATATATCCAAAGCTTAGTAGAGATATCCTAGCCTTTGTATTGTTCTTAATTGTAAAGGATATCTCATCCTAGTTGGAAACCAACCAAGAAACCCCAAACCCTTTGTAAGGTAGTTTGAGTGTGATTGTTGGTGAGTTGGAGTTGTAAAGAGTTAGTAAACTACATTGAGGTAGTCAGAAAACTCTAGAGAAGAAGTGAGTAAACTATCTTGGATAGTCAGAAAGCTTGAGTGTGTTTTGAGTAAGTAAACTACAGGGGTAGTCAGAAAGATCAAAATAGAAAGGTTAGTAAACTACAGAGGTAGTCAGAAAACCTTAGGAGGTGATTAAGAAATTTCTCTAAAGAGTCAGAGAGAGTGGACGTAGGAGCTTGAGTCTCTGAACCACTATAACTTGTTGTGTTATTTGCTTTCTGTACTGCATTGATTATCTGTTGCATATCTTTAACTGAAAGCATATTTTCACTGACATTCAGTTGGAATTAATCCACTGAAGTTGCATCTAACTGAATCACAGCCTAATCACTATTCCATTAAAAGGAAGGTTTTCAGCAAAGCATAAAACGAATATAAACTTAGGGCCAACCATTCCGCACATCTGAGTAGCTTTTCAAGCAGGCTCAGTATCTCTGATAACTCATGCTCAGTTGGGATTATCTGAGGTTTCTGAAAGCAGCTCAGGATCACTGTCTCAGGTAGAGTTTGACTCAGTGCGATTTGTGCTTCTCAGGGCCAAATCATCAGGACAACCTGACCCAAGCTGACCTCAGTAAAGAAAAGTTTTAAAATCACTGAACACGTGTATTCCCCCCCATACACATGTAAGACTCGTTTGCACCGGGACCAACAAGTTAAGTTGGTGCCCCATGAAGGGAAGAGTGGATGTAGGACGAGTTGTCCGAACCACTATAAAAATCGTGTGTTCTTTACTGTTTTATGTTCTTACTTACCATATGCATTTGATTATAAGTAAAATACACATGGTTTAAAAAGAAAAATTTGTAATCACCATTCCCTCACCCCTGTTTTATATGCATTACAATTGGTATTTAACGCACTAATGGGTTTTCAAACGGGACCAACAGTTTATCTTATCTGATCTCGATCACTTCTGATCTCGATCAGTCTTATCTGCTCCTCTTCTGATCAGCAACCTCCTCTTCTGATCTACACCCTTCTCTTTTGATCTGGTCTTCTGATCATCTGATCTGCTTATCTTTTATGGTCATGATCAAGTCATTTCTGATCATCTAATCTTCAGATCTTCTGATCCATCTTATCAGGTAACTTCTGATTCTTCTGATCAGCTAGCTTAGCTTTTCTTTTCTTCTGATTTTGCTCATCTCATCAGTTAACTCCGGAAATCATCTTACTCATTTGATCTTTATCAGTCTCGTCTGCAGCCTAGTCTGATCTCGATCATCTTCTTCTGATTTTGTGAGTTCCCCCTCAACTTTGTTCTCTTGTTCCCCCTCAACTTGTTATCTGTAAGTTAGCTTGAATAACACAAGTTGATAATGTTTTGGCATAATTCATCAAAACTAAAATATCCCAACATAAACTGATATGCTGACCTGATGCTATACTGATCTGATCAGGTGAGCTGATCAGATCAGGCGAGAAGAAATCAGAAACCACAAGTCACCTGATCTGATGTCCTCAGAAGACAAGTCACCTGAAGACAAGTCATCTGAAGTCATGTTCACTGAGAATCAGAACGCTACTGATGATCAGATAGCCTGAGTGCTAGTGACCTGAGGGTCAGGATGTCTGAAGTCAGAAGAGCTGAACTCAGTAAGCCTGAGTGTCTGTATGCCTGATCAGACAAGGTCCGCTGAAGAGAAGTCTATTAAATCAAGAATCCTAAAGACTCAGAAGAATCCTGATGACTCAGAGAGCCCTGAAGACTCAGAAGGATCCTGAAGAATATAGCCGTTAGATTCAGCTGACGTGGACCAATGAGAGGAAGGCAACAAGCCTGAAAAAGCTGCAAAAGCTATAGAATAGTATTGATTTAAATATGACTCCATCCAACGGTAACATTCAAATCCACACTGCAAATACAAGTGCTTCCTTCATTATTCGTGTGGGAAATGCGTGAAACATCCAAAAAGCCAAATCATTTAGCATTTCCACCATAGAACACTGA
Source organism: Stenogyne calaminthoides (assembly GCA_037126765.1). NCBI lineage: Eukaryota > Viridiplantae > Streptophyta > Magnoliopsida > Lamiales > Lamiaceae > Stenogyne > Stenogyne calaminthoides. The sequence continues at coordinate 2,724,306 of JBBCBC010000035.1, forward strand.
GCAAGAAATATACGCATATATTCAAGAGTGTTCTACCCTAGATCTAAGCACAAATGTAATATCCTAAGCTTAGAGAGATTTTCCCATCCTTAGCATTCAGGCTAAACAAATGTAAGGGAAAATCTCAAACTAGTTGGAAACCAAACAAACCTTACCCAAATTAGTTTGATAGGTTAAGTTTGTAGGTGAGTGAGAACTCGTTAAACATCTAAGTATTCCCGAAAGGGAGGGTAGGCAATCCCGTGAGGGAGATAAGTCCCGTTTGAGTGAGAACTCGGTAAACATATAAGCAATCCCGAAAGGGAGGGTAGGCAATCTCGTGAGGAAGATAAGTCCCGTTTGAGTGAGAACTCGGTAAACATCTGTTGGTTAAGTTGGTGCCTCATGAAGGGAAGAGTGGATATAGGACGAGTTGTCTGAACCACTATAAAAATCATGTGTTCTTTAATGTTTTATGTTACTACTTGTCATATGCATTTGATTATAAGCAAAATACACATGGTTTAAAAAGAAAAATTTGTAATCACCATTCCCTCACCCCTATTTTATATGCATTACAATTGGTATTTAACGCACTAATGGGTTTTCAAACGGGACCAACAGTTTATCTTATCTGATCTCGATCACGTCTGATCTCGATCAGTCTTATCTGCTCCTCTTCTGATCAGCAACCTCCTCTTCTGATCTGCACCCTTCTATTCTTATATGGTCTTCTGATCATCTGATCTGCTTATCTTTTCTAGTCATCTGATTAAGTCACTTCTGATCCATCTGATCATGTAACTTCTGATTCTTCTGATCAGCTGGCTTAGCTTTTCATTTCTTCTGATTTTGCTCAGCTCATCAGTAAACTCCAGAACTCATCTTACTCATCAGATCTTAATCAGTCTCGTCTGCAGCCTCGTCTGATCTCGATCATCTTCTTCTGATTTTGTGAGTTCTCCCTTAACTTTGCTCTCTCGTTCCCCCTCAACTTGTTATCTGTAAGTTAGCTTGAATAACACAAGTTGATAATGTTTTGGCATAATTCATCAAAACTAAAATATCCCAACATAAACTGATATATTTGACTGATCTTTATCTTGATCGATCGGGAAAGCCGATCGATCGAGAGAGAAGAAATCAGAAACCACAAGTCACCTGATCTGATGTCCTCAGAAGACAAGTCACCTGAAGACAAGTCATCTGAAGTCATGTTCACTGAGAATCAGAACGCTACTTATGATCAGATAGCCTGAGTGCTAGTGACCTGAGGGTCAGGATGTCCAAGTCGAAAGATTTGAACTCAAGAAGCTTTCGAAAGTGTCTCAGATACCGACGAGACAAGGTCCGCTGAAGAGAAGTCTATTAAATCAAGAATCCTAAAGACTCAGAAGAATCCTGATGACTCAGAGAGCCCTGAAGACTCAGAAGGATCCTGAAGAATATAGCCGTTAGATTCAGCTGACGTGGACCAATGAGAGGAAGGCAACAAGCCTGAAAAAGCTGCAAAAGCTATAGAATAGTATTGATTTAAATATGACTCCATCCAACGGTAACATTCAAATCCACACTGCAAATACAAGTGCTTCCTTCATTATTCGTGTGGGAAATGCGTGAAACATCCAAAAAGCCAAATCATTTAGCATTTCCACCATAGAACACTGAGCAAGAAATATACGCATATATTCAAGAGTGTTCTAACCTAGATCTAAGCACAAATGTAATATCTTAAGCTTAGAGAGATTTTCTCATCCTTAGCATTGAGGCTAAACAAATGTAAGGGAAAATCTCAACCTAGTTGGAAACCAAACAAACCTTACCCAAATCAGTTTGATAGGTTAAGTTTGTAGGTGAGTGAGAACTCGTTAAACGTCTAAGCAATCCTGAAAGGGAGTGTAGGCTCCCGTGAGGGAGATAAGTCCCGTTTGAGTGAGAACTCGGTAAACATCTAAGCAATCCCGAAGGGAGGGTAGGAAATCCCGTGAGGGAGATAAGTCCCTTTTGAGTGAGAACTCGGTAAACATCTGTTGGTTAAGTTGGTGCCCCATGAAGGGAAGAGTGGATGTAGGACGAGTTGTCCGAACCACTATAAAAATCGTGTGTTCTTTACTGCTTTATGTTTTTACTTGCCATATGCATTTGATTATAAGCAAAATACACATGGTTTAAAAAGAAAAATTTGTAATCACCATTCTCTCACCCCTGTTTTATATGCATTGCAATTGGTATTTAACGCACTAATGGGTTTTCAAACGGAACCAACAATTGGAATCAGAGCGGGAGTTCAAAAGTTCACTGTTTTCAATGTGACCATCTGAACTGATCCATTTGAAAACCCCGTTTCTGTATAAATGCATATATTTTAATGTTTTGGCATCATTATCAAAAAGGGGGAAATTGTTGGGATATTTTACTTTTGATGAATTATGCCAAAACATTATCAACTTGTGTTATTCAATCTAACTTACAGATAACAAGTTAAGGGGGAACGAGAGAACAAAGTTGAGGGGGAACTCACGAAATCATAAGAAGATGATCGAGATTAGACGAGGCTACAGACGAGACTGATCAAGATCAGATGAGTAAGATGAGTTCCGGAGTTAACTGATGAGCTGAGCAACATCAGAAGAAAATAAAAGCTAAGCCAGCTGATCAGAAGAATCAGAAGTTACCTGATCAGATGGATCAGAAGATCTGAAGATCGGATGATCAGAAGTGACTTGATCAGATGACCAGAAAAGATACGCAGATCAGATGATCAGAAGACCAAATCAGAAGAGAAGGGTGCAGATCAGAAGAGGCGGTTGTTGATCAGAAGAGGAGCAGATAAGACTGGTCGAGATTAGACGTGATCGAGATCAGATAAGATAAACTGATATGATGACCTGATGCTATACTGATCTGATCAGGTGAGCTGATCAGATCAGGCGAGAAGAAATCAGAAACCCCAAGTCACCTGATCTGATGTCCTCAGAAGACAAGTCACCTGAAGACAAGTCATCTGAAGTCATGTTCATCGAGAATCGTAACGCCATCGATGATCGATAGCTGAAAGCTAGTGACTCGAGGGTCGATGTTTAAAGTCGAAGATTTGAACTCGCAGAAGCTCGAGTGTCAAGATACCCGATCGAGACAAGGTCCGCTGAAGAGAAGTCTGTTGAATAATGAATCCTGAAGACTCAGAAGAATCCTGAAGATTCAGAAGAATCCTGAAGACTCAGAGAACCCTGAAGACTCGGAAAGATCCTGAAGAATATAGACATTAGATTCAGCTGACGTGGACCAATGAGAGGAATATAACAAGCCTGAAAAAGCTGCAAAAGCTACAGAATAGTATTGATTTGAATATGACTCCATCCAACGGTAACATTTAAATCCACACTATAAATACAAGTTCTTCCTTCATTATTCGTGTGGTAAATGCGTGAAACATCCAAAAAGTAAATCATCTAGCATTTCCATCATAGAACACTGAGCAAGAAATACACGCATATATTCAAGAGTGTTCTACCCTAGATCTAAGCACAAATGTAATATCCTAAGCTTAGAGAGATTTTCCCATCCTTAAACAAATGTAAGGGAAAATCTCAACCTAGTTGGAAACCAAACAAACCTTACCCAAATCAGTTTGATAGGTTAAGTTTGTAGGTGAGTGAGAACTCGTTAAACATCTAAGCAATCCCGAAAGGGAGGGTAGGCAATCCCATGAGGGAGATAAGTCCCGTTTGAGTGAGAACTCGGTAAATATCTAAGCAATCCCGAAAGGGAGGGTAGGCAATCCCGTGAGGGAGATAAGTCCCGTTTGAGTGAGAACTCAGTAAACATCTGTTGGTTAAGTTGGTGCCCCATGAAGGGAAGAGTGGATGTAGGACGAGTTGTCCGAACCACTATAAAAATCGTGTGTTCTTTACTGCTTTATGTTCTTACGTGTCATATGCATTTGATTATAAGCAAAATACACATGGTTTAAAAAGAAAAATTTGTAATCACCATTCCCTCACCCCTGTTTTATATGCATTACAATTGGTATTTAACGCACTAATGGGTTTTCAAACGGGACCAACAATTGGTATAAGAGCGGGAGTTCAAAAGTTCACTTTTTTCAATGTGACCATCTGAACTGATCTATTTGAAAACCCCGTTTCTATATAAATGCATATATTTTAATGTTTTGGCATCATTATCAAAAAGGGAGAAATTGTTGGGATATTTTAGTTTGATGAATTATGCCAAAATATTATCAACTTGTGTTATTCAAGCTAACTTATAGATAACAAGTTGAGGGGGAACGAGAGAACAAAGTTGAGGGGGAACTCACAAAATCAGAAGAAGATGATCGAGATCAGACGAGACTATAGACGAGACTGATCAAGACCAGCTGAGTAAGATGAGTTCCGGAGTTAACTGATGAGCTGAGCAAAATCAGAAGAAAAGAAAAGCTAAGCCAGCTGATCAGGAGAATCAGAAGTTACCTAATCAGATGGATTAGAAGATCTGAAGATCGGATGATCAGAAGTGACTTGATCAGATAAGCAGATCAGATGATCAGAAGACCAGATCAGAAGAGAAGGGTGCAGATCAAAAGAGGAGGTTGTTGATCAGAAGAGGAGCAGATAAGACTGATCGAGATCAGACGTGATCGAGATTAGATAAGATAAACTGATATCGACTGATGTTATCTCGATCCGATCAGTGAGCCGATCGATCAAAGCGAGATGAAATCGAAACCACAAGTCACGATTCGATGTCCTCGGAAGACAAGTCACCAAGACAAGTCATTCAAGTCATGTTCATCGAGAATCGTAACGCCATCGATGATCGATAGCCCGAAAAGCAAGTGAATCGAGGGTCGGGATGTCCGAAGTCGAAAGAGCCGAACTCGAAGTTCGAGTGTCAAGATGTTCGACGTATAAGGTCCGGCCAAGAGAAGTCTGTTGAATCAAGAATCTTTAAGACTCAGAAGAATCCTGAAGGCTCAAAAGAATCCTGAAGACTCAGGGAACCCTGAAGACTCAGAAGGATCCTGAAGAATATAGCCGTTAGATTCAGCTGACGTGGACCAATGAGAGGAAGACAACAAGCCTGAAAAAGCTGCAAAAGCTACAGAATAGTATGGATTTGAATATGACTCCATCCAATGGTAACATTCAAATCCACACTATAAATACAAGTTATTCCTTCATTATTCGTGTGGGAAATGCGTGAAACATCCAAAAAGCCGAATCATCTAGCATTTCCACCATAGAACATTGAGCAAGAAATACATGCATATATTCAAGAGTGTTCTACCCTAGATCTAAGCACAAATGTAATATCCTAATCTTAGAGAGATTTTCCCATCCTTAACATTGAGGCTAAACAAATGTAAGGGAAAATCTCAACCCAGTTGGAAACCAAACAAACCTTACCCAAATCAGTTTGATAGGTTAAGTTTGTAGGTGAGTGAGAACTCGTTAAACATCTAAGCAATCTCGAAAGGGAGGGTAGACAATCCTGTGAGGGAGATAAGTCCCATTTGAGTGAGAACTCGGTAAACATCTAAGCAATCCCGAAAGGGAGGGTAGGCAATCCCGTGAGGGAGATAAGTCCCGTTTGAGTGAGAACTCGGTAAATATTTGTTGGTTAAGTTGGTGCCCCATGAAGGGAAGAGTGGGTGTAGGACGAGTTGTCCGAACCACTATAAAAATCGTGTGTTCTTTACTGCTTTATGTTCTTACTTGTCATATGCATTTGATTATAAGCAAAATACACATGGTTTACAAAGAAAAATTTGTAATCACCATTCTCAATTGGTATTTAACGAACAAATGGGTTTTCAAATGGGACCAACAATATATATATATATATATATATATATATATCTACACTTGTTATTTTAAATCAAATGTAAAGTATCATGATAAAAAATGAATTATATATAATATATATAATTTTCATTTTATATATTTATGTTGGGGTTTTTAAATAGGAAGGATTTTTAAGATGCAAAGCTATTTAGTTTTTTTTTTATTTAATGAATAAATTTTATATGTTTTATTTTGGGGTGTTATACCGGTGCAATACAGTATCATGTCAATCGCCCCCAAGATACAACGACTTTAAAGTTTTCCGACCGCTGCACTACGAACCGGAAACTATCGGCGAACGGACTCAAGTATCCGGAACTTTCATGACACGACTCTAATGCAAATACTACAATTCTAGAATGTCATGTATGCAGAATTGTAGTTGTCTTGACAACTAACAAAGTTGTCTTTTTTATCAATATAAAATTGATTATTGAAATCAATCGATCGATGAAATGAAATGAACAATGTGGGGTCTTTATATAGACTTCCAAAAGTCCATAGGCAACAGTTGTGACTCTTCACCATAAACTTCATTTTTCCAAAAGTCGCAACCTTTAGAAATAGACAACTATTCGCCAAAAGGAATGAGTCAATTTTCCTAAAAGACACATCCTTTGGAATAAATTCTTTTATCACAATTTATTACTATTACCATAATAAATACATTCACAAATGTATTTATCCATATATTAAATTACATTTCTCATTCACCCAAATTTGCTTTTGAGAATTCAATTCCACTAAATTCATTTCCACAAAATGAATTATTAATGTCACTTAATTATTTGGTCAAAACCAAAATTCCAACAATCCCCCACGTGAATGAAATTAATGCATGCAAACCTAAGAAAGTTCCGACGAACCGTTATTGCATCGGGATAGGTAGCTTGTGGGTTTGAACCTTCTGTAGTGAAATGCCATCGGATTTACTCGCTGCTCAGTGAACGCGATGTCCTGAACTGGTCAGCTTTTTGTGTGAACCAAGACAATGACATACACACAATAATGGCTCTAGTACCCTTTTGGTTCTCACGTTGTTGTCCATTTCGGTCGTGGACCATATCTCGGATTCATAAGTGTGTACTGGAATATCAGTTGAAGCGGCCCCACTTCACACTTATATAGGTGATCTCCCATCAAGAGCACCCTGCAATACTCCACCTGTTACAGGTATATGAATCATTAAAAGCTATTATGTTTAACCTTACCACACGTCATCAGGTTTATGCACCCAAAGATAAAATTTGCACTTGAAGGGATTCGAGAATGAGCTTGAAAAGTATTTTCAAGTGCATGACTGAGTGCTTCATAACTTAGTTGTCTCATTGAACCAAGTTCTTGAGATCCTCCAGTCATCATGGATGAGTTACCGCTATGAACACCCTTTCATGTGTGGGTTTTAGCTCCATTCCCCTTACCTGTTATCCTCATAAACATCTCATCTTTATTTTTTTTATCGGGATAAACATCTCATCTTTAACCGGTTGGGTTTTTATCCATATGCAATAATCTTTCAATTCATTGCATATTTGTTTATGGGATTTTTATGACATTACTCCCCCACATTTTCATTAATGGGCTTGGAGTCTGTGTCAAAATATTCAGTTTTACTGATGTGTATCTTTTCAACACGTTTGGATATTTCGCATTCCAATTTAAGAATATATGATTTGTTCATTATGGACAAATAAGCACTACTAATGCTTGAATCTTTACAAGTCACCCCACACTTCGAGATAATTTTAGGACCACTTTATCATTTCTTCATGATTCACATGATCTTATCTCCTTGTGTGGTGACTTTTCAATAACGTGATTGAACAAATCCGTATCATCTGTGGAAAACATTCCACTAGGCACCATCTGCCTTAAGTTTTCCATTTAGCTTAAGGCTACACCTTTGCTAACAACCTCACATTCGAATAGACAAATCTCTTTCTTCCAACATTCGGATGTGTCTGTGGCGAGACTTCATCCCCCACATTCGAGTTGTTTGTCCATCTATTAATATTCATCAATTTAATTTGGACACAATCTCGAAATGAATAGGAAAACCAAACGTTTTGAATTCACCATTAAATTCAAATTTCTTTGTGGGACCTTAAAATCTGTAATTTTGTAGTCCCAACAAATCCGAGTTTGAAACTTTGATTTAATATGGTCAAAATACCAAAATTAAATTCAATTTCACGTGGGCTTGTAATGCCACCTTTGACTCTCAAATAATTCCACCATGAATTATACGAGTCAGCAAAATTCTTTTGGATTAAATCTAATCCACGGTTTGTACTCTCAAGTACAATTTCAAGTGAGGCCTTAATTGCCACCATTTAACTCATAAATTATTTCCAAGTGAATATTAATAGTCATCTCAAGCACCTTTTCAAATGGGCCTTAATTGCCACCATTTACTCACCAATAATTCTAAAGTGAATTACATGAGTCAATTAGATACACCACACAATTTTTACACCCTCAATTGCAAATTGTTTGATCCAAATCAAACTTTAATACCTCAGGTATTAAACAAATTGATCCATAGTCATTGGGCAAAATAAATGTGGACCGGTCATAATATATTTATTTGGCCCAACTCCGGGCCCAACAGGCCCATTATCAATTACTTTGGTCAAGTGCTCAGCCGGCCCAGAGTTCAATTGGTTCAGCTTAACCAATTAATAATACCAAACTTGATTAGGCCTATTTAATTTGATAAGATGGCAAAACAATCTCATTAGGATTTATTCAAAGGCCCAATGTTAATTTCCTTGAGCGTACCAATTAAATCACGTCAATTTGAGAGTGCCATCAATCACCCTTATATCTATTTCAGAGTTTTCTTACTCCTACTTGGCACTACTCAAATGCCTCCAATTTAAATTTCTAATTTTCTCAACATCTCTTAATTTTTTTAATTTTTATCTCAATCTTAACCACCGTAATTTCTTTCCTACTAATTTCCTAAGCATTTCTTAATTTTAAAATTTCTCTCAACCACCCCAATTTCTCTCTATCTTAACCGCCTTTAATTTTTATCTCAAATTTCTCTCAAAATTCGGTTTTCCTTCTCCAAAACCAAAACCAATTTTCCTTTTTTCTCCACCACAAAAGTTTTCATATTTTCTTCGCATATCTGATGCAGATTTTCCCCCGTTCTCAATTTCATTTCAGAATCTTCTCACTCCAATAATCGATTTCCTCTATCCATCTTCTACCATGACGATAGTTCCCGGTTTTTTCTACTTAATTGTTTTTCTCTATTTTATTTATATTTTTCTATCCTGGGACTTTTATTAATTCATGGGCCATTTTTTATTTTATTTGGTTCCAGAGTATTCCATTTGATGATATATTTTGGTTTATCTTCTTCAGAAAAATTAACGGTACTTCCTTCTCCTATGTAATTGTCATCGATTTATTGTCGTTCATCACAGGCATGTAATGTTTCTCTTCGTGATTTCATCTTTTGGATACATGAACAGTTACTTTCACATTTGTTTTTCACCAACTTATACTCTTTCTTTGAGATGATGTTCAATTTAGCGGATTCTTCACACAAATGCCGATATTGTATTATTTCTTGAAATTAGTTTTATTACCGAAATTCTAGAAATGGATCCTTTGAAATTTGGAAGACATGGTCTTCGTGGTTCATGATTTGAGTCTATCAATAAGGATTTAGTTATTTACATTTTTAATTATATTTTTTTAATTAAAATACAATCAAAACTGCTTCAAGATACTATTAATTCTGCAATTTCTAAAACTAGAACCGTTCAAAACTACAAATCTTCATCCCACAATATCGGTTGCTTCCACCATTTTTTATAATAGTAAATATAAAATAGGATAAATATGATTAGATATCAAAGATCTTTACTTAATTATTAATTTATTGCACATTATTTTTGACCCCAGATTTTTTACCCCAAATCTTCAAATTTTTGACCCCAGAGTTTGATGACTCACAATCCCAAAAATTTCTCTACTAAAAGGAATTCCACAATTCTTTAAAGTACTCCGTCCGTTTTAAAAAGAAAATTCCAGAAAATATTTTCATCACAAACTTGAATTTTGTTTGGTTGGAAGATTTTTGCATCGCTTCCACTCTTTTGCCAAAACAAGAACGTCTTACACATTAATTGCTTCGTAAAATCGATCTTCTGGTAACACTTCTATGCCATTGCTTCTTATTTAAAGAGTTTTCATGATATTTCTTGGTAGGTTTATTTGTGTCGAATTCAAATTGTAAATAAATTTTGTGGCCAAATTTTTTTAAAGGCGGTTGTATTCTAATATTGATTTAAAAAATAAGGCATCAGTGAATCCAAACTTTGACATTCCCTTTATATCAAAAAATTGGTTTACTGTTTCGTTGGCATATCAGAACAATTATCCTTATCTTATTTAAACCAAAATATATATGGTTGCGGAGCTTATAATTTTTATTTAATTATCTAATGGCCGAGACCATCTATTGCATAAATCTTAGTGTACAAGTTGCATAAATCTTAGACAATTAATTTATGTAGAGTTGGAGAAAGATTTACGGGTGAAGCCCTTTAAAGATTTTGCAATATTTATGTAGAGTTGGAGAAAGATGCCCAAATATTGGTTTTATTTCGGAAAAGGGCAGAGGATATTGAATGTTAAAATCAATTGATTGTAATATTATTTTGTACTAATTTTATTGAAGCAGATGGAAACACTACAAGAAAACAAGAAATTAGTTGCGAAAAAAATTAGTCGCTAATTCTATTATTTTCGTAGCTAATTCTATTATTTTCGTAGCTAATTCTATTAATTTCGTCGCAAATATTAAATTTTGAAATTTGGCGATGTAAGTATTTATTTCAACACTAAATATTAGCGACGATATAAAACTTTCATCGTTATTCTAATTAATAGCTACAAAGTAACATAATTGGTCACTAATATAACGGTGAAATATTTTAATTTCGTCGCGAATATTAAATCTTGGAATTTAGCGACGAAATTATCTAATTTGCAGCTAAATATTAGCGATGAAATAAAATTTTCATCGCTATTCTAATTATTAGCCACAATAAAACATAATTGATCGCAAATATAGTGATAAAATATTTTAATTTCGTCGCAAATATTAAATATTAGAATTTAACGACGAAATTATATAATTCATTGCTAAATAGTAGTGATAAAATAAAATTTTCATTGCTATTTTGATGATTAGCTACAAAGTGACATAATTGGTCGCTAGTCTAGCAATGAAATATTTTAATTTCGTCACAAATATCAAATCTTGAGATTTAGAGATGAAATTTTCTAACTCGCCGCTAAAATATTAGGGATGAAATAAAGTGTTCATCGCTACTCTGGTGATTAGCTATAAAATAACATAATTTGTCGCTAATATAGCGATGAAGTATTTTAATTTCGTCGCAATATTAAATCTTGAAATTTAGCGATAAAATTTTCTAATTCACCGTTAAAATATTAGCGGTTAAATAAAGTTTTCATCACTATTTTGGTGTTTAGCTACAAATAACATAATTTGTCGCTAATACAGTGATGAAATATTTTAATTTCATTGCAAACATTAAATCTTGAAATTTGACGATGAAATTTTCTAATTCGCCGCTAAAATGTTGATTTTAGCGATGAAATTTAATTTTGTCGCTAAATTTTCGTCGCTATTTCCCCATTTTCTTGTAGTGAAAGAACAAAGACAGAGCTAATGATATAAGGTCAATTAATTCGGTGAGAAATCTGGCAGCGCTTGAGGAGCAACATTATTGAGAGGTCATTTTTTTGTGGAAAAGTTATGGTGTAGCGTAAATCTAGAGATATTTGTTGAGAGTATAGACATTCATTTGTTTCAAGTTATCAATGTGTAACCCAAGTTTTGGTAATTATTGCATTCACGGTGTGGCTGATGAACACGGAGTATAAATCATGGGAACATTTTATAAGCTTTCTACATTGAGTTGCTTTTAATTTTGAAATCAAAAAGTTATTTGCTAATTACCTCATCTTTTTGTTTTAAATGATTCATTTGCGCACTAGCTGTGCTGATGTCAACTGATATGAGAGAACCATTTTGTTGAGTGTGAGGGCTAAAATTGTTACGGTAAAGATATTTGAGAAAAACCAATGTCAAAATGATTTGAATTAGATATGGAAAATTAAACTAATTTATGCAAAATTCTTAATTATTTTGTCTTAAAAAAATATTACTTTAGTAGAACGATCTACTGGTAGAATAGATAGAAAATATTTGATTAGTTATCTCTTTTTTCACTCATGTTTTACCATTACTCATGTGAAGCTCTACTCTTTTGTTAATTGAATAATGTAAAAATACATCTTTTTCCGTATAAAAGTAATGTGAACTAAGGTTAATGTGAACTCTTTTTTAACGTCACTGTTATGCATACGTACTATCACAATTTAAAAAATGCTCACTTTGTAATGATATCATTATATCTACAACTTAATTACGTACGTAAGATGCTCTATAGAAATTGTTGAATATGGGCGTGCTTTTATAACTAAATTCCAGGCTTTCGATTGTTTCTTCGAGAACAAAGAAGAGAACAAAGACAGTGCATGTTGTACTGTCACGCCCAAAATTTTTAACAATAGTAGGTCTTTCGAAAACACAAGAATATATAATATTAAAAGACGTGAACTAAAATTTTAACATAAGAAAAGGGCTTACAAACTTATTTGAAAATAATTTACTTGACAAACAGCGGAAGACTTTAAAGTTCAAATAACATCTCAAACAAATTTAATTTAAAATATCAATTTTACCAACACATACTATCTCATGGAAAACTTAACTTCTTGAATCTCGATAAAGAAACTAAACTGATACAATAATTATAAATAATACATAACATTATCCATCGGCTCTCCCCGCCATCAGCTCCTCAATCTGAAAAATGTTAAATGAAGGGGTGAGTATGCAAAAGCACACTCAGTGGGGCCAAATTAGTTTAAATTAAATATTAAAAATAAACATTCATGTTATTGATACTGTTATTACTTTGTCATAGATAGATACCTTATTGTTGATACTTTTCCATGGATACCTGCAAAGTTATGTCATAAGTATTTTACCACTAGAAACATTGACACTACTTTGTCAATAGAAACTTTGTCACATATACCTGACTACATATACGCTGCCGATAACATATATTTTGTCAATAGAAACATGCCACATATATTTTGTTAATAGCAACTTTAACACATATATTTTGCCATTGAGCACTGCGACCCGCAGACCCGTCGATCCCGGACCTTATCAGACACCTGGCTATTAGAAACTTTGGCATAACGTTGCGAGCCTTCCAAAAGTCATATTAATGACCCCCTATTCAATCTCTAGGATAATTTTTATTGTCTCAGACCTGTGAAGTTTAATATGTTTTAGTGCTATTGAAAGAGTTATACTTATTTTATTTGAGCTTAGCAATGTAATGTGCTCGAAAGAGGCATCCAAAACAATTTGCTAGGACTTTTCCAAAAAAAAAAAATTGCTTGGAAGGATAAATTAATCTTACATTCCATTAATTTTGGAGAAGGAGCAATAAAATAAATCAATGAAAAAATTAGTTTTAATTTCTGTAAATAATTTTTAAAATATTCTTTACAATAATAATATAAAAATTATTCTTAATCCGCCTAATAGGCTGGTTTTACACTAGTTATTATATAATGGCCCAACATTAACGGCCTTTGGCATTCTCTCTTAATCGTCGTCTTCAACCAATTAGAAGATAATTTTATTTTTTATCAGAGGCGCACTTAATCGACATTGCCGCCTCCCAGCACTTTGCAATCGGAGCCTCGGCGGTATACGCTGCTAAGTAGCCGCACACCCAAAACCAGGCCACCACCGCTGCGCACGCCACTGCCGTCGGCAACTAGCCCATGGTGGGGCGACGCTACTGGTGATTTCAAACCATCAGTTTGAAGCACTATCGAAACGGCATTTAAGAGAAAAACTCATCATTCTCAGAGCCACCGCTTCGCGGCATCTGGCCGGTAATGCGCCATCACAAGGCGCGCACCGCATCAGTAAATCATATAAATGGGGAGCGCGATCTTCATCACCCAGGCCCCGCTGTGACCGATGGCCTCGGTAGGAAGCACCGCCGCCTCCACTGGCCGCTTTGGTTTGTCTTCCCAAAACCAAAATTCAGGGGAAAAGAGGCCATTAACCGGCGCAATTTCCACTGAGAACCATGCTCGCCTAGCGAGCCTGGGATTACTGCAGCGTTCTCTCGCCCATCCAACGAGACAATAGACGCGTCCTTTCAGATTTTTCCTTTTCCGGATATTTAAGGTTTTCTGAAACCCATTTCCCTGAAGTGCAATACTTCTTGTTATTACAGAATCATTTTGATATTCCCCTACAAAATTTTGTGGGAAAGATTTAAATTATTCTGCATAATAACTAAATTCAACAAAGTATAAAAATAGAAAAAAAACTCAAATGATTTTATATAATTAAACTTCCATGATGAATTCCGAAAAATTGAGTCGGCCTATTCACAAGAATGGTTGCGAGACTGTAATAGCCATTTTTCGAATGCACACATATATCGTCCAACGATTGTTGGATATTTTATTTGGTGTGTGTAAACGAAGATGACTATGCAGACACTGACACTGTAAAGTCGAGACAAGAGTTGAACTCTCTTTCCGTAAGACTATATTGCCCCGTACTCCGGTGCAATATGATATCATGGCAATCACCCCCAAGATACAACGACTTTAAAGTTTTCCGACCGCTGCATTACGAATCGGAAACTATGGATGAACGGACTCAAGTATCCGGAACTTTCTTGACACGACTCTAATGCAAATACTACAATTCTAGAATGTCATGTATGCAGAATTGTAGTTGTCTTGACAACTCACAAAGTTGTTTTTTTATCGATGTAAAATTGATTATTGAAATCAATCAATCGATGAATTGAAATGAACAATGTGGGGTCTTTATATAGACTTTCAAAAGTCCATAGGCAACAGTTGTGACTCTTCACCATAAACTTCATTTTTCCAAAAGTCACAACTTTTAGAAATACAACTATTCGTCAAAAGGAATGAGTCAATTTTCCTAAAAGACACATCCTTTGGAATAAATTATTTTGTCACAATTTATTACTATTACCATAATAAATACATTCACAAATGTATTTATCCATATATTAAATTACATTAATTTCTCATTCACCCAAATTTGATTTTGAGAATTCAATTCCACTAAATTCATTTACACAAAATGAATTATTAATGTCACTTAATTATTTGGTCAAAACCAAAATTCCAACATTAATTTCCTTCCACTAATTGAGCTACAATCTGGCTCAACTCTTCATTTCCATTTGCACTTCTCTGATTTGATAATTAGGGACGGAGTCAGGAGGGTGCATACCCCCAACCAACCCAACATTTTTTAGGTATTTTTTATTTTTTATTTAGGAAGAACTTCTCCAAAGAGGTAAAACTTCTTCAATTCAAGCATGAGGATCCTACAAAGTGCTAGCAAACTTAGCCAACCAGAATCGTTGCCCCCTCCCGAGCGTGAAGAAGGGGAGAGACAAGTGCAGACTTTGAAAATAATCGGGTAAACTTGATCTTCATTCTCGAGTGAAACAAATACACCACACTAAATTATTCCCACACCAAGAACAACAGAGACAAAAAAACATGACAAAGTTTCATCTAACACCAAACATCTACCACCCATGGACTATATAACAAAATACAAGGCCCACAAAATGGAAGAAAACCGCACAAGGTGTGACGAGGAAGAAAACCAAAAACTAAGGACTAGGAACTAAAAAAACTACGGGAAAAAACATAAAAAAATCCGAAAGTTAAAACAAAAATAAAAAATAAATTAATTGGTATTGAATGTGTGAATTGACCTAGTGGTTTAGACACCTAATTAAGGCCTCTTCCTCCTCGTATGTTTTTATTCTTCTTTCTTAATTTTTTTCTTTTGCTCAAATAACTTTAAATATATTTATTTTTATATAATCATTGTCTAATTTATATTTTGAACATTATTTTCTTAGTACAGGAGTCTAGCTATATTCTTATTCTTACTTGGGTCTTTCTATGGTCAGGAAAGATTTTGCCCAGGGGCGGACACATTAGTGAGCTGCACCGGGCTTAAGTCTGGTGCAAGTCCGCCCCAAATCCACTAAATATATATATGTTCTAATAAAAATTAACCAAAAGCTCACTCTACTTAATTATTCAGCCCACCCCCAACTAAATAGCTCATTTTAATTAAGTATGTAGTAGCCCATGAGCCCACCCCATTACGATTTCCTGGATCCGCCACTGGTTTCGCCCTTCCTGACAATAGAGAATCTCTTAAATACCATCGGATCATTGATCCAATGATTGAAATTATTTTTAAATGATTGTATTTTGCATTAATATTTTTGCACAGTGCTATATACAATCGCAGTGTTTTGCTCTACCAATAATTTAATTTAATAATTATAAAATCACGAAATTATCCTTTTAATTTAAAATTAGTACAAATATTTAACAATAAAAATTATATATACACTTTCATTTTTTTTTTTTAAACATAGAATTAATACCTACTTTACTTTCTATCGTCATCAACATTATCAAGGGGACTTCTCACAAATTAATTATTAAACGAACCCTAATTATTTTAATATAGATCTCAGATGCCTAATTAGGGTTCTTAGGTTCCCTTAACCTCAACCATTCAGTGCCAACTCAGCCCTCATCGACCGTCCACCACCATATACCCAAACTATTCTCTGAGTTGTTCAGAGCTTAAACAATATTGAAGAATGAAATTATAATTCTGAAAAGCTCATTATTTAGTGATATGATTTCTTATGTAAAGCCCTATAACCCTATTCTTTGTTTTCTAAGCACTTGAAATGAAATATTTTCCGATAGATACACTCTCGATCGGTGGAGACAATCTCAGAAGGCAGACCTGGGAATTACTACAATATATGTTGGAAAAACAGGGTATGTGGTGGTGGCTGGAGGATTAATTTATTTTATATTTTGAGATTTTGGATGATTATATTTGGGGAAGATGCATTATGTAAGATATCAAAGTCATTTTATGTGTGTGACTTAAAAAATATGAGGTATATTTTGAGGAATTGGGGGTGTGAATAATAGGATTCATATTTTATTGAAATGTAATATGTTCACATGTTCATAACCAGAATTCTTCATTTGTTTCGAAGAAGAAATATAAAAAAAAAGAAAATATATTTCATGGATTGGGAAATGGAAATGTTTTTAAATATTATTAGTTTATTGATTATTAAAATATTATTATAAGGATTTTTCAGTAATTTTATATATTTTTAAAATAAATAAATAATTTTTGACTCATGACGAAATTAGATCGCTAATGGCGAACCTAAATGACATGTCAATTTTTTATTGATTTTCTGACGTTATGAAGGGTGAATAACATTCCTAACCATAGAAAAACCCTTCTTGCTTAATTTTTTTCTTTTGCTCTACAACTCTAATTTATTTATTTTATTTTTTTTTTCTTCTCAAGACATTTTGAGACTTGTCATATATTTTCAAATTTCCACTCAAGAATTGCTTAAATAGTTTTGTGATAAATTTATATTTTAATAATTTACGGCCCTCTTATTGAACTTTCTATTCTGACTCCGTCACTAAAGGCAAAATTTTATATGAAATATGTCCCACAGGTTATAATTAATACAGAGCAAATAATTTGTGCATCTTATGCGGGTCGGATCGGATCAAACGTATATTTTTTAAAAAGTTAGCAAAAAGGCATAACAGCAAAACTCGCCCCGAGATCTATGTTACTGTTGTTGGGAAATAAGTGGTGCCCGGATCTATTCGAGGTGAATTTAAATACATATTTAAACTAATCAATTAATTACTAATATGAATTAATCCTAAATCAATTCAACATAATAATTAAACAAATAAACAAGCAACATGTGTACACGTAATCCACGTAAATCCTAAGCATGTGGAATATAGGAGTTACGAGATTACATACCTCTTATAGAGACAACCGTTGAGACGATGGATCAACCCAAAGTGTCTTCTCAAATATATACCAGGTCCACGAACGTAATCCGGTGGAAGGATTCTCAACGAACGATTTTAATTTAAAGGAAAAAATAAAAATATTTGTCACCACCTTTGTGGATTTCTAATTTTTCCAACACATGGAATTGCATTGGGGATGAAAAATTCATCCCCTATTTATAGGACTAGGGGGGGACGAAAATTTGGTGTAGAATAGGATGGGAAAATCTTTTTCTTGGTCTCCAAGAAATCTTGAATATATCTCATATATTTTTTTTTTCCATAATTAAATATTCCACAAAATCTCACCTCCTTGTCTTATGGGAATTTTCGAAAAATATAAGGAAACAAGAATCAAGATTTGATTTCTTGAATTTATGGGATAATATTGTATTCCAAGAATACTTATCTTTTTCCATAAATTTTTTTCAAGAAAATCTTTCCTCTTCTTTTTCCTTCAATTTTCGAAAATATCTAGGAAAAATTAGGCAATAATATTTTCCTCATTTTCATTAATTGGACTTTAGTTTGGGCTATTTGAGGGGCCTTTAGGAGAAATAAGATTGGACCTCCAATTGGCTATGAAACTTTAATATTTAGCCAAAATATTATTCAAGTCCATTATTATTAATTTATTCAACTATAAAATTAATATTGAACTATCCATCTTAACTCATATTACGACTTCACAATAATATGGCTCCCGGTCATTATTTTCCTTGTTTAAGATTATCTTAGTCCATTAATTAATTAAGCCACTGAACATACTCTATATTAATCAAGGGTGCAGAAGTCGAAAATCGCTAGTCGGGCAGATACTGACTGCCTAGCGCCTAGACCGCCTAGTCGCCGCCTAGGCAATTGGTTGATTTTTTTTTGTTTTTTAATAATAGAAATTATATAATATAATTGTAATAGAAACAAATATGGAGTATAACGTGTTGTACAGCCTGTACTAAGTGGTCAAACACTTCAGAGATTCAAGCAAATCAAAGACTCATTCTTTTCTCTCTCTCTTCAATTCAACAAAATCCCTAAAAATCTTCATCATCTTTCTTTCTTCAACTTCTTTCTCGGTTTCTCCACAGTGCCGCCTTCTGCATTTTTATTTCTTCATCTTCTTTCTCCAAATTGGGCGGCAACAAGTTGCGAGAGCGGGCGGCACCGAGTGAGCGCATCGGCGAGCGCAGGCGGCGAGAGGGCTTGCGTCGGCGAGTACGGGCGGCAGTGAGCGCAAGCGGTGGCTTGATTTTACTCCCTCTCCCTTTCACAGAACTGTTTGTATGGCTTTATTTTTTATTTTTTATTTTTTAAAAGCTTTAAATCCACCGCCTACTCGCCGCCTAGGCGGCGCTTAATTCCAAAAACAACTTAATGTGTCGATTTGGACAAAATCGGGCTGGTGGCCGCCTAGCGCCTAAGCGCCGTCTAGGCGGCTGCCTAGGCCGATTTTTACATCACTTATATTAATTAATATCTTTGTCCTTGGAGTAAAGACAACTCAACATTATTATCCATACCAGAAATAAATTTTCACTTGCAAGATTTGGTATAATAAAGATTTTGAGTCCACCAAGGGGACAAATCAAGCAAGACGTGCTTGCACACGATTCTCCGTATTAAATCTTAGCAATCGTCATGTAATCAATAATATTGTCCAAGATATAAGGTATCGAATCACATTGATTCTCTTCCCCATCATAAGTCAAATCAATAGTTATTAATTTCACAAGATCCTATTTAAGGAACAGAGATTAAGAAATAACGAACCACTGAGGTCTAATTCTTATATATTCAGTACCGAATAATTTATCCTCATGTAGGTCCTCTTCAGCGCATCATAATGCACTCGTATAATCTTTTGGTCAAGACAAGTCAATCTGAGTCTTACACTTCAACCTTTCATGATGGATTGTTCATTTCCATCTGAGTTGTGAATTTGTACTTAATCACGAGGGACTGTTAATTTGATCTTCTGTGATCTGGTATCACTAAATTAACTACAACGTGATACGTACTTACTTATCGAACAGGTTTGCAATAAATATATATAACATTCATTCATATTTAGTGCAACAATGATAAATAATTTATTTCAGTAAATAAATAAGAAATTCAATTTGGTTATACAAAGTAAAAAATATACTTTTCAGTATAACCCCAACAATCTCCCACTTATACTCAAAGTCTGCTTTTAAGTATACTGCAGCATGTCTCGTGTTCTATGTGACATCTAATGTCACCTACACGAACCTAATAATATTTCTCCCACTTATACTCAAAGCAGATTGGCAACGATCTTGACACCCATTCCTTCCACATGTCTCTCGAATGTACTTTGAGGCAGACCCTTTGTGAATGGATCTGCTAGGTTGTCTTCGGACGCAATCTTTGCCACCTCTATGTCTCCTCTCTTAACGATTTTTTATATAAGATGGTATTTTCTTTCTATGTGTTTGCTGGCCTTGTGGGCTCTCGGTTCCCTAGAATTTGCAACTGCTCCGGCTTTATCACAGTAAACCGTGATTGTGCTGGGCAAATCCGGAACAACGTCCAAGTCCACTAGGAAGTTCTTGAGTCAAACCGCTTCTTTCGTTGCTTCACAAGCAGCTACATATTCGGCTTCCATGGTAGAATCAGTGATGCATTTCTGCTTAACGCTTCTCCATGTCATGGCTCCTCCTCCCATGCAAAACACACTACCCGAGGTTGACTTTCTAGAGTCTAAACCTGATTGGAAATCTGAGTCCGTGTAACCGACGGGGATTAGACTGTCTGACTGTTAAACTAACATTCTGTCCCGTGTCCTCTTTAGATCTGGTCTCGTGCACAGCATTGCATACATGAGGCTTTCTACAGCCGAAGCATAAGGAATGCCCTTCATGTCATCTATTTCCTTTTGTGTCTTGGGACACATTTCCTTGGATAGATGGATTCTGTGTCTGAAAGGCACAAAGCCTTTCTTGGAATCTTACATGCTGAATCGCTTCAAAACGGTGTCTATATATGAGGCTTGCGAAAGCCCGATCATTATTTTCCTGCGATCTCGAGTGATCTTGATCCCTAGGATGTGACCGGCTTCCCCTAAGTCCTTCATATCAAACTGTTTTGACAGCCATGCCCTTACGTCTGACAACATCTTTACATCGTTCCCGATGAGCAAAATGTCGTCTACGTATAGTACCAAGAATACCAAGACAGTTCCGTCATGTTTTTTTATAAACACAACTTTCGAAATTGTTTTGATCAAAACCGTAGGATTTTATAACTTGATCAAAACACTAATTCCAAGCGTGGGATGCTTGCTTTAGCCCATAAATGGACTTCTTTAGCTTGCAAACCAGATTCTCTTGTACTTTTTCAATGAAGCCTTCGGGTTGTTGCATGTAGATCTCTTCGTCAAGACTTCCATTAAGGAAAGCGGTCTTGACATCCATTTGCCAGATCTCAAAGTCTAGGTGCGCAACAATCGACAAGAGAATGCGGATGGACTTGAGCATGGCTACGGGCGAAAAGGTTTCCTCATAGTCGATCCCTTCTTTCTGAGTGTACCCTTTCGCCACGAGTCTCGCTTTAAAGGTTTCAACCTTCCGTCCGATCCCCTTTTTCTCTTGTATACCCACTTGCATCCAATGGGTTTTACCCCCATTAAGTGGTTCGACTAGCTCCCACACTTTATTGTGATCCATTGAACCCATCTCGGTTTCCATTGCGGTTTGCCAAGAAGTTGCATCCTTATCTTGGATCGCCTCGTTGTAGGACCATGAATCTGATTCTTCTCCTGAGATCAAGTCCGAGAACTCTCCTATCCCCAAGAATCACTCTAGTTGTTTAACAACCCTCCCACTACGACGAGGTTCTGGTTGTGTAGGTGTGACGCTTGGTACATCGTCTAATACAATTGGCAACGGAGTCGGCCCCCTAAGTTCTTCTAACGTAATCTCGCTTCTAGGATTTTTATCGTTCATATAGTCTTCTTCCAAAAATCTAAAGTGCGTACTAATTACGACCTTTTAATCTTCGGGACCATGGAACATGCATCCCTTTGTTCCTTCGGGGCACCTTATAAACAACCTTAATTCCGAACGTGCGTCCAATTTACCAGCTTTCTTATCCAACTCGTATGCCAGACACCCCCAGATCATCATGTGTCCTAAGCTGGGCTTGCGGTCTGTCCACAATTCTCTAGGGGTTTTGGGAACCGATTTGGATGACACTAAGTTTAGAATATAAGTTGTTGTTTGCAAGGCATAACCCCAGAACGATTTTGGTAAATCCACATAACTCATCATTGACCTTACCATTTCTAGAAGCGTTCTATTTCTTCGTTCTGCAACCATGTTTTGTTGAGGGGTACCGGGTGCAGTCAACTGGGATGCAATCCCTTCATCCGACGGGTAGTTCAAAAATTCATCGCTGAGATATTTGCCTCCACGATCAGATCGTAGAAATTTGATACTCTTTTCCTTATGTTTCTCTGCTTGAGCCTTAAATTCTTTGAATTTATCAAATGTCTCAGATTTATGCTTCATTAGGAAAACATACCCATAGCGTGAGTAATCATCGATAAATGTAACGAAATACTCATAATCTCCTCTAGCATTGATTTGCATTAGACCACACACATCGGTGTGAACGATCTCCAACACTTCTTTAGCTCTTAGCCCCTTGGCTCCAAATGCCAACGCCCTCTTGGTCATCTTACCCTCCAAGCATGATTCGCAAGTTGGAAATAGTTCAATCAGGAGGAACTCCAATGAACCATCTTGGACCAACCTTTGGAGCCTTTTTGGGTTAATATGACCTAATCTTAGGTGCCAAAGAAGTGTCTCGTTCACGTTGGTCGAACGTTTTCTTTTGTTACTTGAAATAGTAGATGTGTTATAGGATGCATTCTGTGAGTGATGTGCACAGTTAATAATATAGAGATTGTTCCGTAAAGTTCCATGACAAATAATCACATCGTTACGAAAAATAGTAACATGCTTATTAAAACGAACAAAATATCCATCAGCAAATAGTTTTGAAATAGAAATTAGGTTTTTGCGAAAAACAGGAACATAAAGAACATCTCTTAAAATTAAACTCTTGTCTTCAAAAGACAAGTGCACGTCTCCCACTACTTCAGCTGCCACTCTTGTAGCATCGCCTAGCGTGATGAGGATCTCTCTTCCACTAAGTTGTCGGGTCCGCTTGAACCCCTGTAATGTGAAACAAACATGATCAGTGGACCCCGTAACCATTACCCACGAATGGGTAGCATACGCCACTAAACAAGTTTCAACAACTAGTGCGTGAGAATTACCTTTCTTTCCATTCCTTTTGGGTTTGGAACAGGCTGACCTCCAATGTCCATTTTCACCACAGTTAAAACACTTCCCCTTAGCGGGTTTCTTTACTCCTCCCTCCCTCTTCACCTTTCCTTTGCCCTTGGCAATGCTTGAGTTAGCTTCACTTTTGGCCTTCTTCTTCTTCTTACTCCTTTTGGTCTAGAAGAGGAAGATGGATCAGCTGCCGCTAAGGCTTGGCTGCTCTCTCCTAATATTCCTTCAGCCGAGACTAGAGCTTGTAGCATATCAGGCAAGGAGAACTTCTGATTGTTCATTTGGTAGTTGAGCCTGAATTGCTCGAAGCTTTTGGGCAGGGAATGGAGTATGAAATCGATCTGGGTCTCGATATCATATTCAGCACCAAGTACGTCAAGTTTGTTAAGGTGAGCCATCATCAGGAAAACGTGTTCCCTTACGGGATGTTCCCTCCACCATTTTCATTGAGAGCATGTCTCTCATGGTGATCTGGCGAGCCACTCGGTTCTGATGTTGGAATATCACTTTATGATTGACCATGATGCCTGCAACAGTTTCAACGTTTTGGTGCTGGTGTTGCAACACATCTGACATAGAAGCCAAGATGGTACACTTTACCATTTCGTTGGAACGCTCCCAATCCGCATACTCTTTCTTTTCCGTTTTACTAGACTCATCGGTTGACTTTTCTGGTTTGGGTGTAGTAAGGACCCAGTTGTGATGTTGTGCGGTGAGAACAATAATAAGTTTTCGATACCAATCAACAAAGTTTTCTCCAGTAAGCAAATTGTCTTTCAGTATATTGAACAGTGGATTAAAAGGTTGCGACATGATGATACTAAAAATAAACATACATCTTGTGTCAATGTCCGGGTCAACACAAAAAATATCACATAATTCGATCACATGGTTCATATTGAAATCTCAAAAAAATATGAACATGTATCAGCCAACATCTCAAAACAGTTTTAAATGAGCCTCTTGGGAGAGTCATCATTTAAATCACATTCAAGCAGGTTATAAACAAGAACAGTTACAAACCATTAATTAAAAGAAAATTAATCAATAATTGGCTCCCACTTGACCAATACAAAATTGACAGGGACTTTGCAAAGTATATGCATATCAATTTTGTACCTAAGTAATAACCATGATTAAATACAGAATTACTACTTCGTTTTGATCGAGCCTCTTGGGAGGGTCATCGTCGCCACTAATAATAATTCACAATCATCCTTTTGAGAATTTATTCATGTGAAAACTTTCTTTTGGTCGTCCCTTAGGGGAATTTCTCCAAAAATTTTCACAAATAAACAAATTATGGAGGTCAAAATTAATTTCGATTCAAAACCGAATTAATTGTTTAAAACATACTTAATAATTTTTGAATTTGAGATTTTTCGTTGGGCAATTCTCATGCAAACACATTTAAACAAATTAAATAAAGCATAACAAAATACAACAATAAATCAAGCAAAGCAGAAAATAAACATATTGGGCACATATTATCCAACTGTCATGGTTTGATTTTTCTTGGCTTGATTTTGAAGAAACACCGTCTTGAATTTCTCCCACTCGTTCGTCTCGAAAAAAAATTTCGTCTCGAATCGCCACGCCAAGTAGCTCGCAGCCGGGATGCACGTCCGCATCCGACCGGCCCCTTAGCCGAGCAACCGCGCCCGTGCACCTAGGCGCAGCGCGCGTCGCTCCATAAATCTCGGCAGCCTCGGCAGGTGATGGGCGGGTCGCGCCTAAAGCGCCCGTCTTGTATGCAAGATATCGCCGTCGCTTCGCCTCGCCTCGTCGCTTGCGCCGCGGTGTCAGACGTTCCTATGCGCGCTCCGCTTGCCGCTCTCGCGCTGGCGTCGAGCCCGAGTTCCACCACGCTCGGGCGCCGAAAGCACCACGCCTTCGTGGCGACGCTGGCGGCCTTCGCGTCCTCCCATAGCATGTCAGACGATGACGCCGCTTATGTACGGTTCCGGGTCCGTTTCAACTCCTCATTTCCGTCTTCGTCTTCGATCAGGTTACAATTTATTTAACGAGAAAATAAATACACCTTAAATCTAAACTAGTCTATTACATTGAACAAATCAAATAGCCTAATCTACTCGTGGATTATCTCACGAGAAAAACAAATTCGAACGAGTCGAATTAAAACCAAAACATACGCATGAAAATTAAACACATTAAATACCATGACAATTGGATACCTGCAAAATAGATTTAACAATTCAACTATCCAATTTTCAATAAAATTTAATGGCCATCATAATTTAAATAACAATTTAAATGCAGTGCTCAAAATCGAGGCTCCGATACCAGTTGTTGGGAAAATAAGGGGTGCCCGGATCTATTCGAGGTGAATTTAAATACATATTTAAATTAATCAATTAATTACTAACATGAATTAATCCTAAATCAATTCAACATAATAATTAAACAAATAAACAAGCAACATGTGTACACGTAATCCACGTAAATCCTAAGCATGCGGAAATCTAGGAGTTACGAGATTACATACCTCTTGTAGAGACAACCGTTGAGACGATGGATCAACCCAAAGTGCCTTCTCAAATATATCTCAGGTCCACGAACGTAATCCGGTGGAAGGATTCTCAATGAACAATTTTAATTTAAAGGAAAAAATAAAAATATTTGCCACCACCTTTGTGGATTTCTAATTTTTACAACACATGGAATTGCATTGAGGCCCCTATTTATAGGACTAGGGGGGATACAAATTTGGTGTAGAATAGGATGGGAATTTTTTTTTCTTGGTCTCCAAGAAATCTTGAATATATCTCATATATTCTTATTCCCATAATTAAATATTCCACAAAATCCCACCTCCTTGTCTTATGGGAATTTTCGAAAAATACAAGGAAACAAGAATCAAGATTTGATTTCTTGAATTTATGGGATAATATTGTATTCCAAGAATACTTATCTTTTTCCATAAAATCTTTTCAAGAAAATCTTTCCTCTTCTTTTTCCTACAATTTTCGAAAATATCTAGGAAAAATTAGGCAATAATATTTTCTTCTCATTTTCATTAATTGAACTTTAATTTGGGCTATATGAGGGGCCTTTCGGAGAATTAAGATTGGACCTCCAATGGGCTATGAAACTTTAATATTTAGCCAAAATATTATTCAAGCCCATTAATATTAATTTATTCCACTATAAAATTAATATTGAATTATCCATCTTAACCCATATTACGACTTCACAATAATATGGCTCCCGGTCATTATTTCTCGTGTTTAAGATTATCTTAGTCCATTAATTAATTAAGCCACTTAACAGACTTTATATTAATTAATATATTTGTCCTTGGAGTAAAGACAGCTCAACATTATTATCCATACCGGAAATAAATTTCCACTTGCAAGATTTGATATGATAAAGATTCTGAGCCCACCAAGGGGACAAATCAAGCAAGACGTGCTTGCACACGATTCTCCGTATTAAATCTTAGCAATCGTCGTGTAATCAATAATATTGCCCAAGATATAAGGTATCGAATCACATTGATTCTCTTCCCATCATAAGTCAAAGCAATAGTTATTAATTTCACACGATCCTATTTAAGGAACGGAGATTAAGAAATAACGAACCACTGAGGTCTAATTCTTGTATATTCAGTACCGAAGAATTTATCCTCCTGTTGGTCCTCTTCAGTGCATCATAATGCACTAGTGTAATCTCTTAGTCAAGACAAGTCAATCTGAGCCTTACACTTCAACCTTTCATTATGGATTGTTCATTTCCATCTGAGTTGTGAATTTGTACTTAATCACGAGGGACTGTTAATTTGATCTTTTGTGATCTGGTATCTCCAAATTAACTACAACGTGATACGTACTTACTTATCGAACAAGTTTGCAATAAATATATATAACATTCATTCATATTTAGTGCAACAGTGATAAATAATTTGTTTCAGTAAATAAATAAGAAATTCAGTTTGGTTATACAAAGTAAAAAACATACTTTTCAGTATAACCCCAACAACTGTAAGGGCAAACATGTGTTACTGTGAGTAGGGGTGTGCAAAATTCGGTGAAAACCGAATTAACCGACCTAACCAAACCGAATTTTTAAGTTCGGTTTGGTTATTCAGTTTTTGGTTTGGTTTCGGTTTCAAGTTTCAGGAATTTCGGTTTTCGGTTCGGTTCGGTTAATTTTCGGTCAAAAACCGAAAAAAATGAAAATAAAAAATATAATTTAAATATATAAAATATTAATTATTATATAATTTTTTTAAATTAATTATTATATAATTTTTTTTTATGTTATCACTATGAAGTATGAACTTGATGAACTTATTGATATTTGATAGATAACATAAAGTACATATTTAGTGTGTGATTTTTCCCATGTTTTATGTGTCTATTAATCTTAAAAGTTTGTTTTGATCATGGTGTATTATATTTGATTAGAAATTTTACTTTTTGGTCATCAGTTTTTCAGATTAGAAAGAGGCAAACGTTCGAATTCCATGTAAAAAAAAAAAAAACTTCGGTCGGTTCGGTTAAAAACCGAAACCGAACCGAAATTTTCGGTTCGGTTAAAGTTCGGTTATAATGCCCTTCGGTTCGGTTCGGTTACGAATTATAAAATTTCGGTTTGGTTCGATTTTGCTTTTTCGGTTCGGTTTGGTCACCAAACCGACCGATGCTCACCCCTAACTGCAAGTACCTGTATGTGTTACTGCAAGGAAAGATCCTTGAAATATGACCCGTGGTCACAAGGACAAGCACATAAATACAAAGGGAAATGTTTACGGATTCTGTGCGGGTTGAATTGAGTTAAACACATTTTTCTATAAAATTCACGCAAAGGAAAAACAACAAAACTCACTCCGAGATCTGTGTTACTATAAGGACAAACCTGTGTTATTGCATGTGTTACTGCAATGACAAATAGCACATACTTGTTTTCAGTACACATATATGTTTGTAAGATATTGAAAATTGTGTACCATATGGTCAAAATGTGTTACTGTGAAGAGAAAGGTGTGTTATTGTACAAATAAAATGACATTTCTCTCTATTTTCATCTGTTTTTTCCTCTGTTTTTTTATCTGCTCCTCCTTCTAATTTGTAACCAATTGTCGTAAGTAAAGACCCAAACAATCAGATTACACCATTGAATTCATAAATTTTATTTTTTTCATCATCACATTGTAACACATAATTTTCCTTACAGTAACATATACTTATCTTTATAGTAACACAATCTAAAAGCGAATTTCCTATTTTGCTTTGACTAGATTCAGCCCGCACAAGATCAGCAAAATTTAAATTCCTTTCTATTTTAACTAATATTTACAGTGAAATGTTCACAGAAATGTACCCTAATAATTATTCTTCACGAGCCCTCGGTCCAATAGAAAAAACTCTCTCATTACCTTTAACCAGAACCATGGTTTGAGAACACAACCGTCAAACCCGGTTGCTCAGATCACTTCTCCTGGATCCCAATTGGCAAGATGGTCAACATAAATAACTTAATTCAAATTATTTGGGCCCTAAAATATTTTTCTCTCCAGGCCTAGGTTTTAAAAAAGCGGTTCGGACCTGTTCGACCGCTACTCGGACAGGCCACCGAACCGGTCTTGAAGCATCCGTCCGCCATGGTTGTAAAGAGGTCACAAACCGGCCAAAAACGTTAAAAGCGGTGCAAAGCGGCGAAACGGTTGAAACCACGAATCGCCGATCGAGCCTTTTTTTTAAAATTGATATCGGCTCTTCTCTTAGTGAAGTCGCAAACACCTTATTTTCTATCTCATACTACAAAATTGTGGGGGGGGCAGATGCATAACTCTTTTTTGCAGATTCAGATCCTCTGTTCCATTTTTCTATTTCATCTCCTGTTCCACATCTTATATATATATATATATATATATATATATATTTATATATATATATATGTAGATTAAATTTATTTATTATAAATATTTTTATAAGATTTTTTGGAATGAGATTTGGTAGGAATTAATTAGTTTTGCTTAAATAAATATAATTTCCTGTTATTCTTATATTTATTAATATGGTGAGATGTACACTTGTTATTAATCTAAGATGTAGAAGGAATAGAGAAATGGAAACGAGGATCCGAACCGCTTTTTTTCGAGAGCATCCGCTGCCTAACTATTTTTCGTTAGGAGTATTACTTTAATATTTTTTTTTCTTTTTTTAATTAAAGTAGGGTTTTTTCATTGTTCCCATTTCTCAATAATGCTAATGGGCCTAAGTGTATTTTTGGTTGGAAGGTGTCTAATGGGATGAAATTTAATTTTGAATTTAAAAATACAAAATTTTAATTAATACTAATAAATATGAGTAACACTTGTGTGCACCAATTGCACAGGATGTAATTGGTGCAATTGGATTTAATTTTAATTTGGATGAACAATCTACACCCTACACATTAAATTATGATTTATGAACCCTAAATCATGACCTATTCGGGCCGGGTGAACCATGAACCACTCGGGCCGAGTGAACCATGAACCACTCGTGCCGGGTTCGGGTCGGGCTAGGTAAAAAAAAAACCGAACTGGTAAAAATTTAAAAAAAAACTGAATTGAAATCCAATTGCACCAAATCAATTTATATAGTACAAATAGTGCACATGAGAATTTGCCAACAAATACACACACACACACACACACACACACACACATATATATATATATATATATATGAAATTAATTATTTGAATATTCAAATACTTATTACAGTATTAGATGCATGTTTACTTATATTTTATCGTAATTTGTTTATCAAATAACTATTTTAAGTGAAAAACTATAGATAATGATAAGTACTATAATTAATCCCCTATATTACTAATTGAGAGTTTTTTCTGCTGATGTGTCCTCTACTCCTTCATTTGGATGATGTGTCGCATTATTAGAAAGTCTCATCTAAATATCATTATATATTGTATTATGTGACATGATGATATTGGTTACATAAGATACATGAAATGATGTGTAAATAATATAATGAGGATTGACTAAAAAAATTAAAAATCAAACAAAAGAAAAATTTTATAATAGGAAGATTCACTAAATTTATTGTCATTTATTTTCTTTATTCAATATACTTTTTATTTTTTAGAGGATTTATATTTATAACTATTTTAATCAAATGTGGTTGAATTTTATAATTATCATAATAACCATTGAAAAAATAATTTTATTAAACTTTAATGAAATTACTATTTATAAAATATCATTATTTGCCTATGTTATAACAATTTTCATATGACAAAATTTTAAAATTTATCAAATTCAAATACATTAATTTCAACATCAAATATATTAAGTGTTATGATCAATATATGAATATATATCCCTATATTACTAATTGAGAGTTTTTTCTGCTGATGTGTCGTCTCCTCTTTCATTTGGATGATGTGTCGCATTATTAGAAAGTATCATCTAAATATCATTATATATTGTATTATGTGGCATGATGATATTGGTTACATAAGATACATGAAATGATGTGTAAATAATATAATGAGGATTGACTAAAAAAATTAAAAATCAAACAAAAGAAAAATTTTATAATAGGAAGATTCACTAAATTTATTGTCATTTATTTTCTTTATTCAATATACTTTTTGTTTTTTAGAGGATTTATATTTATAACTATTTTAATCAACTGTGGTTGAATTTTATAATTATCATAATAACCATTGAAAAAATAATTTTATTAAACTTTAATGAAATTACTATTTATAAAATATCATGATTTGCCTATGTTATAACAATTTTCATATGACAAAATTTTAAAATTTATCAAATTCAAATACATTAATTTCAACATCAAATATAATAAGTGTTATGATCAATATATGAATATATATCCCCTATATTACGAATTGAGAGTTTTTTCTGCTGATGTGTTGTCTCCTCCTTCATTTGGATGATGTGTCGCATTATTAGAAAGTCTCATCTAAATGTCATTATATATTGTATTATGTGGCATGATGATATTGGTTACATAAGATACATGAAATGATGTGTAAATAATATAATGAGGATTGACTAAAAAATTAAAGGCTTAATAATCAAATCTAGCACATACTTTTGATTTTCATCAATTTTAGCATATGTTTTTTTCTCTCTCCAAAGTTAGCACATACTTTTATTTAATATTTAAAAACATCCCAAGTCATCATTTTCGGCAAAATTCGTCTGATATATTCGTTGGAGGTAATCTGTCTTGCTGACGTGTAAATATTAAAATATAAAAAAATAAAAATATCACCATCTTAAATTAGAAAACGCGGGATATAAAAAACATCTCGATTCACTATTTCTTCATTTTAGGCCACAATATTTTTTATTATTTTTATTTTAATATTTACACGTTAACAAGACAGACGAACTCTAGCGATCACATAAGATAAATTTTGTCAAAAATGATGACTCGGGGGATGTTTTTAAATATTAAGTGAAAGTATGTGCTAAATTTGGAGAGAGAAAAAAATATGTGCTAAATTTGATGAAAAATCAAAAGTATAAGCTATGTTTGATTATTTATAATAGGAAGATTTACTAAATCTATTGTTATTTATTTTCTTTATTCAATATACTCTTTTTTAGAGAATTTATATTTATAACTATTTTAATCAAAATGTGGTTGAATTTTATAATTATCATAATAATCATTAAAAAATAAATTTATTAAACTTTAATGAAATGACTGTTTATAAAATATCATGAATTGCCTATGTTATAACAATTTCATAATTAAAAAAATTAAAATTTATTATATTCAAATATATAATTTCAATATAAAATATAATAAGTGTTATGATCAATATATAAATTTATATATATATATATATATATATGTTATATTTAAAATTCCTTGTAGCACGCGGGTTCTAAACTAGTTATATATAAATAACAGTTTTATGAATTAGAGGCCGCTAAAAAAATAAAATTTCACTTTTATTAAATAATAGAGAAAATTGATTTTTTTTTGTCCTGTAATTTACGCCCATTTTCATTTTAATCCTGCTAATTTACAAATTTTAATTTTGATCCTGTAATTTATAAAAAATCGACATCTTATTCCTGTCACTTACGGGTAAGTATCTCATTCTTGTACTAGTATACCGTATACAAGTCATACGAGAATCGTATACCTTTCCCCAATACGTACTTTGTACATATGCTTTAAAGTATGTACATAACGTGCATGTTCAATCTTCTCCCCAACCAAGGGCGGATGGCTTTGTGGGCTGGGCCGGGCTGTAGCCCGCCCTGATTTTTGGGAAAAAAAATTTTACCATTAAAAAAAAATAAAAATTTAAACTTACATCATCTGGAGTCGAACCTGCGACCTCAAGCCTAATGTTAGAACGCTTCACCACTAGGCTGCTTGTGTCTTTGGTAATAAATTGCAAATTATAAATATAATACTGTTAAATAATTTAAAATTTGAATTAAATTAAAGGCTGAAGCCTAACCTCATTCCAAAATTCGCTAATATGTATCCTTCGCTTGCCTGTTATAATTTCGTCTGCTGCAAGATCCTTCCGTTAAGATTTTGTCGTCGCCGGCGCCATCATCGCCCTTTCCTCCTGTCTTGGCGCCCATCAATTTCTCCTCTTATCTCTTCAAGACTTGATTCCTTTCAATTGTTGGGGTAAATTTTTGAATGCTTCCATAGTTTTGTGTTCTTCTTTATTTTGGTGCATAGTTTTGTGTTGTTCTATTTGAGAACATTTCACTAAATTTTGGTGCATAGTTTTGGGGCAAGAATTTTGAGGAGAATTTTATATATGCTAATGTAGTGCGTCTGCTGAGGAGAGAATTTTGAGGAGAATTTTTGGGGCAAGAATTTTGAGGAGAATTTTATATATGCAAGGTGGTTGCCAAGTAATGTATTAACTACTTATTTCTTATGTTGCACACAAGTCAATGCGTTGAGTGGATCATGCACCATTCGGTCTCCCCACTTTTACAATTAGATTTCTCAAATATTGATACTAGTGTTTTAATATTTATATAATTACATTGGAGTTTAAGTTTGGGGAAGTAGTATATTGGAGTTTGGAGATGAGTGCTAAAAATATAACATAATATAATTTTTCTAATTTTGTAATAGGTGATGGATAATCGAGAAGCGAAGAAAGGGAAAACTATCAAGTCACTCTTCATTAACTTCAAACGGAAGGAACCTATGACAAGTGAAGAGCATCTTACATCTAACAATGATAGTGTAGCTCCGCCTCCTGATGTTCAACCTCCTCAATCACAAAGAATTGAAATTGATCTTAATTCAGTTGAGCGTGATCCGTTTAAGCGTATTCCAATTTGTGAACATCCTGTTAATCAACGAGATGAAATAAGGAGAGCTTACGTGAAAATAGGAGCATTTCAACCCAATTTGGATGAATATAAGCCAACATTTGATGGAATTTAGAATCGTCGATTTCAAAAGTCGTGGTTTCGTCAATTTCCTTGGCTAGAGTACTCACCCTCAAACCATGCTGCGTATTGCTTTCCGTGCTTCATATTTGATAATTTGAATAACAGTCATTGTGCATTTACTTTGGGTGGTTCGATAGTTGGAAAAGGGTCAATGACCGGAAGAGGTGTTCGTTTTTAAAACATGTGGGGGATGTCGATTCACAACACAGTAGAGCGGTGGTTTACATGAACTCTCTAAAGAATGTCTCTCAGCATATTGACAAAGCAATTAATCGTGAAAAACCGGAAGAGGTAAAGAGAAATCGTTTGCGGGTTATGACTACAATTAAGTGTCTTCAATATCTTACTTTGCAAGCATGTGCTTTGAGAGGGCATGATGAGTCGGTATCTTCCAAAAATCGAGGTAATCTCATTGAATTGATAAAGCTTTTGGGAGAGATGAATACCGAAATTAATGAAGTTGTTTTAGAGAATGCTCCTTTAAATGCTAAGTATTTATCACCGACAGTTCAAAAAGAGATTTTGAGCATCTTTGGTAGTCGGGTGAGAAACAAAATCCGTGAGGAGATTGGTGATTCAAAGTTTTGCATTTTAGTTGATGAAGTTAAAGATGTATCTAACAAAGAACATATGGCTATTGTGTTAAGATTTGTTGATGTTAATGGTATTTTGAAAGAGCGTTTTCTTGACATTGTACATGTTAAAGATACTACTGCTGTAACACTGAAGAAAGAAACATGTCTTGTGTTGAGTCGACATAACCTGCAAATATGCAATATGCGGGGTCAAGGGTACGATGGAGCGAGCAATATGGGTGGTGTATGGAATGGATTACAAGCCCTTTTTTTGAGAGATTGCCCTTATGCATATCATGTTCATTGCTTTGCTCATCGGTTGCAATTAGCATTAGTTGTTGCAGGTGGAAAAGTACAACAAGTTTATTATTTCTTTTCAAGCTTGAAGAAGATCGTAAATATTGTTGGTGCTTCTCCTAAGCGTCATGCCGAACTACAATCCTCTCAAGCTATGGAAATTGCAGAAAAGATAACTACAGGAGAACGTGAAATAAGCAGAGGTGCTAATCAAATGTGTAGTCTGCATCGTCCAGGAGAAACTCATTGTAGTTCTCATTTTGATTCCACGTGTAGTTTGATTGATATGTATGGTGCGGTGATTACTGTGCTTTAGCATATGTCAGATGAGGGTTCTTCTTACGATACAAGTGGTGAAGCTTATGGGTGTTTGATGGTAATGAGGCCTTTTGAGTTTGTATTCATTCTACACTTGATGAATAAAATTTTGGGACTTTCAGATATGCTTTGTCGATATTTGCAGCAAAAGTCTATTGATATCTTGAATGCAATGGATCTTGTCTCAAGCACTAAAAGTTTACTTAACTTGTTGAGGGATGAAGGTTTTGATTGTCTTCTAGCACATGTTGAGTCAGTTTGTAGAGATTATCACATTGCAATACCAAATATGGATGATCGTTATGAAATGGGTACAGGGCGTTCATGTCAACAAGTGGATGTTATCACATTTGGACATCATTACCAATTTGATGTCTTTAACGAGACAATAAATACACAGGTGAATGAAATCATTAATAGGTTCAATGATGAGACGGTGGAACTTCTTAAGCTTAGTGCTGCCTTGGATCCGAAAGACAACTTCAGGTTATTTAACGGAGATCATATTTATGATCTCGCTGATAAATTTTATCCTGATGATTTTACTGATCAAAAAATGCGCTATTTGAGAGTTGAATTACAACATTACAAAGTTGATATGTTTTCTAAGGAAAGTTTTCAGAATTTGTCAACTATTTCTGAATTATCCCAGAAGTTGGTCGAGATAACCAAGACGGAATCGTATACTATGATTACGAGGTTGATTCATCTTGTTTTGACACTTCATGTTACCATAGCGACGACCGAACGAGCATTTTCAGCAATGAAGCATGTGAAGAGTGTTCTTCGAAACAAAATGGAGAGTGATTACATATCAGATTCTATGGTTATCTAAATTGAGAGAGAACTGTTTGAAGACAATGATCATGATTCTATTATCGATGAATTTTATCGGATAAAGAATCGTAGGGCACAACTTATGTAAAAATAAATAAAAAATTATACTGTATTTATTTTGAGCTTTCAGCCCACCCTACATTTTGATCCTGGATCCGCCCTTGTCCCCAACCCCAAGAAACCTTTAATCAATGAGCATAAATTTACAAATCACATATGTTGGTCCCAATTCAGATGTTCATATTGAAAAACAGTGATCTTTTGAACTCCCCGCTCTGATGCCAATTGTTGGTATCAGTTCAGAAACGGGTTTTAAAAAGATCAGTTCAGGTTGTCACTTTGAAATCAGTGAACCTTTTGAACTCCCGCTCTGATACCATCAATTGGCATCAGAGCGTGGAGTTCAAAAGATCACTATTTTTTAATATGAACATCTGAATTGGGACCAACAACTGGTATCAGAGCGGGAGTTCAAAAGGTTCACTGATTTCAAAGTGACAACCTGAACTGATCTTTTTAAAACCCGTTTCTGAACTGATACCAACTATTGGCATTAGAGCGGGGAGTTCAAAAGATCACTGTTTTTCAATATGAACATCTGAACTGGGACCAACAACTGGTATCAATTGTTGGTCCCTTCAAAGACAGATAAAAACAATACATGACACTTTCACTAATCTGATGTATAGTTTTGACTCTATCAGATGGGTCTCCGATGATCAGATCAGTTGGATGACTGGTTATCCAGGTCCTTCTTTTCTGATTTGCATCTGTTTGGAGAACATCATCCTCTTCTGATAGTAGTTCATTACTAGTGATTGGGAGTGGTGCAGAATTATGATCCACTTGACATGGACAAGTCTCAGCTGATGTTGGACTCATCATGTGCTGATGTCTGTCCGTAGGAACTTCAGGTTTTCCCCCTGAACCAGATGGTTCAGTTGATATTGTCTCAGCTGTGCCAGCTTCTTCATTGACAGTTGTACGTACCTTAGGGTCTGATTGACCTGGTGAATCAGCAAGATCTGGAATATATATTGTTACATGTTCTGATCCTTTTTCCTTGATACTTAGCTGATCCATTTTCTGTGCATCAGGTACCGGTTGATCTGATACTTCTTATTCTGAGGCAGGTTCTCTTGTTCAGAAGATGTCTCATCAAAGAACACATGAGGTGTTTCTTCCACAACTAGGGTTCGTCTGTTGTAAACCCTGAAAGTCTTGCTGGATGAGGAATATCCTAAGAATATACCCTCATCTGACTTGGCCTCAAAAGTCTTCAACTGACTCTTACCATTGTTGTGTATGAAACACTTGCACCCAAAAATATGGAAGTAAGAAACACGAGGTCTTCTGCCCTTCCACAGTTCATAGGGTGTTTTGTAGTGAGCTTTAGTCAGAGAACATCTGTTCTGAGTGTGGCATGCAGTATTGATGGCTTCTACCCAGAAACGGCTTGGTGTTGCATGTTCAGCTAACATAGTGCGAGCAGCTTCCTTGAGTGATCTTTTCTCCGTTCTGCTACACCATTCTGTTGTGGCGTTCTTGCAGCTGATGTCTCATGTTGTATACCAAACTTAGTGCAAAAATCAGTAATAAAAGAGTTCAGAAATTTTGTACCTTTATCTGATCTGATTTTCACTATACTGACACCCTTTTGGTTTGTAGTTTCTTGAGCAGCTCAAGTATCTTTGTTGTTGTCTCATTCTTCTTATACAAGAATACAACCCAGGTAAACTTGGAATAATCATCCACGATTACCAGAGTATATTCGCTTCCGCTGAGACTGACTGGTGTAACTGGTCCAAATAAATCCATATGGAGAAGTTG
The DNA here is from genome assembly GCA_037126765.1 of Stenogyne calaminthoides. Classification (NCBI taxonomy): domain Eukaryota; kingdom Viridiplantae; phylum Streptophyta; class Magnoliopsida; order Lamiales; family Lamiaceae; genus Stenogyne; species Stenogyne calaminthoides. The sequence continues at coordinate 2,761,861 of JBBCBC010000035.1, forward strand.
CAATACTCTGATGGATGTTGGTCCAGGGATTCCCTTGAATGAGGCTTTAACCTGTTTTCCCTTCTGACATGCGACACATGTCTGATCCTTAGAGAATACCTCATTCGGAAGTCCCTCAACCAAAGACATCCTTGCTATCTTGTTAAGAGTTTTAAAGTTCAGATGACTCATTCTTTTGTGCCAGAGCCAACTGCTACTTTTGGAACTCTTAACAATCAGGTATGCATTTCTTGGACAACTGTTCCAATCTGATGTATAAATCATTCCTTTCCTTGAACCAGTTAACAAGATCTGTTGAGTAGCTCTATTCCTTATAGTACACTGATCACTCGAGAACTCAACACTGAATCCGTTGTCGCAGAATTGTGAAACTGATAACAGGTTATGCTTTAAACCTTCGACATACGAGACTCCAGTAACCTGTACATCATCATTCTCTAAGGTTCCGAATCCTCTGGTAAAACCAAAGTTATCATCACCAAATAGTACACGTGGGCCTTCTTGTTCTGTTTAAGAGCTAAGGAGATGTTTGCTTCCAGTCATGTGCCTTGAGCATCCACTATCGATGTACCAGATAGTTGCTTGTACACCTCCTTTGTTGGCCAAACCCACGCGAACCTGCAATCAAGTCAGGCTTTAGGTACCCCTTTTGGATTGGGTCCTAAGGGGTTAGAGTTAGTTTTAGGGATCCATACAAACAGGGCACTTCTATTGTAATCAGATATATCAGAAGGCATGATCTGTCTCCCATAAACATCTACATAATCATACATCTCTTCATATGCATTCTGATCAGTATGATTATTTGTGCGAGCCTTGAGTGAATCAGAAGACTTGGTATTTTTCCTTACAGATTGTCTTCTTTTAACCCAGTGGGGCTCAGGTGCAGCAGCCCTAGGTTTCTGATTGTAAGGGTAGGTACGACTGCTACCATTAAAAGATTTATATCTTTTTGGCATAAATGGTCTTAGCAGTTTACCTTTAGCTTGCTTGTTTGGCAGCTGACCCTGATTAGGTTTCAGATTAGATTTCCCTTTGACAGGTTGTCTTTTCTGATACCTAATATGCTGATCAGGTTTAGGCCTCTTCAGAAGAACTGGATTCTTCTGTTGATTCCTAGGCTGATGCTTAATCAGTTGGGGTCTATTTTTGTTCCCTTTCTGATTAGGCACTTGTCTTACTTGTTCAGCAGGTCTCTTTCCCTTATCAGATACATATTTTGCTTTGTGTATCTATATCAGAAACTCTTTTGATTACACCTTTTTGAAGTGAACCAGACGGGGCTTTTGAGGATGTAGAAGAGTTTTCATACCCAATTCCCTTCTTATTAGTTGGCGTTTGAAAATAGTTGTTCATATCCTGAACGGTTTTCGAAGATTTCGTGAAAACCTCTATTTTCTTACGTAAACTATCCTCAGTTAATTTCAGACTCTCATGTTGTCGGAAGAGTTCCTCAAACTTAGCTTGTAGGATTTTAAAATCATCAGCTTGCTGTTTATTGATAGTTAGTTGTTCCTTAATCTGCTTCTCCTGATCAGAAGAATTAACTTTCAGAACTTTCGATTCTTGATTAACCGGCGGCCGGTGATTTTAGTTCACCGCTTTCTTGGCAAAGCATTCTCCTTAACAAAAGTCGAGTATTTTAAATCCTTAGCTTATCGTTTTCAGCTTCCACTATTGTATAAGTGTCTCTTTGCGTTAGAGATCATCAAGCAATTGCTCGAATAGAGCTGCAAGTCAATCTCTCCGGCAGTGTGCTAATTATAATTTGGTGTGGAAACCGAAAAAGCGAAAAGGTTTAGAGGTTACCTCAGATTGGTCTTCCTCCTTAGCCATCAGACAGATTTCATCATCAGAAGAGAATATCAGATCATCGTAGTCGTAGAAATCATCAGTGTTGCTTATCAGACAAAAGTCCTCTACTGATGAGTAGCCAGAATCCTAAGAAGGCAGATAAGAATCATCAATTCCTGATGTATCAGCAACCATGGATTTCCTGTCTCTATAAGCGTTGCTCTCTTACATTTCGCTTCTCTTCTCTTTCTTTTGGAGTCGTCAGGCAATCTGACCTTTGTAATGACCTGGTTTCTCACAGTTGAAACATGCTCCATGATCCACGAAACTTCTTCTGCCAGGTGAGTCATTCCGTCTATAGAATCTGTCAGGTGACTTATCTGTCTGATTGTAATCAGAATTATTCTCTCAGATCTGTTGTCTCTTCTTTCATCAGATCGATCATCTATTTCTTATCTTCTCTGCGATCCTTTCTGTGATCATCTCTTCGGTCATCAGATTTGGTCCTTTCTGGAGATCTGTCAGCTGGCCTCCTATCTCTTCCTCTGCTATTTTGATAATCCCTGTAAAATCTGCGATACTTACCAAGTTGAATGTTAGATTTTTCAAGTTTTCTGGTTAGCAAAGCAATCTGTTCAGCTTGGCTTATAATATTTCCAACAGGTTCAGTAGACTTTGATTTGCTGCTGGCTGCTTTGCCCTCTTTCGATCAGATCGAACTCATGGGCTTTAAGACTCAGGAACAAGTTGTTTGGCTTCATCTTGGTAATATCTTGACAATCCTTTATTACAGTGACTTTCATATCCCACTTCTTGGTTAGAGATCTCAAGATCTTGTAATTGATGTCTTTATCTGACATTTCTCGTCCAAGTTCCCGTAGCTTGTTGACTGACATGGTGATTCTTCCATCGAGCTCATTGATGGTTTCATTTGGTAGCATCTTAAGTTTCTCGAACTTCACCAGTCCAGCTTGCAGTCTGCTATCTTTAATCAGATCATTTCCTTCACACATTTCAGCAAGCGTATCCCACATCTGTTTGGCTGTCTTGAGATACTTTATCTTTTCTTTGGTTATCTTGTCCATGGTCTTCATGATTATGTGTCTGGCTATTGTATCCAGAGTGTACAACTTTCTCTCTTCAGCATCCATCAGGGCAGGACTCTTTCTGACAAGACTTCCAACTGCAAAATCTGGATCACCTCCAACAGCTGGGTTGTCATGATAGATGATGATGGGTCCTCGTTCAATAACTTCCATCATTCAGCCGCTTATTGATCCCAGATGGTTGCTCATGTATATCGTCCAGTCTGCATACTCATCAATGGAGAATTTAGGCAAATCATGATACATACCCGAAGTATTATCCATGTTGATCGTGAGTTTGAAAACAAATGAGATTTGAAAATGGTTTTTCAAGAACCTAGAATTTGATGAAACCTAAATTCAATAAAAAAACAAAATAATAGGAATAAATTAAAATTATGGTGGGCCAAAGTAATAAAGATAGTGAATTAAATTGACAAATATTACCTAATGGAGGAGACGAGGAGAGGAATTGAGTGTGTGCGCCGTGAGTCAATGCTGGGAGAAAGAGTCAAGATAAACAGGAGAAGACAGTGAATCTGTGTCTTTGCTCTGTTATTCCACGCTTTACTATGCAGAAGTGGGCCAATATTTTCTTTTATCTCAATTTTTTAAGGCTGTAAGCCTGAAGCCCATATTATAATAATAGGACATTTAATTGGCCCATTAGAATATTAATAATTTGTTGCAACTGTAAGTACAAATCTCGTGAATTAAAATATAAGACACGAAAAATTATTACAACTTATTTCTTCGAATTTAAGTATTGAATATTTGCGGGTTCAAACTCTAATTTCTTCCTCTGATTCTTCTCTTCTTTGAAGTTGACCTTGACTCGGAAGGATTTTTGTAACGGTCCTCCCTTAATCTTGTCTGGAGTTGAAAGTGGGGGATTTGAAACGTTAATCCCAGGACTGGATGTCTTGTTTTGAATCAAACGTAGCTTTTGGAAGAACTTCTTCGAGTTTGATGAAGAGCGCCTTTGAATGTTTGAGTGCTTGATGAAGATCTTCGAATCTTCAAGGAATTGAACGAAGAGCGTCTTTGGAGAAACGCCGAATCGGAGGGGCTCAACACCTTGATCTCGGATTTGGAGTCGTTTCTGGACAGTTTCGTGAAGAACGCCTTAGAGCTAGTGAAGAACACCTTCAAATCTTCAAAGTTCGCCTTTGAAGAAATGTCTGATCGGAGGGACTTTGAGCCTTAATCTCTGATCGAACGTTGTTTCTGGATGTTTTGCACGAAGAACACTTGAGGCTACTTCGAATCTTCAAGAACGGTTGCAGGGAGCTCTGGACTCTTCTCATCTTGCTCGTCTAGAATGTTGATGATGTTCGTTGTGTATGAGCTTGGCCCCTATGTATAGAGTGAAGGATGACAATTGAGGTGCCACGTGGCGGCCTCTGATTGGTCGAAGAGATTTTAATGGCGTAATTAACGCAAATCATTTAATTTGATTGATTTGTCATTAATTCTCTTCTATTTATGACCAAAATATCGATCGATTAAGCCACATCTGAGTATTCAAGTGGTCGTAAAATTTGACTGACTTGTACCGTGTATATATATTAAATATCAGTTATTTAATTATTTAATTTGGAGAATTAATTTAGTAAATTCCCGATAAATAAATAAATAATTTTATTTGATATTAATATGAATTTTGTGTCACCATTTAATTGGGAGCAAATTTTATTTGCTTACAAATGCCCCCTCGTGCTTTGTTCACTGTCTTTTCTGGACTTGGAGTGAATGAAGCACAAAAACTATTCACGGTCATTTATGGACTTGAAGTGAATGAAGTACAAATTATTCACAGTCATTTATGGACTTGAAGTGAATGAAGTACAAAATATATTCATTGTCATTTTGCGACTTGGAGTGAAGGAAGTATGAAATTATTCATGGTCATTTTGCGACTTGAAGTGAATGAAGTATGAAATTATTCACGGTCATTTTGTGACTTGAAGTGAATGAAGTATGAAATTATTCACGGTCATTTTGCGACTTGGAGTGAATGAAGTATTCAACTTCTTCATTTGCATTTGCCATATGACATGAAATCTTGTCATAACCATCATCATCATCTTCAACAGTGATCAGTTGCATCAATCTCTTGCTCGACCATCATCAATCTTTTGAACTCCCCGCTCTAATGCTGGTTACCATCAATCTCTTGCTCGACCAGCTGCATAACTTTATCTTTGAAGACAAAGCAATCTTGAATTGAATGACCCACGAGTCTGTGATACTTGCAGTACTTTGGGTCATCGACACGTCCACCTTCTTCCGGTCGTTTCATTTCTGGCAAGTCGATGAGCTTTTTCTCTATCAAGTCATCGAATATCCCTGCGACGTCGGAATCTAGGAAGGGGTTTTCCCTTTGCTGCATTTCCTTAAAGGCTCTTCTTCTTTGCCCCCTTTCTTGGGCAACATTTTTTTTCTTGTCGGCTCGATCATCTCTGCTTTTGTATGTAACAGTTCTTGCATTCGTCTGCATGGATTCTCTATTTGGAGTCTTGACGAAGGTTCTACCCTCTTTCTCGAATTCTTGCTTATCTTTAAACCTTTGAGGTTCCTGAATTGGCAGTCCATCAGCTCCAGTTGCAGTCATGCTGAGCTCCATGTCATGAGCTCTTGTAGCTAACTCTTCAAAGGTCCTCGGTCGTATGCCTTGAAGAATGTAACGGAGACCCCATTGCATGCCTTAGATACACATTTCGATTGCAGAAACTTCAGATAGTCGGTCTTTGCAATTCAAGCTCAAATTCCTCCATCGATTAATGTAATCGATCACAGGCTCTTCTTTCCACTAGCGAGTGTTAGTCAGCTCGATCATGCTAACCGTTCTCCTTGTGCTGTAGAAGCGATTCAGGAATTCTTGCTCCAATTGATCCCATCTATCAATGGAGTTAGCTTCCAAGTCAATATACCAGTCAAAGATATTTCCCTTCAAGGATCGTACGAATTGTTTTGCCAAGTGATCATAAGTCCCGACATTGTTGCACATTTCAACAAAGTGAGCCACGTGCTGCTTCGGATTTCCCTTGCCATCAAACTGTTGGAATTTTGGAGGTTGGTATCCAGCTGGCATCTTCAAGCTATCAATCCTCTTAGTGTACGGCTTTGTGTAGGAGAATGATGACTTGGAACCTTCGTCGTATCTTCCCTTTACGGTTCCCAAGATGAACTCCTTGAGCTGAAGCATATCAATCCCTCCATCAGAAGAAATCAGCATTTCCTTCTCTGTCTGCTCAGTTCTCCAGCTCGATGCTTGGTTGAATTTTCATCAGATTCTCGCTCATCAACTTGCTTTTGTTTTGTGTGGCTTGTCTCACCACCATTTCCTTTGTTCATCAAGAGAGCTATCTGGGAATCCTGATTCTGGACTTTCGTTGCAAGTCCTTCAATGACATTGGTCAAGTTGGCAAGTTGTTCTTCAACAGAGGTAGCTCCCGCCATCATAACAGAAGTTGTGCTTGAGTTTGAAGAAGATCTTGATATGGATCGAGGAGTGGAGTCCCTTGAGTTGTCTTCATCACTTTCAGCAGTCGGACGAGGCCTGTTTGCAGTAGTTCCTATTGAAGGGTTGGCTCCTGAAGATGTTCCAAAGATCAATCTTCTAGATATGCTTCTAGTAACAACATTGGCTTCTTCAATGTCAGAAGGACCGAACTTGATGTAGAAGATCCTACGAGAAGACATGTTGAAGATCTTGAAGCTTTTCTTTAAAAGAGGAGAGATGAGAGGTAGAGCGGTCCCACTGGGCGTGCCAAATTTGTAAGTACAAATCTCGTGAATTAAAATATAAGACACGGAAAATGATTACAACTTATTTCTTCGAATTGAAGTATTGAATATTTGCGGGTTCAAACTCTAATTTCTTCCTCTGATTCTTCTCTTCTTTGAAGTTGACCTTGACTCGGAAGGATTTTTGTAACGGTCCTCCCTTAATCTTTTCTGGAGTTGAAAGTGGGGGATTTGAAACGTTGATCCCAGGACTGGATGTCTTGTTTTGAACCAAACGTAGCTTTTGGATGAACTTCTTCGAGTTTGATGAAGAGCGCCTTTGAATGTTTGAGTGCTTGATGAAGATCTTCGAATCTTCAAGGAGTTGAACGAAGAAAGTCTTTGGAGAAATGTCGAATCGGAGGGGCTCAACACCTTGATCTCGGATTTAAAGTCATTTCTGGACAATTTCGTGAAGAACGCCTTAGAGCTAGTGAAGAACACCTTCAAATCTTCAAAGTTCGCCTTTGAAGAAACGTCTGATCGGAGGGACTTTGAGCCTTAATCTCTGATCGAACGTTGTTTCTGGATGTTTTGCACGAAGAACACTTGAAGCTACTTCGAATCTTTAAGAACGGTTGCAAGGAGCTCTGGACTCTTCTCGTCTTGCTCATCTGAATCGTCTGGAATGTTGATGATGTTCGTTGTGTATGAGCTTGGCCCCTATTTATAGGGTGAAGGATGACAATTGAGGTGCCACGTGGCGGCCTATGATTGGTCGAAGAGATTTTAATGGTGTAATTAACTCAAATCATTTAATTTGATTGATTTGTCATTAATTCTCTTCTATTTATGACCAAATATCAGTCTGATTCGCCACATACGAGTATTCAAGTGCTCGTAAAACTTAACTGACTTGTACCGTGTATATATATTAAATATCAGTTATTTAATTATTTAATTTGGAGAATTAATTTAGTAAATTCCCGATAAATAAATAAATATTTTATTTGATATTAATATGAATTTTATACACGTATCACCATTTAATTGGGAGCAAATTTTATTTGCTTACAGGAACTTATGTTTATATGTAATTAAATAATATTTTATTTTATATATAAATTAATAAATTTGAAATTACTAAAATACCCCTAAAAATTATCAAAATTCCAGGGGGGGGCCAGTGCCCCCCTGTACCCTTCCTCGCTCCGTCCCTGCTTGTAATGTAATATTAAAGGATATTAATAGACTATGTTAAATCAGTTTATTTATCTTCATGACTTCATGCAATTATATGAATTTGAGATTAAAATTAAAATTAGAAAATTTTTAGTTCAAAATTGTTGAAAAAACTCAATATTTGGTTTGGATTTAAAAATACTAAGGTCCACTTGGTATGATTAGAGAATGGTAATGATAATGTGTATCTTTGAGGAGTCAATCACTAAGGATTATTGATTGCATTCTTATTGCTTGGTTAAAACATCAACAATGTGTAATATCATGTGAGGTGGATTGGAGGTAATCAATTGCTTACTTTTATTTCCATTACTTGTGTATCAAAACTATCGATCAACATCAATAGAAGTGATTTTCATTACCCACTTTTATAAACCCCAACCAAGCGGGCCCTAAGTTTAGATAATGAGAAATTTTTATTAGACATTCTTTTTTAACTGAATCTATGTATTTTCTCAACTCATTTGGGAATAAATCAGAATTATGGTAGAGAAGAATTGAATCTAAGGAATTACAACTACGTCAGGTACATATAATTCGACTAAGGTCTGACTAATCGGGAATCCTATCTAGCTCTCTTTTTTACTCAAAAAATTAGAAGTAAATAAATTTTCTCTTAGAGCCAGGCCCGTTTGGCACAACTTATAAGCTCTTTAAAATAGCTTATAATCTGTTTAAGAGCTTATAAGCTCCTTAATTTTTTTTGGCAAAATAAAATATTTAGCATTTTATAAGATCTAAAAATAAGGTTTTTAGAGCTTATAAGCTCCAAAAAAATAAGTTGGGATATCCCAACTTATTTTACAAAAAAAATATATAAGCTCTACCCCATCTCAACACATTCCGGCCCAAATTCAACCCAACCCGTCCCGTTTTCTGATAAATAAAATTATTTTCGAAAAAAAATAATTTTCAGAAAAAATATTTATTTTCGAAAAAAATAATTACAGAAAAAAAAAATATTTTCGAAAAAAATTATTTAAAATAAATATTTTCAGAAAAAAATAATTATTTTCGAAAAAAATTATTCAGAAAAAAAAATTATTTTCGAAAAAAAAAATATTTTCAGAAAAAAATTTATTTTGAAAAAAAAAATAATTCAAAAAAAAAATTTAAGAAAAAAAAATTATTTTCAAAAAAAATTATATATAAAAAAATTATATTAAAAAAATTAAAGAACTTATAAGTTATAGTATTAGTCAAACACTTTAACAATTTATAAGCTACTTAAAAATTACATTTTATAAGCTCTTAAAACAACTTATAAGATGTTAGAGCTTATAAGATGTTTAAAATAAGCTTAGCCAAACGGATCCTTAATTGATCATTAGTTCATGAAGGTATACAGTTCTTGACAGAATGAGAATTTGCCCCAACCACTCGAGCCCTTTTTTAAGGAAAAAGAGAATGAGGAAAAAGAGAGAAACTCTTGTGTGAGATAGAAAATAGGAAAGATTCGCATGTGTTAGAAACTATGATTTTAAAAAGCGGAAGTGAACGGTGACCCAAACAACCTTAATACTTTTAGTCGGATCAGGTTTGACTGTTAAATTATATAATATATGATTAAACTAATATATAAATTATAGATCATCATCGAGAAGAGGGGATCAGGAGAGAAGAAGAATGAAAAATTAAAATGCGCCGTAAGTATAAACTTTCAATAAGTAATAGGCCCTTAAAACTTTTTCTCTACATTTTAAGTCGGACCGGCAAGTTGACTAGTTCAATCGATCACCGGGTTGTACCGCTTTTCCACATTTTGAGTGATTCGTGGGTGATTCGAAAGTCGGATAGATCTACTCATCCAACATCTTGAGTCGATTCGTTATGCTTGTCAAGTAGCAATAGGACTGGTCCAACCTATCGGCTCAACTCTCATTTTGAAACATAGGTTAGAGAGGATGAGACAGAGAGAGATCGAGAAAAATGATGAGAAATTCGCAAGTGTTAGAATGAGGTGGGGTGAAGAGAGAGAATGTGCGTGAAAAAGGAAAGAGTGGGAAAGAAAGTGAAAAAAAATAGAGAGAAACCGTAAGAAATTACATATTACATGATAAAAAAATATTTGTCGTGGCACAAAACTCATCATAATTTGTTACTTAAAGTTAAAGGTGATTAATATTATTTTTGTCGCCAAAGTACTAGAGAATGTCATAAAATTTTTATTTTTATATTTTTAATATACAAACTCTCTATTGTGAAATTTATTTATAATATGAAATTGATACTATTACACTCATAAACTGATATATTACTTTTATAAATTAATATCAATAACATTTAATACTATGATCTTAATTTATAAGTGTGACGGTATCAATTGATAAGTGTTTTGATATTAGCTTATAAATCTAATGGTATAAATTTTATATTATGAACAAATTTCGTAAAGACTTACTCTTTTTAAAAATATAAATATATATAAAAAATCTAAAAGTGGACAAAAAATTTATTATTCCACTCCAACTCATAAATTTTGTCGGAATCAGTCGCCACGTGTGTACAATTCGAGTGACAATTGGATCTTGTGACCTAGAAGAACAAACATAGAACACAAATTGATCAAAATTAGATACTGGTGGAATAAATTGAAAAAAATAATAATAATAAAGAACTAAAGTCACTCTAAGTTACAAAATCAAAATTGATAAAGTAGATCTCATATGCACTATATAGATGCACAATACAATTCAAATATATTTTTAAACTGCAATTTATTACATTTAAATATGCAATTTGTGTTAGTGAAAAAAGTTATATATTTTTATATAAATAAATTGTATATTTTAGTAAAACAAATTGAATATCTAAAAAATATATTTAAGTTACATGGTGCATCTAGTGCATATAAGACCTCCCCTAAATTGATAATTTTTTCACGGTTTAGAAGATTTTTTTTTTACTTATTTTTTATTATTTGAGTAGATCTTCGGTAAAAGTTGTTCATTTTTTTAAAGGCAAAAAGAGATATTATTAATATGGGTAAAACTTGTTCATAATATAAAATTTATATCATTATGCTTATAAACTAATATCATAATACTTATCAATTGATATTATTACATTTATAAACTGATATAATATCATTAAATAAATGTTATATATGTATATATTTTTTTTTCCTTTTTTTTTCTTTTTTTCTTTTTTTCATCGGACAAAGTTAGTTGTTAGTAGTTAGTACACCAAGCACCCAAACACTCCACAAATTCACCAAACCACCTTATAACTCCCATACTCCAATTCGTTCCCAAAGGGAATCGAACCTGGGTCTCACACTCAATTGAGGAGCCCAGTGGCCATGTGGGTTATATATATTAATTTATAAAAATAATGATATCAGTTTTGTTGTACCCAGTTTTGTTACCGGCGAACAAGCAAACAATTTAGTAATGCTCCGATCAATACCGCGGCGAAAGAAATAAATGACAAGTGATTTGATTACCCAGTTCGTCTTTGGAATAGACTACGTCTGGGGGCACCAAGCCAGGATTTGTACTGTATAATATATGCCTAGGGTACTAAAAGTTCGATCCCTTACAACATACACTACAAGTGATATTTATAGACATAAATTTAGGGCTACCGTCTTCGTGGGCTTTCTCTCGTGGGCTGATCAGGGTTTCCTTCCTTGCTCCGCAAGTCGCGCTCACGGATATGTTTTCCCTGGATACATCCCGAGAAATCCGCCTCACCATAATCGCGAATCTTGTCCATGTATATCTCCAACCGAAGTTGTGATAACCCGACCGCGACTTGGCTCTTTCAAGTCGCACCTTCTTCTTGTTATGTCGGGGGCCTTGAGCGACCTCCGAAAACTCAAAGCCGCCTCCCGTCGCCCAATTTGGACAAAAGTCGGATAACACGTTACATATGAGATTACTCAATCCCAAGCCTTCCTTAGGTCAATTTATCTCCCCTTACAACAATTGCCCCTCAAGATGAGGTCGCGAGCTCGCTTCGGGATCTTATCTTGAATCATCGAAATTAGTCAACTTACAGCAAGTCGATCTTGGGATCTGTGCCCGAGTCAAGTCTCTATCCTTGGGGAGTCGTAGAGTCTAGGTCTCCCCAATAGGCCTGACAGGTGACAGGATTGCAATGATGGTTCGTTAGACAGGTGACTTTTCAAGCGATGAGTTCAATCGGCGTCGCGTGCTCCCTAGCACCACCACCCACGTCGTCCAAATTTTCGCGGGGGTCCCCAAGAATTCAAAATTTATACTTTCGACCCTTCGTCTCTTTATAAATAGGTCTAGGGTTCCTCCTCAAAAGACTTCCTCTCTCTCATCTCTCGAAACTCCGGCTTGAACTTTCCGGCAATTCTTCAGGCACTCGGAAGCTTTTCAAGTAACCATCTTTCCCCAATTTCACATCAATGGATTCCGGTTCCCGATCTGCTCCCACACCCCCTCTGTTCCTGGTTTCTTCACCTTCCGACGATGATGATACTGCAATTGCCGAGTTATACCGTCGTAATAACACCGAGACCACCACCATCGATCAACCATGCCCTTTCACGGTGCCTTCTCCGGTTTGGGACGATGAATAAATTTGACGATCAATTTTTGAGGGAGTTGGAAGACATTGTACATATCCCTGCTCTAGAACTGAGCTCGTTTCTCCCTATCGTGCCGGCTGCAGAAGGTGGATCCGGAACCTCCAACCCGCCCGGACAATATGGAGCTTATGGAGGGGTTTTCGACATCGCTTCCCTATGAGGCCCGAGCCCCTATGAGAGACCTGCTCATGACTATCTAAAGTCGATCGAGTCGGACTTTGTTGCTTCACGTAGGAAGAACAGTCGGTTCTTACCGACTACTACGTCCGTCCCTCTCGTCATTTTTATAAAGTCCCGGGATGTACACTTCTACGGGCGACACACGATGAAGCGCCGACCAACGCCACCCGAGATGATCGCGGTCAGCGAACATACAATGGAGGTCGGGATCGAGTTCCCGCTCCACCAGCGATTTCTCACCCTCTTGGCGGCTTGGAATCGTAGTCCGACCAGATCACTCCTAATGGATGGAGCTATATTCTTTCCACAATGGTGTCTTTGGGGATGACCCGCTATATCGGTTGCCAAACCCGGGAGAAATATCTTTCGTGATGACGCATATTGCCCAAGCCGGCGGCTACAACGCCGTGCGACTTCGCCGGAGCAAGGAGCTCGTGAGTGGGATCCCTAACAAAGTCGATGGTTGGCACAGGAAGTGGTGGTTCGTTGGAGGGGCGTGGGAGTCCGTGGACCCTTCAAGCACTCTGCCCATACATGTCCCGACAGATATGTGAACCGAGTAGAACACGGTAAATCTAATATTCTTGATTCCGAAGTCGTACTGATATAATTCTCGTTTTCTTTTGCAGTGTTCACGCCTCGAAAATCCGACCTGTATTGGGACTTTTTGGAGGCCTTCATACTAGTCCGTGATACCCTTCCGAGCTGTAGGGACATTAACGCTCTGAACTCTGAGCTCGACCGTCTCAAGGCCGGCTTATACACGTACCCGCGTCATCTGAAGATCCCTTGTAAGTTTCCTTTCTCTGTGCTTATTACATCTTTCGATATCGACCTAACTGGTTAGCTTCTCACATTTTTGTAGTTCCTAACACCCCCGTTTACCGCCGTAAGCCTTCTGCGGACATCATGGCCTCACGTAGGAAATCTGTTCTGGGAAACATGAGGCGACTGGTGACCTCTGAAACCGCCCCTCCGAAGCCGACTCCCACCGAGGTCGTCCCTCCAGGTTCGGTCTCCACTGGTCCCTCTGCTGCCGACAAAGGCAAGAGGGTCGACTCCACCGACTTCTGGGCATGCTCGGAAGAGAGTGAGGGAGGAGATCTCGACGTACGAGTCCGAAATCAACAGGGGGCTGGGGAAGAAAGATCGGGTCCATTCGATCGGCCAAACCAACCGACCCGGCCCTCACCGACTCCCGACTTTCCACTGCCTCACGGCGGGAGGGAGAGGTCGACACGAAGATGATGACTCCTTCTTAGGCTGGGAGGAGGATAGGTTAAAGATTAAGTCCTCATTATGGTTTGCCTGATCCTCTTTTTTTTTCAACATGAATCCTCACAACTCTGATGATTCGCTTTCCTTCTGACATAAAAATCGGCCCTTCGACTTTTTGCCCAGGTGGTTAGCTTCCTCGAGTCCTCCCTTCGCCCGGCCAACCTCCCCAATAAGTGGCCGGGGTACATTTCCCGAAGCGTGCACAACATGCCCCGGGCGTGGACGCGTACTGATCATGACAACGCCCGTCATCAGAAAATGACGGGCAATATGTACTCGGCCATGGTCCACACTCTCAAGGCGGCCTTTTATTTGGAGAGGACCAGTGCCCAAGCCAAAACCCAGCTCCGACATCTCCGTGAGTCCCAGGCTCATGTGTCCGATCAGGCCGGATTGATCTTGAAGGCGGTCGAGACTCAAAAAGGGTTAGAGAAAGCCAAGGGGGAGCATCTTCTACAGATCTCGACCCTCGAGGATCGCCTTGCTGAGCTAGAGGGCGTGCTAGGTGAGGAGAAGCTGAAGTCGGCCCGGGCGGAGACCGCACTGGCGGCCGAGAAGTTGAAGATGATCCAGGCGGAAAAGAGGGCGGCCGAGGTGTTGGGGAATGAGTTGCACATATCTATTCGGGGTGAATATTTAAATACAAATTTAATTCTTTAATTATTACTAGCATGAATTAATCCTATATTAATTCAAATAATAATTGCAACAACATATCATGCATATAATAAACCACGTAAAACCTACGCATGCGGAATCTACGGGTTTACGTGAACGTACCTCTCGGGATGGCAGTGAATTCGGTTGGACGGACTAACCAAAAGGACTTCCCAAGTATTCCCTTAGCCCTTGCTCGACAATCCGGTGGAAGGATACTTGCGAACAATTAACAAAAGGAAAAAATAAACTTTGTTGCACCACTTATGTGGATTTGCTAATTTTTCCAGCACATGGAATTGTGTTTAGAATGAAAGAATCATCCCCTATTTATAAGTGAGAGGTGGTCGATTTTTCAGTAGAAAAACAATGTGGGAAAAGACTTTTCTTGATCACCAAGAAATCTTGAATATATCTCCTATATTCTTTTTCCCATAATTAAAATATTCCACAAAAATCCCACCTCATCAACCATATGGATTTTCGAAAATAATGTGTGCAAGAATCCAAGATTTGGATCTTCTTGAATTTATGAGATATTCTTGTATTTCAAGAAATATATATCTTCCATAATATTTTTTTAAGAAAATCAAGAAAATCTTTCTTGCTCATTATATTTTCTAAATTTCGAAAATTTCAATATAGATAACCTAGTGGGAGATTTCTTGAATTTAATGAGATAATCTTGTATTCCAAGAATACATATCTTCATTCCATAACAAAATTCAGAGAAAATCTTTCTCCCAACATATCTATAAATTTCGAAATTTTAGTTGGAAAAATAAGCAACAATATTTATTTTATTTTAATCACCTTTTCAGTTATTTGACTATTTGTTGGGCTACTCAGGGAGCCTTTAGGAGAATTAAGATTGGACCTTCTAATGGACCTTGAATATCTAATATTGAGCCACAATATAATTCAAGCCCATAAATATTAATTAATCCTATTACATAATTAATATTGCACTATCCATCTTAACCCATATTACAGTCAATATGGCTCCCGGTCATTATTTCCCGTGTTTAAGATTATCTAGCCCATTAATTAATTCAAGCCACTGAAATAACTTTTCATTAATTAATATCTTTTATCCTTGGTCAAGGAACGGTTCAACATTATTATCCATACCGGAAACTAATTCCACTTGCAAGATTTGGTATGATAAAACTTATGAACCTCCCAAGAGGGCAAATCGAACAAGCGTACTTGCACACGATTCTTCGTATTAAATCTTAGCAATCACATGTGACTAATAATATTGCCCAAGATAAAAAGTATTGAATCTCTTTGATTCGCTACCCATGATAAGTCAAAGCAATAGTTACCAATCCCACGTGATCCTATTTAAGGAACGAAGATTAAGAAACAACGGACCACTGAGGTCTACTTCTTCCTTGTTCAGTTCTGAAGAATTTATCCTCCTGTAGGTCCTATTCAGTGCATCAGTCATGCACTAGTGTAATCTCTTGGTTAAGACAAACCAATCTGAGCCTTACACCTCAACCTTTCGCGATGGGTTGTTCATTTCCATCTAGGTCGTGAATGGCGTACTTTTAGTTACAAGGGACTGTTAATTTAATCTTCTGTGATCTGGTATCACTAAATTAACTACAATGTAACACGTACGAATTATTGAACAGTTATGCAGTAAATATATGTAACATTCAATCATATTTAAAGCATCAGTGATAAATAATTTATTTCAGTAAATAAGTCTGAAAATTCAGTTTCGATTATACAAAGTAAAAAGCATACTTTTCAGTATAATCCCAACAATCTCCCACTTATACTCAAAGTCTGCTTTTAAGTATACTACAACATGTCTCGCGTAGTCCGTGACATCTAATGTCACCTACACGAACCTAATAATTTCTCCCACTTATACTCAAAGCAGATTGGCAACGGTCATGACACCCATTCCACCCACATGTCTCTCGAATGTATTCAGAGGCAGACTCTTTGTGAATGGATCTGCTAGGTTGTCCTCAGACGCTATCTTTGTCACATCTATATCTCCTCTCTTAACGATTTTTTCGTATAAGATGTCTTTTCTTTAGTGTGCTTGTTTGACTCGTGGACTCTTGGTTCTCTTCAATTTGCAACTGCCCTTAGCATATATTGCTAGACAAATTCAGAACACCATCCAAGTCCACTAAGAAGATATAGAGCCCAATCGGTTCTTTCACTGCTTCACAAGCAGATACTTACCCGACTTCCATGGTTGAGTCAGTGATGCATTTCTGTTTCACACTCGTCCATTTCATGGCTACACTTCCCAAATGGAAACACACTAACTGAGGCAGATAATTACTGGAATCTAAATCTGATTGGAAATCCGAGTCCGTGTAGCCGATGGGGATTGGAGTATCTGGCTGATAAATCAACATTCTATCCCGAGTTCTTTCCGGATACTTCAGAATGTTTTTAACTGTCGTCCAATGCTCTTTCCCTGGGTTACTTTGATATCTTGCTACCATGCCTACGGAAAAAACAGATATCCGATCTCGTACACAGCACTGCATACATAAGGTTTCCAACAGCCGAAGCACGAGGAATGTCTTTCATGTCATCTATCTCCTTTTGTGTCTTAGGGAACATTTTCTTGGATAGATGGATTCCAAGTCTCAAAGGTACTAAGCCTTTCTTAGAATCTTGCATGCTGAATCATTTCAAGACAGTGTCTATGTATGAAACTTGCGATAACCCGATCATCATTTTCTTGCGATCTCGAGTGATCTTGATCCCAAGGATGTGTCCGGCTTTCCCTAAGTCTTTCATATCAAACTGTTTTGAAAGCCATGCCCTTACGTCTGATAATACCTTCACATCATCCCCGATGATCAGAATGTCATCTACGTATAGTACTAAGAATACCAATGCAGTTCCGACACGCTTTTTATACACACAACTTTCATAACTTGTTTTGATCAAACCCATAAGACTTTATTACATGATCAAAACTTTGGTTCCAAGCTCTGGATGTCTGTTTGAGTCCGTAAATGGACTTCTTGAGCTTACAAACAAGATGTTCTTGGCCTGTTTCAATGAAACCTCGGGGTTGTTGCAAATAGATCTCTTCATCAAGACTTCCGTTAAGAAAAGCTGTCTTGACATCCATTTGCCACATTTCAAAATCGAAATGCGCAGTAATCGATAAGAGAATACGGATGGACTTAAGCATGGCTACGGGCGAAAAAGTTTCCTCATAATCGATCCCTTCTTTCTGAGTATAACCTTTCGCCACTAATCTTGCTTTAAAGGTTTCAACCTTCCCGTCCGGTCCTCTTTTCCTCTTATATACCCACTTGCATCCAATGGGTTTGACCCGTTAAGTGGTTCGACTAGCTCCCACACTCTATTTTGAAACATAGAACCCATTTCGGCTTTCATTGTTGTTTGCCAAGAATCTGCATCCTTATCTTGGAGTGCCTCGTCATATATCCATGGGTCTGATTCATCTTGTCCGGGGAATCAAGTCCGAGGACTCTCCTATTCCCATGAATCTCTCGGGGTGACTAACAACCCTCCCACTACTGACGAGCTCGGTTTTGAAAGCGTCAGATCGTTTGGTATATCATCTAATCACAATTTAATGGCGATGTTTGCCCTCTAAGCTCATTTAAGGTAATCTCATACGGGTTTTCTTTGGTTCATATTGTCTTCTTCCAAAAAACTAAAGTGGGTGCCGATGACCACCTTTTGATCTTCGGGACTATAGAACATACACCCTTTTTGTTCCTCGGTATATCTACAAACAAATTTTTTAATTTCGATCGAGGATCCGACTTTACGGGCTTCCTTGTCCAACACGAGGGCGAACACCCTAAATTCTCATGTGTCTCATACTAGGCTTGCGCCTTGGGTCCACAATTCTTTGAGAGTTTTCGGAAACGATTTGGATAGCACCAAGTTCAGAATTTAAGTCATTTGTTTCCAAGGTATGACCCCGTAAGCGACTCGGGAAGATCCGCGATAACTCATCATTGATCTAACCATTTCAAAAGAATTATGTTTCTTCGCTCTGCAACCCCTTTTTTTTGGTGAGGGGTTAGGTGCGATGAGTTGGGATACAATCCCTTCATCGATAAGCAGTTCAAAAACTCATCGCTGAGGTATTCGCCTCCACGATCAGATCGTAGAGACTTGATACATTTTTCCCTATGATTCTCTGTTTGAGCCTTAAATTCTTAGAATTTTTCAAAGGTCTCATATTCATGCTTCATAAGGAAAATGTACCTTGAGTAATCATCAATAAAATTACTCATAACCTCCTCTTGCTTTGGTTGACATTGGACCACATACATCTGTGTGAACGATCTCTAACACTTCTTTGGCCCTATTCCCCTTGGCTCCAAATGCCCTCTTGGTCATATTACCCTCCAAACATGATTCGCAGGTTGGAATCGGTTCATCTTGGAGAAGCCCTAGTGAACCGTCTCTCACCAACCTTTGGATCCTCTTTGGATTTATATGACCCAATCTTAGATGCCAAAGAAGTGTCTCTTTCACGTCTGATGAACGTTTTCTTTTCTCGGAAACAGTTGATGTGTTATAGGATGCATTTTATGAGTGGTGTGCACAGTTAATTGTATAGAGATTTTCCATCAATGTCCCTAACAGATACACTCATCATTTCAAAAATAATGTCATTCTTATTAGAAGAAACTTAGTGTCCTTTAATCGAATTTTAGAAACTGAAAGTGAATTCTTTCTAAAACTGGGAACATAAAGATAATCTCAAAAAACTTTATCTTCAAAAGATAGGTGCAATTCTCCCACTGCTTTAACTACTACTCATGTAGCATTGCAATGTCTACTACTTACGTAGCATTGCAATGTCTTCTACTTTCGTAACGTTGCCCAGTGTGATGAGGATCTCACTCCCACTAAGTTGCCGGATCATTTAGAACCCGTGAAGCCAACATGATTAGTGGATCTCGTATCAACCACCCACGAATGAGAAGTATACACCGCTAAACAAGTTTCAACAACTAGTGCGTGAGAATTACCTTTCTTTCCGTCCCTTTTGGGGTTGGAACAGGCAAAACCTCCATTGTCCTCTCTTACCGCATCTTAAGCACTTCCTCTTTGGATTTTCCTTGACACAACAAGCATTCCTCATCTTACCATTGCCCTTGGCAACAGTTGAGTTTTATTGCTTATGGCCTTTTTGGTCCTCTTCTTTATCTTACCTTCCTTTGGCCTAGAAGATGAAGACAGACCACTTGCCGTCAAAGCTTGAGTTTGGTGCCTTATCAACATTTCTGTCGAGACCAAAAGCTTGCAATAAATTAGCTAGCCAGGCCAAAATGCTCAAAAAAGTTTTTTGGGCAGAGAGTGAAGTACCAAATTCATCTGAGTCTCCAGATCATAATCTGCACTCAGAATCTCAAGTTTGTTCGGATGGGCCATCTATTTTGAGAACGTAATCCCTTACGGGTTTGCCCTCCACCATTTTCAGCGACGACATCTCTTGCAAGGTGATCTGACGAGTCCCGCATGTTTTGACTCGTCAGTTAGCTCATCTGATTTTGGTGTGTCAAGAATCCACTTGTGCTTTTGTGCAGTTAGGACAATTATAATTTTTCATTTCCAATCAATATAGTTTCCATACATATTGTATTAACTTTAAGTATAATAACAGTGGATTAAAAGGTAACGACATGCTGAACTGAAATAAACAACTATATGCAATAGAACAAGTATATCACAAGATTCGATCACATGCATCATATTTAAAATCTCAAAAAAAATATGAACATGAATCAGCCAACATCTCAAAACAGTTTAAATAAGCCACGTTGGGTGGGTCATTATTTAAACACATTCAAACAGGTTACAAACAAGAACAGTTACAAACCTTTAATATCCAGATTAATAGTTGGCTCC
Source organism: Stenogyne calaminthoides (assembly GCA_037126765.1). Classification (NCBI taxonomy): domain Eukaryota; kingdom Viridiplantae; phylum Streptophyta; class Magnoliopsida; order Lamiales; family Lamiaceae; genus Stenogyne; species Stenogyne calaminthoides. Next base: position 2,782,279 of record JBBCBC010000035.1, read on the forward strand.
CACTTGACCAATATAAAATTGATAGGGACTTCGGGGAAGTATATGCATATCAATTTTATACCTAAGTAATAACCATGATTAAATACATGATTATTATTTCGCTTTGATCGAGCCTCGTTGGGAGGGTCATCGTCGCCACTAGTAATAACCCACAATCATCCGTTTGGAATTCATTCATGTGAAAGCTATCTTTTGACCGTCCAGTTGGGAAAATTTCTCCAAAAGAATTCACAAACAAATAAATCATGGAGGTCAAAATTAATTCAATTTTATTATCCGGAATAAAATTGTCAATTAATTATTTAAACATACTTAGTAATTTTTTAAGGTGAGATTTTTTTTCATTTGGCAACCCTCATGCAAACACATTTAAACAAATTAAATAAAGCATAAGATAGCACAAATAAATCAAGCAAAACAGAAAAATAAACATATTGGGCACAAATTATCCAATTGTCATGGTTTGATTTTTCTTGACTTGATCTTGAAGAAACACGTCTCGAATTTCTCCCACTCGTTCGTCTCGGAAAAATACTTCATCTCGAAACGCCACGCTAAGTTACTCACGGTCGGGATGCTGCGCCCATCGGCCGGCCACTTAACACAAAACGACCCTCGGCACCGCCCGGTGAATTTAGCGCCGCCGGTGCTCGGCTTTCGCGCTTGTCTCGGCGAGCGGCAGCGTCCGCTCGCGCATCAGCAGCAGCTTCGCCGTATCCGCCTCCGCCTCACCCGCGACCCGGCAGCCCAGCGTCCTACGCCGCTCATCGCCGAGCCGCCAATCCCGGCATAAAATCGCTTTGATCTTCGCGCCGCGGTACCGCGTCGCTAAGCGCTACCCGTCTTGGCGTGTACTGTTCTCAGCGCTCTTGGCAAACCCGAGCCTACGCCTAACGCCGTGCGTGCGTCTTGGCGGTAGCGCGCCCGCTTTCACCCTTGGGATTACGGATTTTATCCTTTAATTCGCCGTCTCTTCGTTTCGTCCGGATTTACAATTTATTTACAAAAATAAATAAACCTAGATATAGACTAGTACATTACATTGATCAAATCAAACAAATCTAGTCTCTTCATTGGATTTTCTCACGAGGCAAAACAAATCCGAACGAATCGAATTAAAACCACAATTTATATGCATGCATAAATAAACACATTAAAATCCATGACAATTGGATACCGCAAAAACAGATCTAACAGTTCTACTATCCAATTTCAAATTTAATGTCCACGAATTAAATTACAATTTAAAAAATTGAGCAAAACCGTGGCTCGATGCGATTGTTGGGGAATGAGTTGCACAGATCTATTCGGGGTGAATATTTAAATACAAATTTAATTCTTTAATTATTACTAGCATGAATTAATCCTATATTAATTCAAATAATAATTGCAACAACATATCATGCATATAATAAGCCACGTAAAACCTACGCATGCGGAATCTACGGGTTTACGTGAACGCATTCCTCTCGGGCAAAGTGAATTGGTTGGGACGGACTAACCAAAAGGACTTCCTAAGTATTCCCTTAGCCCTTGCTCGACAATCCGGTGGAAGGATACTTGAGAACAATTAACAAAAGGAAAAAATAAACTTTGTTGCACCACTTATGTGGATTTGCTAATTTTTCCAGCACATGGAATTGTGTTTAGAATTAAAGAATCATCCCCTATTTATAGGTGAGAGGTGGTCGATTTTTCAGTAGAAAAACAATGTGGGAAAAGACTTTTCTTGATCACCAAGAAATCTTGAATATATCTCCTATATTCTTTTTCCCATAATTAAAATATTCCACAAAAATCCCACCTCCTCAACCATATGGATTTTCGAAAATAATGTGTGCAAGAATCCAAGATTTGGATCTTCTTGAATTTATGAGATATTCTTGTATTTCAAGAAATACATATCTTCCATAATATCTTTTCAAGAAAATCAAGAAAATCTTTCTTGCTCATTATATTTTCTAACTTTCAAAAATTTCAATATAGATAACCTAGTGGGAGATTTCTTGAATTTAATGAGATAATCTTGTATTCCAAGAATACATATCTTCATTCCATAACAAAATTCAAAGAAAATCTTTCTCCCAACATATCTATAATTTTGAAATTTTAGTTGGAAAAATAAGCAACAATATTTATTTTATTTTAATCACATTTTCAGTTATTGGACTATTTGTTGGGCTACTCAGGGGGCCTTTAGGAGAATTAAGATTGAACCTTCTAATGGACCTTGAATATCTAATATTGAGCCACAATATAATTAAAGCCCATAAATATTAATTAATCCCACTACATAATTAATATTGCACTATCCATCTTAACCCACATTACAGTCAATATGGCTCCCGATCATTATTTCCCGTGTTTAAGATTATCTAGCCCATTAATTAATTCAAGCCACTGAAATAGCTTTCCATTAATTAATATCTTTTATCCTTGGTCAAGGAACAGTTCAACATTATTATCCACACCGGAAACTAATTCCACTTGCAAGATTTGGTATGATAAAACTTATGAACCTCCCAAGAGGGCAAATCGAACAAGCGTACTTGCACACGATTCTTCGTATTAAATCTTAGCAATCACATGTGACTAATAATATTGCCCAAGATAAAAAGTATTGAATCTCTTTGATTCGTTACCCATGATAAGTCAAAGCAATAGTTACCAATCCCACGTGATCCTATTTAAGGAACGAAGATTAAGAAACAACGAACCACTAAGGTCTACTTCTTCCTTGTTCAGTTCTGAAGAATTTATCCTCCTGTAGGTCCTATTCAGTGCATCAGTCATGCACTAGTGTAATCTCTTGGTCAAGACAAACCAATCTGAGCCTTACACCTCAACCTTTCGTGATGGGTTGTTCATTTCCATCTAGGTCGTGAATGGCGTACTTTTAATTACAAGGGACTGTTAATTTAATCTTCTGTGATCTGGTATCACTAAATTAACTACAATGTAACACGTACGAATTATTGAACAGTTATGCAGTAAATATATGTAACATTCAATCATATTTAAAGCATCAGTGATAAACAATTTATTTCAGTAAATAAGTCTGAAAATTCAGTTTCGATTATACAAAGTAAAAAGCATATTTTTCAGTATAATCCCAACACGAGGTGGAGGCCGATCTGGGGGAGGAGCTGGCCAGGGCCAAAGGGGAGCTGGACACTAGGGAGGCCCAGTTCAAGGTCGCCGAAGAGATGAACTCTAATTTCGCGTATGTGATGGCCTTTGCGGGCGCCATCCTAATATGTCACCAGGCGAACCATTCCGGCCACCTTATTGGGCTAGTCGCTGATCTCAAGGAGTATGTCCGGGACAATCCTCTGGCCCCCGATGTTCTGTTGGACATCCATGATTTGGAGGATATGGGCATCGATCTCTCCTTCTTTCCCGATCCCGGGCAAATCGTGCGCCCTCTCCCCGGCTCCCCACTGGTTGACCTCCCGGATGTCACATCTTCTGAACCCTTGGCGGAGATGTTGATGAGCTCGGAGGTCGCTCCTCCTGCAGCTGCCACTCCCGCCGAGCCCATCGGGGAGGAGATACCGAGGTCGGAGGTTGTTCCTCCAACTGTTGTCATGCCTACCGAGCCCGTCGTGGAGAGGGTCTTAAGCCCCGAAGCCGATCCACCGGTGGTTACGCAGCAGGAGACTCCTTTCGGGATGGTCATTACCCCGACCTCGACTGCCCCAGCTGAGAAGGACTGAGATCGCAGCTCTACTTTTTTTTATTTTCCGTTGTACTAGCCTTCGGGCTTTTGGTTTATGATGTGTTTCTCCCGACCTTCGGGTCTTCTATTAATGGAAGTTATTTTATGTTTTGGTCTGGTGCTTATCTTACTATGTAAAATAAACTCCCTAAAATTCACCCCCCTCAAGTCGAGGTCGCAAGCTCATCTTGGGGCCTTGAATTGAACTCGTACAACTTATCAACTTCTGGCAGGTCGAACTCGGGAAATGTGCCTATGCCGACATCTCCTCCTCGGGGAGGCAAAATGTTGTCTCAATTTTCCGAATCGGTGTGACGGTTGACAGATCCGCAATGGTGGCCTGGGTATTAGGTGGTGCCGGGCACTATAAATTGGCCCAACCAAAAGTCGCGTCCTGTCCAAGCGCCCCACGTGCGCCACCGATTTTTCTGTGGGGCCCTCGAGAGTTGGAAACTGTAACTTGACCCCCGCCCTCCATCTATAAATAGGGCGGGTATTTCACACTGAAAACTCATACTGTCCCTCTCTGATCTCCCCACTTTTCGCCTCCAAGCTCCGGCTATGGGCGATTCCGACGATCTTCTCGTTTTAAAACCCTTTCGGTCAGTAAGCCTCTCTGGCTCTGTGCTCATTGTTTTCGGGACTCGGACCATCTTTGCGGTTCCTCCATCTCGGATTCTGCTTTCACCGGAGGGTGGCCATACAGCCATTGCCAATTTTTGTTGTTACCCGGGCAGCGGGTCCGCCGTTGCCGTGACGGCGGGGCCCCTAACTCAAGGTGTCTCAGGCACCGATCGGGGGAACGAGATTAATGGTGACGTGCCCCTCTTGATACGCGATATGGATTTAATGCGAATCCGATCATGCCAAAATGCCTTACACAATCCCTTGAGTTTTTTGCGTCGTAAAGATGGCACTCGTGCTTGCTCACACGAGAAGCCCCATTGCAGCATCTGACATTCCAAGGATGTTGTAACATCCTTTTCTGATAGTTTTGCAGCATCTTCCTCAGCAACCTCCGCATCCGAGAGATGCCACCCCAGTAGCAATGTAGTATAGATCAAGTCGCTAGTTCAAGTGGCTCCGTGGTATAGACCAAGTCGCTAGCTCGATTTTGAAAAATGTATTGTATTGGAATGCTCTTCGGGTCTATTATAATGGGGTTTTCCCTGACCTCCGGGTCTTTATTAATGAAATTCTCCTTTTTAATTCCTTCATTGTGTTGACTTGATTTTCTTATGCTACTTTTGCTTAGTCTTTGTCGTCTTATTTTGTATGCGACTTGTTTCTTGGACATTTGCGTAGCCGTCTTATAAAGTCCGGGGTTGACCGCACCGCTAGGGCGGCGACCTTACCTCCAGTCTTTCTAAAGTCGGACCTTGGGTTCGCACGTTATCAATCATGTCTTTCATGCGACCTGCATGTTTTCGATCATGTCTTTCAAGCGACCTTCATGTTATCGATCATGTCTTTCATGTGGTATGCATTTCATCGATCAAATGTTTTTCATGCGACCCGCTTGGTTTACACAGGAATCTTACATTTCAAAAAGAAGAGAGAATTGTTGTTACTACAAATACTTGTTTACATCGGCTTGATCGATACAAGGACCTAAATCTACTGGTAGTATTTTTTCAAATGAGTTGCATTCCACGGATATTGAGCCTAGGTCCCATCTGCTTTCTTGAGCTCGTATGCTCCGTTTGGTAGGACCTTCGATATCTGGAATGGGCCCTCCCAATTGGGGCCGAGGGCACCTTTTGAGTCTCCGAGTATCTTCTTCAGTACTAGGTCCCCGACCTTAAAGCGTCGAACTCGTACTTTAGAGTTGTAATATTTCTCAGACCTCTGCTTGTATCTGGCATTTCTCATATTAGCCTCTAATCGCTTTTCTTCGAGTAGGTCGAGGTTCCTCTCCAGGGCCTCATCATTGTGATCGAAAGCGACTTGGCTAGTCCGGAAAGTTGGGACATCGACCTCCGCAGGCACCACTGCCTCAGTTCCGAAGGATAACGAATAAGGGGTTTCGCCCGTTGAATTCCTGCAGGTTGTTCTGTACGCCATAGCACATCTGGTAGCTCGCTAGCCCATTTCCCTTTCCCCCATTCGATCTTGGCCTTGAGCGTGTGCTTTATGATTTTGTTCATGGCCTCGACCTGTCCGTTCGATTGGGGGTGGTATGGGGTGGAGAATAGCTTTGTGATCTTCCATTTTTGAAGAAGGCCTCGATCTTCGTACCGTCGAACTGCTTCCCGTTGTCTGATATGATGGCCTGAGGCAGTCCGAATCTACAGATAATGTTGCGCCAAATGAACCTGATGACATGATCTTGGTCGATGGTTGCCAGTGCCTCAGCCTCGGCCCATTTTGTGAAGTAATCCACCGTTACTAAGGCATACTTGACCGATCCTGGGGCCGTTGGGAGTGGCCCAATGATGTCTATCCCCCACTTTGCAAAGGGCCAAGGACTGAGGATACTCGTGAGTTCTTCAGGTGCGACCTTGATAGAGGGGGCATAAATCTAACATTTGTGGCATTTGCGGGCGAAGACGATGGCATCGGCCCTTAAGGTTGGCCAAAAAATATCCCTGCCTTGTGGTTTTGTGGGCCAACGACTCCCCCCCAGTGTGGTTTCCACATGCCCCTTCGTGTATTTCCTGCAGGATGACTTGACCTTGTTCGGGTATTATACATCGAAGTAGGGGTATGTCGAAGCCTCGCTTATACAACTCCCCGCCGATCATTGTGTAACAGGCGGCTCGCAACTGCAACTGTCGAGCCTGGACGCGATCAGGCAGCAATAGGCCGCTTATTAAATACTCCATGATGGGTGTCATCCAGTTCGACACCAGGTTTTCTAATGTTGTTACGGTTACTTGCCTCAGAGGTCGCCAACCTGGCTAAAGCATCGGCTCGCGAGTTCCACTCTCTCGGTATCAGCTTGACATGGATCTGCGTGAACTTCATGTACAGTGTTTTCACAACTTCCTGATAGGCCGTCATCCTGTCGTCCCTAGCCTCGTATTCCCTCAAAACTTGGCAGGCCACGAGTTGGGAGTCGGTATGAACTTGCAATCTCTTGACCCCCATGGCTGTTGCCATTTCCAGGCCACTGATGAGAGCCTCATACTCGGCCTCATTGTTTGTCGCGGGAAAATCGAAGGTAATGGAATTCTGGAATGAGATACCCTCAGGGCTCAATAAAACCACCTCGGCACCCGACTTGTGAGAGGTCGCCGACCCATCCACGAAAAGCTCCCACGGTAAGCTGCCTGAACTTCCATCTTCTGTCGGGTACATAAGCTCTACTAGGAAGTCGGCCAGTGTCTGAGCCTTGATGGCAGGTCGTGGCGCGTAGGTTACGCCGTACTTCCCGACCTCAATGGCCCATTTGAGGCATTGGCCTGAAGTGTCCGGACGGTGGAGTACATTCCGCAGTGGTAGGGAAGTGAGAACCTCGACCTGAATGTCGAAGAAATACGGTCTCAATTTTCTCACATTCTCATGACTAATGTGTATGCCAGCTTCTCTCGCGAGGGGTAGCGTTGCTCCATCTTGTTCAATGTATGGCTAACGAAGTAAACAGGCAGGTGAACCGGACCTTCTGCTCGGACCAGTACTGCGCTCAAGGCGGTCTCCGAAGCCGCGAGATACAAGAACAACTTCTCTCCTGGAACAGATTTGGACAGTATGCTCACATCCGCCAGGTAAGCTTTGATTTTTTCAAAAGCGTCCTGGCTTTCGGGTGTCCGTTCGAATTTTACCTTCTTACGGATCGTGTCGAACATCGGTTTGCATTTGTCCCCCATCCGGGAGATGAATCTGCTCAGGGCAGCCAGACATCCCGTGAGTCTCTGAACTTCTCTCACATTTCGGGATGCCCCCATGTCTAGTACATCTTTAACCTTCCCTGGGTTCGCCTCGATGCCCCGCTTACTGACCAAGTGTCCCAAGAACTTCCCCAACTCCACTCCGAAGTTACACTTCTTGGGGTTGAGTCTCATGCTGAATTTTCTGAGGATTTCGAATGTCTGCGCGAGGTGAAGCAAGTGGTCTTCTCTTTTTAGGCTTTTGACGACGATGTCCTCGACATAGACTTCTACCGACTTCTCTATCTAGTCGGCAAACATGTGATTGACCAGCCTTTGGTATGTTGCCCCTGCGTTTTTCAAGCCGAACGACATTCTCTTCCAGCAATATAGGTTCTTTTCCGTCAGAAACGAGGTGTCCTGCCGATCTGGTTCATGCATGGCTATTTGGTGATATCCAGCGAAAACATCCATGAATGACATCATTTCCTGTCCGGTCGTATTATCTATCAGGTGATCGATATGTGGCATCGGGAAGAAGTCTTTAGGGCAGGCCTCGGTGAAGTCGATACATAACCGCCAGGTCCTGTTGGATTTCTTTACCAATACTGCATTGGCTACCCACTGTGGTTGGTCGGCCTGCATGATCAGGTCGTTATCCAGCAGTTTCTTTACTTCTTTCGCCAAGGCGGCATACTTCTCAGGGCCAAATTTTCGCCTCTTCTGAGCAACCGGCTTCCGGGATGGATCAATGTGGAGTCGATGGCACGCGAGCTCTTGATCGATCCCCACCATGTCTTTGTGCGACCAGGTGAAAACATCTAGGTTCTTTTTGAGAAAGTCAATAACTTCCCCCTTCAGGTCGTTCGGTATCTTGGAGCCGATAATAACCTCCAAATCCGGGCGAGTTGGATCGACCTTGACCTTCTCTAGCTCTTCCCCCGGGATGGCTCTGGGGCCATCTCGTCGGGGATCATCGATTTCGGCCTCGATCATGAATTCATCAGGTTCGTGCCCTATTCTTGGGTCGAGGTCGCTGTAGGTTCTTTTCCTGTTTATCCTTGTCTCGCTTAATTCTTCATTCTGTTTATTGATATCTATTACAAGTGCTTGTTTGATAGGTACTAGTGCAGAATTGAAAGGAGACGAAGAGAATCAAATAATCTCTCGCATCAACTTGGTCGCCCTTAACGGTGCCGACCACTCCACTCTTGGTGGGAAACTTTACACAAAAATAGAAAGTGGAGGACGCAGCCTCGAATTCATGTTCAAAAGGCCTCCCCAGGAAACCATTGTAGGTGCTGGGGAGGCCGACTACTAAAAAGTCTAACTGCCTAGTTGCCCTAACCTCACTATTAAGTGTAGAAACCAGCTCAACGACCAATCGGATCATCCCGGTGGGCCTCACAGTAGCGTCGCCAAACCCTTTCACGAGATGGTCGCACGGGGTGACATAGGCATCGTAATCCCCGAGCTGATCGAGGGTCTTTTTGAATAGGATGTTGCAGAAAGCCCCCTCGTCGATAAGGAGTCGACACACCGTAGTCCCCATGATGTTAGCCCGGATCACCAAGGGATCGACATTGGGGAGTGAACTCTGTGACCTTGTCTGTTCTCCACTTCGATAATCTTGGACTCTTCCTATGGCGAGGACGGGCAACATCATCTTCTGGCGTTCTCTAACTCCCTTATTTCGGCTTTCATCCGCCCCGGAGGGAGGGTGGTGGCTAACCCAAAGCAGTCCTAGGGGAGAGTGTGTATCATCATCGATCTCCGCATTTTACTGGCATGGGCGGGATGGGTCGCTCCCTTGCCCCGCTCCTTGGTTGTTGTTCTGTGGACACGCTCTCGCTTCTTGATGACCTCATTTGGGGCTGCTCCCATTCTTTCGAGGTCGCTGATGAACTCGTCAGCGATCCATCCTCATACAATCTCGAGTTAGCAACAGTCCTTACACTCTTGGTATAGTGCCCGATCTGTTCATGAAAGTGGCAATACTTGTTGGGGTTACATTTGCCATTATTCTTCAGGCGGGGCGGGGAAGCAGATTCAGCTCCGGATCCGAGTGAAAATGTTTAGGGGTCATGCCAGGCATCCATCAATTTCTTTGAATGCTTTCTCAAAAGGCTTGAAGCTTCGGGGAGGCTTGTACTACGAGGAAGACTTTTTGGAACTTTTCTTGGGCTCGCGACCTCCTTAGTCTCGGATAGTTCGGATTTCAAGAGCTCGCCAGATGTATTAGGTCATTTAGCCCACCTCCAAAAGTCGGGCGAGTTGCCTTACTCGGCCGTCATGCGCCATGAGAGTTTGGTCCTTAGCCGGGCCGAGATGACCCTATCAATTTTGCTTCATCCCCAATGGGATCTCCTTCCAAAATCGGATTGTCGATCCTTTCAATGTAGGGCCGTCGATTTGATATCCCCTTTGGGTGTTCATCAATATTTGCTGTCGCAGGTCGGGGCGCCAGAGTGATGAAATCGTTAAGAATAGGTGAGCGAGTTGTTCGAAAGTGTCCACCGACAAAGGGCAGAGAGGTGAACCATTGGTGAGCACTGGTCGCTCAGTGGTCGAGAGAACAACCGACATTTGGTCGTGACTGTCGCCTATAGAAGCCATGTATTTAGTTGTATTTCGCTATATGGACCTCGGGTCATTGCTCCCATCAGAGGGATCTAAGGTCGCGACATCGATCTTCCTTTCGAGTTCATTATAGTGACCAGTTCGAGGCAGAGTCCGGACGGCGAGGAAAGGGTCCGGCCCCTCACCGCCCATTTCGACTCTCCATGCGCTCCATCGCTTGCTTCGACCGCAAGGGGCGTTAGCGCCGCGACCGAGCATCGGGCGTCGCTGGTGGCTATTTGTCACGGGGTCACCGCGAATGCACGGCCGAATTTCTGGGTAAGTCATTATGGGTGAAGGTTCGAAGGCGAGGGCGTAGATCGCTGGCTCCATTTGCTCAAAGATGACGAGGCTCGAATGTGCCTCATCTTCCACGCTCGGGGCTGACCGAGATCGCCAAGTCGGTCGAACACATTGCTCGAACTCCGCCGCCTCGGCGAGTCTGGCGATTGCGGACGGAGGGCATGTCTGGCGGGATCGAAAGGCTAGTTGGCCCGCCCGAATGCCCTTCCGGGCTTGAGCGGCCTGCTTTTTAGGGTCCCGAGCCTCACGGGTGGGCTTTAGGGGGTCGCGACATCTTCCTCGTCAAACACGAGACGTTTCTTGTTGAGGACGGCCATCACGACCTTTGCATCCTCGGGCGTCTGCACCAGGTTCCACCAGTCAGGGGTCATCAACGGTTCTTGCTGGCGAGAGTGATGGGAGCCGGAGCGTTGAGGGCTCATAGAGGCTTTGCGCCCATCGCGGGTGCCCAGATCTTGCCCGTTCAGATTGGATTGATTGCTCGCCATTGGTATTGATCAGAGATGAGATGGGTCTTCCTTCTAACAAAGTGATTTCGCAGGAATTGTGTATCCCACAGACGGCGCCAATTGTTGTACCCGGTTTTGTTACCGGCGAACAAGCAAACTGTTTAGTAATGCTCCGATCAATACCACGGCGAAAGCAATAAATGACAAGTGATTTGATTACCCAGTTCGTCTTTGGAATAGACTACGTCTGGGGGCACCAAGCCATGATTTGTACTGTATAATATATGCCTAGGGTACTAAAAGTTCGATCCCTTACAACGTACACTACAAGTGATATTTATAGACATAAATCTAGGGCTACAGTCTTCGTGGGCTTTCTCTCATGGGCTGATCAGGGCTTCATTCCTTGCTCCGCAAGTCGCGCTCACAGATATGTTTTCCCTGGATACATCCCGAGAAATCCGCCTCACCATAACTGCCCGAATCTTGTCCATATATATCTCCAACCGAAGTTGTGATCACTTCGACCGCGACTTCCGGCTCTTTCAAGTCGCACCGCGACCTTCTTGTTATGTCAGGCCGCAGGCGACCTCCCGAAACTCCAAAGCCGCCTCCCGTCCTGCCCCAGCTGGACAAAGTCGAATAACACGTTACATATGAGATTACCCAATCCCAAGCCTTCCTTAGGTCGGGTTATCTCCCCGTACAACAAGTTTATAAATATAATAGTATCAATTTTATAATATGAATAAGTTCGGTGTTATTATTTTTCCCATTCGATTCCTAGATTATTTATTTATTATTTAAAAACAATCTTACATATTTTGGCTAAATCATTTATTCATCTCTTCCCCAAAATTCTCGAAGTTAAAAATTTCGAAAAAATAAATTGTCACACAAACAAATTTAACCTTGTAAATGTATTTTTTAGTGTCGTACTAAATTTTACTCCATATTGCCTTCCCGCCTAGTGTTGCGACTTTCGAGATTTCACAATTGAAACACAGAGAAGGAATTGAGAAGGCACCAAATGAAATGAGCACTTAGAAATTAGGGTTTTTAAGCGGACGAAGCCTAGAGTGGAAGCTACGGACTTCCAGGTGACATTTTTTGCTCTCGCATTTCGTTTACCTTTGAAATTAGTTGCAATTAGGTTTTATGATTCGTATTATGCTCCGAATTTATTTATCAGATAATTCTGGGTGGGGATTCGGTACTCGTAAGCTGGGATGGTTACGAGACGCAAATTAAGTTAGTACTGTTTCGGGATTTACATCTGACTAGAATCACAAATGGCAATAAATTGAAAAACAGAGAAGGAATTAAAAAGGCACTGAATGAGGGGTTAGGGTTTTTTAGCGGATTTCCAGGTGTTTATTTTTGATAACGTATTTCATTCTTGCATTCATTAGTTAATTTATCTTTTAAATTGGTGGTTAGGTTTTGTAATTTGTGTTATGCTCCGAAATTATTTTATCAGATAATTCTGAGTGGAGATCATTTACAATATGAAAGAATCGGTACACCGGGATCGACTCAGCGAGTTACCACAGTCAGTAATTCATCTCATCCTCTCATTCCTGCCGTTGAGAGATGTTGTTTCCACAACCGTTCTCTCGAAAAGTTGGGAGAACCTCTGGACTACGGTCCCCTGCCTTAATTTGATAAGCAGCTACGAAGATGAAGATGACTGGACAGAAGCCGAATACGAAGATGAAGATGCATATAATAATAGGCTAAGGAAAAGAACAGAGAGGTCACAGAAGTTTGTTAATCGGGCTCTGATGTTGTGGAAAGGGAGTAAAATTTCGAAATTCACAATTGATTTGGAATATCACGGTGATATATCCCTAGTTACTGATGTTGATTTGTGGGCGCGTTTTGCTTTGAATAATAAAGTAGAAGAGTTTGAACTAATCACTACTGCAGGATATTGGGCCCCTCGGTGCCTGAATTCGTGTTCATCGTTAAGAAAATTGTCACTTGTGGGTTGTAGTGTTCAAAGGCTTGGATCTCCTTCGTGGAATCAGCTCAAGAGTCTGAAAATTAATTCACGACTCAATGAGGACTTGTTGAACCGAATTCTGTTGGGTAGTCCTGAGCTGGAAGTGCTTCAATTGATACTTATAGAAAACTGTGAGAGCTTGAATATCAGATCTAGAAGTTTAAAAATGTTGTTGATCTCGAATTATGAGGACGAACCGTCCCAGGATACATTGAGAATCTTTTGCCCAAATCTTGAAACATTGGCAATTTATGGTTTGTTTGGTAAGTGTTTGTTTACCAGCCTCTCATCTTTAACTCATGCGACTTTTGACTTCTGTAATGATGGTGATTATTATCATTGTGAGCCGGCGAGTTTGCGTGAGTCGGTTGAAGAAACGCTGAAGGAAATTTTTTCAGCCATTGAACATGTTGAAACAGTCGCATTATCATCATTGTGTGTTGAGGTTTGGTTTCTTCTCAATATCAATTGCGCTTTATTATGAACGATATAGAGAATGTGAGTGTAGTGAAGTCATAGTAATACTAATTGTTTGAAAATTTTCTTGATATGGAATTAATTTACATGTTGAGAAACCCACATTGTTTATCGCTTTCCTTGCATTTCAAATGACAACTTTACGACCTAATTTTATTATATGAACTCTTTACTTTTGTTTTATCCTCAAACACAATTTTTGAACTATTTACATCAGCTAGGAGATAATGTATATTTTGTTCTTAAGTTGGTGAAACTGTAAAATGGTAAGGAACTCTTAAGGAATTAGTGATAATATATTTGGAGCTAATGTCATGGCTTTTTATTTTTCATTTTCTGAATACAATCTATTTAATCGTCATACCAGGTGTTTGGTGCGTCACACAAGAAATACATACTTCCTCCATTACCAAATGTCAAGTTCTTAAAACTTTTTGTTCGTCGTATTGAATTTGGTAACATGATGGATTTGCTTGGGATTTTTCCTAATCTAGAGATGTTAGTCATTAAACACCCCGACTGTAGAAAGCTACCAGACTTCAATACAGTGAACTACATGAAGTTCGAAGCTAATCTCTCCAAGTCGTTTCTGCTACAGCTAAAGATAGTTGATTTTACTGCACATTCGTTTGATCTCTCGATTGTTGTGTTTATAGAGTTTTTGTTGAAACACGCTATCATGCTTGAAAGGTTGGTACTCTGGTCTGAAGGGATCAATCAACAGATGTTTTCAGAGAAATTATCGAGCATGCCTAGATCCTCCCCAACTGTAAAGGTGATTCTCAAGAATATTAGTTGATCATCGCCAAAATGTCAATTTCCTCGCCATCGTCTTCCAGGAAAAGGTATTAGCAAAATTAGGAAATTTTTCGCTTCGCTATAAACTTCTTTTTGCATGGGCATACGTAACATTTTGTGAAATGCTTATAAGACAAACTGCTGATTCTAATTTTAGTGCAACTTTTTGGGTGGTTGATATTTGTAATATCTTGTGTAGTTTAAGGACTTTGCTATCTGGAATATACTGCTAGTGTTAAATGGTGTTTTCAAATTCTTGGCTTCATTAGGGACAGATCGAGGAATTTGTTGATGGGGTCGATTTTTTTTTTTTTCATTTTATAGTGCTATTTTATAGAATTACAATCCAAACGGACACGATTCTTGCTTATAAAGTGTACGTGTTAAAAAATAAAAGATCTTGTTTCAAAATATATAATAAATAAAAGGTCTGATTGGTTTGGTATGTTTCTAATCTGAGGAGCTTTTTATGAATTTTTTTTTTTTTTTTTTGTGGGACTAAGTGATCCATGTTTTTATTTAATTGTGGGTCTAGATGATCCCTGTTAAGCCTGTTTGCAAACTTTATTAGAATGGTGGAACAAACTTTATTAGAATGGTGGAAGCAATTTTTTTTTTTTTTAAAGGTGAGTCTAATCGTTTAAAAAAAAGTGCTTTTATTCAATTTAGTAGAGTTTGTAAACATGCACTCAATACGATTGATTACTGCAATTCATGTCAAAATCATACATCATAAACGAATAAACAAAAATTGATTGCTGATTAGTGATTTCGGGGCAGTTTAATTACTTTTTGTATTTGTTGAAATATTAATATTTACAGTCTTCTAGTGAATCATGTACTATAACATTCTTATTCAACACCTTTGCAATAATATTATTTTTAAATTGTTTAATATTAACTTGAAATAACAAAATGAGCTTAAATTTGGGTTTTCTTAACGTAGGATATTATTTTATAAAAATAAGGAAGTTTGCGTTTATGCTTTTGATTTGACAAACAAATTCATTCTACCAGGTATATAATTTATACACCCTCTTCCAACAAAAATAGTCACTAATTATGAGTGTGTTTTGTATTTTATTTTTTATATTTATGTACCATAGAACATTGTTATTACTGTTTTCAAAACCGGGTTGAACCGGCCAGTTGAATCGGGAACCGGCCGGTAACCCGGTTAAAAAAGCACTATATAACCGGATTTCAGGTTGAACCGGGTTGAACCGGTCAAAACCCGGTTCAACTAACCGGTTTTTTTCTTTTTTTTTTTTTAAATTAAATTATTAATTTATATTAAATATTTAAAATTTTAAATTTATATTTCTCTCACATTTTTCTCCAATACTTTCGATGTGGGATAAATGTATGAGGTAGGACAAAATTTATAAAATATGATATGAAAAGTTATAAAATATATATTTAAATTTTTGTATGTGTATACTTATTTTATTTTTTAACTAAACATAGAAAACGGTTGAACCGGTCCGACCGGTTGAACTGCTGACCGGTGGTCTGTCCGGTTCGATCACCGGTTCGGTTATGAAAACATTGGTTATTAGATCAAATATTTTATAATTACCGTATAATTATGTGTATACTGTACACATATAAATATTAATTTTTTATAACTCGATATCCGGTCCAAGCAGTGGCGGAGCCAGAATTTCGGTCTAGGGGGGCCAATTGATACTAATAAAAAAAATACAAAATTTAAATTTTAAAATAGGAACATAAACCAACACCTATATTTATATAATCAAAATATTAACATAATTACATGCACATTTAAAAATTAAAAATTAAAACATCTAAATTATAACATCCCTCTTCGACTCTTCATATTTTGGAAGCGTTGCATGATAGCTTCGTTACTAACTTCTTGGAAAATATCATTTTCAATATATACAACTAAACAATCATTCAAAAATCTATCTCTCATTCGGTTACGCAGTGAACTCTTGATGAGTTTCATTGCTGAAAAAGCTCTTTCCACTGTAGATGTGGCAACTGATAAGATCAATGATAACTTAACAAGCAAATATACTAATGGGAATACCATATGTTTTCTTGTAGCAACCATCTTCTGAGCAAGACCTCCAATTCCAACAATTGTAGAAAATTTCTCATCCAAACGCATGTCAACAATAAAACTCCCTAGTTGATCGTTGAGTTCAATGAGAGCAGTTTCTGAGAATTTCGACGGATAAAATTCTGCAAGACGAAGTAGCTTCATTTTATCAAATGCTGAAAATGAATCTCTCGGATCTAAACAAGCCATACACATTAGCAACTCCGTGTTCACTTCATCGAAACGACAATCTAACTCTTCAGTTTGCAAGTCAATCACATAACAAAATAGCTCAGCACGGTAACGGTGAAAATTAGTGATTCTTTCAACTCCACGCCTTGATCTTCCACGACCTACATGTTCATCTTCCATGTTTGCTAGAAAAATTAGAAACTTCAATTAAGAAAGTATCCCAATCTTCTTCTCTTAGTGCTCGTAAACGAATTTTTGCTCGTTTCACAAGATCCATTGCATTAACAATATCTTGATCCTTTCTTTGTAGAACTTGTGACAAATCATGAGTGATCCCCAAAATATTCTTCATAAGATGTAACACAAATACAAACTCAAACCGATTAATAATATCTAGCAAATCAATTGCTTCACCTCTTTGTGTATTATCAGCACAATGCTCTCCAACATACTCAAGAACATCAACAATAGAAGAATATAAATGCACCATGTTAATGAGAGTATAATAATGAGAACTCCAACGAGTATCTCCAGGTCGCTTCAATGACATTTCTTGATTCTTTCCTTTTCCAGTCTTGATTTCTTCATTCGCAATCCCTTCGATAATCTTCTTCATTTGAGAGTATAATAACAAGAACCTCCAACAACATTACATAAACGTATGATCGTGTTAAAAAGGAAGCAACATTTGTATGCTTTTTAGCAACAACAATAAGTGTGGGTTGGAGTTGATGAGCAAAACAATGAATATAGTAAGCACTAGAATTCTTCCTCAATATCAAACTTTTGAGTCCATTGAATTCACCCCTCATGTTACTTGCTCCATCATACCCTTGACCTCTCAAACTAGATATACTCAAGCCATACGTGGAGAACAAAGAATCAATTCCTTTCTCAAGTGATGTTGCAGTTGTATCCCTGACATGTACAAGACCAAGAAACCGTTCAATAACACAACCACTCTTGTTCACATAACGTATAACAACCCCCATTTGCTCTTTGACTGAGACATCTCGGCACTCATCAACTAATATGGAGAAAAACTCATTCCCAATATCCTTAATGATAGCATTACTAGTCTCAGTTGCTGCTGCATTTATAATATCCTTTTGAATCTCAGGTGATGTAAGTTTGAGATTTTCAGGAGCATTTTTCAAAACAACACTACGGATTTCTTCATTGCACGAAGCAATAAGTTTGAGGAGCTCAATGAAATTTCCTTGATTTAATGATTCTTCTGACTCGTCATTACCTCGAAAAGCTAATCCTTGCATAATGAGATAACACACACAAATAACAGATGCATTTAATCTACAACAATATTCAATCTTTGACTGCTCCAAAACTTTAGAAAAAGACACTTCAATATGTTGAGCTCGATTCAACAAATCTTGACAAGCCAATCTACATTTGTTATGATCGCTATTATGATCTCCAACATGATCCCTCAATCTTTCTTTCTTTCGCCAAGTGTTAAATCCTCTAGTTATAAAAGCATCATGTCCCTTTTCACTCATCCCCATCGAAAAAAGATAACAATACAAACAAAATGTTGCATCTTTTTTAATGCTATACTCCAACCAATCCTTAAATTCATCAAACCAAGATGCAACAAATTTACGTTTTCGACTCCCATCTTCCTTTTGAGGAAAATCATGATTATGTGGTTGACATGGACCTTTTAATAAATAAGCTAGACGAACCTGTTCAATTAAGTTCGGTGGATAGCTGATTATCTTAGGCCGAAGTCCCGGATCGCTAGGAAGATTTTTTAAATCAATCACAATATCATTTTGACTTGATAATTCTTGAAGTGGAGCATTATGAGTAGACACATCAATGGGTGGAGATGATATCTCCTCTACAACATCCGGAATCTTTTTGTAATATCTCTCCATTACCTAAGAAAATATTTATATAATTAACAAATTAAAATAGCTTTAATTTATAACATATGACCAACAATTAGTGAAATATAATTTCAACTAAAATAAATAATTTTACAATAAACAAAAATTACATACATAAATAAATTAAATAATTATTTCTTCTGCAACACAGTGCAACAAAATTTAACCCAAAAGGCTTAAACTATTAAGAATCAATACACTAATCAACAAAAGAAACATGAATAATTGAACTTTAGATATAAAGAATTTACCTCAAAAGTCTCAAATATTTATCTCTTTGATAAACCCTAGAATTTGATGAAACCTAAATTCAATAAAAAAACAAAATAATAGGAATAAATTAAAATTATGGTGGGCCAAAGTAATAAAGATAGTGAATTAAATTGACAAATATTACCTAATGGAGGAGCCGAGGAGAGGAATTGAGTGTGTGCGCCGTGAGTCAATGCTGGGAGAAAGAGTGAAGACAAACAGGAGAAGACAGTGAATCTGTGTCTTTGCTCTGTTATTCCACGCTTTACTATGACAGAAGTGGGCCAATATTTTCTTTTATCTCAATTTAAAAAGGCTGTAAGCCTGTAAGTCCATATTATAATAATAGGACATTTAATTGGCCCATTAGAATATTAATAATTTGTTGCAACTTATGTTTATATGTAATTAACTAATATTTTATTTTATATATAAATTAATAAATTTGAAATTACTAAAATAACCCTACAAAATTTCAAAATTCCAGGGGGACCCAGTGCCCCCTATATCCTTCCTCGCTCCGTCCCTGGGTCCAAGACCGATTAATCCGATGACTAGAAATTTGATATAAACCAAATTTAAAATAATTAAGAGAAAATTAATCTTTAGTACCATTTTTAGAGGAGTCTTACTCTAAGGTACACCATCTTTTTGGTATTACTCCAAGGTCCAATTTATACCAAATTTACACTTTAATAATTTTTTCTTTATTAAAAAAAAAACGTTTTCCACTCCCCACCAAACCAAATATCAGATTCACATCCCCATTCATATTAAATAAATCAGATCCATCCCTCATTTCTCTCTCTCCAAACCACCTCATTTCTGCGTTTCCGGCGACCGGAGACGCCCCCTGGAGAAGAGAAAGGTCGCCACCACCAACATTTCAAATCGTCGCCAAAGTGCCCTACCCCAAGCCGCAAATCCAAACACACAAGTCCTCCCCCCTCCCTCGCACTAAGCCGCTGCCCGTCGCCGCTGTCCCCCAGCCGAAGCCGCCCAACCCAAAGGCGTCGTTGCCCCCACGCGCCCCTGCGACGCCTCAAGTCCGCCGGATCGACGATTATGGCGGTGGATCTGGGTAGATTTGTACAGATCCGCCGCTGACTGCACAAAATCGCCACCACCCGAATTCAGATGGAATTGCAGAACCACCGAAGTCGTTGTCGGCTAGGTTGAGGTTGCGGAGGTGACTAATATGGAAGAGAATGCCATTCATCAGGTTGAGGTTACCACTAAGTTTAGTGTCACCGAGAAAATTGGCTGAGATCGGGACCGATGACATGGCCGATGAAGTAATCGCAAGCGACGCCATCTGGTGATAATGGTCTGTTCTTGATTTTTTTTGTTATTAACCTTTTTATGATGATTCGAATTTTGGCGCATCTGGTGTGATTTACTTTTCACTTCGTTTTGAATTTTCTACTCATATGTGAAATACAAAATTGTTACTAATTGGTATTTTAATATGGAATTTTTTGTAGATGAATCCCTCACTGATCTTATAAAAAGGAAAATTTTGGATTGGTCAATGCAATTTATGGAGCTTGGGAGAAAGATGATTATGGTGAAAGATGGAGAAGGAAGGGGATCCAGAATATTATTTTTAGTGTAAATTTGATATTTTTTTTCCGACTCTCGATAAGAAATAGGTGTGCAATTTGTAATATTTTTTGTTAGAATTTACCTTCCTGCGCAATTTGTTCAACTTTGAAAGGTGTTTTTGTTCCGGGTGTGCAAATTTTTTTTAATAATATAAATTACATGCACTTCTTAACTAGTTTTATAATTTTTTGGGCGAAATTTGTTCACCATATTCCTTCTGTTGTAACATTTTCTCTGTCATCAACTGTTCGACATTGCATTCTCCGGAATAATTACGAATTTATGGAATATTGATTTCAAAATTAAATGTTATTCACCCATTTATTATTTTGTTTTTCCCCTGTTTTCTCATCTTACCTCGTACACAAAGATCTCTTGAATCATGCCAAACAGCAACAATACACAATCTTTGATCTCTCCATATTATTCCTCATGTTTTGAGCGAAATTCAAAATTTCATTAAAATTCAGGGTAAAAAAAGAAAATATCATTCAACTTGGCCAAGAATTAGTCACTCTGCCGCCCGTAAAAATAAAAAAAGAAGTCAATCTGCCGTAATTTTTTTTATTGAAAAGGAAGTATTGTATTAATTGAAAAAAAATAATAATAACATTTTTAGTGTAAAGAGTAATAACATACCACTCTCTCCGTCCCATACTTGAAAACTCATTTACAATTTGCAGGAGTTTAGTAGGCTTGATTTTAATTAATGCAAGTGTAAAGTAATGATATACATTCTAAATAAATTAGTGTAGGGAAAATATAATTGTAAAAGTAATGTTATTTTATTATCATTCATGGAAATAACAATTCAGTGCCTTTTCGACAAATAAGTAATTGAGTATGAGACAAAAGATGTATTATATTTATCTTTATAGCGTATTAGTTATTCTATTAAAAATATTACTTTGATTTATGAAAAAAGTATAATATTCGGGTGAAAGAGTAAGAGGACTATGTTGGCAGTTGGGAGCAACACTCACTTTTAACCATTCTTGGGAATAAGAGTCCGCTTGATATGTAATACCCCGTCCCAATTTTAATAAGAATAATAAAATAAATGAGTTTAATAAAATGAATATTTGATTTAAAGATTATTCGAATGATTTTAGAGCGTATATGTTTGCAAAGGTTTTGATTTTTTAGGGAAAGGACGAGCACTTCGAACCGGGAGCACTCCTAGCACTGTAACAAAATACTTAATGAAGGTTTGGTCATAAAATATTTAATAATAATATTTAATTTCAATTTAAAGAAAGAAAATTTAATATTATCAACGAATTAGAATTTTCGATATAAAAATCGAAAATCTGATGAGTAATAAATACGACGACGGAAAAATCTACTTTGTCTAACTAAATTAAAATTATTGAGAACTTTAAGAAAAATCGAATGTTTTTAATTAAATAATTAAATAAATAATTTTTGTTTCAGAACGTGACGATTTAATTGCTAAAAGTCCTAAACAATTATTTCTAACAAAGCCGTGAATTTTAATTAACGAAACCACGATTTTATAATACAGATATGAAGGTATTAAGATGTAATAATAGCGAGTAATAACAACACCGTGAAGTAAATAATATCTAGATATTAAGTTTTAAAATTTGCACACAAGTTCCTAATAATGTCATAACTGAAATTAGGAACTTTTGGAAAACTTAATGGTTGGTATAATAATTTATTTGGATGACTTTCTTTCCCACAAACCATATGTGTTTTATATTCCCTTTTATGCAACTTATTTGAAAGTCCTTTAGGAACTCTTTTGAGTAATCACATGTTTTTAATCATGAAAATTATCCAAACACTATACACATAATAATTTATATTTTTTCTAAATAACAACTAAGTTAATAAAAGTATAAATTTGATCAAATCGATTATTTGAGTTTTTACCCAAAAATATATATATGTGTGTAAATAAATTGTCGTACTTTTCCGTTAGTTTAACTTGTTATACATGACCTTTGTAGAAAATATAAAAATGTGGTCCTAAACTATAACAAGTCATAAACATGATCCTCAAAATTTATGAGTTTTGGACTTGCAAATAAAGAGTTATGAATTTGCGAAGTTTATATTGTGAATCTGAAGAACAGTCGAACTTCTTGATTTACTGGGACTATTTTCCATACGATTATTTTTTATAAAACATATAATCAAATACTACATGCTCTTATCTGCTTCTGTGAATTATTTTATGAATTTTAGTACTATATAAACAATTTTACAAAATTGTTTTCTAAAACTGTGTCAAGCTGAAAAATGAACCTTAAAGCTTTATTCTTGCAAGTAATAATTTTGGGACATCATTAATAAACTCCAATAGCCGATTAAAGTAAAAGTTCGATAAAAGCTCACGAGTAAGGAAACCTAAAGAATAGAGTTTAACGTCATCGATAAATTTACGAATAATTTACTTAAATCAAGAGTAATTAATGACGAGAACTTGAAAATATTGTGCTAGGGGAAGTGCTGCTCGAATCAAAGCTCGGACGATCACTGTCACGCTCAAACTCTCAAACCGATTTCAAAGTTTGTAACTTTTCTTAAAAGTTAATAAGGTGGGTGACATTATTTGTATGTTGTGGTTTATGTTACAGTGACTGTTGGTTTATTATGAACTCGACTAAAACAAACACAAATCTATAACTAATAACACAAGAAAACAATAAATAAAATAGACAAGCTTATGAATGATATGCTATGTATCTTACGAGATACATAAGATTCGATTTCACGAAGGAGGTGGGAAGATGTAAGAGGGGATTGCACGTGGTAGCTGTTACCAGTGTCCCACATGATAATTATCATGCGATGTAGGTTGGAAGCGACAAGGGGATTGCATGTGGTCGGAGCAACCAGTGTCCCAAATGAAATGCTTATGATCGAATGATCATGATGGATGATA